>CM053582.1:406602129-406622232 GCA_028627135.1 Pseudochirops cupreus
GAAAATAGATCCAGGAGAGATCATTTGAAAATTATTGAACTATCTGAAAGCCATGATCAGAAAAAGAACCTAGAAATCATCCTCCAAGAAATTCTCAAGGAAAATTGCCCTGATATTCTAGAACCAGAGGGCAAAATAGAAATTGAAAGAATCCAACGATTGTCTCTTTTAAAATATCTCCAAAAGAAAACTCCTAGGAATATTATAGCCAAATTCCAGAGTTCCCAGGTCAAGGAGAAAATATTGCAAGCAATCAGAAAGAAAAAAATTAAGTACTGTGGAAACACAATCAGGATAACACAAAATCTAGCAGCTTCTACATTAAGGGACTGAAGGGCTTGGAATATGATATTCCAGAGGTCAAAGGAGCTAGGATTAAAACCAAGAATTACCTACTCAGTCAAACTGAGTAAAATACTTCAGGGGAAAATATGGCCATTCAGTGAAATAGAGGATTTTCAAGCATTTTTGATGAAAAGACCAGAGATGAACAGAATATTTGACTTTCAGATAGAATTATCAAGAGGAGCATGAAAAGGTAGACAGGAAGAGAAATTATGAGGAACTTATTAAAGTTGAACTGTTTACACTCCTTCATGGAAAGATAATATTTGCAACTCATGAGACTTTTCTTAGTATTAGGATGGTTGAAGGGAATATATACGTATATGTGTGTGTATAATATATACATATGTATGTATATATAGGTGTGTATGTGTATGTGTGTATATATTTACAACTCAGAGGGTGAGTTGAATATGAAGGGATGGTATCTAAACAATAAAATTAAGAGATGAGAGAGGAATATATTGGGAGGAAAAAGAGAGAGATAGAATAGGGTAAATTATCTCACATAAAAAAGACAAGAGAAAGTTGTTACAATGGAGGGGAAGGGCAGGAAGGTAAAAGGGAATGAATCAACCTTACTGTCCTTGGATTTGGCTTAAAGAGGGAATATCATACACACTCAATTGGGTATCTTACCCTACAGGAAAGTAGTGGGGAAAGGGATAGGGAGGTGATAGAAGAGAGGGCAGACTGGGGGAGGGGATAGTCAGAAGCAAACCCTTTTGAAAAGGGACAGGATCAAAAGAGAAAATAGAATAAATGGAGGTGGGATAGGATGGAGAGGAATATAGTTAGTCTTTCACTACTGTGGAAATGTTTTTCATAACTACACATGCATAATCTATATGAAATTGCTTGTCTTCTCAGTGGGGGTGGGTGAGGAGGGAAGAAGAGAGAGAATCTGGAACTCAAAGTTTTAAAAACAAATGTTAAAAAATTCTTGTTACATGCAATCGGGAAATAAGATATACAGGCAATGGGGTATAAAAATCATCTTCCCCTACAAGAAAGTAAGGGGGAATGGGAAGGGGGAAGGAAGGGATGGAGGGATATAAGAAAGGGCATACTGGGGGAAGAGGTAATCAGTATGTTTGCCATCTTGGGGTGGGGGGGTAGCAGAGAGATGGGGAGAAAATTTGGAACTCAATCTTGTGGAAATGAATGTTGAAAATTAAAAATAAATAAATAAATTCTGAAAAAAGAAAAACAACTTGGAAAAACTAAAGAGCTCTGATCAGTGCTATGATCAGCCATTTCTCTAGAAGACCAGTGGTGAAGCATGCATCTGATCTCTTGGATCAATGATGAATATGACTGAGGCATGAACTTGTCTTGCTTGACTATGCTTATTTGTTACAAAAGAGTAATTTAGGGGAATAGAGGGGAATACTTGTAGTAATGATATGAATATTAAAGAAAGTACAGGGGCAGCTAGGTGGCACACTCTGGCCCTGGAGTCAGGAGGACCTGAGTTCAAATCCAGGCTCAGACACTTGACACACTTACTAGCTGTGTGACTTTGGTAAGTCATTTAACCCCAATTGCCCTCCAAAAAGCAAAAACAAACCAAAAAAAAACCAACAAAAAAGAAAATACATAAATTTATTTAAATGTACAGAAGAAAACTGAAGTTATTACCAAAGGAGACAGATAAGCAGGACAGCTTTGGAATTAACATTTAATTTGTTACTTAGGATTTTTTTTAAGATGCATAGAGATCCACAGTTTCACGTAAATCCTCTTTGTTTTTTACATATGGAAAACTGGAAAAGACTTCAGTGGACAGTTTGTCCAATCCATACACGAAAAGAATCTTCACTATAACACAACCAGCAGGTGGTTATCTAGCCTCTGCATAAAGACCACCAACCCACTGCCTTTAGTGGCAGCTTTTTTCATTTTGGATACCACTGATTATTAGGAAATTTCTTCTGATATAAAACCTAAATATAATCTGTCCTCAATATGACAGACTCTGAACTTTCAAATACTTGAAAACACATGATTCCCCTTCTCACCAACAACTTCCTGCCTCATCTTTTCTTTTCATCCCTGGTTTTTTCAACCCATTCTTGTATGAAATAAACTCAAGGCCCTTAACCATCCTTCCTGTTTGACCTGTTCCTGGATACACTTCAACTAATCAGTATCCTTAAATTGTGACACCTAGAACTGAGCTTATCATAGATAATGTCTAACAAAAATAGGGTGCAATGGGACTATCGTTTCCCAATTCCTGGAAGGTATGCTCCTTTTAATTCAGCCTCAAATTACATTAAACCTTTTTGGCTACCATATCACATTGCTAATTCATATTGAGTTTTTAATCTACTAAAACCTCATGAGTTTTTTCAGAATTGCTATCTACACATATACCTATCCCAGTTTATACTTGTGAAGTTTATTTTTTTAAACTCATGTATAAGACTTTACATTTATTCCTGTTGAGTTTAATCTTATTAGATCTATCCCAATGCTTTAATTTGTCAGCATTCTTTTAGATTCTGACTCTCTCATGTGTTGTGTTAGCTCTCTCTTCTAGCTTTGGTCGTCCACAAATTTGATAAGCATACCATCTATGCCTTTTTCAAAGTCACTGATAGAGAGGCAAAGCCAAGAAGGCAGAGTGAAGGCAGCACTTTGTTGAGCTCTCCCAATATACCCTTCTACAACAACTTTTTTTTTTAATGCAAACTGAATTCATTCAGTCAAACCAAATGAACAGGAAAACTAGCAGACAGGCACAGTGAGTCATTTTTCCAGCCTAGGGCAGCTTAGTAATATGGAAGAAGTTTGCAAGCACTGGATTGAGGGCTGGCTAGGAGTATAGCACAGCAGATCTGCTTTGGACTGTAGAGTGGTGTTAGCAGGAGCAGAAATTCTCCTGGGAATGGTAAGGGAACTGAACAGTTGATCAGAAAGAGATCCCAGAGGATCCCTTTACTAGTACTGAGTGCAGAATCAGATGCCATTTAGGTGCTCTGTCACTCATTGCACAGTTCCAGGGAAGAGAAGAATGTCCATAGTCACAAGGTCGTAGGGGTCCTACCTGTGTAAGGACCAGAGCGCAGACCAGGAGGCAGAATGATTAGACCTTTCCCTGATTTACATCCCTTTGGAAGCACTGAAAAAACTTAAAGACATCTACAGAGTTGTAAAAGCAGCAGAAGCTGATAAAAGACAGGCTCTGGCTAGATATTCCTCCGTGCCCCTCTTCCCCCTGCTCACAGAAGTGAGCAAGGCCCGATTTTACCAGAAAGTTCAAAGTCAAGAAATGAACTGGGAAAATGAGCAAACAGATAACAAAACAAAGAGAACCTGACCATTAAAAACTGCTAGAGGACAAAAAACCCTGCAGATTAGACACAAAACCAACAAAAATTCCTAGAAGAGCTAAAGAACATTTTTAAAACAGGAAAAAAAGAGATTTCATGAAACATCAAGAACCAATAAAACAAAATTTAAGAAAATGAAAAATAGACAAATGTAAAATATAGGAAAAAGATTTTTTTAAAAGCCTAAGCATCATTATTTCAAGAAATCATAAAGAAAAACTGCCCAGATATCTTAGAACAAGAAGGCAAAATAGAAATTGAAAGAATCTATTGACTATGTCCTGAAAGAAATCCCAAAATAAAGACTCCCAGGAATATTATAGCCAAATTCTAGAGCTTGAAAGTCAAGGAGAAAATACTGAAAACAGAAAGAAATAATTCAAGTACCATGGTACCACAGTTAGATCACACAAGATTTAATAGCTACCATAGTAAAGGAGCAAAAGGCTTGGAATATGCTGTTCCAGCAGACAAAGCATAAAGGAGATGGCGAAGGGGAAGGAGGAAGGCAATAGTAATTAGACTTTGCCCTTGAGAGGAATTGTTATTTCTCTCCCTTTTAATAGCCACTTATTGAATTAGGACTAAGGTTTTTCCCCTTCTTTTCCTCATTTAGAAATCGACCCCTGTAGATTATTCAGGCAGCTTTTGAAGTGCAAGGCTTATAAAAAGATGAACTCTTCGGCAAAACTATCCCAAATGGAAAACCCAAATCTGACCAAAAGGTAAAGGAATTTTAGTTGAGGTTAATTGATGGATTCCATCCTGTTATGTTTTACTTAGAGAGGTTTGGGTAAAGTATATTACCCCTTTTGTGCAGATCAGGGCTTCTTAAACTTTTTCCACTCACAACCCCTTTAGCACTTCTTGAACTGTGGGACACGACCCACAGTTTAAGAAGTGCTAATCTGGATTACCCTACATGATAAGGGTGTAGGTATGTTTAAAGGTAAGTCTCTTTGACCAAGACTGAGTGGTCAGAGATATGTTCCCTAGACCCTCATTAGAATAATATTTATTATAATATTCACCTCATTATAAATATACCTCTCATTATAATATTCATTCTCTCATTACTTATTAACCAGTCAGAGTTGATTGCCACCCTCAGGAACACCCACTCTTCCAAAGGCATATAAGCATTGAGTGAATTCCATGGGCTTTGCATTTGCCACTGACCTTTTTATTAATTATTCTAGCATGATTAATAAAATTATTAATTTCCCAGAAACTATATCTCTTGAACTTTTTATATGTCACACCCTGGATAAGATTAGTTTGGGAGCACTAAAAGCTTGCAGACCTGAGATCCTGGATCAGCACACTATTCAGTATCCTTAAGAAAGCAACAAAAAGACCAGCCCAGACCTTCCCTCCAAATGTGCATATAGCTCAGCCCCTAGATTAAAAAAATAACTAGAGGTACTATGTACAGCTGTGACTGGGGAGAGACTTTATAACAAGTGATAGAGATGATCATGGGAGAAAAATGGACAATTTCAGTTTGTGGTATGAAAGCAGTTTCCTGATGTAGCTTCCTAGTCTGGGGGCATAAAAGGTCCCAACCTCACGTAGTCACTGCCTCTCAAGACCACACAAGTCACTATATCCTAATGACTGACCAGACATGTTTCCAGATGGAGACAAGGGGACACCACATCCAGAGACGCAAAGTGCCACCTTGTCTCATATTCTTACTGTGTTAGGGCAAAATAAAATTACTCTTTTGTTAAATGTTCAGTGCCTCATGAGTACCTCATCAAACTTAAACAAAAAGGGCACTGGCTTTGGAGCTGATCCTATAGCATTCGTGATCAGCAGGATCAGACTGGTGGGGTACTGCCTGACTTCTTGTTGTCAGAGCCCTTCTCTCTCTTTCTGGGACTGGCATTATGTTCCCACTGTTAACTCACTGGCTTCTGGAGAAATCTTCCCAGGAGGTTAAAGAAAGCACTATTGACTATGCTGCATAGGGTGAACTGCTAGTGCATTCAGACTAAACATGAACTAGGCTGGTGCATATAGACAACAGGGCATAAAAAGCACAGAGGACAGGTGAGTGAAGACCTCTCTTCTGACGAGGGTGGGGAATGAAGGCCCCCAACAAGGAACCCAGTCTAGAGTCTCTGATCTAAAGGCTCTGGTTCCTGTTGAGATAGGAGTCATGAGCCTGGAGATGGGGAGCAGATTTAAGGCAGCAACTACACAAATATATATGTTGAATAAGAGCCATTTCTCAATAGATAAGTTATCCAAGGATATGAACAGACAGCTTTGAAAGGAAGAATTGCAGTTCTCAACAACTTTATGAAAGAATACTTCAGATTAATGATAGAGAAATACAAATTAAATCACCTCAGAGGGCTAGCCGTAAACCCGTCAGCTTTGTAAAAGGCAAAAGTGGTAAGTGTTGGAGGGGTTATGAGAAGACAAATACACTAAAATATCAGTGAGGGAGTTGCGAATTGATCCAGCCATTCTGGAACACAAAAAAGGTCATTAAACTGCACATACCATTTGATCCAGCAATACCACCACTAGGCATCTACCCTAAGAAGGCCAAAGACAAGAAAAGTTCCAAATATACATGCATGATACATAAATACATGTTTATAGCAGCATTTTTTATAGTAACAAGGAACTGAAAACAGCAGGTGCCTCTCCATTGGACAACGGTTGAACAAATTGTAGGAGCATGCAGAATACCCGGGTAGATAAGCGATTAATAACCCCAGGAAAAAAATTGCAAATTTCCCCTGGTACCTGGAGAGAGGATGGATTCCATTTCTTTCCACATCATGTACTGGATGGGGCCCTTGAACTTGCCCAGGCTTAGTTCACTGGAAATGAAGTTTCTGGGGGTTAATACTTCAATTCCTTTTTCCAAGCTGCAAGGGAACACAAAGCACCTCTTGACTTAGATAGTCATCAAAGGCCCAGGTAAGGACAATGAGAACACTAAAAAGTAATACTTACCTACATAAGAAGGCTGTAATATCCTAGGAAAGGAAAAGAGAGACATCAACTGCAGTTCTGTTGGTAATGTTGGCCACCACCAGAATTTGGTCATGTAGGCCTCTGTCTAAAGAAATAAAAATGGCCACCCCATTTCCACTTATGCTTCTGATCCTTCATAAACTTTTCCTGTTCTAGGAACATCTATCATTTTCCAATCTAGCCTAGAAGTTTAACCTGTTTCATGAGAATCCCCAGCTGCACAGAGCAAATGAGGCAACAACTAATTAGTTTACCTTTGAAGGTTCCCTCAGTTAGCAGTGTACTCAAGAAAATAATTCAAGTTGAACACTGAACTTAGACAGCCAGCAGCCAGCAGCCAATCTCATGTTTCTTGACCTATCTGCCACATTTGATGCTGATTGACCACTCTCTCTTCCTGGATAGTTTCTCCTCTGGGTTTTTATGATACTTCTCTCTCCTGATTTTCCCATCTGTTTGACTTACTCCTCGGCCTTCTTTGCTATCTCATCATTGATATCCAGTCCCCCAATTATGAGTATTTCTCAAGGCACTGTCTCGGTCCCCTTTATCTATCTAAACTTTTTCTCTCCTGGTGACCTCATCAGCTTCCATGAGTTTATCGTCACTTTGCCAGTGACTTAGAAATCTATGTATCCAGCCCCCAAGTCCACTCACTTTACCACTTAAGCAAAAACCTATTGAATGTTCCAAACAGTATGTCCTGGTGACATCTCAAAGTCAACTTGTCCAAAACAGAACTCATCATTCCCCTCCCAACCCTGCTCCTCTTCCACACTTCTTTATTTTTTCCATCAAAGGCACCATCATTCTTCTAGTTATTCAAATTTGTAGCCTTATTATCCTTGACTCTTCACTCCTCCTTACCCCACATATCCAATGCGGCCAAATCTTGATATTTCTATCTCAACAGCTCTCACATTAAGACTCTTCTCTCTGCTTACATAGCCACTACCTTGGGTTAGGCCCTTGTCACCTCCCAGCTTTCTATCCATTCTCCTTTTCCTCAAGTATCTCTGCACTTCTCTATACTGCTCCCCAAAATGATTTTCCTTAAGCATAGATCTGACCATGTCATTCCTATAGTCAATCAAGTTCAGTGGCTCCCTATTGCCTCTAGGATAAAATACAAATTTTTTAGCATTCAACACCAGCCTATCTTTTCAGCCCTTTTGTAGATTTCTCCCTCTCATCTACAGTCCAATCAAACTGGCCTTCCTTGTGTCTGATGTGTATTCTTTTTCATTTCCATGCCACAGAATCCCCTTTCTACATGAGACCTTTCCTGATCCCCCAGCTATTAGTTTCTTCTGTCTCTCTAACTACTTTGCATTTAACTATTTGTGTTTATTTGTATTTTTCCTCTTCCTATCTATTCTGTATATACATATTATAAGTATTTGTTGTCTTCTGATTAAAATGTAAGCAACTTGACAGTAGGAATTTTTTCATTCATTGTATCTGTTATCACCTGTACCTTGGATTGTGCCTGACAGGACTGTTTGATTGGTTGATGAGTGGGAACCATTACAAGGACACTTGCCATAGGATGGTTACTCCTGTAGATAGAAATATGACTAGTATTGACTGATTAAAGAGTTCGAAGGGCATTTTTTAGTCATTCTCCATTATTCTACTTCAAGCAATAGATAACGAGTAGGAACTGTGAAGTTCAATTTGGTGCATCCTCATTAGGATATAAAGCTCCTTTAAAGGAAACTAGCAATGAAAATTCTTATTAAATACATTTAAAATTATTATTAATGAGTTTCGGTTTCCTGTCTTCACAACTAGGAAGATGTTAGCAGAGCACTGACTTGGGCACAAAGGAGAAAGCAGTGACCTGCTTTTCTTCTAGAAAATCACATAGCTGCTGCTGGATTATTTTAGTGAATCGGAGTAGACATGATCTTTTTTGGGGTGTCTATGATGCTGTGAGTTTTTACCTATAAAGTCTACTCTTGATCGTGTGATATTTTCCCTTGTAAAAAAAGAAAAGTGCAAGGACTTTCATTCGGCCTCACCTGTAATTATGTTGACCCCTGATTGGCCTGGAATTTGCCACTAAAATAAAACCTGCCTATTCAATGAATAAAGGAATGATGTATTGGCCAATTTTCCTAAACTACTTTTTCCCCCAGTTAGGTGGCATAGTGGGTAGAGTTCTGCACCTGGAGTCAAGGAGACCTGAATTCAAATCCAGATTCGGACACTAGCTCTGTGATCCTGGACAAGACTCGTTTAACCTCTGTTTGCCTCAGTTTCTTCATTGGTAACATGGGAGGATTAATAGCACCTACCCCCCAGGGCTGTTGTGAGGATTACATGAGGTCATGATTGTAAAACACTTAGCACAGTGTCTGGCATGTAGTGTGATATAAATGTTGTTGTTGATGATGATGGTGGTGGTGCCAAAATCACCATAATAATGTGCTCTACCTCTAGGAGGTCTGAACATGCCTCAAATCACAAATGCTTTTGGGGCTACACAACTAATGTGTACTGGAATAACACTCCTATAGATGCCCTCTGTCATTGCTCTGGTGAGGACTAACTCTGTTCCCTACATATAATTACACTGGTTATCCCTGCCCACACATTCAAATGAGTCGAGTCTCCCTTATGTGAAGGAAGAATCAGGCTGTTGGATGTATTTGCTATATTACCATAGTACATGACATCAAAAAACACCATTTAGGAGTTCTCATTCTAAAAGGAACAGTACAAACATAAACACTTACAGACTCATAAGTGCTTACAAATATATGAACCCCAGCCACTCTAGTCAGGCTTGTTTTGTCTCCCTCAATTTGGCAACCCCCTGAGTCTCTCCCTTTTTGCTACTTAGCTAATGAGTCTTACTCCAAGGAAGTCGAAAGGATTATGCTGTTCCATTTGAACTTGGATGTCCACCAACATTTCCTTAGCTAGGACACATTGCTCCTGTAGCTGGTTCAGACTCTTTGCCATCTCCTCATCCAGTTTTTTCCCCGTCTCCTGAAGCTCATTCAAAAATTGCTTCTCTTTGTAGTGCAGGAACTGATGCAGTTTTAGAAACTCCAAGGAGATGTTTTGCTGCAGAAGTAGCTTGTTTTCCTGGAAACCTCCATCACAGACATGGTAATTACTGAGACTAGTGTCTGGGGATAAGGTCCCCTACACCCAACACTCAGACAACTCAGGGAACACAGAACAAAGAGATGTATGTATGACTGACTTGATGAGTTTCAGTACTTATCCGTGTTCATAGGTACCTTGATAGAAAAATTCCTTCCTGCCCTTAATAGAGTATATCATTCCATGACCTGATGTACCAAAGTTTTATTTGGACATTCAGAAACTGCAAAACTGTCCCTAAAAAGGTAGCAGTGCCATAGAGAATAATTCTATACCAAAAGGGGTGAGAGTTCAGTAATCACAGGAGTGGATAACTATTGCTACTGCTGTGGCTATATAACCATGGAAATTTTGGACTTTTCATCTGCAAAGTGAGAATATTGGACTAAACAACTTCTGAGGTTCCTTCCAGCTCCAGTAGTCCATCTGACCAAAAGATTGTGTGACTGAAAGACATAGGCCTCTACCTAGAAGATTATAGATTACCCCAGAGGCATCTAGTCCAACCTCCTCATTTTATAGGTTAGGAAACTGAGCCTCAAGGATATTAAGTGATTTGTCTAAGGTCACACTGGTGTTGTCAAAATCATGAATAGAGCCCAGGTCCTCTTGACACCAGAGCCAACATGCTTTCTACTACATGTTGCCTCCAGGCTCCTGCCTGGTCATGTAATTGCCAGTTTGGGGTCATGAGGAAGCTTCAGAAAGTCCTGCTATTCCCAGCTCAGTAATCCTAAAATAACTATCCTTATTTGTAAGTCAGGAACTGAGGGGTACTGCTTCTCTTCCAATTGCAGAAGAGAGTGGAGATCAGAAGTCACAGGACTAGGCTACAAAGGTGACTACAATAGCTGAACTGGGAGATGGTATAAAAAATTATCTAATTGCTCCTAGATATGATTGTTGCCGTCTATTGTTTATCTTTTCTACCTGTTACCATATCCCTTCTTTCAGATGCCGAGAACTAAATATGACTCTGTCCTAAAATGTTCGTTGAAGAAACAGTTTCCCTTGCATATTCCCCTAAACTGTATGCTAACCTCTGCTAACCTCTTGCCAATTCGATGTTAGTGATAACAGCTAATACATTATCTAGGAACCCCAGCTAAGAATCATTGAATCATGGATCATGGAAGCAAGGCTTGAATGTGTAGCACAGGCAACAGTGTTGTCTCCCTTTGAAGAAGCTTGGAGATATAAAGAGAAGAGGGAAAAGTCAACAAGTCCAGTACTTTGTACCTCTCCTAAAGCTCCTATCACATTCTACTTTCTAGTCTAGTGATTCAGGCATATGTATTAGCAGTATAGTATAATATAGAATGGGTAGCTAGGTGGTGCAGTAGATAGAGTGCCCACGCTGGCATCTTCTTGAGTTCAAATCTGACCTGAGACATTGTACTAGCTGTGTGACCCTGGACAAACCACTTAACCAGGTTTGCCTCAGTTTCCTCATCTATAAAATGAACTGGAGAAGGAAATGGCAAACTAGTATCTTTGCTAAGAAAACCCCAAATGGGATCACTAAGATTGGACATGACTGAAACAACTGAACAACAACAAAAATAATGTAGAATGGGATAATAATACATATAGTATCTAAGATTTTTGTTAGAAAAGTGCTTTGTTAAATTGTGAAGTATCTGCTACTAGTTTGTAAGCTCCTTAAAGATACCATCTCTTATTCATCTTCCTTCTCTTTGCAGCACATGGCATATGTCTGCTCATAGTAAGTCCTACGTAAAATTTTGTTGAATTGATGAATGAAAGAAGAGAACACAGAGGCCTCAAATGATCCACAGTTTGGTAATTGCCCCAGAGGAAAGGAAGGAATTTTTCACTGGAAATGAAAGAATCTTTAGAGAATTTCCTTCTGGGTCCTTTATAGTTGACATCTTATAAGTAAGGGGAGAGGAGTAGATAGGGTGGCACAGTGAATAGAGCACCAGCCCTGGAGTCAGGAGGACCTGAGTTCAAATCCCACCTCAGACACTTAACGATTACTAGCCATGTGACCTTGGGCAAGTCGCTTAACCCCAACTGCCCTCCAAAAAAAGAATAAGTAAGGGGAGACCAGATGAAAGGTATTTCCAATATATCCACATATCCAAATATTCATAGCAATAAGCATTTATCAAGAGAAAGGTCCCACTATTCCATGTTGTTCAAAAGCTGTCAGAGACCTTACTCTAACCTCAGTCCAAGTGGTTCCTGTACCCACTTCCTAGCATCCATTCCATGCCAATTTCCCAATCCTCTAGCCTAGCCCTTGGGATAATCTAAGTGGAGGGAACTCCCACTAACATTAACACTCTCTCGTGGATTCTAGGAGTTCCAGATCTTTTCCCATGACCCATCACACAGTGCCTTACCTTATGAGCACAGATTGCCTCCTCTTGCATGCATTTTAACCTCTGCACTTCCTTTAGGCTTGCTTCTACCTGAGCTTGGTTGATGGTCATCTTTCCCTGGGAGCATCAGATGGGGTTATCCTCCAACAAGTTTGAGAAGAAAGGGGGGGGCTACAGGAGAATATCACCTCAATGCCCGATACAGTGTGTAAGAAAATTGCTAACTATAGGCTTTTCGTGAAATTGGAAATAAGTGAAAAAAAGAGCAAAAGAGGGGAGTTTTTTGGTGTGATAGTTTCTCATTGTATCCCTACTCCCATCCTCGCAATAGGTCTTACTCCTCCCTTAAATTCTGAGCAGAGTAGCAGGAATGAAGCACATAGTAATAAATAAATACTTGCTTATAGATAGAGGGAAGATATCAGAGCTACTTCAGTGACACAAGTAGATCCAAGAAGGGGAACTTTTATGATGATTTATGTTTTTTGAGCATTTTGCTTACAAAATTAGTATTTTTTTATGTTATTCCTATAAAGGTCAAGGTTTGGAGAGGAGGGGAAGGAAACATCAGGGCCCTACGTACAGCATGTTTCAGTTTTCCCTAGGGAAAATTCATGGTATGGGGCTTACCTACCGTGTAGACATGAACAGCTTCAGTTATCTGCATAAATTCCTGTGAATGTCGAATGTCTTTACACTGGAAGCAAGCCAACTTCCCTTCCTGCTTACTGAATAGCTTCAAGTTCTCACCATGCTCTTGGCACTGAGGTGGACCTTGGGTCAGAGGCAGATCCTTGATTCTCAACACCAATCTCTCTAGCACCATATTGGGAATAAGGTTCTTGCTTTGGCATGGTATGAGACACTCGGGGCATATCATTTTCTGGTGTTGCCTCCATGACTTCTCAATGCAAACTTTACAAAAGTTATGACTACAGCTCAGCATCACAGGCTTATGAAACCAATCATGACACAGTTGGCAGTGCAGTTCCTTAGCAATGTCCTCTATATTTGCCCTGGTGGTTGTCGAAGGGCAGACAGTGATAACCTTACCCATTTCTTTGACACTGACATTCAGTGAATCCTGGAAAGAGCAGCTGCTGGGAGATCGATCAGATTTCTTTTTCTGTTAGGAAGGGAATAGCTGTAATAAGTTCCTCTCTCTTAACCCTATAAGGAGTGCTGAAGACATAACAGAAAGTCTAGATTACAAAGGGACAGCTATGTATTTCCAGCCAACTGATTGTGGGACCTAGGAATAAGGAACTAGAAACCAAGAATAAGGCTGGAAGAGCTGAACTGTCTGGCCTTTCTAACCCTGAAACACTGTTGAAAAGGAAACATACATAACCACCAAGATGAGCTCAATTTGTTTCTTCAGATACTGCCCATGATAGCACTTGTGTGGGGAAACTCTGGTCACCACTACTGTCTGCTTCCAAAGAAAGCAGTGAGCAATGGTGATGGGATGTGACAGTGGAGAATAGATAGTGGCAGTTTTTGCATTTTAAGGGAAAATTTGTAGAGGAGGGAACTGAAAGAAAGAAATTTCAAATGCTAGAATTTCAGGTACCAGTAGGGAAAATTCAGTTTAATAAACATTTATTAAGTGCCTAATATACAAAAGGAACTTTTCTAGATGCTGGGGATGCAGTGCTAGAAATAACAGCCATTTGGAGGAGTCATGAGTTTCTAGAACCAATAAAATCATATTGCTTAAGTGCTTGTGTAAAGTGAATACTATCAATGTGACTGGGGTTCAAAAATCAGAAGAGGGAGAAGGCTAGAAAGAGATCTTCCTTACACCCAGGCTGGGAAGCAGATTCTATGTATCCATCCTCTCACGGTTTATTTTTCATCTGCAGCTCTGCTTGGTTTCTGCTCCTTGGAATAAGATGCCCACCATCCTCTCAGCTGAGAACCTTACCTTATACCACACTGAAAAAATTGAAGCCATTCAACAAGAGCTTTTTCCCTCTTAAATTTCCCTCCACATCTTCCTTCATTGTCTATCTCCCACTCACACATCTTCCTCCACTATCTTTTCCTTTAACACCACCACCTGGCTCCACCCCCACCCCAAGGCAAACTCCTCAACATGCATCCTTAATCCTATTACATCTTCAGCAGATTACTCCATCTATTATCTACTATTCGATCCCTCCTTCCCTGTTGCCTACAAATGTCTTCTTAAAAACAACAAAAACCCCTTACTGTTCCTACCATCCTGGCTAGCTAATGTCTTCTGTTTCTAATCTCCATCTCAGCTAGACTCCATTTCCTCTTCTCTTATTCAATTCTAAACTCCATAATCTGACTTTCTGTCTCATTCTGCTGCACATCTCCAAAGTTTCCAGTGATTTCTTACTTGAAAAATAGGACTTCCTCAAAAAAAAAAAAAGAATGGGAAAGACTTTGGGGCTTCTAGGTGGTGCAGTGAATAGAGCACCAGCCCTGGAGTCAGTAGGACCTGAATTTGAATCTGGCCTCAGACACTTGACACGCTTACTAGCTGTGTGACCTTGGGCAAGTCACTTACATCCAATTGCCTTGCCTTCCCCCCCCTCAAAAAAAAGAAAAATAGGGCTTCTTCTGGTTGGTGTGGGGATCCATGGTGTTACTTTGTCCTGCAGCCTTCCAGAACAACTGACCTTTTGTGAATAAACTCTTTTAAAAAAAACAACCCACATAACCTAATTAACCTATTAATAATCAAACTGGTATGAGCCCCTCTTTCTTTGGTATCTCAGTACTCTCTGAGGGTATGCCACCCTACAATTGGCATAATTGGGGCAGAACAGATCTGCCCCCTTCCGTTTGGCATAGTGGGAAGGATGGTCTGCCCTCTTATACCCAGTCATCCAAAAAGGAGAATCTATAAGTTTAGAGATGAAAAAGTGGGTAACCCCAAATTGCAGAGCTGTTTTAAAATGTGATAGCTAGTACCAGGGGATATCTAGGTCCAGCAGTGCTTCTGTGTAATTCGTGTCTCCAATTGCTTTCTCCATCAGGTGTTGAAAAGTGTCAGGTTCCCCTGAGATCCTTGGAACATGTACTTAACCTGGCAGATGAAAGCTCTTTCCTCTGCCATAGGAATCAGATAATATTTACTGCATAAATACAACACTGAAAATCACAGGCTGACTACCAGACAGTCCAGGGCACCTTTAATTCTTGTATTGGGGCACCAGTTCAAGTTAATTCCTTTGGTAAAACCCTAGTTGTCTATATACATTTGTATTTTATTTTTTTGTGCCACTATCACTGGATTCTTTAATGATACCACTGACCAACAGTTCTTTCATTTAGTTTCTGAAGTTTTCTATCACAGGTCACATGATTTAGAACCATCTCTTTCAGTAAAAGTATTAAGTGATCTTTAGACACTTTAAATTCAGGTTGAGTTTTTCTTTTTTTGGAATATAGATTCTTTTTTTTTTTTGGCTTTTTGGAGGAGGGAAGATAGGGCAATTGGTGTTAAGTGACTTGCCCAAGATCACATGGCTAATTTTTGTGTTACATATCTGAGGCCAGATTTGAACTCAGGTCCTCCTGACTCCAGGGCCAGTACTGTATTCACTGTGCCACCTACTTGCCCCAGGAATATGGACTCTTGAAGGCATCATTTTCCAGAATAAGTCTGTTGCAAACACATTAAAATTTGTTTATTAGTATATTTATCTTCTTTGATTATTTTCTTCAAATGTCAGGATATTTAGGGGAAGGAGCAAGATGACAGGAAGAAGGCAGAGACTCACCTGAGCACTTCCAAATTCCCCTCCAAACAACTCTAAAGAATGCCTCAAAAATGTTCTGGAGAGGCAGAACTCATGAAAGGATGAGGTGAAACAATTTTTCAGCTCAAGACAAGTAAGAAGGTTGGCAGAGAAGAGTTTGTCATACCATGATGAGAGTAGAGCATAGTTCCGCACAAGCTGCCCCAGTGCAAGCTTCACCCCAACAAACCAGTAGCAGGCCTTGGGGACAACTGAATTAGCCATGGCAGCCTGCCTTCCAGAATTTTCAGAACACAAATGGTAATGGGATCAGACAACTAGTCAGAAGATGATTACAGGGTCCCTTTACCAGCATGAGTATAGGGCTCTCTTGCATAATGCAGATCTGGGACATAATCTTAGGTCTCAGTCCAAGGTGGAGAGAAGCACTAGCACACCAGAGGTCATGGCTGAAGGGGAGTGGAGATACTGGTCACAAGTCCAGGGTAGAAAAGAATGCTTGTGGTTGCTCACAGATCTGAGTACTAACCAGGAGAATACTAAACACACCTCTCCTTAGATCATAACACCATGGAAGAACTGAAAACTTACAGACCCTCAGAACTAGCTCTGAAAACAGCTGCAAAAAAACCCTGAAGCTTTGGGACAGTGTCCCCTTTATCCTAAGAGTGGAGCACAAATTTAACATCAAGTTAAAAGTCAAGAAGTAGTCTAAAAAATGACCAAACAACAACAAAAAAGAACCTGACCTAGAAAGTTACAGTGGTGACAGGGAAGACAAACTCAGAAGAAGACAACAAAGTCAGAACTGCTATATTCATAGTTTCAAAGAAAAATGTTAATTGGCCTAAGACCCAAAAAGAATTCCTAGAAGATGTCAGAAAGGATTTTAAAAACCACATATGAGAGATAGAAGAAAAATTGAGGGAAGAAATGAAAATGATGCAAGAAAATCATGAAAAAAACCCATTAACAGTTTGGTAAAGGAAGTACACACACTTACTGAAGAAAATAACACTTAAAAAACAGAATAGGCCAAATGGTAAAAGAGGCACAAAAAAATCTTTAAGAGAAGAACTCCTTACAAAGCAGAATTAACTAAAGACAAAAAGATATACAAAAATTTACTGAAGAGAAGAACTCCTGAAAAAGTAGAATTGACCAAATGGAAAAAGAGATACAAAAGCTCACAGAAGAAAATAATTCCTTAAGAATTAAAATTGGGCAAATGAAAGCTAATGACTCCATGAGACATCAAGAAACAATAAAACTGGGGCAGCTAGGTGGCACAGTGAGTAGAGGGCCAGCCCTGGAGTCAGGAGGACTTGAGTTCAAATCTGGCCTCAGACACTTAACACTTACTAGCTGGGCAAGTCACTTAACCCCAATTGCCCTACCTTCCCCCCTCCAAAAAAAACCCCCAACAACAATAAAAATAAATCAAAAGAATGGAAAAATAAAAGAAAATGTGAACTATCTCATTGGAAAAACAACTGACCTGGAAAATAGATCAAGGAGAGATAATCTTAAAATTATTAGTTTACCTGAAAGCCCAGATCAAAGAATGAGCCTAGACATCATAGTTCAAGAAGTTATCAAAGAAAAATGCCTTAATATCTTATATCCAGAGGGTAAAATAGAATTTGAAAAAATCCACCAATCACTCCCTGAGATCCCAAACTGAAAAACCCCAGGAATATTATAGACAAATTCCAAAGCTGCCAGATTGAAGAGGGAAAGAAAAAAAAGAATTTTCCCCAAGGTCTGTATAAATACCTTGAAGAAATAAAACAACAATTTTTTAAAATGAAATAAAAACTCTGAAAGAAAAATTGGAAAAGTGAACAAACAGTTGGAAAGAGAAACTGGGAAGCCTTACCAAGAAATTGACTCCCTGAAAACTAGAATAGACCAAATAGAAATCAACGACTCCATAAGACAGCAAGAAATATTAGAACAAAACCAAAACTGGAAAAATAGAAGAAAATGTAAGATATATAAAAACCAACTAGCCTGGGGAAAAAAATGAAGCAGATATAATTTAAGAATCATTGGATGCCTTCCCTTCCCCTCTCCTCAAAAGTGTTGGCTGACCCTGGGCAGGGGGCAGGAGAATGGGGAGTGGAGAGAGCAAATGGCTCACTCCAGCCCCTGGAGGGGCTCTCCTCCTTTACCTGGGTGCTCCTTGTCCTTCAGGCACCCAGTGATCTTTACATGGAGTCCAGCTGTACCATGTTTCCCCAAGTCTTTTGGTCTCTCTTGTCCAGAGTTAGCCACCACCCTTCCTCCCCCCACAAGATCACACTGGGGTGTCCCAACCGTCTTCACAGAGACAACTTCATAGCTATGTAATGTGACAGCAATGTAAGGACAGAACATCAGGTAAACAGAAGATTGAGATTAGAGAAAGTAAAATGAGTATTCCTGCAAGTAGTTGTGGTAGTCCCAGTTCTGCTGAAACAGTGATTTCAAAGATCTCTGGGCAAAACTGAAGTAGTGTCATGACAAAGAACGAGCCTTACAGATCAAAGTAACCGAGCTGAAAATAAAACTGATTTTAGATGCACAAAGATTGGAAGTTTCGTTTTTTTTTTTTACAAAAAATCAACAACTGAGAGAGCAATAGAAAGCCCTTCAGGACACGATTAAAATTTTGGAAGATCCATTAAGAGCAGGGTTATGTGATCATTGTTCAGTGACTGAAGAACTTATGAGGGAAAAAACAACAGGAGTTTGAAAATACCCAGCAAGAAAATCTTAAATTTTATCACTGAACTCATGAATGATAAAAATACCTTGCAAGAAGAAAACAAAAAACTTTCAGAGCAATTACATCAGAAAATTGAGAAGAAATAGCCTAAAAGCAGCAGAACCTGCGGAGGAAGTTATCTCTGATTCACCTATATTGACTTTCTCCTTTCTTAGACTTAAACAACTACAAAGAAGGGATGAGAACCTGTATGTCCCATATAGATAGCAAACATACTGATTTGGAGCACTTTCTGCGTACAAAAATATTAGCAAAAGGTCTAATGTCTTCAATTCAGTTGCTACAAAACCACTGTGAAAGTGAAATTCTTGTAGCAGATGCTTGTGATCAAACATTATCACCTGTGACTACTATTCAAGATACCAACAATTATCCCATTGAGAAATCTCTTCTAAAATAGCTGCATTTGTAGCTGAAACATTTGGACATTGTGTTTGAGAAGAATCTAACTCTCAAAGTGTTTTGAATCCTCTCAGTGAAGAACTGCCCCATCAACAGGAAGCAGAGCCAAAGAACCCTTTCAGGAATCCACAAAAATTAATGAAGATGGTTTGAGATTTTTCAGATTCTTCTCTCTAAGGACTCCACTAGAAGTTGACTGGGCTACTCTAACATCTTCTCCTGTTTGGGGAGCTACTTCTGATGTGAAAGAATGGCTTACTCTTGAATATATAAGCTTGTCTCCTTCTTTTTCAGAGGCTGGAAAAAAGTCCCATATCAAAATAAATTCCCTTAGCAATACTTATAATTCTAGACCACAGAAACCTAGATCAAAATCTGAAGATGCCAACCTTGTTACGTGCCTTAATCTTGGTTCTCAAGTAAGGACTGTTATTGATCGTTCTTCTTACATTAAGCAAATGCTTGTGAGAAAGAATGTAAATGAATCAGTAAGTGCATCAAAAGATGAAGCTACTGGAAAAAAAAAAGATCTTTTTGTGCCACTGAAACCAGTGGGAGGCAGAGGAGGCAAAAGGAAGAAGACTGAAGAAGAAAGTGAACAGTGCCCCAAAACCTTTTTTGATAAAGAAATATGCTTTTCCTTCCCAAGGGAATATTCATCCTTTCATCAATGGAGACTCTAATGGATAAGCCCCTGGATCTATCTGATTGATTTTCATCTTTTCACTGTCAAGAAAAAAGCCAAGGAAATGACCAAGCTTACTGGTGGTTATGAGCCAATAAAAATGAAAGGATGGGACATAGAGATTGTGAACTTGCCTCAGTTCTTCAGTTAAATCCTTGTCAAGTAACTGAAGCACAAGCTCTACAAGATAATCAAGATAAATCACCCTTAGAAAATATTCACCAGGGGCGGAGCCAAGATGGCGGCGTAGCAGCAGCAACATATCGCAGCTCTCACATAGCCACCCCAAAATACCCATAAAATAGGACTCTAAACCAATCCTAGAACTCCAAAACGCACACAAAGATACTTCCCACTAAAGTCA
>CM053582.1:406622732-406707732 GCA_028627135.1 Pseudochirops cupreus
TATGAACAGGCAATTTTCAGAGGTAGAAATTAAAGATATCTATAAGCATATGAAAAAATGCTCTAAATCACTATGGATTAGAGAAATGCGAATCAAAACAACTCTGAGGTACCACATCTCCCAGTCAGAATGGCTAAGATGACAACACAGGAAAATGACGAATGATGGAGAGGATGTGGAAAAATTGGAACACTAATGCATCGTTGGTGGAGTTGTGAACTAATTCAAGCATTCTGGAGAGCAATGTGGAATTATACCCAAAGGGCTATAAATAATTGCATACCCTTTGACCCTGTAATACCACTTCTAGGGTTGTATCCCAAAGAGATCACAGAAGTGGGAGGAAGACCCATATATACAAAAATATTTATTGCAGCTTTTTTTGTGGTGGCAAAGAATTGGAAATTAAGGGGATGCCCATCAATTGGGGGAATGGCTAAACAAGTTGTGGTATATGAATGTGATGGAATACTATTGTGCTATAGGAAATGAGGAGCAGATGGACTTCATATTTACCAGGAGAGGCTTACATGCACTGATGCTAAGTGAGAAGAGCAGAACCAGAAGAAATCTGTACACAATTACAGACATCATTTATGTGTGATGCCCAGCTTTGATAGACTGTACTCTTCTCAGCAATGCAAGGTTATAAGACAACTCCATAAGACTCATGATGGAAGGAAATGTCTACATTCAGAGAAAGATCTAGAAAGAACAGAGTTTAAATGCAGACTGAAGCAAACCACCTGCTCTTTCTTGTTTGGTTTTGTTTCCTTTTTCCCACTGTTCATTCCATCGGTTACAACTCTTCTTTACAACCAGACTAATGTCTAATGTGAAAGTATTCACAGATCCTCTACTTGATGGCATGCCACCATGGGGGGGGGGGGGGGAAAAAATTTGAAACTCAAGGGATTGTGGAACTGAATCTTGTAAACTAAAAGTAAACAAATCAATTTGAAAGAAGAACTCACTATTCCCAGTTAACAGGGTCAAAAATCTCTGTAGCAAGTTTCTCTAATAAGTCTCATTTCTAAGATACATAAGAAGCAGATTGGAATATCTAAGAATAACAGTTACTCTCCAAGTCAACAAGCATTCAGTGCCTAGAATGTGCTAAGCACTGTGCTAAGCTACTGGGGATACAAGGAATGGTTAAAAACAGTCCCTGTCCTAACAGAACCTACAATGTAATGGGGGAGACAATATGCAAACCATTATGTACAAATAACATATATATGTATGTATATAATAAATTAGAGATATTCAACAGAAGGAAGTCATTTTGACAGATGACTGGAGGATAGACTGAAGTAGAGATAAAATTGAGGCAGAGAGGCCAACCAGAGGCTATTGCAATCAATAGTCCAGGGATGAGGTGATGAGGGTCTATATCATGGTACAGATAAATGAAATACAGGCAGTTCCTGGAGAAATACAAGTGATCACCAGTAAGTCACTAGTCACTAGTAAAAAAAAAAATATTCTATTAGAGAAATGGAAATTGGAGAATGAGCAATTCTTATGTTCTATCTTAGATCAGAAAAGATGAGAAAAAAGGAAAATGATAACTGTTGGAGAGGAACAGGAAGACAGGCCTACTAATGCATGGTTGATGAACATATGAATGGTTCAACTTTTCTGGAAAGCAGACTAAACCACGCATACCCTTTGAACCACTGATACCACTATAAGAGCCATACTCTTATAAGAGAGAAAGGACCAATACGTACTAAAAGAGTGTGGCTGGAACCAGATTAAAAAGTTAACTGAGAAATGTTCAACAAAAAAAAATATAGATGTTAATTTGTGGGGTTTTTTAAAGTCAATACATGGCTTGCAGGGATCCTTTTCTATCTGGGTTTGACACTATTGGTCTAGAAGACTTTCTCAATATGTCCTTTCATCACTTCACTGAAACAACATATTCCGAACCAAAGTCATCTTTCTCCCTACCCTCAACACCAAACAGACTCTTTCACTGTCAGTACCATTACTTTTATCCTAGTCCCCAGACCAGAAATTTGGAGTCATAGGATCATTTCTGACTTCTATTTCACCCTTTTTATCCAAGCTTCCTTTAAAATACATCTAAGATCAAATCTCTCTCTCTTCATTCCACTGCTACCATCTCAGTATAGGCTCTCATACCCAGACTTTTTTTTTTGGCTTATTTATTTTTAGTTTACAACATTCAGTTCCACAGTCCCTTGAGTTTCAGATTTTCTCCCTCTCCCTCCCCCCCCACATCATGGCGGCATGCACTCAGATACAGGATCTACAAATATCTTCCCATTAATCATTAGTCAGGTTGTAAAAAAGGAGTGTAACTGATGGAATGATCAGTGGGAAAGAGAAAACAAAACAAAACAAGAAAAAGAAACAGAGCAAGTAGTTTGTTTCAATCTGTACTCAGACTCCGCATCTCCTTCTCTGCATGTGGATATCTCCTTCAATCATGAGTCTTTGGAATTGTCTTACAACCTTGTATTGCTGAGAGGAGCCCAGTCTATTGAAGTTAGTCGTCACACGTATGGTGTGTCTGTGATTGTGTACAAATTTCTCCTGGTTCTGCTCTTCTCGATCAACGCTGGTTTATATAAATCTCTCTAGGTTATTATGAAGTCTGTCTGTTCCTTATTTCTTATAGCACAGTAGTATTCCATTACATTCATGTACCACAACTTTGCCATTCCCCAACTGATGGGCAGCCCCTTGTTTTCCGATTTTTTGCCACCACAAAAAGAGCTACTATAAATATTTTTGTACATATGGGTCCTCTTCCCACTTCTCTGATCTCTTTGGGATATAACCCTAGATGTGGTATTGCTGGGTCATATAGCCCTTTGGGCATAGTTCCAGATTGCTCTCCAGAATGGCTGGATCAGTTTGCAGTTCCACCAACAATGAATTAGTGTTCTGATTTTTCCACATCCTTTCCAGCATTTATCATTTTGCTGTTTTGTCATCTTAGCAAGTCTGGCTGGTGAGATGTGGTACCTCAGAGTTGTTTTGATTTGCGTTTCTCTAATCACTAGTGATTTGGAACGTTTTTTCATATGCTTATAGATGTCTTTAATTTCATCTTCTGAAAACTGCCTGTTCATATCCTTCGACCATTTATCAACTGGGAAGTGGCTTGTATTCTTATAAATTTGACTCAATTCTTTATATATTTTAGAAATGAGGGCTTTACAACACTGGTTGTAAAAATTCTTTCCCAATTTTCCACTTCCCTTTTAATCTTGGTAACATTGGCTTTGTTTGTACAGAAGCTTTTCAATTTAATATAATCAAAATTATCCATTTTGCATTTTGTAACGTTCTCTAACTCCTGTTTCATTATAAAGTCTTCCCCACTCCATAGATCTGACAGGTAAACTATACCTTGCTCTCCCAGATTGCATACAGTATCAACCTTTATACCTAGATCATGCACCCATTTCGACTTTATTTTGGTGTATGGTGTTAGATATTGGTCTATGCCCACTTTCTGCCATACTATGTTCCAGTTTTCCCAGCAGTTTTTGTCAAATAGTGCATTCTTATCCTAAAAACTGGGGTCTTTGGGTTTATCAAACAGTGGATTACTATAGTCATTGGCTACTGAATCTCATGCACCCAATCTATTCTATTGATCCACTACTCTATCCCTTAGCCAGTACCAAGCAGTTTTGATGACTGCTGCTTTGTAGTACAGATTAAAATCTGGTATGGTTAGGCCACCTTCCCTAGCATTTCTTTTCATTAGTTGCCTTGATATTTTGTACCTTTTGGTCTTCCAGATGAATTCTGCTACTATTTTTTCTAGCTCTACAAAGTAATTTTTTGGTAGACTGATTGTTATGGCACTAAATATGTAATTAAATTTAGGTAAGACTGTCATTTTTATTATATTTAGCTCGACCCAGCCATGAGCAATTGATGTTTTTCCAATTAGTTAGATCTGATTTTATTTGTGGGAAAAGTGTTTTGTAATTGTGTTCATATAAGTCCTGGGTTTGTTTTGGCAGGTAGATTCCCAGATATTTTATAATGTCTACAGTAACTTTAAATGGAATTTTCTCTTTCTGTCTCTTGCTGTTAGATTTCATTAGAGATATATAGGAATGCCCAGGATTTATGTGGGTTTATTTTATATCCTGCAACTTTGCCAAATTTGTTTATTATCTCAAGTAGTTTTTTACTTGATTCTCTAGCATTCTTTAAGTATATCATCATATCATCTGCGAAGAGTGATAGTTTAGTCTCTTCTTTGCCTAATTTGATTCCTCCAATTTCTTTTTCTTCTCTCATTGCTACTACTAACATTTCTAGTACCAAATTGAATTAAGATGGGTGATAGTGGACATCCTTGTTTCACCTCTGATCTTATTGAAAATGCTTCTTGCTTATCTCCATTACATATAATACTTGCTGGTTTTAGATAGATGCTACTTATTATTTTAAGGAAGATTCCATTTATTCCTATACTTTCTAGTGTTTTTAATAAGAATGGGTGTCATATTTTGTCAAAAGCCTTTTCTGCATCTATTGAGATAATCATATGGTTTCTGCTAGTTTTGTTGTTGATGTGATCAATTACACTGATAGTTTTCCTGATATTGAACCACCCTTGCATTCCTGGAATAAATCCTACCTGATCAAAGTGTATTATTCTTGTGATGATTTGCTATAGTCTTTTTGCTAATATTTTATTTAGAATTTTTGCATGTATATTCATAAGGGAAATTGGTCTGTAATATTCTTTCTCTGTTTTGTCTCTTCCCTGTTTAGGTATCAGTATCATATTTGTCTCATAAAAAGAATTTGGTAGGACTTCTTCTTCTCCAATTTTCCTGAATAGTTTGTAAAGCACTGGAGTCAATTGTTCTTTAAATGTTTGGTAGAATTCACTAGTAACACCATCTGGCCCTGGAGATTTTTTTCCTAGGGATTTCACTGATGGCTTGTTCAATTTCTTTTTCTGAGATGGGGTTATTTAAGTAGTTTACTTCCTCTTCAGTTAGTCTAGGCAACTTGTATTTTTGTAAATATTCATCCATTTCACTAAGATTGTCAAATTTACGTGCATACAATTGGGCAAAATAATTCCTAATTATTGTTTTAATTTCCTCTTCATTGGAGGTAAATTCACCCTTTTCATTTTTGATATTCGTAATTTAGTTTTCTTTTTTTTTTATCATATTGCCTAAAGGTCTATCAATTTTATTGGCTTTTTCATAATACCAGCTCTTAGTTTTATTTATTAATTCAACAGTTTTCTTGAGTTCAATTTTATTAATCTCTCCTTTGGTTCGCATTATTCCTAATTTAGTATTTAATTTGAGATTTTTAGTTTGTTCTTTTTCTAGCTTTTTCAATTGCATGCCCAATTCATTGATTTCCATTTTCTCTAATTTATTCATGCATGCATTCAGGGATATAAAACTTCCCCTAAGAACTGCCTTTGCTGAATCACACAAGTTTTGGTGTGTTGTCTCATTATTGTCATTCTCTTGAATGAAGTTGCTGACTGTTTCTATAATTTCTTGTTTGACCCACTCATTCTTTAGGATTAAGTTATTTAGTTTCCAATTAGTTTTTCATCTATCCTTCCATGGTCCTTCATTGCATATAATTTTTATTGCATCATGATCTGAGAAGGATACATTTAATATTTCCACCTTTCTGCACTGAATTGTGAGGTTTTTCTGCCCTAGTACATGGTCAATTTTTGTCTATGTGCCATGTACCACTGAGAAGAAGATATATTCCTTTTTATCTCCATTCAGTTTTCTCCAGAGGTCTACCATATTTATATTCTCTAAGATTTTATTTACCTCCTTGACTTCTTTCTTGTTTATTTTGAGGTTAGATTTATTAATCTCAGAGAAGGAGTGATTGAAGTCCCCCACTAGTACAGTTTTGCTATCTATTTCTTCCTCTAGCAGCCTTAATTTCTCCTTTAGGAATGTAGATGCTGTACTGTGAAGATTACAAAATATGTGCAAGATTGCAAGCAGTTGTGTCAAGGCACAGGGAAGTGTTTGAGGCCCGGGAATTAGGTGGGTCACATGGAGGTCAGAGCATATTGCACTGTCCCCAGCCAGGGGATACTGCATTGCTCAAGATTCTCTTGCGTGAGGATACCTGATGTTCCTGATTAGTGTCTCCACACCCTGGGGCTTTCATACCCTTGTGATTGCACTTCTTCTCTCACAATTCTGTTCAGCTGGGCTCTGTCACGTGTGGTATGTAGATCTGGGGTATATATAAGACCTAAGCCTTGGAGGTAGTTTGAAGCCTGCCTTAAGATCTGGCTGTAAGGCTTCCCCATGGAGAGACCTCAGTAAACCTTCTTTGCATATACCTCGGAGCTGTGACTCTTCTGGAGAAGATGCTGCCGCTGTGCCTTCTCCATTAGGGTAAGTAACCGGCTGCCCCTGCAGGCGAGTTAGGGTACTCTGAAAGAGAACCCTGACACTGTACCAGTTGGTGCATAAATGTTTAGTAATGATATTGCCTCATTTTCTATGATGCCTTTTAGCAGGATAGAGTTTCCTCCCTTATCTCTTTTAATTAGATCTATTTTTGCTTTTGCTTTATCTGAGATAAGAATTGCTACCCCTGCTTTTTTTACTTTATCTGAAGTATCATACCCAGAGTCTTAAGTAGTGTGTTGGGCTCTGATCTTTCTCCCTTCCAAAACATACTGTCACTAGAATGATAATCCTAAAGCAGAGATTTGATCATGGCATTACCATGAATCTAAAATAGCTTGCTATCACCTATTCCATCAAATTTAAATTCCTCTTCCAGGTTGCTATCATTCTGTTATATCATGGTAAAATAGCTAGGAAGTTAACTTGGCAATCAGGAAGACCTCTGTGTGAATACTGCCTAGAGTTCAAATCCTTCAGACACTTCCTAGCTACAGGACGCCATACTCCCGAGGTTCTGCCTCTTATCTGCAAGATGGAAATAACACGGGACTTACCTCACTGGGTTGTTGTAAGGATCCAGTGGGCACCATAGGTCAAGGCTCTCTTCTCGAAGCTTTGAAATGCCATAGGAAAGTGAGCCACTATTATTCCCCAGCAGCAATCCTTTGCTCCAGGCAAGCCGGGAACCTCATTCTTAATCACTATGCTAATTTCAACATCCACCTTCTACTTTTCTTTCCATGAGCTGCTCAAGTCCCAAACCCTGCATAAATTCAACAGACGTTTAAGTGCCTGGTACATGTATAGGTGATACTTGTTAATTGAATCTACTTAGTGCTGAGCTACATACAGTAGGATTTAACGTAGATGAAGAGCACCTAAATAAATAACCTTAAATGCATGCTGGAATAGTCAAAAGGGCCAGAGGGAGCAAGCTATTGGCTTCCTCCAGTATTCTGAATCCCATTCTCTAAAATCCTAATGGACTTCTACAGCCTGCCAATTGGTTTTAAGGTCATCGCTCTCTAATGGTTTCCTTCGTGTTGGTGGTCTCCCAAATTTATTGTAAACTTATTAAAAGCACGGGATCGAGTGAGGAACTGAGGCGGCCTAGCACCTACCTAGTCTCAGGTTTGGAGTGATAGGACCAGGGTTCGATCGAAGCCTCAGTTTCTTCTTCAGTCACCCTAGGAGGGTGGCCTAGGGGACGCCAACATTCGGACCGTCTCTCCCTTTAAAAAAGTCAGACTTTTTACTAGTCATGTTAAGGTTAACCCTCGTGGTGGAAGCTCGTGTCCCTCCCGCCCACCGCCTGGCGGGGACTAATCACCAAAGCTGGGAGGAGCCCTCTCTCTCTCTCTCTCTCTCTCTCTCTCTCTCTCTCTCTCTCTCTCTCTCTCTCTCTCTCTCTCGCGCGCGCGCGCGCGCGCACACGGAACCCGCGGGGAAGACAGCAGCAAGAGCCTGCTGCAGCGGCGGCGGCAGCAGCAGCGACATGTTCAGAGGCCAGCGAGCCTGGTTTTGTCGAAGCGTGGGCCACGATCTGCAGGAGCTCTGGGGTAAGGGGGCGCGCGGCCTTTGGGGTCTCGTTAGGCCTAGCGTCCCACCCCCTCGAGTGGCCTGGGTCTCAGGAAGGGACGGGTAAGGGCACTGCAGTCTTCGGCCTACCCCGCTCACATTGGAACCCTTAACTCCACAGTGGCCCAAGGCGGCGTGATCTGCGGCGCTCGAGAGGCGGACTTTCTGTTCAGCTGTGACGCTTCGCACCCCGACACTATGAGGTATCCTTGCACATTGGCTGCTCCCCAAGTTGGCCGCTCAGCTCGGCTCCAGCAACCTCAAGCTCCTGGACTCATCCCCACCGTCCACTCTGGGGCTGGCAAAGCAACGTAGTTCTTGTCTTCTCACCTTTCAGATGAGGAAACTGAGGCCCAAGGCCGAGCAGTATGCAGAGAATGCCATGGCAGACCATAGCTGGCATCTCGTCGATCAGTATACATTTATTAACCATTTACGATCTTTCCAGGAGTCCTCTTAGGGTCTGGGGAGCCAAATGCAAAAGTGAGAGTTCCTGCTCTCAGGGAGCTTATTAAGAGGTGATGGGTGCTGGTACCCCGAGAATGCCAAAGCAGAGTTGCTTGGAATGCATTTATACTCACACCTTTCAGTGAAGTGGAGGTTTATTGTAATGTCAGTAGTAGTGGGCAAAGTTCCCTTAAGGAATCTGAAACGTAATGGGTGTGCATCTAAAACATATATATATATATATATATATATATATAAAGGAAATAATTAGGGAATAATTATTTATTTCATTTATTTAATAATTAGGGAAAGGAATAATTAGGTAATGAAAGGGCTCCAGGTGTCTTGGCAGCAGGTGCCTGTGATCTCTGGATGGGAAAGTGTGGGGAGTTTTGCAGAGATAACTTTGTTGATACCAGATGTGGAGGGAGAAAAGACAATTTTTTATTTAGTTGCTATAGGCATGGCCCTTGGGGATCTAGAGCCAATAGAGTCCTTGGGTAAGGCACCCATGTGTCTGTTCTGATAAGAGGATGTGTTTTGCAACAAGGGAAAATTTTTCATAGGACAGTGACCTACTGAGAGATTGGGAAGCTTCTAGCGACATGATCTGAGGACTTTTTGGGGTCCAGGTCCCACCACCCCATGGCTTACACTTTTACCAGAGGATGCAACATGGTCACTCATAAAAGAATGTGGGGTGTAAACAAAAATAAATGCACAATTATGGGGAGAGAGAAGGGGAAAGAGACTTTTTACAACGGGGAGAAATCGAGAAGTGACTCTTGAAGGGAGAGGCATGGTCTGAGCCTGGAAGAAAGCTAGGGACTCCCAAGTGCCTAGTTGAGAAAGGCTGGAAGGGTGGAATGTCAGATATGGAGAACAGGGTGTAAGCTAATTAGACTGGAGTTTAGAGAGTTAATGCTTCATCCACCCGAAGGCTAGCCTGGAGCCGGAGAACAAAGAAGTTTGCACTTTATGCTAAAGGCAATTGAAAGTCCCTGAATCTAGGGAGTGTTGTGGTGGGACCTGCCAAATCACAGCTAGATTTGTGAGGGGAGCGGTTGTATGCTAGGAGGCCAGGTGAGAAGTGATTAAGGTCTGGTGATTGAGGGTGATTGTAGTGTAAAACAAAGAGATAAGGAGTTGGATGTGAGAGTTACTGAGGAGGTTGAATTGACTGGACCTGGCCTTGTATTGGATATGGTGATGAACTTGGGTTGCTGAAAGAATATTGGGGTCTTTCTCTTTTTCTTTTTGGAGGCAGGGCAATTGGGGTTAAGTGATTTGCCCAAGGTCACATGGCTAGTAAGTGTTAAGTGTCTGAGGTCAAATTTGAACTCAGGTCCTCCTGACTCCAGGGCCTATGCCTTATCCACCTAGCCACCCCTGGGATCTTTAGCAGAAAGAGGGAAGTAGAAGAGGGCTGAATTTAAGGATAATAAGGGAAAAGATAATATGTTCTGTTTCAGATAAGATCTGCTGTTGCTGAGAGGGCATCCAGTAGACATTCGGAAATAAGAATTGCTCTGATCATGAAAACTGAGAAAAAAGGAGAAAAGATGCAGGGACGAAGGACAGAGAGTTGGGGTACAGTCACCAGTAGGGAGAGAAACGTGGACAATGATCCTGAAAAGGGGACTGAGAAACATCTGTCAGACAGGTGGGAGGAGAACCATAAAAATCCAGGGAAGAGCATTATCCAGGTCAGGATAGCCATCTACTGAGGGAGACAAGGAGAGGTAAAGCACTCATTTAAAGGGGTCAGCTTTGTCAAGGAGAAGAGCCATCATCCTCCAAGACAGCAAAGGAGGAGAGGATGTGGGATGATGATGAGATGTTTTAAATGTGGAATTGGGGAGGAGAGGGAGCCTCAGTTTTTGTAGAGAATGAAACAAGATTCTTATTCAGTAAGTGGGAAGAGTATTGAGGTGGTGGAGATGGCTTGGAAACAGAAGGTTTGGAACAGCCACTGTGGGGAATATGGTAGAGTCAGGTAAGGAAAAGTCATGAAAAATTAAGGAAAAGGCATGAAGTCCTCCATGAGGCTCCCTGGTGACTAGAGCATATAAATTTGTAGTGGACCCGGTTGGCACAGTTGTGAGTTCCTTCAGTGGCCATCAGCAATCATGTGAGCAAACAAGCATTATTTTAAGTGCTGGGGATACAAAAAGAGGCAAGAGACAGTCCCTGACCTCAAGGAAATCACAAGCTAATGGGTAAGACGACAAACAAATATGTACAAATTATATACGGGATAAATTGAAAATAATTAAAACAGAGAAAGCACTAGAATTACTAGGGGTTGGGAAAGTCTTCATGTAGAAGGTGGGATTTTAGTTGAGATTTAAAGGAAGCCAGGGAGGTCAGTAGTCAGAGTAGAGGAGGGAGAGCTTTCCAGAAGTAGGAAAAGTCAGAGAAAATGCCGCAGGAGTGTATCATGTTAGAGTGACTCATTCATGGAGCAACCAGGAGACCAATATCACTGGATTCAATATATGTGTAGGGGAGTAAGGTATAAGAAGACTGTGAAGGTAGGAGGGGGCTAGGTTTATGAGGGACTTTGAACCAGAAGCAATGAGCCAGAATAAAGAAGGTAGGTGATAAAATAATCCAAGGTTTCTAAAGGGATGAGAAATAACAGTTTATAGCCTCTGATGCTTATTGTGTGTACAATTTTGGGTAAGTCACTTAATCTTTTGGGCTTCAGTTTTCTCTTCTGGAGAATTAGGAATCCAGGCTAATTGGGTTCTGAGGTACATTCCAGCTTCAGCTCTGTGACCCTGTGTAATGCCAAGCAAAGGCAACTTCCAAGGTTCGGATTACCAGCATAGCAAACCCCATTTATTCAGCAAACATTCACAGAACAGAGAAAGTCAAAATACAATGTAACTTGTTCATTTAGGAAGTAAATTCTCAATTCAACTGCAAAGCATCAAGGTCCAAGTATCCCATCCCTGGCCAGTACATTAGTCAAAGTAGCCCACTCCTGGGCAGTACATTTAGTTAGTCAACAAAGTCTCTCATCTCCAATCATAAACAAAGTACATTCATTTGGTCAATCACAGAGCACAAAAAACTCAAAGGCTTCCCACCCCTGAATCTCAAAAGGGGCAGGAGAGCACAAAAGGCCATCCATCCTTAAGCTACAACAAGGTTAAGATACTATCTCAGCATTGAATACCCAAGGAAAGGCCCTTCTTTCATCTTCACTGGAGGCAAGCCCTTAGCAATCTCAGTTCCTGGGGAATCAAGGCTCAACAAAGCCATAGCCAGTGTCCTTATCAAGTCACTCTCTGCCTGTAGAACGGTCCCAGAACCCCTGAAAACATCAGCAAGGCCCTCTTCCAGGATTTCTGTAAACATACAACAAGAAAATCCTCCTTCAGGGCTTCTGAACCAACAGCCAGGTTCCAGGACCTTTACAACAGCAGCACTGTCCTTCAACAGCAGATGAATCTGGCAAAACAACATCAAAACAGACAGACAAAATACCAGTGTCACAGCCATACCTCCTCAGTTCTTGGCAGCTCTGGGTGGCAGTTCTCAAAAGTCCTGGGCAGCTCCAATGGGCTCTCGGCAGTCTTTCTCTCAGCAACTCTGGCTCCACGATACTGGATGCTGCTCTCCCAAAAGTCCTTGTGACCTCCTCTCGGCTTCGGCCTCTCTCCTAATTCACAGCTCCTCCCACTTCAGCCCTCTCTCTTCATGTCAACAAGTCCATCCCACAAGTGGGATTCATAAGCTCTGGGTTTTAACACTCAACCCAAAAACCAAGCCAATACAGGGACATCTCCAAATTCTATTACCATTACACCCTGTGTAGGATTCAAAGGTCAAAGGCAATTTAAAATTGAATTGGTTATGTAAAGGGTTGATGTTTAGAAAGTGGGTAGGGGAGGGAGGCCAGAGCAGGTCTGATGGCCTGAGAAGAGTAATAAAGACAGTGAATTTAGGAAGGGTGAGATGATCCTGGTCAGATTTGAAAACTGACTGTCACCTCAGGCTTTAAAATTGAAGGCTGCCTTAGTTAGAAGACTTGTGAGTATAGCAAGTCATCTAGGTTTTTTTTTCATCCATGGGGGTAAAAAATCATATGAAGTGATAAATAGGCTCATGTTTGTTGGAGCCGATTAAATTCTCTGTGTGGACTCAGTAGCTTACTTCTTTGCCTTTCCTGTAACATTTGCCCTCTTTACCTATTAAAGATTTGAAGTTTGAGTTTAAACAGATCATTTCACCTTTCTCTTCTGTTGGCCAGATCTGTTCTCAAGTTGACTAAGGTATTAAGTGTTTTAATGTTCATTTTACAAATTAAAATATTTCCCTTTTTTCTCCTAGAATATATCAAAGCTTTGATTACATGGAAGATAATGCTACAGTATTTCATGCTTATTATCTCTCAGCAGTAGCCAGTGCTGATGTGAAAAATACAGTGCCTTTGGGTCACTATGTCCTTCCACCTACCTGCCTGCAAAAAGGTTAGGAAAAGTAAAAAGTGTATAAAGGTATTGAAAGATTCTAACAAGTTCAATTACTCACCTCAAACTAATTTCTTAACTACTAATGTATTCTAAATCTTCTTCTTTTATACCATATTCTCCTAGTTTGAGATCTTTCTTCACTAAATTTTATTTTCCTGTCTTATTACAAGAAAGTTCTTACTTATACACAAGGTATTCATGATAGTTTATTTCTTAATTTCACATTTAATTATTATTTTTTTCTTTTTTTGGAGGGGGGAAGGCAGGGCAGTTGGGGTTAACTGACTTGCCCAAGGTTACACAGCTAGTACGTGTTAAGTGTCGGGCTGGCTTTGAACTCAGGTCCTCCTGACTCCAGGGACTCTGTTCACTGTGCCACCTAGCCGCCCCCACATTTAATTCTAATTTTTTTTTCTCTATTACATGTAAATAAAAATTTTTAACATTAGTTTTTAAAAACTTTTGAATTCCATATTCTCTTCTTCCCTCCCTGCAGCTCACCTTGAGAAGGCAAGCAATTTGATATATTGATTTATATGTGTGTGTGTGTGTGTGTGTATATATATATATATATATATATATATATATATAAATACAGTCACATATGGAAATGTTCTGCATTTCAATATTAGCTATGTTGCAAAAGAAAATGCAAGCCAAAAAACTGCAAGAATAACAAAGAAAGTAAAAAAAAAGTATGCTTTAATCTGCATTCAGACTCCATCAGTTCTTTCTCTGGAGATGGATAGCGTTTTTCATCATAAGTCCTTTGGAATTGTCTTAGGTCATTGTGTTGCTGAGAGTAGCTAAGTCATTCACAGTTGATCATCATACATTATTGCTGTAACTGTGTTTAGTGTTCTGATTCTGCTCATTTCACTTTGTATCGGTTCATATAAGTCTTGAAATAGAATGTCTAGGCTTTAAAAAACAACAACAATAACATAGGGACAGGTAGGTGGTGGGGTGAATAGAGCACCAGCCCTGGAGTTAAGAGGACCTAAGTTCAAATCCGACCTCAGACAGTTAAGACTTACTAGCTGTGTGACCTTGGGCAAGTCATTTAACCCCAATTGCCCTACCTTCCCCCCTCCAAAAAGACAAAAAAAAAGGACTATGTGTTGAGGATCTGTGCCTGTCAATGGCATAGCTACCCAGGTACCTTTTGTCTGACTTGGATTAGTAGCACCTGAACACAAGGGATTGTATTATTTTATACTTAGTAGTGATTTAAAAAAGAAAAAAAGGAAATAGCATTCTTAACAAATTTAGAGCAAGCAAACCCCAAGCACTTGTCATGAGTAGAGTAGATAGCAATACATATGTAGGTTTAAACAGTTCTTTTGGTGTCATACTATGGAATAATCATTCACTCTGGTAATTTCTGCCTACATGTTTCCCCTCTACTTCTCTCTACCTGATCTGATCAGACTGCCTCAGAACTGTAAAAGGAAATTCTGTTGTATTATTCTTTGTTAGTCACAATTACATCAAAATAGCATAATAACAATCATGTTCTTTACTCAAACATTTGATGAGAATTAAAGTAAATCCCAGAACTTATGCCCAAAATCTTCATACAGTCTGGGGGTACAGGCAATCATTAGAAGCAAATATAAAATTTAAACATTTGTAATACTCATGATCCTACGTATGCAAATACGCATTTAATGGAATTACTCTGCAAATTTTACAAATTGGAAATTTTGGGCAAAGTTCTAGAAAATGCTATAATGTCAAATTTAAAATGTGATTTTTTTTTCTGAAGAACATTTTTTTCTGTACTACAGAAATAAGAAAAAAAATCGGTAGTTTTATTTGGGATCAGAACAATCATGTAATGACGGAGAAGGTAAGAGTAAATGAATATTACTTTGATTTAAATGTGCACAAAGGTTTTGGGAAGAGAATAATGTGGTAATTTTAAAAATTTATTTGAAAAACCAATGTTATTGACATATTTCATTTTTAAAAATTATTATCTTGATGATGATTCTGGCAGTAATATTAGTGATAGTAACAGCTAGTGTTTACACAATACCTACTGTCCCAGGCACTGTGCTCCGTGTCTTACAAATATTATCTCATTTGAGCCTCACAACCCTGGGAGATAGGTGCCATTATTATCTACATTTTAAGTTGAGGAAACTGAGAAAAACAGAGGTTAAATAACTTGCTCAGTCACATAGCTGGTAAGCGTTTGAGGCTAGATTTGAACGCAGGCCTTCCTGACTCCAGGACCAGAGCTTTTTCCACATCGCTTAACTGCCTTAATTGTTTTTATATAACTTTGATTTTCAGATATATTCATCCTCACTCCCCTACCCAGAGATACATTCCTTATAATAAAGATTAAAAAAGAAAGAAAAAAATAAGTATTTCAGGAAAATAGAACAAGATGATGATTAAATATGTGAACTGTTGCCATCATTGGGTTAAATGAAATTAAAATGCTTATTATTATTGCTTGATTAATCAGCTGCTCAGTTATATAGATTGCTGTAAATGTAAAATTATACATAAGAGAATCTAGAACAGTGGTTCTCAACCTTCCTAATGCCACGACCCTTTAGTACTCGTATGTGGGCAGACCCACCTGGAGACAGATAGAGGAGTAGTGTCTCCAGTGTCTCCGTTCCTAAGACCATCGGAAATATGTGACCCCTGTGAAAGGGTTGTTCGACCCCCAAAGGGGTTGCAACCCACAGGTTGAGAACCGCTGATCTAGAATATGACCACATTTATTCCATTAAGTAAGGAATGCCTATATAATCCCAGTAACTCTGCTAATATAATCTTTGTAATGCTTCCTTGTAAATTGTACCTATTGGATGGATGGCTTTTTTCTGTGCAAAAAGTGAAAATTAGCTAAATTTTCTGCCAGTTTCAAACTGATTCTACACTTCTAATTATTATATTGGGATAATTTTACGTTTTTTTCACTTTTCTTATTTTATTTTTTTTGTACTCCCCCTTTGTCTTTCATTTGGTAATGCCTATGTATATATAGTTTTATTTATTTGTGTGTATTTTTTTCAAGGTCCAAAAAAGGACCTTGAAGAAATACTGTTTAAGTTTTTGAAATTGTTGCCTTTGCATTTAGAAAAATTAAATTAGAATTTTTTAATGTTTTACTGATGCTTAAATTTTTTTTAGTCTTAGTCACTTGCTAATTCAGCCCTCTCCCAATTGAACCTTTCTTTAAGCAAAACCAGTTGGCACAGCTTGCCTTTGATTCCAAGCAGATTTCTAGAAATTATTAGCAAAGGGATGATTAATGAATATCTAGACAAGGAACTTATGATCACAGAGAGCCAGCATGGATTCATTAAGAACCAGATATAACAAACTAATTTTACTTCCTTTTTGAATTAGGGTGGTAGATCAAGAGAATTCATTCTATGGACATAGTTTTCCTAGATTTTTAGCAACGTATTTGAAAAAATCTTTAATGCTTTTCTTTCGGAAAAAATGGAGAGATATCTTTCAGAAGCTAATTCAGCTAGGTGGGTTCAGACTGGGTTGAATGACTGGACCCAAAGAGTAAACATTAATTATCCAATGTCACATTGAAAAAAGGCCTCAAGTTGAGTGCTCCATGGATCTGTGCCTGGCTCTTAATGCTGAAAATTCTTGCCATTGACTTGAATAAGGTATAAAGTGATATGCTTATCAGATTTGCAGATTAACAACTGAGTGGGAGACCTAATGTATAAGAGTTAGGATACAAAAAGATTTTGGCGGCTTAATTCTTTTTTTAAACTATTACACGGCATGTGTGTCTTAGAATTACGGTGATTTAAAAATACAAATGAGGTCCACTTTAAATCCTGTGCTCTTAACACTTTTTAAAAATAAGTACTGCCTATCCATTCTCAATGACAGTAATATCTATAGCAGTCATACCCCATTAAAGACAGTGCATTAAAATGCTGTTTTTTGTAACAAGATAGATAGTATTTTTTCATCGTTCCTCTTTGGCATTGCCTGAGTGAAAACATTCAGAGCAACACCAATCAATGCACAACAATAAATTATATTGAAATTAATGTGGAGCATCATAGCATAAGTATCCTTTTTCTATTTTTAAAAAAATAATTTGGTTCTTCCATTATGCCCCTCATTAATTGCATATTTAAAAAAAATAGAAACCCCCCCCCCAAAAAAACTGTTGAATTTTAATGAGGATAAATGTAAAGTTTTATACATGGATTCAAAAAAATCAGCTTCATAAGATGGAGGTGACACAACTAGACAGTAATTCATCTGAAAAAGGTTTGGAAATTCTTGTATGTTGCAGGCTCAACATGAGTAAGGACTGTGAGATAATAGCCAAAAAGGTAATGTAGTTTGGGGCTTCATTAATTGAAGTAAGAGTGTCCAAGACTAGGGAGGTGACAGCCCTGCAATATGCACTCAGCTCTGGTCAGATTATGTTTGGAGTACATGTGCTGTTCGCAGGTGTTGCTTTTTAGGAAGCACATTGGTAAACTGCAGCACATCTAGAGGAGAATACTAAGGAATAGTGATGATGCCTCAAGATCATGCCATAGGAGGAAAGGGTGGGGTTTGTTTAAGATGGAATAAAAAAGTTATAAAGGAGACATGATAGCTGTCAAATATTTGAAGTGTTGTCATGTGGAAGATAGACTGGATTTGTTCTGCTTGGCCCCAGAGGGAGAAACTAGGAGTGATGGGTGGAAGGTTCAAAGAGGCAAATTGGGGCCCACTAGGTGGCACAGTGAATAAAGCACCCGCCCTGGAGTCAGGAGGACCTGAGTTCAAATCCAGCCTCAGACACTTAACACATACTAGCTGTATGACTTGGGCAAATCACTTAACCCCAGTTGCCCTGCCTTCCCCTGCTCCAAAAAGACAAAAAAAGAGAGAGAGAGACAAATTTAGGCTTTATAGAAGAAAACACTTCTTAACAAATACAGTAGAATGCATTGCCTACAGAGATAGTGGTGGGTTCCCCCTCATTTGAGGTTTTTAATTAAAGGCTGGGTGATCACTTTTCTGGGATGTTGTAGAGGGCATTCTCATACAGAGGTCAATTAGAGCCCTTTCCAACATTGAGAGCTTGTGATCCTCAGAAGCAACTGTGTATGCAGTGTTGCATGCCCATACTCCACCACTTCTCTATCTATAAGGAAGAAAGTAGGTTCCGTTATTTGTCCTATGGAGCCAGGATTAGTCATTATATTTAACTTAAGTCTTGTCTCCTAATCATGTTTTCATTTACATTATTGTAATCATCCTGTATGCTGTTTTCCTGTTTTTGTTTTCTTTGCTCTGTATCAGTTCTTGTATTCCCCTGAATTCTCTCTTAGTTATCATTTCTTGGGCCACAACAATATTCCATTATGTTCATATGCCACACTTTTTTCAGGCTTTCTTCAATTGATGGGCAGCTGCTTTGTTTCCAATTATTTGCTACTACAAAAAGTACTGCCATGAATATTTTGGTAGGTGTAGGATGTTTCAACATATCAACGATGATGAAGAGTATAGTAATTTTTCTTGAGTAATTCCAAATTGTCCTCATATTTTATATGATAGAATGAGAGAGTCCATCAAACTATGCCCTTAAGTGTTCAAACTTTGATTAGTAATGGAAGCTTGAGTCTGTATTTGCTAGGATGTGAAGTTGTTTGACGACCGACTTAGGTCATATAGGTGTATAGAGCTATTAAGCAGAAAGGCACCTTAGTGATCATGTCTGACTCACTAATTTTATATGAAAGGAGACTCAAGTCCAAAAGGGTAGTTATTTGTCCAAGGTGACACAAGAAATAACAAAACCAGAACCAGAACTCTGACAATACTTAGGAAATTATTTGTTTGGACTATAGTGAATGACCATAATCAGTGACCTGAATGGAGGTACAGATGGGCAAGCTTTTCACCTTTGTTGATGACACAAAGCTGAGAGGGATAGTTAACATTGAAGAACAGAATAAAGATCCAAAAATAAAATAATAAAAACAGTTTTAAAAGAGTGGACTGAATTGAATATGGTGGAATTTAAGAGTTAAATGCAAAATCCTATAAATGGGTTCAGAAAATCAATTGCCTAGCTTCAGGGTTTGGGGAGTGGAAGGGTAGACATATTGCTAAATAACAGTCTTTGTATGAAAGACTTGAAAGTCTTAGTGGACACCAAGCCCCACATGAGTCAGCAGTATAACAGGGCAACCAAAAAAATCAATTCTGTTTTAGACTTCATTAAGAGAAGAATAGTATCCAGAACAAGGGAGGTGATGGTCCCATTGTACTCTGCCATGGTCAGACCATATCTAGAGTGTTATGTTTAGTTCTAGGCACCACATTGTTTTCTATTTCTTTTTTTAAATAAGTTTTTGTTGATATCTTTCAGTTTTACCTTACCTACATTTCCCAGTGTATCCTTCCCTCTCCCTTTACCAGAGAAAAATTATTTATAACGAAAAAATAAAAAAAGTGGGGAAGATGGTGAAACTAACTGACAATAATGAAAAAGTCTTACCATATTCAGTGTTCTGCATGCCTAGTGTCCTTACCTTCTTAAAGAGATGGGGGAGGAAGGCACATTTTAGGAGAGAAAAGTTTTAAGTTCCTCCAGATGGTGAAGGGATCAAAACCATGTCATCTGAGGCTCTCTTGAAAGAACCACGGATGTTTATGTTAGTGAAGACTTACTTGATGATGAGTGGTGAGAAACCTTGATAGATGCCTTACTGTATTTGAAGGTTTTCTAATCAGACTTGTTTTGCTTTGTCCCAAAAGACAGTACTAGGCACAGTGGGCTATAGAGAAGCAGATTGAGGCATGATACATGGGAAGAATGATTTAAAGAGTTCAGAAGTGTAATGTATTGCTTCAGGATATAGAAGGGACCTCATCACCAGTAATCTTCAAGCATGACCTTTGGGGATGTTATTGAGGGAATTCCTGATCAAGTAAGGTCTGAACTGGATGACTTCTGAGCCATCTTTTAACTTTGAGATGTTGTGATTATAGGGACTGTTTCAAAATTAATAGCTTATTTAATTGATAGCAATCCTCTTCTCAAGGGTCTGTCAGATCAAAATATTTTAACAAGAAGCATTTGGGCATTAAAGTTCGTTGCAGGAATGGGGAAAAATTCTGTAAGTTTTGGCATCCAATTCATTATATTATGTGAGGATACCAGTAATAAAAGGACTTGAAGTTGACATCCTTTGAATGTTGCTTAGTCCCTATTCAGTTACTTTAGAGCTAAATGCTCCATTTGGAACTATAAAAAAGTTTAAGGTTTTCATTTCTTATATTTCAATTTGATTTACTTCCCTGGCTTGTAACCTTTATGGAATTTATCAGCCTGCCAAATGAGTCAGGAGTGTTAAAAAATGTTTTTTGTTTAAAACATTTTACTTTTGTTTAAGAAATTTTAATAGTTAAGTCATCTGTGAACTGTCTTTTTATACAATTTATTTTCCTGTCCACAGCATGATGAGGTAAAGCCAAGTGAAATACAGAAGAAACTCAGGGAAAATACTGAATTATTGACACAGCCTGAAAAAGATCTATCCATAAGGTATTGCGTTTATCACTACTTGTTATTGGGATAAGTAAAAAAATACAAATCCATAATCCCATTTTTAATCCTTGAATTTATAGGTAGCAGAATGGTTAATAAAGGAAGAAAACAATATGTTATTTTATTTCTCTGGTGCCTAGGTGAATTACTGAAAGACCAATAATACAACTATAAAATTTAATTTGTGGTACCAATCCTACTATTTTTTGTGTTCTTTCATTGATTCATTTATTCAGCAAGCATTCTATATTCAGGAGTTTCATTAAGTTTCATTAAGAGTATGAGTTTGTAGCTTTGAATTGTCAGTAAAAAGTAGAATAAGAATTAGGAAATAAACTAGATTTTTGTCTGTTTTTAAATGAGCTGCCATATTTTGAAGTCTAGGCACTACCAAAGTACCATCTTACTCAGCCTAGCCCTGACCCACTATTCCTTTGCTTATTGGGATCATTAAGGCTGATTTCTCTTTTGCCTATAAAGAGGGCCTTTGGTTTTGAAGCCTGTTTGGGAGAGAGACTGGGATGATTCTGGTAGGCAGAAAAGTAGAGAGTAGAGAAAAAATATTAATATTAAAAAGATATTCTAAGAAGAGAAAATACATGTAGTTTTTAGGACTTTAAGAGGAATGATTAGGTAAAAGAGCAGTAGCCCAAATAAGAAAGTTCTTTTTTTTCCCTAAAATTCCTTTAGGTCTCTACATGGAATTTTCCATGTAGAACCATCAGAGGGTGCAGTGGGAACACAAATAAAATCTAGGTGGTGGCCTTCAAAAGGCCTAAGGTCACAAGAGCCAAAGAAGAGGAAATGATTTGTGATAAGGCAGTTTTAACTTTTATTGTTGTGACAGAAGGAGAATTTATTTTGCCTAAATTAGCTGAATTGGATTTTTAGGACATACTCTTCCCAAATGCTTAACAATTTTGCGTAGCTTTTATTTTAGTTCTTGGGAAGCATGTAAAATATCTGTGGTTCCCATTTTCTATGAGCAATGTTATTCATTCCTAGAGGAGTTTAAATGAATCTTATTTTTAGGCATTTAAGATTTCTTAATAATTAATATTTCAAGAAGACTAGCTTTTTATTTTTAAATTTTTAATGTTTTTATTTTCTTAAATATTTTCCAATTACGTGGAAAAAATGTTAACATTTATTTATTACAATTTGAGTTCCAAATTTTCCTCCTTCTTCCTGCTTCTCCTCCACCCCTTGAGAAAATAAGCAATATGATAGTGAATTAAACATGTAAAGTGATGAAGAACATTTCCATATTAGTGATGTTGCAAAAGAAAACACACATACAAAAACAAGAAAAATGAAAGCGATTTTAAAAGTATGCTTCAGTCTGTACTCAGAGTTCATCAGTTCTTCTCTGGAGGTGGATAGCATTTTTCATCATGGAAAGACTAGCTTTTAATTAAATTTATATATATATGTGTTACTGTGGTCAGATTCATGGAATCTTGAGCTGGTTTTCAAAACCTCTAGTGAAGAAAAACCTGCTAAAGGAAGTTCTAAGTAGAGTAAATTATTTTATCTGGAATGAGCAGAGAGTGTGTTCTTGTTAAGCATTTGTAGCTTACTTAGCTTTTGAAAGTATTAGAATTCAGTTAAATATACAAGACCAAATCACACTGTAACTTAAATTTGTTTAATGGTTCAAAAAACATTTCAAAATCTTATTCAGAATCTTGAGGTTATTGGGGATATTATATCATTAAGGTAATAATGATGCATGGAGATACTACTTGATAAAGTTCTCAGTAATAGAGTGCTGAATAATAAGAGTTTGCTATTTTAGGTTTTCATTATAAAATATGCAGCAATTCAAAAGATGTATGTATTGTCTCTGCCTCCTTTTTGGAATATTTGCTGTTGATCCTTTGTGCAAAATTGCATGAAAAAATGAACTAACTCATTTCAAGTATACTTTTAAAAGTAGGGAGCTAGTGGTTCAAGTGAATCAAAGATGTACTCCCTTTAACTCTTAATTTTGTAAGCATGATTGCTAAGGATGACAAAAGATAATACATATAAAAGTAAGATACCATTTAATATACTTTTACCCAATAAGACCTAAGTTCAGAACAAGGAACCATTGAAGCTACCATATGCTAAATTTAAATAAAACATTCTAGGTTGTTTCTTTTTAAATCTGAAATAGAATCTGGAGAAAGAAATACAAAGTGTAACTACATGGGGCTTTGCCCTGTACATTTCATTTTGCAGCCCAAAAAAGCATTTCTCAAGGACTCCAGTTACAGGAAAACAACTATATTATCCTCTTCAGAATTACCCAGTGAATAACATGGTAACAGGTAAAAAAAAAGGAGAGAAAAAAAGTTGAAATAGATTTTTGTAGCGAAGATACAAGTGATTAAGTTGTAGGATGAAAATATAACACTTCAGTAGCTTCACAAATCTAGCTCATTTTCTGTCATTCATAGAAACAAAGGTCAAGGGAGCAAATTCACACCCAGATGTTATACTTAGCTGATATTTAAAGTATTAGTTGACTAATAATAGGCAGTAATAGTTGTGGGTTTTTTTTTTTGTCGTTCAGACCTCTGATTTCGTTGGCGTAGGAAGCTTCCAATGAGGAAATACAATTCCCTCTCTCTCTCTACCTGTGCAGGTCTGCAAATGTTTTACACCTTATAGTCTTGGCGAGTTGCCTGAGACACCATATGTCAGAGACAGGACTTGAACCCAGGTCTTCCTTATTCTAGTACATTAATAACTTTTTTCAGATTTAAGGTTTTTATTACAAACTTAACAAACATGAACATTTCAGTATACAAAGAACAAAAAAGAGGATTGCATATGACCCTGAGTTTGTTCTATACAGTTTAAAAGCATTGAATTTAACTCAGTGACAAAATTGTTTTGTGTTCCCTTCTGAACTTTTTTTCTTTTATACCCTTTTAAAATATTTTGTTGGTGCTATTTTCTTTCCCTTTTTTGCATCTCTATCGCTACCCACCAAATCACCCTTCTCTCTGCCAGATAGAAGCTATCCCTTATTACAGTAAGTATAGTCATGCAGAACAATTCAACACATTATCCATATCTGCAAAAGTATGTCTCATTCTGCACCTCTGCTCTATAACCTTTGTACCAAAAGGTGGGTGCTGTGCTTCATCTTCAGTCTTCTGAAATTGTGACTGGTCACCATGCTGATCAGAGTTCTGCAGTCTTTCAGAGTTGTTTTGCATTTCATTGTTGTGGTCGTCATGTAAATTATTCTCTTTTCTGCTTGTGGCAGTTAGCACAGCTTTGTGGGCACTGGGCCTCTCTGTGCTGTTGCATTTATTTAAAAAGATATACTGTCAGTAGAAATTAGTTGGCTTAGAAGAATCTTGGCTTCCTGGATGTTTAAAGGTGATGAATTACCTCTAAAGAAAAATCAGTGAAAGACATTAATATTGATGATTCAGTTAAGACATGAAGTAAGGTTTAGACATGCAGTAGTGCTGCTGTACCTCATTCTTCATGGCTGGATAAAGAGAAGAGCTGCACTGTTACCACCTCCCCCACCCTACCCCGTACGCTGCCATCACTGCCTCTGCCACAAAAAGTTACATATAGTTCTAGAAAATAGTTGATTATCATACTAAGACATAAATTCAGTAAATTATGTTATGTATCTATGTGATAGAGTGAATGGTGTTGAATTTGGAGTCAGAAAGACCTGAGTTCAAGTCTAGCCTCAGACATTTACCAACAGTGTGACCCTCAGCAGGTTACAGCCTCCTGGTGCATTAGTTTCCTCATCTGTAAAATGGGATTGATAGCACCAATGCTCCAGCGTTTTTGCAAGGATCAGATGAGATGGGATTTGTGAAGCTCTTCACAAACTTTAAAGCACTTACTCAGTGCTAGTTATTATTATTATTATTCCTGAGTCTGAAGGAAAAATAAGCTTCTGGTTTTTATGCCTTTATGCGTTAACAAATAATTCTTCCCCCCTGCATTTGTATTTCTGTATTAATTTTTAAAAAAATCCACTTTGGAGAGTGGGGGAGGAGTTGGAAAGAGCAATTTGTTAGTAGCTTTTCATATTCTCAATGGCAGCTTATGGTTCTTTGATCAGTCAGTCAAAGAACAAGTGTTTACTGATGCCTACAGTGACAAAAAACGAGGTCTAGTGCCTGTCCTGAAGGTGTTCTCATTCTTTTGGGGGAAATGACACCTACACTTCAAGGAGATACAAAACACGTATGAGGTAAAGGCCGAGGAACGAGGGGGAAGGGGGCCTTGTACCCAGGGGCACCAGGAGGTAAAGGCAAGGAGAGAGCGCCCTCTAGGTGGGTGTGAGGGAGCTGTCAGCTGGGCGGGGATTCTTGTCCCGTACAGGGAACAAGAAAATAGAAACAGGGTCCTATGTGTATGTGGGAAGTACACTTATGTGTGAATCGCTGTAGCCTTCAGCTCACGTAAAACAACAACATGCACGGTGATTGAACTTTGACTTTTAAGGCTGTCTTGCTTGTTTTTGTTTCCTTCTGAACTTCATTCTCTTCTCTGCGTGTGTTTTTTAGCGTACATCAACAACCTCCTTTTCTTACTTTTTTTTTGGCACTGTCACTAATTCCACTGCTTCCTTTCTCCCGTCCTCAGATAATTCAGTTTTCAATTCTGTAAACATTTAGCACCTTCTTTGTACCAGACCCTGGGGACTTTCTTTTGTCCTCCTTTGTATCTCCCTGCCCTCAAGGGGCTTACATCCAAATGGAGGAGAAAACGGTCAAACAGATATACACAGAGCAAGCCTTGTAAAGGATAAGTAGGAGAAGACACTGAAATTAAGAGGAGTTGGGGGGTGGCTAGGTGGCGCAGTGAAGAGAGCACCAGCCCTAGAGTCAGGACCTGAGTTCAAATGTGGCCGCAGACACTTAACACTATCCATGTGACCTTGGGCAAGTCACTTAACCCCAATTGCCCTGCCCTCCCCCCTCCAAAAAAAAGAGGGGTTAGGGAAGGCTTCTTGTGGAAGGCAGTATTTTAGTTGGGACTTAGAGGGAGCCAGGGAGCTCAGCAATCAAAGCGGAGGAGGGAAGGCATTCCAGGCATGGGGGAGAGCCAGAGAAAATGCCCAGAGTCAAGTGTCTTGTTTGTGTAACAGTCAGGAGGCCCATGTCACTGGAATAAAGACTATGTGCTGGACTGGAAAGGTAGGAGGGACCAAGGTTATGAAGGGCTTTGAATGCCAAACAGAGTATTTTGTATTTGATCTTGGAGGCAATAGGCAGCCACTGGAATTATTAAATAGGGGTGTGACTTAATCAGACCTGTATTTTAAGAAAATCACTTTAGTAGTTGAACGGGGGATGGATTGGTGTGGGGAGAGACTTGAGGTAGGCAGACACCCCCCGCCCCCAGGGCTATTGCAGTATTCTAGGTGTGAGGTGATGAGGGCCTGCACTATTGGGGTGTCAGTGTCAGAGGAGAGAAGGGGGTGTTTTAGAGAGATTTTGCAAAGGTGAAATTGTCAGGCCTTGCTAACAGCTTGGATATGGGGGGGTGAGAGATAGGAATCCAAGATAACTTCTAGCTTGTGAGCCTGAGGTCCTGGGAAGATGGTGTCTACAGTCATAGAGAATGGGGAGGGGAGACTTAAGGAGAGTTCTGTTTTGGACATAATGAGTTTAAGATATCTATTGGAGTTTGAGATGTCTGAAAGGGAATTGGAGGTGCAAGGTTGGAGGTCCAGAGAGAGACTGGGGAGGGATAGGTAGATTTGAGATCCATTAGTGTAAAGATGGTAATTAAATCCACAGGAGCTGATGAGATCACCATGTGAAGTAGTTTGGAGGGAGAAGAGAAGAGGGCCCAGGACAGAACCCTGAGAGACATCTGTAGTTAGGGCATGATCTGGAAGAGGATCCAGCAAAGGAGACCAAGAAGGAGGGGTTAGACAAGTAGGAGGAAAACCAGGAGAGAGTGGTGTCCCAGGAACCTAGAGAGAGCATCAGAGCAGTCATCAGCAGTGTCAGAGGCTGCAGAGGGGCCAAGGAGAGTGAGGACTGAGAAGGGGCCCCTGGATTTGTCCCTTAAGAGATCATTCATGGCTTTGGGAAGAGCAGTTGAGTGATGAGGTCAGAGGCTGGATTGTAAGGAGTTAAGAGAGTGAGAGGACAGAGGGGAGGCACCTGTTGTAGATGGTCTTTCTGAGGAGTTTAACTACAAAGGGCAGAAGAGAAATGTGTTGATAGTAAGCAGGATGAAAACACAATCCTTATGACGTAAGCATAGCCAAGCAAGCACATCCACATGTTTGCCATGTCCAGAAATGTGTCTCATTCTGCACCTTGAGCCCATTTCCCCTCTGTTGGGAGATGAGTAGCCTGGAGTCTTGGTTGGTCATTGCATTGGTCAGAATTTCTTGTCTTTCAGACTTCTTTTTCTTTCTTTATGGTGTTCTTGTTATATAAATTATCTGACCCCCCCTGCTCCCATCTATTCAAAGAATTCTAGTGACTCCCTGTTATCTCCAGATCAGTTATAAAGTCCTCCTTCTGCTTTTAAAGCCCTTCATGATCTAGCCCCTTCCTACCTGGCAGTCAGGTATTGAAATGGATAGAACACGACCTGGAGTCAAGACCACCTGAGTTCAGATGTGGCCTCAGTACTGACTAGCTGTTTGACTTTGGGCAGGTCACTTAACCTCTGCCTGCCTCTGTTTCCTCAGTTATAAAATGGTGATAATAATAATACCTACCTCCCAAGGTTGTTGTGGGGCTCAAATGAGATAAGATTTAGAGGATTGCTTAGCATGGTGCCTGGCACACAGGAGGCTCTTAAGAGATGCTTGTTTCCTTCCTTCTTTCCTACCTCCCCGGTTTTCTTACACTTTATGCCCTACTAGGTATTCAGCCATCTTGGGACATTGGCTTCCTTGCTGTTTGTTAAATGAGACATGCCATCTCCTTACTCGGGGCATTTTTCTGGCTATCCTCCATGCTTCTCTCTCCTAATCTCTGTTCCTGGCTTCCTTCAAGTCTCATCTTCTACAAGAAGCCTTTCCTGGCACTGGGTATAGAAATCCATCTTGCCCTGCTAGAAAGTCAGAGGGGACATGGGGGAGGATGTAAGAGAGAGCAGATTGGGGGAAAGGGTATTCAGTAGGCTAGCTATTTTGGGATGGGGGGTAGGCGAAAGACGGGGGCAAAATTTGTAACTCAAAATCTTGTGGAAATGAATGTTGAAAACTAAGAATAAACAAAGTATATAACAAATGCCAAAAAAAGAGAAGCCTTTCCTGGGCTCCCCTTAATGCTAGGGCCTTCCCTCTTTTGATTATCTCCAATTTATCCTGTATATATCTGGTTGTACATAGTCATTTGCCTGCTTTCTCCTCCTTCAGACTATTCCTCATCTAAGCAATTTTACTGCTATAACTAGAATCTTTAAAAAGAATTTTTTTAATTTAAAAAATAACTAGAATCTTACCTTCTTTTCTGTGCAACTTTTCATTAATCCTAACTCAAATGATCAAAAAGATTGAAAAAAAGGAAGCCAGACACTTCAAATACAGTTTTCCCTCTGTAGGTTATGTTTCTATTGATACAATGAAGAAATTCCTTGGTGAGCTTCATGACTTCATTCCTGGAAACTCAGGATACCTGGCATATCATGTTCAAAAAGAAATCAATGTCTTTTCTGCTGTAAAAAATAAATTGAAGAGAAAATGTTAAATTGGATTATCCTCTGCTTATCTATTTTCTATAAAACATGTTACTAAATTAAGCATTGTTCAATATTAATCTTTTAAAATTACATTTTCTTTCCCTCAACATTAATTTGGAACTTCTTCTCATTAGAAAACTTAGAAACATTTTGATCAGATAATAGAAGATCTGTAGCAGACCATTTTGCCCTGATTTGTAGCATTAAGTAAACAAATTATAAAATTCTGGGTTGTTTTTGTATTGTAGTTGTTATAGAAATGTCCATTCCATTATAAGTCTTATATTTAACCTTATCAGTCAAAATGTTTCTTTGATTTAAAACTGCTGTATAGTAAGTTCAGTGCCTCTAAACCTTTATAGATGTGAACATACTTTTGATGAGAATTTAATTTGACTTAAGGTGTTATGGAATACTATAGCAAATTTTCAGCTAACAAAGGATAACGAGTCACTTTTCTTTGCTTAAAATTGAGTAGTGCTACAGTTTAGGAATTGATGTGTAAAAAAAAAAATAAATAAACTTAATGCTGTGTAACTATGACCAAGCTTGTCCTGGAGAAGAGTTTGAGAACATGTGCCTCCCTCCTTTCTTTGCACAGTTGCTGGGAGTGGAATATTATACACATGCACACATATACATATATACATACATTTATATATGTATATATCTTTGTATGTGTGTGTATATTTATATGTTTGTATGTATGTATATATATATATATATATATACACACACACACGTATGTATAGTATGGCTTGGTTTGTGTGTTACCTTTTTGTTGAGCTGAGTTTTTTTCCTTATGCCCAGAGATGGCTTGCCCAGTCGGGAAAGAGAAGAATATATTCAGAATTAAAGGTAATGTTAAAACAAATGATAGTAATAAAAAAATCTTTATAAGAGAACTCTGTAGATATGCTTTTAAATTTTCACTAACCAAAGTTATTAAAAGCTTTAATGCAAACCTTCAGTATATTAACTGAAACTAACTTGTCCCATGGCTCTGAGTCATTAACCTGGAAGAGACCTGTGAGATAATTTAGTCCATTTTTCTCATTTTACAGATAAGGAACTGAGGCTAAAGGATTGCCCAGGATGATAGAGCTAATTAGTATAAAAGCCAGGACTAGTACTCAAGTCTCCTGACTCCCAGGCCTTTTCACTCATCACACTAGGTATACTACAGCATATATATCACAGTTACCTGGATAGATTGTTGAGGGAAGCCAGGAAGGTGCAAGATTTGATAAGCTTGCCTATCTTTAGAATAGTATTGTGTAAACATTTTGGCCCTTTGCTAAGAGATTATAGTCATAATTACAGTAATATAATCATAGCTATAAATCACAGCAGATAAAAGTTCATAATACTTAATGCTCATAGAGAATAATTACTTTCTATATCAATTTAGGTCTGTTTGGCAACTTTCTTTGTTTTCACTGTTAGCCAAGAACCAGGCCATTGCCTTTTTCTCCCCTTCAGATAACCATATACAAGGAATTTCTATTTAGACCACAAGATGTGTAGAACAAAATTGAAGCATTTTACCATCTGGAAGTTCTGCATATTTCAGAAGAATCCTGTATAGATTTAATAAGGGATTAAAAGTGGAATTTTTATTCTAAGTTTCATTATAGCATCATGAATATTAGAGTAAATGAATGGAAACTGACAAGTGCTTCTCAGTAATGCTTTGGTACTTTGAGAAGATGACAATGCCATATTACTTTTTAATGTTTTTTATAGTAACTGTAACATGTCACAAGGAAACTGCTATTAGCATGTGACCATTTCTAATGCACTGAATTCTGTTTTAAATGGAAACTTTTACAATGGGAGCCCCGATAATATAGGGGAAACATATCCTCTCCATGCTCTCCTCTTCATTTGCCTGATACTGAAGTTTACAGTTTAGTGAATTGCATCTTCCTATAGCCCCCTTGCCCTCACATTATTGAATATATTCAAATATACTAATGCCAGGCTACTATGATAGTTATTGGGCTGATCCCATGGTAAACAAATTGTTGAGAGTGAATCATGAAGTCTTAGGTCACCAGAAGTGGTCATTTACTGATAATTAGTTCCTTTAGGCCCTGTTAAGAGTATCTGCAGAAATACAAGGTAACCTGGTATCATTCTGTCCTAACAGTTCGCTGAAATAGTATTGAGAAATAGTGATAGGGAGAAAACAGGTTTCGTCAGTATATGTGTATGCTACATTTCATTTGGTAAAATAGACAGGAAAGATTGAAAATCTTGAGAGTTCTGGGATAGATAATCTCTACGTGCTTACTTGGTTTTGACAGTAATGAGTTGTCTTCTAGTCCCCTTGCTTGTCTGAAGTAATCTTTCCCCCGAAACCCTCACTTCAAAACTTCCCTATTACTTTCAAGGCCACCACTATTCTCCCAAAAATACCTCTTTAGGGTCAATTCTTTAATACTGCCATGATCTGTTCTGAGTTTCTAAAAACCCCAGATTGATTGATGTCTCTGCCAGGGTTCTTCTTAACCTTTTTATGTGTGTGTGACATGCACTTCTTTGGTGTAAAGCCTTTCTCAGAATAGTCCTTTTAAATGCATAAAATAAAATAAAATGCAAAGGATTACAAAGGGAACCAAAGGTTAGTGAAAATAAAGAGATGTTTTTTGCATCAAGATTCATGGACCCCAGGTTAAGAATCTGTGGCTTAGGACAAGCTTCCTGTATTAACCTTCTTATTGATAGAATCATTACCTACTAGAGTTATACTATCTATAGAATTATCTAAGAAAAATGTGTGTGTCAGAATCTAGACATATGTCTTTGATGAATTAATGTAATTTTGATTATATTAAAACGGTAAAAAATTGAAAAACCAACCTCGGCATAAGCATTGAGAGCTTTTCTCTGGTGGTTTTCCTAATTTTTATGAATATCTACAGTAAACAACTTGTGAGCTTACTGCAAGTAAATAACTTCCTTGGATCTTTTCACTTCCTTATAAACATTTCTATCTTAGTCGCACTGAACTAGAGGACGCACATCTAATTAATCAGTCTTCCCATGTGAAATTCTTGGAAATTACAGGCAAAACTGAAAGCAGGCAATATGCATTTGAATTTCTTGGAAGTATTCAGCCTTTAGGAAAGATTGCTGAATGTTTTAGATTAAGAAGCTCAGCTGTTTCTCAAACGTCAATATGTGTAAATAGAAAAAGGTCAGAAACAGCATAACCTTGGAGTACTGCCAGCAGAGGTATGAAATGGGCGGTCCTAATAATTCAAAATGATAACTATTCGTTGATTTGATGAGATATAGAAAACACTGTACTATGGAAATGCCTTGCATAACTGCACATGTACAGTCTATATTGAATTGCTTATCTTCCCAGTGGGGGTGGGTGAGGAGAGAAGAAGGGAAAAAAATCTGGAACTTAAAGTTTTAAGAACAAATGTGTATTTTAAAAATTGTTTGGATTTTTTTTTTTTAACATGCAACTGGGAAATGAGATATACAGGCACCGGGGTATAGAAATCCTTCTCTCCCTAACAGAAAGTTAGAGGGGGAATGGGGGAGGATATAAGTGAGAACAGATTGGGGAAAGGGGTATTCAGTAGGTGAGCTATTTTGGGGTGGGGGTAGAGGGAAGATGGGGAGAAAAAATTGTAACTCAAAATCTTGTAGAAATGAATGTTGAAAACTAAAAATAAATAAATAAATAGGAAAAAAAAGATACAGAAAACACTGAACTCTCAGCAATTGTTCTGTTCTCTCTTATTTACTCTAGTGAGTCTAATGGATTTTGTGTCTTCTCTTAACACACTCTACACCTGTGAAACTGCAGGCATCTATTGCTTTCATAAACTCTTACTGCCTTTTGTGCATCTCCTCTTCTGTTCTTGGCATCAAGTACAGGCACCCCACATTGCTCAGCATCACTCCCTAGTTCTAATTTCATAAGAAAATAGTTTCTGTTTCTGTCTGTTTGTGGCTGGGTTTTTTGTTAAGACAGTGCTGATTTGTAAATAATAAAAAGACTTCAAAACTTACCATTTTACAGGTTCCTACTTTTAAGGCAGAGAACCGAATGATCTCAGTCTTTGTACACGTAAAACATAGAGATGTAACATTGGCATCCTGTGGGTTTTAACCCATACATCAACTAGACCCCAGCCTCTGCTATAAAAGGGTTATTATTTTTTTTGGAAGGGGTAGAATGACCTTACAAAGTACCTCTGTCTTATATTCTCATCCTGGAAACATCAGAACCAGGCTTTTATCTATCAAAAAATATCTGACTCATGCTTCTATCCAAGAAAACTGGAAATATTAATATATGGCACATCTCTCTTAGAAAAAGAGCTTTGCTCTTCCTTGCAAGCATTCAGGCTAAGAAAACACTGAATATACAAAATGTCTCACTTAAACAAAAATACAGAAAGCACTCGTATCCAAGCCCAGACAACCCAGAAAGCTCTTCCACCTTCCCCGTGGGTAAAGGGCTCAGGGATGCTAGATTCCATATTGTCTCCCCACCAGACACATTCCACATGACTCACTATGCCTGCATCGTTAGCTATTCCTCAGAACTCAGTTTCCTGATCTACTTATTAGTCTCTCATTCCATCATGGCTCCCTGTTGTAACATTTCTTGTTGAGACTCCTGTCTCCTGTATTTCTTTCTCTCTTCCTGGGAGGACTATGCATATTTAGCAGCCTGTAGGTCTCCTTCCTCTTTAACCTTTCTCTGACTGCAGATCTTCACTCTCCGTCTATATTTCTGTTGGTGTTTCATTCTCCATCTGTTGCTGGCTTATTGGTACACATGGGCTCCCTGTAAGGGCCACAAGGCTATGTAGACCCTCTGCAGGTCCGGTGTTCAATTTGGCATCTCTTCCCATTACCCTTTTTTTGGGTAAATTTTTAAAATTAATTTTAAGCTTAAATACAAAACAAGAAAAGAAAAAAAAATCCATGTACATAGCAGAACATAGGAGAGGATTCAATATAAAGCAATAAATTTCCATTTCAAGAAGACCCATGTAATAAATATTACACATTATTATTAAAGCTACCCAGCTTTTCTTTGCTTCCTTCTAGATTATTTTTTGTTCTCTACTGTGCACTTTTTACTTTTTTTTATCTTCCCCCCCCAAGAATGCTACAATTAAATGTGCATATATAGTTACATAGATATCCTTAAACATACATATATACACCGATATACATACATGTAAAACTGTACTATGCATATTTCAGCTTGTCATCTCTTTCTCTGGAGGTAGACAGCATCTTTCTTCATTGGTCTAAGTCTTTCCAAGTTTTTTTAAATCAGTGAGTTCATCATTTCCTACACCACAGCAGTATTCCAAAATAATCACATCCTATCTGAAGGATTATCTATGAAAGCTTCTTCCCGGTTTTCTGCTTTACTTCTATTCTTGGCTACATTAGTTTTATTTATACAAAAAAAATTTAATTTAAAATAATCAAAATTACACATTTTATGCTTCAACAATACTCTCACCTTATAATATAGTTTAAGGTCTGATACTGCTAAATCTCCTGCCTTTATGGTTTTTTTTTACTGGTTTCTTTGAATGCCCATTACCCCCATATATCTGGAAGCTGTCTCCTGTAATCAAGAGTAGGGCTTACCTACATGTTTACTAGATGGGTTACTCTGATGACATCACATTTGTTACATTTGTAATCAAAATAATCTAAGGAGTCAGGTACAGCAGAAAATTATTTGGAAAATTATTTACATTATTTCTTTAGTAGGTCTGTGATCTCACCAGCATAATTACTCTTCATGGATGCAGATTGAAACCCTTCCCCATCTAATTCCATTTTTAAAAATGTGTCCTTCTGTAAATCCTCCAGAGAGACTGTCCAATATACTGGAGACCTTCCACTTAAAAAAAAAATCTAGAAAAATGCCAGTGGAACACTTATGCTCCTCTTGTATAGTCTATCATATTTGATACATCACTAGCCTACTTTTCTCTGCCACAAACATACTGTCTTTCATAAGGAGAGCTCATTGTTTTATGACACTTGAAGATTTATGAATGTTTTCCTCATGCAATGGTCCAATCCTGGACCTAAGGAAAAGCGATAGTTTGTGCTATAGACTCCTGCTTTTCTTTTGGCCTGATATACGTAGACTATGCTGCAAGATACATGAGGTCCAACAAAGAACAGATCTACTCTGCTAGGACTGCAGGGTGGCTTCTAAATATTGGAACCCACAACCTTTTAGATTTGGAGCAAAGGGAGCTGATGACCTTTATAAATGATCCAGTCTGGGCTAAGCAGGCTCCAACCACCTTTGGATCTGATGATCATGAGTAGGTTCTAAGGATGTATATAGGGTTTGGTGTTCATTGGTTACTCTTATGGATTTTCCAGTCACTAACCATTTCTGACTATGTATTCCCCTACCTCCCTGTAGGGAAGGGGCCTACCCCGACTATACTGCCTCATTTCACAATAGCCCTTTGAAATAATGATAATAATAATAATAATAATAGCTAGCATTTGCATACCACTGTAAAAAGCACTTTACCAGTATCTCATTTTATCCTCACAATAACCTAGGAAGGCAGGTGCTATGATTATTCTCATGTTTCAGGTGAGGAAACTGCTAATTGGGCAAATGACTTGCCCGGGGTCACCATGCTAGTAAATGTCTGAGTCTAGATTGAACTCAGATCTTCCTGACTCTGGGTCCAGTGTTCTTACCTGTGCTACTGAACCACCTATAAACAGATAGTACATGAATCATTATCTCTTTCTTGCAATGAGGAAATAGAAAATCAGAGAGATTAAGTGACTTGCCCAGCAGGGTCACAGAGTTAAAAAATAATGATATGAACCCACGTCTTTTCATTATATCTCTCCAGTCTGATACCACTTCCCATGTGCAAAGCCACCTTGACAATATCTTAACTCCTACATGCACTGACCATTTATGGTAAAAGATAATCTTCCCAAATAAGAGATCCTGCAAAGGGAAAGCACAGAGCAGAATAGTCCTTACCCTGTTCTTTCATTTCATTCTTTACCCAGTGCAGAATATATAATAACCAGTGGTGAACCAGCGATTGTGATGATTTAAATATTTATTTTAACATTGCCTATATCTGGCATGTGTGTAATTATTTGCACGTGGTCTCCCCGATTAGAATGTGAGCTCCTTGAGGATAAGTACCATGTACTTGCGTTTCTTTGTTTCCCCAGTGCCTGGCACTTAGTAAACACTTAATAAATGCTTATTGATTGACCAGCCAGCAAATAAGCCTGGCCTAAGAGGAGTTTTCTTGGCAAGGATACTGGAATGGCTTGCCATTTCCTTCTCCAGCTCATTTTTTTTTTTACAGATGAGGAAACTGAGGCAAACAGGGTGAAATGACTTGCCCATGGTGACATAGCTTCTAGGTGTCTGAGACTGGGTTTGAACTCAGGAACACGAGCCTTCCTGACTCCAGGCCTGGCACTCTATCTACTGTGCCGCCTAGCTGCCCCTAGTTATGAGATATTGTAACATTTTTATATTCTCAGCTGCAAGTGAATGAGATTCAATACCTTGCTACTTCTATTAAGCTAAAGTTTTAGTGGACAAGGAAGAAATTGATTTTTAAGATACCTTATGGTAAATAACAGCAAAGAGTAGGGTTTTTTTTCTCATGTTTATTCATTTTTTAACAATAACAATTTGTCTTTTTATTGAGCACCTTAACAAATTATGCCTTAACAGCAAATTTCCAAAGGGGGTACAGGCATTCCTTTCTCGGCTATTTTTTGGTCTTCAGGTTTTCCTCATGCTTATTAAGCCTGCGGCACGTGGCACAGGTCTTCTTGGGCCGAAGGATCCAGGGGTTTGTATCCCTTGCCTTCATAGAATTTCCTGAAGTTCTTTTTCTGTGCCTGGTTGATGACAGTCAAGACTTGGGCAGTAGATTTTTAGAAAACTCAGATCTTAGATAATTTGGATGCAACTCCTCCAGTGACCTTGGACACTCTCAGTTGGGAAAATTCCACCTTTAAATCATCTAACTGTTTGAGTAGCTCCTCCTTCTTCCCACGGAGATCCCTGGCCTTGATTTTTGCCATGACCATGGAATAGACACATTGCCACTGGCTCCAAGGGGAAAGAGCCTGTTCGTTTTAAAAAAAACATTAATTAATTTAACGGTTTGAGTTCCAAATTCTGTCTTTCCTCCTGTTCCCACCCCAGATAGTAAGCAATCTGATATAGGTTATATGAGAAAACTCAAATAAAAGAAAAACATGAAAAAAAGTGAAAAATAGCATGCTTTAGTCTGTGTTCAATCAGTATCAGTTCTTTTTCCAGAGGCAGATAATATGCTTCATCATTAGTCCTTTGGGATTGTCTTGAATCTTTATATTACTGAGGATGGCTAAGTCATTCACAGTTCTTCATTGAGTAAATATTGCTGTTACTGTGTACAACATTCTCCTGGTTCTGTTCACTTCACTGTGCATCAGTTCATGTAAGTCTTTCCAAGCTTTTCTGAAATCATCCTGCTTGTCATTTCTTGTAACACTGTAATATTCCATTACAATTATACACCACAACTTGTTTAGTTATTCCCCAATTGATGGGCATCCCTTTGATTTCTAATTTTTAGCCACCACAAAAAGAGCCACCATAAATATTTTTGTACAAATGGGTCCTTTTCCTTTTTTTCATATGTGTTTGGGATATAGACCTAGCAATAGTATTGCTAGATTAAAAGATATGTGCAGTTTTATGGCCCTTTGGGCATATAGTTCCAAATTGCTTTCCAGAATGGTTGGATTAGTTCACAACTCTTCCAACAGTGCATTAGTGTCCCAGTTTTCCCACATCCTCTCAAACATCCAACATTTTCCTTTTTTGTCATATTAGCCACTCTTGATTGGAGTAAAGTAGTACCTCAGAGTTGTTTTAATTTGCATTTCAAACTACTCCAAAGAGTAGTTTTTTAAAAAAATTACTAAACTAAGAATCTTTCTAGTAAGCTGTCCTTGATGCCAGGAATACGCGGGTTCAGGACCCATTTCAAGACCAGTCTCTGACACATGCTGGCTGTGGGATCCTAGGCAAGACACTAAACCTGGTAGTGTTCAGAGCAACTCTCTTTAGACTCTAAGTTGCAGAGAAAATGCCACCTTGGATTGATAGAGTTTGCTCACTTAGAAGTTTCCTATACTGATAAAGTCGCACAGGTCCCACCTTCATCCCAGTCCCTTTCCCTGTTTACTTTAACCCGAGAGTAACAAAATCATCTTTTTTGTTTCTGTGTCCTCTTCTGGGCATCTTTTCTTCTGGTGTATTTTCCAGATTTTGCTTCCATTGTTATTATTTACATAATTACAATCATTGCATGCACTATATTATTTTGGTTCTGATTTCTTTACATTGTTTCCTATGTCTCCCCACATTTATTTACTTATTTATTTTTTTTCTTTTTTGGAGGGGGGAAGACAGGGCAATTGGGGTTAAGTGACTTGCCCAAGGTCACACAGCTAGTTTTGTGTTAAGTGTCTGAGGTTGGATTTGAACTCAGGTCCTCCTGACTCCAGAGTGGGTGCTCTATTCACTGTGCCACCTAGCCGCCCTATCTCCCCATTTTTAACAATAATAATAATTAAAATTTATATAGTGCTTATGGCAACTAGGTGGTACAGTGACTAGAGCACTAGTTGTGTGACCCTGGGCAAGTCATTTAACCCTTTTTTCCTCAGTTCCTCGTTTGTAAAACGAGCTAGAGAAGGAAAAGGCAAACCACTCCAGTATCTTTGCCAAGAAAACCCTTAATGGGGGTCACAAAGAGTTGGACATGACTGAAAAACAGCCAGAAAACAACGTCGCATTTACTGTGTGCCATTGTACTGAGCTCTATACAAATATGATGTCAGTTGATCCTCAGAACAATTCTGAGAGGTAGGTGGTATTATTATCCCCATTTTACAGTTATGGAAACTGAGGCAAACAAATGACTTGCCCCAAGTCACCCAACTAGTAGGTGTCAGGCCAAATTTGAACTTAAGTCTTCCTGATCCCAGACCATGTACTCTATCCATTGTGCCACCTTATGATGTAATAATAATTTCCTTGCATCCGTATTCCACAGTTTGTTCAGCCATTTTCCAATAGTTGGACAAATGGGTTTTTCCTCCATTTTTGGTTTTCTTGAATAATGCTCCCCTGAATGTTTTTTTTTATAAAGATAGATCTGTTTTTCTTTTTAAACCTACCAATAACAATCCTTAAGGTATAATCAAAGTAATGGATCAGAGGGTATTATCAGTGTTGTAACTCGTATTGTAGGTTGCCATGTTGCTTCACAAAATGATCCCACAATTAACTTCACCAGCAGTCTGATAGTGTGCTTATTTCTCCATGAATTTTGTCCTTTTTGATTACCTTTGGCAACTTTATGTCTTCAAGATAGTATCACAGAGTTATTTAAATTTGCCTGTGGGATGAAAATATGAACTGTTCTATTTAACATTTAAAGGCCTTCACAATTGGGTTCCAACCTATCTGCCCAGACTGATTTCACATTATTCCTCTTTCCATGCTTTACATTCCAGCCAAACCAGCCACCTTCCTGTTCCCTGTATACAGGGTTATATTTCTTGCCTTTGTACAGGATCTCCCCCCATACCTGGAATTTTCTCCCTCCTTGCTGCTGCCTCTTGGAATCCTTAGTTACATTTTAGGCTTGGTACATATGCCTATGTGAGTCCTTTCAAAATTAGAATAGATGGAAAGGAAGCAAAATCAGAAGGGAGCAAACAGAAATCAAAGGCTCCATGAGATAAGAAATATTAACACAAAATCAAAAGATTGGAAACACAAAAGAAAATTGAAGCTATCTGACATCAAAAACAACTGACCCTGAAAACAGGTCAAGGTGTGATAATTTAAGTATTTTAAGGAGGGAGAGAAGTTAGGAGACTCACATGATCCTGGCATTTCAAATTGGAACTCTAAATACTTAGACTACTATTAGTATAGTATGGTGCTACATTAGTACAGAAAAGCAGAGGCACAGAATTAGGGGAACACAAAGTTGGAAAGTACCCTTCCAGGTTGCTGGTGACTGTCCCAAAACCAGGTAGAGGAGGGAGAGAACCATGTGGCTATCTTGACACAAGCAAGGGGATGTAAAATAAGATTTATTTAGTTTGTAAAGATACACTTGTCAGGGCAAAGAATACATGTTGATAGTCCCAGTTCTGGTTTTGTTCCTGTTAGGCTCCATGGCCTCCCCGTTGTCTCCCTTTTTCTTCATGGAAACAGTACTTGAGTGGTGGTCAGCGTAGTACACATGACAGTGAGAAACCACCAGGTCTGAGGATGCAAGGAGTACTCCTCGCTGGGTTCATTTCATAGGGTGATAGGGAAGTTGCAGACCATGTCACCTCTACAAAGTCCACCATCATAGATGAAACAAAGAAACCTTTATGCTCTAGCTGCTTGTATGGCAGGATCTAATTCCCATGGGACTGGTAATCCTATCTACTCCATAGTTTATCAACTTCACCCTTGAAACTGGCTGTATCACAGGTCCTAGTGATGTGTATATGACCTACCACAGAAAGGGACTTGAAAGTCCATTTAGACCAGCCCATGCCTGAACATGAATCTTCTTGAGAAAATCCCAAACAAGAGTCCTTCGAACTTTTGAATGAAGACTTTTGGTGAAGAAGAGCCCATTGTCTCCCAGGGCAGCCCATTCCACTTTAGGATAGCTCTAACCTTTAGGAAGTCTTTCCTCATATCAAACCTAAATTATCTGGAGCCAAACAACATGAGTCTAAGTCTAAAGTGCTTAGCACATAATAGGTCCTTAATGAATGCTTATTCTCTTCCTCCCATCCCTGTAACAGCTTAAAGACAGCTGTCATATCCTCCCAGTCCAGTTCCCTCAATCTAGCACCATTTGTCGTGATCTTGAAGCCCCTCACTGTCCTGGTTATACTCATCAGGATCATCTCCAGTTTATCCATGTTCCTTTGAAAATACAGCACACAGAGCTAAATACATTACTTCTAGATGTTAATCGATCAGTAAGTCATTCAGTCACCTTGCATTTATTAGGTACCTACTATGTGCCAGACATTGTATCTAAGCAAGGCATCATACAATAGAATTGTTACTTTTGTCCTGAATACTAAGCCTCTCAATCTAGCCTAACAATGCAGTTGATTTTTTTTCTGCTGAAGTATGAGATTTGACTCTCTTCTGTGCTGTACCCCTACACAAACAGTTCCAGGGGCTTCTAGGTGTATACTTCAAAGAGGTCATTGCCAGAAAGAAAGGTTCCATATACACCAGTGTGTTTATAGTAGCAAAGAACTAGAAATAAAAGTAGATGCCTATCAGTTAGGAAACAGCTGACAGCGAACCAAATTCTGGTACATTAGTATTATGGGATGTTGTGCTGTAAGGAACGATGAACATGATAAATACAGAGAATCATGGGAAGACCTATATGAACTGATACAAAGATAAATAAGCAGAACTAGGAAAATAATATATACAGTGACCAGAATGTAAATGGAAAGAACAGCTACCACAAGATAATAGAAAGAACGTTGGGAAATTTTACAGAAGAAGCTCATTCCCAAAGAAGATACATGAAAAGACACCTCCCCCAACTCCTTTCAGGGGTAGAGCATTGCATATAATGTCAGATTTTTTCTTTTTCTAGGCATTGATAATAGTTTGAGATCGATTTCCCCCCCTTCCTGTTTTTCAAAAAAGTCTTTGTTATAAGAAATGTCTTTCTGAGAGGGAAGAAGGAGAGACAGGAGAAAATCTGGATGATATAAAAACAAAAAATCTTAATAAAATTTTATTTTAATAAAATTCTTTTGTGTACTCCATTGGGCCCAATGTCTAGTCAACTATGTGGCTCAGTGGACAGACAGCGGGGCTGTAGCACCAATGAAATATTTACAGCACCCACGATCATGATAAAGACCGTGACTATAAATATTGCATGATGTTTGATCACAACATATAATAGACTCTCCAGGTAGAGGACAGAACTGAAACATTTATTTAGACACCAGAAGACCGAATCCCCAAACCAGTAAGCTGATTCCATCATAGTACCAAAGATATTCGGAAGCCATAATAATGCTGAGAGCCATAGCATCCTTCAGCCTTCCCACAAACCAATACAAGATCAATATTTACTCACAAACCTTTCTATCTCTTTGCCTGAACACCTCTCTCTCCCATCGTCTCTCTGGCTCTGGCTACCAGCTTTTTATGGACTCTGCTCCACCCTTCAGCAAATTCCCTCCATCACAGGCTCCATGATTACATTCAGCCTATTAGGGGCAGAGTTTACTTTCAAAACAGGGGAGGTTTTCAGACTCCCCCCTGCGTCTATTAAGGGACAGGGAAGGTCTTCAAATTCCCATTCCCATTACATGGGCCTGGAGTCAGAAAGACTTGGATTCAAATATAGCCTCAGACACTTCCTAGCTGTGTGACCCTGGTCAAGTCACTTAAACTCTCTCAGGCTTGGTTTCTTCATCTATAAAATGGAGATAACAATAGTACCTTCCTCAAAGGGTTTTCATGAGAATCAAATGAGATAATTGTCAAGTGCTTATTAGCATGGTATCTGGCACATAGTAAGCTCTATTTAGATGTTAACTTTTATTATCCTAGTCTGTCAGTATTTTAGAGGGCCATGACTCGCATGCAGTGTATCATTTAGCTTTTGTCATCTGCAAATCTATATCTTTATCCAAGCTATAACAGTACTATATTAAACCACTATTATGCTTCAGATATATTTGTGGAGCATTGTTTTCATACAGGAGGGGAAAAGAGTGTTTTTCTATAAGAACTTTTGCAACTCTTAAGATGAGGGCTGTTTGTTTTATTAATAATAAGGATAGGAGTTGGTCTTGTGATTTCATTGGCACAGGAAACTAACTCCTGGGTAAATAAACTCCCTTTACCAATAATACACATTATCTATAACTTATAGTCTTAGGGTGTTGCCTGGGATGCTAAGAAGCTAACTGACTTGCTCAGGATCACACAGCCAATATGTGTCAGAGGAGAGACTTGAACCCAGAACTTCCTAGCTTTGAGGCTGGTGCTCTCTCTCCACTATGCCAGGAGTTCTACTCCTGTTTTGGGACCTCTTTGGCAATCTGGTGAAGCCTGCAGACCCCTTCTCAGAATAATGTTCTTAAATGCATAAAATAAAGTAACATAAGGTTACAAAGGAAGCTAATGATATTGAAATACAGTTATCGAACCATTTGAAATCCAAGTTCACAGACTCCCTAATTCTAGAAGACCTATCATACTGCCTCTTATTATTAATACTGACATAATAGGCATCTCTGACTCCTATCCAGATTTTCTTTCAGGTCAGCACAGGGAAGAAAGGTGTTTTATTTCTGTATGTCTTGTGAGTCAGCTAAGGATAAGTTTCTTGTGTGTTTTATACAACATCTGGCAGGGATGTTTGACTGTTTCCCTGAAACCTTCAGTAACCTAGGAGTCAAATGAGGTACCTAACTTAGCTTGTTCACCACTAGATGTCAGGAGAATCCACTTGAAATTTCATATGTGTGGATACACATATATGTGTGTATGCATGTATATATGTATGTATGTATACACACACATATATACATATACACACACAAATATACTATAAGGTTCACAGATTCATAAATCTGGGTCACTGGCAGCTTTTGCTCAATCCTGTTTTCGCCACAACATGCAATGCCAACATACTCACAAAATGATACTTTGAATGTTCCCATTTGCTGGTCATCTGGCATTTTTTAGACTCAAAATGGGACTGATGGTCACCTAAGGAAGAGGAAAAGGGCATAATAACACCAATACTGCCCTTCTCTGTATCTCCTGAACTCCCTTCTGCTTTCTTCTGTGTATTTTAAATGTTTTCTGTGGTGCCCTCTTCCTCCTTCTCTTCCACGTCCTTCTTTTTCTCCCTCCTCGACAATGAGAGTTTATTAAATGACTGCTATGGGTCAGACATTGTAATGAGGTGCCAAGGATACAAAGACAAAAGCTAAATAGTCCCTGCCCTCAAGAAACTCACATTCTCCTGCATTAATAAATACCATAAAGAGAAGCAGCATGGCAGATGCCGAGTGAGCCAGCCTTGCAGTCAGGAGGATCGGGGTGCAAGTCCTCCTTGTGATTCATGCTGGAGATGACCATGGACAAATTTCTTAATCCCATGACTGAAGACCATTTGTTGGGAACATTGTAAAGAAGATTACTGCTCTGGTGTGAGTCAGACTATATTATCTTTGGAGGTCCCTTTCCATTCTTGTTGTTGTTTACTTGTGCCCTACTCTTCATGACCTTGTGGACCAGAGCACACCATTACCATTGTCCATAGAGTTTTCTTGGCAAAAATACTGGAATGGCTTGCCATTTTCTTCTCCTGGGGATTAAGGCAAACGGAGGGTATGTGACTTGCCCAGGGTCACAACTAATAAATGGCTGAGGCTGGATTTGAACTCAGGTTTTCCTGACTCCAGGTGACTCCAGGCCTGGAGTTCTATTCATTGAGCCATTTGCTGCTGCCAACTCTGAGCTTCTGTAATTCTCTGAAATGGGGTGAGGGATAAGGGCTGGAGACTGAAAGTTAGGATACTGGCTGGGAGGCGATTGCAATAGTTTAGGAAAAGTGAAAATAAATGAATGAATGAATAAATAAAGAAAAATTTATTAAGTGCTTACCATGTGTAAAGCATGGTGTTGAATGCCTAGGATACAAATAGAAAAGCTAGATAGTCCTTGTTCTCAAGAAGCTCACATCCTCAGTGAATAGGGCACCAGCCCTGGAGTCAGGAGGATCTGAGTTCAAGTCCAGCCTCAGACACTTAACACTTACTAGCCATGTGACCTTGGGCAAATCACTTAACCCCAATTGCCCTACCCTTCTCCCTCCAAAAAAAAAAAAAAAAGCTCACATCCTAATGAAGGTTGATAAGGCCCTGGGTTGGTTTAATGGCAAACTGTGGAGAGATTGCAGGGATAGGTTGTACCCTTGTACACATAGCCTTGCACATAAACAGACAAGGTATGTTTGTAAAGTAAATTGATTGTGTGTGTGTGTGTGTGTGTGTGTGTGTGTGTGTGTGTGTGTTACTTGTGGGATAATTTTCTTGTATGCTGTTCACTTATTACCCTTACCATATCAGACTGGCTCTTTTCTCTCTTCTTTACAATATGGTCAGTTTGGGACTTTCCTGGAGTTTCCAGTGAGTAGGAACTAGAATTAGAGCAGCTAGGTGGCACAGTGGATAGAGCCCTGGACCTGGAAGCAGGAAGCCCTGAGTTCAAGTCCAGCTTCAAGACACTGACTGTGAGACTCTGGGAAAATCACTTAAATTCTGCTTCAGTTTCTTCAACTATAAAATGGAGGTAGTAGTAGCATTCCTTCCAGAGTTATTGCAAGGATCAAATGAGATGAGATTTGTAAAGCACTTAGCACAGCGCCGAGCACATCATGGTGCTTAATAAATGCTTATTCCCTGCTCCTTGTCCTCCTTTTTGGGGTTACTTGAGAAAATGGCTGTTAAGTCCACACCAAATCTTTATCCTATAGCAGGATCAAATGAGATAACAATTTATAAAACACAGCACAGTGTGTGGTATGTAGCACTAAGTGTTTCTTTTTCTTCTTCTTTCTTCTATATTCTTCTTCCTTTTTTTCTTCTTCCTTTTCTTCTTTTTTCTCTTTTCTTTCTTCTCCTTTTCCTCCTGCTCCCCCTTCTTTTACTGTGTATATAGTAGCACCCTCCTCAGCTACATGTATATCCATGGTATTACTGGGGTATTATCTATTCAAATCCATAGCTCATAAGCCCCCACTAATACTTCTTTTACAGTATCCAACCAGATGACCGTGTGTTCGAAGGCAGTAATGAGGAACTTAATCAGATATCAAATGCTCTCCGCACCCATTCAGAAATGGCTTGTACCCATGCCTTCCTTAACTTCTAGGCAGTTAAGTTAACTTCCCAGTTCCTCCACACAGCAGGAGGGGCATACATCTGTAACTGGCACCCCAAAGGATCCAGAGTTCAGAACACACCTGCCAATTTCTTCCTGTTTCTTCCCTGCAAGCCTTTGTACTTTTCCAACCCTGAGTCTAATCCAGAATTCTCCTGTTGTTTGTCAACACTTCCTGTGCTTGGACGATTCTTATACCTTGAACTCATCCACAGCCTTTCAGGAGGTAAGAGTGTCAGTGCAAAATATGGTAGTATCATATGCTCACTGAATGTTGCATAATATATAATAATTTTTTCAGTGTAGTTTCCTCTTTATTTGTATTTTAATTCAGCTCAAATCTTAGCACTGTACAAAGAACTCATCAAAAGTTCTTGCTATGTAATAAGGGCATTGTTAGGTGTTGCACTTCCAATCATCAGGAGCCTAGTACACATGTAGTGAATTAGGAAACAAAGTATGTAGAAAAAGGAGAGATCGTGCACATTCCTTCACCTCAACCCTTTCCTGTTGTAAGTTCCTACATATTTTTTTCCTGTGTTGGGATAGGATGTGCAAGTAGGGGATCACTGAGACAAGGGAAATGGGTTTTAGACTTTAGGTAGGTTTTCCTCCTGATCAGAATTGTTTCTCTTCATGTCTCAAGAATTTCTTTTCTTGGGAGTTTTCCATCTCTACTGGTCTGACTTCTCCTGTAGTATTTTCCATGGTCATGGGATCCTATCTATCTTTTCACAGAACGCTTTGAAATTTGTTCTCCCTAAATCTAGGATAAAAGCTAAAGTATTTTTCCTTTGTTTTGTTTTTTTCTCTTCTCCTCAGTAACCAATTCTAAGATGGAGGGGTCATTTTCTTCTAGAGTTCCCATCATTTTAAACTCTGCAACCAATTTCTCCTTATTACTGCCAATTAAATCCAAAAGTTCCCTTCATTGGTTGCTCCAACTTTTGATGGATGAGATTATCATCCAACTCCTGCCTCCTTGCCTCCTTTTGGCTTGCCTGGAAAACGTGCCCTTCTCACATTCCCTCTGAGAATCTTTGCCTTCCTTCAAGGTTCAACTCAGGTTTCAACTCCTATGATTTCCCAAGTCCTGCTTCAGTTTTCCTTCTGTGTATGTATATTGTGTTCCCTCAATAGAATGTAAGTTCCTTGAGGGTAGAGACTGTTTTGGTTTCAGTCTTCAGTCTGTAGCAGAATACCATGAACATGATAAGTACTTATTGAATTGAATTATTTGAAGTATAGAAACATAAAAAGAATGGAGGATTATGACTGTTTAATGAAAAAAAAAATCAAAACCCCTTGAAGAGCTCAAACCACCTACCATTAATAATTGGGTACTTTCTTTGAAGGAAATCATGTTTACATGCACAGAGACCTTGGTTATGCAGAATTAATCACTGTCATAAAGGATTGATTGTAACACAAAGAATTAGATCTAGATCATCTACTATGACATAAAAATAACTTTATTAAAGAAAACCATTCTTTATAATATATTCTTTATAATGGCATTTTCATTGGAAAGTGGAGTTAGAGCTAGAGAGGATATATCTGATCCTTTTTTAGGTAAGGAAAATGGGGCCAAAAGAGGGATGAAGACTTGTCTTGGGTCTCATGGGGTTTGGGCCCATTTGACTCCAAGCTCAGCCCTCTCACCACTAGCTCAGCTGCCTCTCTCCTGTATCTTGTTTGTTTGTTTTTTGCCCCCAGCTTTCTCCTTCCTTTAACTGATTTATGTGTCAACATTTAACTTAGGCACAAAACATTTCACAAGATACTCTCTAGTTTTTATCCTCTGTTGAATTCAGGACGAAACTCCTTTTCTAGACTTTATACCTTTGCCCAGAGTCCAATGATGAGGAACCTGCAGCCTCAAGGCCACCTGTGGCCCTCCAGGTCCTCAAGTGCAGTTCTTTGACTCCAAATGTCACAGAAAAAATCCTTTAAGGGAATTTGTTCTGTGATGTTTAGATTCAGGCGAAGGGCAGCGCTTGAGGACCTAGAGGGTCACATGTGGCCTTGAAGCCACAGGTTTCTCCCCCTCCCCCAGACCATTTATTCTTCATGCATAGAATAGTCTTCTTTTTTCATGTCTCTTTATTTCTCTTACAACTCACCCCCCCCAAATAAATTATGGCATATTAATATAATAGGATATTTTAGTTCTGAGAGGCAGTGTAGTATAGTGGATAGAGAGTTAGCCTTGAAGCCAGGAAGATCTGGGTTCAAGTCTTGCCTTGTTATATGACCCTGGGCAAGTCACTTATCTTGATGTGCTAGGCAACTCTAAGACCATAAGGAAAAGAGATGGTAACAATCTGCATTGATGAAAAACAGTTTCCTACTTAGGAGTTCCCTCTACCAAAGAAATTACAGGTCCCATCCCTATTGTGGTTCCATAAAAAATAACATATAGTTATGTAATGTGAGATCAACAACACCAGAGTAGTATACATACTGTCTACAACTTACATGTTCTACATGTGAGGGATAGCTTGCAGTGAAGTTTCCCCATATATATGGGGTCATTGTGTATTTCAAGTTAATGTGAGAGCTATTGGGTATTAATACAATTGATTGGATTAACTATTGAGACCAAATTAGAGGTGTTTTTAGTTTGGGGAAAGACATGATAGTGTGAGAGGTAGGAAAGGGTTAAGTTTCTACAGAACTGCAAGAATTGCTGAAACAAGACTACTGATGAAAAGTACCAGACAGTAGCCTTGGGAAGAAGTTGGGTTCCCAGTTCCCAGAGAACTCCTAGATAATATTAAAAATGGAATAATGTAGAATAAAAGGAGCTGGCAGCAGCAGGTGGATTTGAGCAATCAGAAAGTAGACAGTGGCCTTGGGACACTCAGGCCCAGATAAGGACACACCTAGGATGGGAGTTCAGTATTCTGGGGTTGTTACTGCTCTTGCATAGTGAACCTCATGTATTATGTATGTTATCTAACAAAATTAGAACTTCATTAGTAATAATTATGGTAAGATTGAAGTTGTTTTGTGCCAATTGGTTGGCATTAGTAAAAAGATTGTGAGCTTGCCTTACCAACCAATGGTAAGGTGGGTCAGTTGGGAGGGTGTTGAATTCCCACATTAGGGCTATATAATTGTGCTTTTTGCCTTCTGCAGGGCGCTTCTCCCTTCTGGCCGTTTGTCAGATTGGGGACACATTTTCTCACAAGATTGTAATAAACTCCTTTCTACTTTCTACCTTAAGAAGCCTCTGAGCTTAATTTGGGTAAGAGTCTTTACTGTCCCACACATACATATATAACTAGAATATAGTCTCTTCTCCCTTCTGCTTCTTAGAATCTTTAGCTTCCTTCAAAGCTCCATTCAATGCTATTGTGAATTCCTAAGCACGTAGCATCTTACCTTGTATGTATTATGTGCTGAACAAATGAATGCTTGTTGGACAGAACAAGATAGAAAATAAAATCAAAGGTGGTAGAAGTTCAAAAAGGGACACTAAGGAAACAAGTTGTTTGGCCCTTTGTTGTTTATTTCTTTGATTTTACTTTGTTAAAAGAATAGCATAAAATGTTAAAGATTTTATTATGAGTTTTGGCAGAGAAGTGGATAGATTGCTGGTCTTAGATCAAAAGATATTTATAAAGAGCTTACTACAATACCTGGCAGATAGCAGGTGCTTAATAAATGCTTCTCTCTCTCTCTCTCTCTCTCTCTCTCTCTCTCTCTCTCTCTCTCTCTCTCTCTCTCTCTCTCTCTCTCTCTCTCTCTCTCACACACACACACACACACACACACACACACACACACACACACACACCCCTAGAGCTTAGATTCTATCTCAGATATTTATAAGCTGGGTGACCCTGGGCAAGGCATTTAATCTTTCTTAGCCTCAGTTTCTTCAGCTGTAAAATGGGGATAATAATAATCCTTACCTCAAAGTGTTGTTATAAGGACCAGGAGAACTAATATATTTGAAAAGTGCTTTGCAAACTTTAAAGCACTATATATGTTTACTATTTTATATGTTTATTAGATTGTTTTGTTGACCATCATTCATTTTATAATGGAAAAAAACAACCTTTGAAATCAAATAAAATTTGCTGCCAAGTACCAGCTCCTCCCCTTAATTTTTCTCTAACGGACATTAAACTCTAACCCAGGGCTGTAGTTGCAATTAAGGCTCACTTATTGGGTTATCCACAATTTGAGGACCCTTTTTTGGAGTATTCTTCTATGTTGGAATTAGGGGCCAGGGCACAGTTCTGAGCCTCCAGGAGCTGAGAGTGAGAGTCAGTGCCTAACCCAGTGGTGTTCCCTACGTTGGCCATTAGCCACTTGTGATAAACTTAAAAATATTATGGTGTTGTGGGAAAAGCACTGAATTTGAATAATAATAACAATAATAATAATTAGCATTATATGATGCTTTTAGGTTTGCAAAGCACTTTAATCTTGTCTTGATCCTCACAACAATCTTGGGAGGTAAGTGCAATTATTATCTCCATTTTACCGTTGAAGAAACTGAAATAGAGGTGAAGTGACTTGCCCAAGAGTCAAATAGCCAGTAAATATTTGAAACTGGATTTGAAGTCAGAACTTCCTGACTCTGGGCCCAGTTGCTATATCTACTGTTTGATATAGCCCAAGTTTGAATCCTGGTACTGGTTTTTACTACTTGTGTGACCGTGGGCAAATCCACTTCTCTTCTCTGAGCATAAGCTCCCTCATGCCTAAAATGAAAGGGTTGGATTTCAGTAGTATGTAGGATTCTGCTCATACAAGCTTGTGAGAGCCGATTGTTAAATTTTCTATGTGAACTTAGAAATCAGCAAACACTACAAATTGGGGCTCAATTTGTTGTTTTGTTGACTGTCTAAATTTCAAAAAGTTATAGAGAAAATGTTAACGTATGTTCAACTCAAAAGTATGTGCTGCATACATTCTTTACCCCAAACTCCAAGAACCAGTTGTTAAACATTTATAACTGTACCCTTAGTGATGATCTCTAAGGTCTCTTCTAGTTCTCAATCCTAATCCTGTGATGGCAAAACCGTGGCTCATTGTTGATGTGGATATCACCAGCTCAACCCACAAATTATCAAAACCACATTTCAATGCTAAATCACTAATAGGTGGACTTTCCTTGAACTCTTACGTCTGACATTTCATCCCATCGGTGGTTGCTAATAGGGTGAGCTGACTGTCAAAGAAAGCAAGGCACATGGATCCTTTTGGAAACCACTGGCCTCAGCCGCCATCATTTAGCTCCCACAGCGAGGCTGAACTCAGAACTGGGTCCTGAATAGGCATGCACTTAAGATTTGTTGATTGGGTGATTGAAAAGAAAAGAAAAAGAAAAATCATCTGATTTCCATCTGCCAAAAGAAACAGTCCATAGTCTAGGAATGGAATGCAATAGATAGTAAAAAGATTACCAAGTGAACCTAGCCATGGAGGAATTTGTACTGTCAGCTTTAAAATCATAGAACGTTACAGTTGGAAGGAACTTTCACAATCATCTTGTTCTGCTGCCTCTTTTTATGGACGAGGAGGATGAGAAGGGTGACTTCGTGACTTGTCTGCGGTTGTATAACTGGTTAGCAAACAAAGCCAGAAACTGTATCTCCTGGTTGCTAGTCCAGAGCTTTTTCTCTCTTCTCATTCCCCTTATTGCTAGTGTCTTCTCCCTGTTGAGTATCTCTAGTCCAGTTGCTATCTATAGTTTATTTGCCATGTTGTCTCTTCCATTAGACTGTGAGATCTGGCACATAGCAGGCCTTTCATAAATGCTTGTTTGGCTGACTGGCTGTCTATAATAGGTGACCTTGAGACATAAAGGGATTCTGAAATCACCAGGGTGCCCAGATTACCACCTGGAAAGGAAGAAATAAACAAGGTCAGGGAGCATCACAAACTTGCCCAGTGACATGCTGTCTGCCTGGCCCCTCATGCAGGACAGGGTCTTCATCTCTATGAATAAGAAGATAGCCCCATACCAATGGGGCAGCTAGGTGGTTGAGTGGATAGAGTGCTGTGCCTGGAATCAGGAAGTCTCATCTTCCTGAGTTCAAATCTGGCTTCAGACACTTCCTAACTAGGAGGCCCTGTTTGCCTCAGTTTCCTCAATTGTAAAATGGGCTGGAGAAGAAATGGCAAACTGCCCCAGTATCTTTGCTAAGAAAACCCCAAATGGGATCATAAAGAGTTGTACATGACTGAAGTGATTGAACAATAACAACAACCTGTACCAATGGAAAGGGATTACAATAATGACAACTATTTCTTGTTCTGAACAAAAGCAGAGAACATTAATAACTTAATGACTTTCCATAATTTTACAAAGGAGTCTGTCATTTTGTACAGGATTCTGACCCACAAGGAGGAACTGGCTGCCTGGTGCTGAACTTGAGGAGAGGAAGAACCAGGTTCATAACCCACTTTGGCAACTAAATTAGCCTCCTTGAATCTCAGATCCTCATCTGTGCAAGAAAGGGTATAGACTTGAATGGCTTATGAGATCCCTTCTGTCTCTAAGTCTGTAATCTTATGATTGGAGTATTGAGAAGTGCCCCATACATCTTAGAATTTTTGATAAACATGACTAGAAAAGTTGATCATGTTCTAATAGGAATCTTAAATTTGTGGGGAGCAGCTTTCAAAGAGTGCAGAAAAAAAAGGATAAATTAAATCATAGCTTGAAGCTCTTTATGGCAAATTGGTATAAGAGGAATGTGAAGCTCTTAAAAATCAGATTTGAACTCTCTATACACAAAGGATTCTGCTGAAGATGAAAAGGGGGATTTCTCCAAAGATGCTGATATGTATAAACAGGGAAATAATCCATCAATTTAGGGGTTTTTTTTCTTCTTCCTTTTTTTAGGTGTTCTGACTATCCTTTTAATAATGTTCTAGGGCTTTCCCAAGAATTAAAGTCAATTTTACCGAGCCAGGGTTTTCAGGCTTCACTTCCTTCCCATCTTTGAACATTGTGACATCTACTCTCTAGTCATGTGTCACCACTCCCTTTCTTTGTGATCACTCAAAGGTCACTGTCAATGGCTCAGCAGTCAAGCCAGTGCCAGCTTTATTTTTCTTTAGTGTTCTGAAACCCCAGTTCTCAAAGTGTAGTCTAGGGATCTTTTTAGGGGGTCTATGAGGTCAAAACTAATTTCATAATTCATTTACCTTTTAATGTGGTAAATATTGATATAACTGTCATAAAAATATTAATAACCCCCATAAACAAAATCTCTTTTGGGGGGAGAGAGCCTCCATTATAATTAGAGTTTGAAGTGTAAATATTTAGAGTGTAAAGGGGTGCTGAGACCAAAAACAATGTACTAACTCGAGAATGGACTTTGTCTAGGCCTTTATCTGAATTCATCAAGGGCAACTAGGAGCTCTCTTCCTGTTTTCCCTACTGCTGGACCTAAGTTATAACTGGTTTTTGTGACGGCTGAGCAATCCTTGGAAAATAAATTAGATTTTTAAAAGATATGAGATGTAAGCAAAGGGAAATATTGGAAAATGATTACAGAAGTATGAAACAGTCCTACAAGAATGTAAGTTTAATCTGCTTATTTAACATTTTCTCCATCACTTTATTAACTCTAGACAATCAACAAAACAATCGGTCAAGGTCTGATTTCTAGTGTTAGCTGATTTCAGAAGGTTAAATGTTCATATGCTAACAATTTTTCCAGAGTACATGGGAGCTGGCTTCAGCACAACCCTTCATTTATCCCTATTAAATTTCATTTGTTGAATCCTGTTCACCACTTTAGCCTGTTGAGAACTTTTTGGATTCAAATTCTATAATCTAATGTGCTAGCTATCCCTTCCAACTTTAAGTAATCCGTGTATCTGATGAACATATCATCCCTACTTTCCTTCCAGTCACTGATGAAAAATGTTGACCAAAATAAGGCCAAAGATAGAATCCCCTGGCACTCTCTTGGAGACCTCCATCCAAATTCAATTCAAGAATAATTCAGTTCAATAAGCATTAAAAAGGTACCGGTTATGGAGTATCTACAACAGTGCCTTACATACAATGGATGCTTGGTAAACACATATTGGATTGCATTAGATATCAAGTCTGTGATATAGTGCTTGGGAGTCAGGAAGACACAGACAGGTTCAGACCCCACTTCTGACACTGGTTATATGAACAGGCATAACACATTTCACTTCTTTGGGCCTCAGTTTTTCCATCTATAAAATAACAAAACAAAAAAACGTGTCTGCCTGAGAAGGTTGATAGGAAGCTAAAGTAATATGTATAATGCACAATGCCAACTTTAAAGCACTGTGACATTTAGTCAATTATGTAGTTTTTCTATACAAAGCATGGAAGGGGGGAGGTACAAAGCCTTTGCTCAACACAGAGTTTATAATCCGATAAGTAAAAAGAATTCATATACTCAAATAACTATGATACAAAAGGGAAGGTGATAAATGCAGAAGATGAGATCAAGGAAAGTCGTAAGACAAATGAGAGAAGGGAATAATAACTTTCAGGTGAGTGTGTCAAGATTGGCTTCATGGAGGGTGTAGCAAATACGTTTAAGGAAAGGAAGACCTTCAATAGGCAGAGATGGGTGGAATGCTCTTATAAGTATGAGAGATCAATCAATCAATTGATCAATAAGCATTTATTAAGAATCTGCTATGTGCCAGGCAGTGTGCTAAGCACTAGGGAACTCCCCCCCCCCAAAAAAAAACACAACCAGAAAAGAACAGAGATAGCCTCTGCAATCCAGGAGCTTATAAGAATGTTGGGGTTGGGGGAGGGGGAGGGCCTGGACATGTCTTCCTTTCCTTCTCTAGGAGATTAGCCTGGCAGGACAAGCAGGACACAGGGCAATTGTTGATTCAAGGACTTTTTAAAGATAAGGGGAAGGTGGTATTGTAGGTTATAGGGAAAGCGCCAGGAGATACAAAGATTAGAAAGAAATTAGAAGAGATAAGGGAGGTAATCTGGAGAAGATGGTAGGGAATGAGGGATCAAAGGTATGACTGAGGAAAGATTGGCCTTGGCTGAGAGAAGAGACTTGATCAAGGAGGAAATAGTGGAAAAGATGTCTGAGTGACAGGAGATGAGAAAGAAGGAGCTCTTGGTGAAGGTACTCAACTTTTTCAATGACATTTAAAACAACATTCTTGGCTGAGAGGGCAGGCAGAGGGGTCCTGGGGAGGGCATGAGGAGAGATAAGAACTTTTAGAACAACCGGTTTGGTGAATGGGATAAAGATCTGTTACTAACTCTCTATTGGCTACTGGTAGATGGGACCTGGATAGTGGGCATTTGTAACCACTGTTTAGTAAATGTAAGGATTACAAGATCATAGATCTAGATTGGAAGAGACCTTAGAAGTCATCTAGGTGAACCCCTCCATTTTACAGATGAGGAAACTGAGGCCCAGGAAGCTTTAATGATGCTCAAGTTCACAAGGTAGTCTTAGAGCCTGCTTCCTCAACTCTCCATCACTTTTGCCCTCTTGTGTTCTAGCTGCTTCTGTAATGCACCTGTGTTGGCTTTTGAAGGTTTAAGCAAGCCCTTCATGTGGAATACTGATACTATCTTAGAGAGCTTGAAAATATTTTTATACAAAGAGAGTAGACTCAATTTATTACAGTTACCAGCTGCCCACAGAGAAGTTAGGTGGACTTCCTAGAACACAGCTGTTTACAATTCTCCTTGAGTACCTACAGGCAGGGATGTTTTCAAGCCAAGGCTTTCGAGAGCTGATTATTAAATTTTCCGAATGATTTTTTGCAGCCTCAAAAATCAGCAAACACTACTAATCAGGGCTTGATTTATTGTTTTGTTGATTTCTAGACTTAAAGTGTTAATAATGCAGATTTAGCTTAAAAGTGTATCTTTCGTACATTTTTTTCCCCTAGAGAGATGGTTGTTAAACATTTACCAGCACATTCAGAGTCTTCAGCAGGTGATGGTGGAGATGCTTTGAGATGACGATACTCATGAAATCACAGGTCCAGTCTCTGAGCCTACGTTGTCTGTATTTATACATGTACTGTTTGTTGGACAATCAGTAAACATTATTAAGCATCTCCTGTGTGCCAGGTACTGTGCTAAGTACTGGTGATACAAAGAAAGGCAAAAGACAGGCCCTGTCTTCTGGGAGCTAGAAGTCCATTGGGGGAGACAACCCACAGACATGTCACAGAAGATCCTCGAGAGTAGTGATTGTTTTATTTTTTGCTTTTGTACTATCATTGCTTGGCACGTAGTAAATGCTTGTTGATTGATGGATTGACTGATTAACTGAAAGGTCTGGCTTTATTGAGGTAGATGGTTGTGTGCTTTGCTGCAGAGGCAAATCACACGACTCACTCATGCAGAGCACACAGTAGCTTTTGTTCTTCTGAGAGGAATGAGTTGGTGTGCTTTTCCATCTGTCAGCAGGCTTAGCCCTAGCTTCTTCACCAAGATCTGGTTGATTGGAGTTGATCTCTCTTTTGTTTTTAGTGACCCACAAATGAGCAGAAATCCTGAGACTGTGTTGGAATGACTTTTGTCACCTCCAACTACTCTCTTTGTCTATCACCTCACACTCAGTGTTCCTGATCAATATATCAGCTTTAAGTGAGTAAGGGGATGCCTTCAGCGCTATGTTTGTGGCATTCAAGATTAGGTTACCTGGATTTTAGTAAAGCACTTGACAAGGTCTTGTATGCCATTCTTATGTACTCCATGAAGAGATGTATCAGGAGTGTGATGGTGTTTAACAACTGACTCTCCAGGAAAAAAATATATATGCAAGTCACACTAATAAGTTTAATCTGCTCTGTTAACATTTTCTCCATCACTTTGTTAAGTCTACAATCAAAAAAGCAATAAATCAAGCTCTGATTTGTAGCATTTTCTGATTTCTAAGGTATAAATGCTCACATTGGAAATTTAACAACCTGCTCTCCCAAGAGCCAATCTGAGTTGGCACAAATGTCATACTTATCACATTTGCAGAGGACACAAAACTGGAAGAGATTTTTAATGTTAGGACCTAAAAAAGATCTTGACAGGCTAGAATGATAGAATGAGCTTTATAACGTGAAATATAATAGGGACAAATGTAATGCCCTATATTTGAGTAAAAAGACATAAACTGCCCAAGTATAGGACAAAGGAATTTGGCTAGACAAGAGTTTGTATGAAAAAGGTCTGGGATTTTAGTGAACAATAAAGTTCTTTGCATACCTGGCAGGGAAAAAAAAGTTAAGATGATTTTAGGATGCACCAATAAGAGGCAAGATCCCAGGACATACTATCTCCTGCTTGCTGGATAGGTTTCTGGATGCACCGCCCCCCCCCCCCAAGACATACCATCTGCCTCAATGCTAAGCAACTGAGAGTTGATGAGGGACTGGGCCCAGAACAGACCTTTTGTTCATTTGCCTTTATCAGCAGACCTCTTGCCAACCACTGCTATTCTGTTTGGACTCATTCCCCAGTTTATTTTCAGAACTGACTCTCTAGGAAAAAAAAAATACATGCAAGTCACACTTGTAAATTTAATCCGCTCTGTTAACATGTTCTCCATCACTTTGTTAAGTCTACAATAAAAAAACACAATAAATCAAGTCCTGATTTGTAGCTTTACTTTACTTTCCCTATCCCAGTGATACTGATCACCAAACTACCAGAAAACAGCCTCCACTTTTACAGTCCCAGCTGTCCACGCCATCGTTTCTATCCAGCTTGACCTTATTCCCTCAAATGCCTCACTCTAAATCAGCCCATCCTTATCACTGAGCCCTTTAGAATTCCTGCCTCATAATGAACAAACTAGCTTAGACCTCTCTCTCTCTCTCTCTCTCTCTCTCTCTCTCTCTCTCTCTCTCTCTCTCTCTCTCTCTCTCTTTCTCTCTCTCTCTCTCTCTCTCCTTCCATCTGGCACTCACTGAGACCTGGATTTACCTTTGACACTGAATCCCTGGCCATTGTTTCCAGCACTGATTGTTCTTTCTCTTATAACCCCCACTCACAGGTTCCAGTAATTGAATTGGGTATACAATTTATTCCCAGTTGCTACTTCTAGACTCTCTCTACTGCTATCATTCAGCAACCTCTTCTCCTTTGAGGCTTACTCCATTTAAATTTGTCATGCAATTCTGATCCTTGTGGCTGTTATCTATTGACCTCCAGGACATTCTCCTTCTTTCCTTAAGGAGTTCGGTGCCTGGCATGGAGTCTCTATCTCTACCTCAACTCCTACCCCCAAGTTAAGGGTCTTGCACATATTGATTATTCCTTAAATACCCAAACTTCCCAGTTCTTCAGTCTACTACCCCCCCCCCCCCCAGGACATTCTCCTTCCATCCAGAGATCAATATCTGGTTGACAATCTCCTTCCCCTCCCCCAATTCCTGTCCTCATACTAGGGAACTTTAGTGTATACTGGTCTGATGTTCCCTCAAATACTCTAACTTCCCATATCTTCAGTTTATTCAACTCCCATGACCTACTCTTCCACTCCACCTCAACTACACACAGAGATTGTCATAGACTTGATCGTACCATCACCCACAAGAGTTCTACTTTCATGTTCAAAAATTCTGAACTTTCTACATTTAACCATAACCATCCTAGCAGGGTACCTAGGTAGTGCAGTAGATAGAATGCCAAGTCTAGAATCAGGAAGATTTATCTTCCTGAGTATAATGTTAATGGGATAGAAAGATCTTCCCTGTCCATTAATAGGCCTATGTGACTACATGTGTCCCCTTTCCCCTTGGAACAGGAGCAGTGTTCCCACGTCTAAAAGTATACAGGCATTTCAGTCACAGTTGTGATATATCCTGAGTCACATAGAGCCCATTGAGGGAAGAACTTGCCTAAGGAGGAGCTTGCTTAGGGGGAGGCTTGCTTGTAGGAAGGGGCTTTTACACCTTTTGGAACTAAGCAATTAGGCACTGAGTCATAAGGGTTGTGATGCCTTCTGGCTCTGAGCCTATTGGTTGAAAACTATATATATATTGGAAGGTTGATATTTTACTTTGGGAGCTTGCTTATGAGAAGGACCTTTTTATTCTCTGAATGGGACTCTGAGTAGCCATTTGTTAAGAGTCCCTGACTACTCAGAGGTTTGCACTCTCCTGATCTGGTGGTATATATAGGTGGTTGTATTACTTTGTTCAGATATTAGAAGCCTTGTCTGTTGAATATCTGTGCTAATTTCTCTGTATTTTCTACTTGTCTGTTAATTAAATTAAGATTGTTAACCCCTTTAAAGCTATCTTTCCTTTAGAAAAGCAGATCAAAAGAACCTGTGCTAGCAGACCATCCTGGGTGTGCTAGGGTGCTTGCTATTACATTGAGTTCAAATTTGGCCTCAGACACATACTAGCTATGTGACCCTCGGCAAGTCACTTAACCTTGTTTGCCTCAGTTTCCTCATCTGTAAAATGAGCTGGAGAAGGAAATAGAAAACCACTCTAGTATCTTTGCCATTTATGGTCATGACGAATCAGACATAACTGAACAACAAACAAGAAATCCTAAACATCTGACCATCTTTCTTCCTTCATTTAGTCACAGTCTTTCATCATTTTATCTCTCCCAGTGCTTTAACTACGTCTCATCCTCTATTTTGTCTTCACTGGGACCTCCAAGACCTCCACTCATTAGTAAGGACAGCTAGATGATACAGTGGATAGAGTACTAGGGATGGGTTAGGGTGACTTGAGTTTAAACCTGGCCTCAGATACTTACTGGCTATGTGACCCTGGGCAAGCCACTTAACCTCTAGCTCAGTTTCCTCAATGATAAAAAGGAGATAATAATAGAACCTCCCTCTCAGGGTTGTTGTGAGGCTCAAATGAAATAATACTTATAAAACACTTTGCACAATGCCTTAGTACATAGTTGGCTCTTAATAAATAGTTATTCCTTCCTTCCTTTCTTTCAATATTTTCCTAAGCCCTCATCCCTGCCATAATTACATTCTCCTACCTTCCTGGTCTCAACTCCTTGGTGAACCAGTTCAATGCTACACAATCCTCTCTATTTGAATCCTTTGTTCTTTTGTCCTGCTGGTCATATCTTACCAAACTCCAACCTGGGGTTATTCCCATGTCTCCCTCCTTTGCTCATTGGCTCCTGAACAGGGTAAGAAAAAAGTCATGATGAAACAGGAAAATGATAAACATTGGAGAAGATGTAGGAAAATTGGAACACTAATGCACTGATCTAATCATTCTGGAGAACAATTTGGAAGTATGCCCAAAGCGCTATAAACATGTGCATACCTTTTGACCCAGCAATACCACTTCTAGGGCTATATTCCAAAGAGATTATAAAAATGGGAAAAGGCCTGCATGTACAAAAACATTTATAACAGCTCTTTTTGTGATGGCCAAGAATTGGAAATTGAGGGGATGGCCATCAATTGGGGAATGGCTGAACAAGTTGTGGCATATGAATGTAGTAAAATACTGTTGTTCCATAAGAAATGATGAGCAGCAGGATTTCAGAAAAAAACCTGGAAAGACTTAGATGAACTGATGCTGAGTGAAGTGAAGCAGAACCAGGAGAACACTGTATACAGTAATAACAGCAACATTGTATGGTGATCAACTTTATCTGATAGACTTCTTAACAATATGAAGGTCTAAGACAATTCCAAAAGACTCATAATGGAAAATGGTACCCACATCCAGAAAAAGAACTCTGGAGTCTGAAAGCAGATTGAAGCACACTGTTTTCTCCTTTTTTTTGTTTCTTCTTTCTTGTGGTTTTTCCTTTTGGTTCTAATTTTTCTTTACAATTTGACTAATGTGGAAATATGTTTAATATGATTGTACATGTATAGCCTATATCAAATTGCATGCTGTCTTGGGAAAGGGGTAGCAGAGGGAGGGGGAAAATTTTAGAACTCAAAAATCTTATAGAAGTGAATATTGAAAACTAAGAGTAAATAAATAAATAAATAAGTTTTTAAAAAGACAAAAAAAAAGTCATGAGACTATGCTTAGTGCTTCCACTACCAATTTGTGTTATCTAATCTCAGCTGCCCCATAGATGCAACAAGGAAATCCTTCTATTCCTCCCTAATCAGTTCTCTGTCCCAGTCTCTACAGTGGCTATTCCAAACTTTCTCTTATCTCTTCAAGTCTCCCATAATACCCTACCCCAGCCTTCTCAGTTTAAGGCCTTGACTCATAGCTTGCCACAACAAGTTCTGAAGTCATTTGCCAAAAGCTTTCTCTTCTGTCCTTTTCTTCATTTCACATCCTTTTGACATCATCTGCCCCCTCCCCCCAGTATCTCTTCCTCAATCTGATAAAGAGAGCCCTTCACCCCTCTACATGTACCCTTGATCCTTAACCCATCCTCTCTAGTCTTCTCCATCAGATTGCCCCTACTATTATCCCATACATATATGTAAATATATACAAATATATGCCTAGTATACATGCATACATGGACATAATCTCTTCAATTTATCTTTATCTACTTGTTCTTTCCCCCTGCCTACAAAGAGGTATCTCCCCCCCAACTAAAAAACTCCAAGAGATCTTAATATCCCTGCTAGTTATCTTCCTACAGTTTCCTTTCTTTTCCTGGCTAAACTCCTTGAAAAATGCCATCTGCATTCAGTGCTTTCAGTTCTTTTCCTGTTTATGTAATGTTTTATCCCCCAATAGAATGTGTGCTCCTTGAGCATAGGGACTGCTTTATATATCTCCTGTGCTTAGCCAAATCCTGGTACGTGTTGTAAACCCAATAAATATTTCTTTTTTTAAAAAAATTTATTTTTAGTTTTCAACATTCACTTCCATAAGTTTTAGATTTTTCTCTTCCTCTCTTCCCTCCGCCTCCTCAAGATAGTATGTAATCTAATATAGGCTCTACACATACATTCCTATTAAACATATTTTCTTTCTTTCTTTTTTTTTTTTGCTTTTTGGAGGGGGGAATGCAGGGCAGTTGGGGTTAAGTGACTTGCCCAAAGTCATACGGCAAGTAAGCATTAAGTGTCTGAGGCTGGATTTGAACTCAGGTCCTCTTGACTTCAGAGCTGGTGCTCTATTCACTGCATCACCTAACTGCGCATTAAACATATTTTCACATTAGTCATGTTGTATAGAAGAATTAGAACAAATGGGAATAACCATGAGAAAGATAAACATAAAACAAAACAAAAAAGAAAATAGTCTGCTTTAATTTCCATACCCCATATTTCTTGGATAAGAATGGCATTTTCCATCATGAGTCTTTTGAAATTATTTTAGATCTTTACATTGCTGGGAAGAGCTAAGTCTTATCAAAGTCAGTCATCACACACTGTGGCTGTTACTGTGTACAATGTTCTCCTGGTTCTGCTCACTTCGCTCAGCATCAGTTCATATAAATTTTTCCAGGTTTTTCTGAAGTCTGCCTGTTCATCATTTCTTATAGCACAATAATGTTGCATTACATTCATATACTACAACTTGTTCAGCCATTCCCCAATTGATGGCCATCCCCTCAATTTCCAATTCTTGGCCATCACAAAAAGAGCTGCTATAAATATTTTTGTACATGTGGGCCTTTTCCCATTTTTATAATCTCTTTGGGATGCAGCCCTAGAAGTGGTATTGCTGGGTCAAAGGATATGCACATTTTTATAGCCCTTTGGGCATAGTTTCAAAGTGCTCTCCAGAATAGTTGGATCAGCTTACAACTCTGCCAACAAGAAATTAATGTTCCAACTTTCTCACATTTTCTCCAACATTTGTCATTTTCCTGTTTTGTCATGTTAACCAGTCTGATAGGTGTGATATGGTACCTCAGAGTTGTTTTGATTTGCATCTGTCTAATCAATAGTGATTAGAGCATTTTTTCCATATGACTGTAGATACCTTTAATTTCTTCCTCTGAAAATTGCTTGTTCATATCCTTTGACCATTTATCAATTGGGGAATGACTTGTGTTTTTGTAAATTTGAATCAGTTCTCTATATATTTTAGAAATGAGGCCTTTATCAGAGATACTAGTTGTAAAAATTCTTTCCCAGTTTTCTGCTTCCCTCCTAAATCTTGGTTGCATTGGCTCTGTGCAAAAACTTTTCAATTTAATGTAATCAAAATTATCCATTTTGCATTTCATAATGTTCTCTATCTCTTGTTTGGTCATAAATTCCTCCATTCTCCATAAATCTGACAGATAAACTCTTCCTTGCTCCCTTAATTTATTTATAATATGAGCCTTTTTACCTAAATAGTGTACCCATTTGGACACCAATAAATACTTCTTGATTAGTAGTTCTATTGTCTTCTGTTCTTATCAGAATACATCTAAGGTTCCATCTTCCATTTGGGGGACAGATTTTAGGAAGGACACTGACAAGCTAGAGTGCATCTAATGGAGTGTGACTAGGATAATAAAGGGGATTAGAAACCTTGTCATGCAGGGATTATTTGAAAGGACTAGAGATGCTTGTCCAGAGAAAAGATTGATTGAAGTGGAGGAGGGAAGTCAGGGAAGATGATAGCTGCTTTCAGGTATTTGAAGGGAAAAAGGATTAGTCTTGTTTTGCTAAGACCCAGAGGCAAAACTATTTGCATTTGGAAGTTGCAGAGAGACAAATTTCGTTTACTATAAGAACACTTAACAATTACAACTGTTTCTAAGAAGCAAATGAATATGACATATTTAGAGAAACAGAGAAGGACATGAATGGTGAAATGAAACAAAACAGTTCAACAGTGTAATTAAAAACAATACTGAAAGGCACTCCACGTATATATTTTTCTGTGGTGGACTGAAGTTTATTGTAGAAATTTGAATGAGGGGGTGGCTAGGTGGCGCCGTGAATAGAGCACTGGCCCTGGAGTCAGAAGAACCGGAATTCAGATCCGACCTCAGGCACTTGACACACTTACTGGCTGTGTGACCTTGGGCAGGTGGCTTAACCCCAGTTGCTCTGCCTTCCCCCCCTCCAAAAAGCAAGAAAAAAAAAAGAAAAGAAAAAAGAAAGAAAGAAATTTGAATGAGTAGTAGCATAATCATTGTTCAAAATGCATTTTGAAATTGGAGAAAAATTTGGTAGTCTTCCTCTATCTGCCTTTTGACTTATTTTCAGCTCGTTGATTGCAGCCTGTTGTATTTCATCTTTAAGATAACACTGGGAGGCTGTATTTTAGATGTTTTTAATGCTCTTCCCCACCTTGTTAAGTTCATTTTTAGATTTTGCAAGTGGTATAGTGTATCCCATGACATGGTGCTATATAGATAGATAGATTGAGTTCCTTTCATTTACTTTACACACAATCAGCTGATCTTTGACCTTTCTCCTTCTGGTTGTGGTAAAATGCTATGATTTACCTCCAACTTTCAGATTCCATATTCCAATGTGGTGATGATTGTCTTTTTACAACAAAATCAGAATTAAGAATGTGGACCTCAACAGAAGCATAGGAAAAACGTAACCAAATGTGGTCATACCCTTCACATACTTCTCTCTGTGATGCTGGATGACAGCTGCTCCTGTTCCTGTTTCTGTCATGTACTGTTGTCTTACTCCTTAGATTTTGTCTTTTCCATTTTGGGGGTCTTATATTTTCAACTCAGATACAGAGCCAGATTCACTCCATCCCATGACTGCTTTTGTCTTGGCTAGGGCTTTTATCACCTACATTCCATAGATGGCCATCTGATTAGTCTTTGCAAATTATATGTCTTTGTCATTGGGACTATATAGATATGTAATATAAAATATGCATTAAATACAATATACTATATAAATATATAATCTATGATAAACAGAATATATCATGTAAATAATCTATATTAAGCATAATAAACGTTATATAAATATATATTTAAAGATAGTCAGTAAAATATTTTTTAAAAAATCCAAATATCCTTCCATCAAAGTCCTAACTGATCAGATGCCTTATTCAGGAAATATAAGTGAATTACTTATAAATCACATACTAATAAGCTTTGTCTCATAACCAGTCATACGAGTCTATCAGTAAGCTATGTGCCAGGCACTATGCTAAGTTCTGGTTGTGGGGTGGGAAATTCAAAGACAAGACTGAAAAAAGTAAAATCATCCAGCTCTGAGGGAGTTTATAGTCTTTCCAGAGAGATAACATGTATGTAGGGAGATAGAAGGGAACAGACATTTTTAAGCCCCTACTGTGAGTCAGGCATGGTATGAAGCACTTTTATAAATAGGATTCATTTCATCCTCACAACAACCCTGAGAGGTAGGTGTTGTTGTTATCCTTATTTTACAGACATGGGTCAAGTGACTTGCCCAGGGTCACAGTTAGTAAGAATCTGAGGCTAGTTTTGAACTCAGGCCTTCCTGGTCAAGGCGCAGCACTCTATCAGTTTGCCTCCTAGCTGCCTTCACAAACTATATAAAAATATGAATGAAATATATTCGAGGTAACTGAGGGGAAGATACTAGCAACGTGAGGTAGGGGAGGGACTCAGGAAAAGATTCGTGCAGCCAAGTGGTGATTGGGCTGAGCTTCGAAGGCAGCTTAGGGGTCCTAAGAGACAGAAGCGTGGTTGGCATTTGCAAATTATATGTCCTTGTCATTGGGAGTTGGTGTTGGGTTTTTTATTTTTTAAATAAAGACCAACAACAAAACATGCTTTAAAACAACAACAATCACAGCATGCATACCTCCATTAAAGGCCTAACTGATCAGACGCCTCTCCCAGAAAATGCAAGTGAGTTTGGAGGGAAGGCCTTCCAAGTGGTAGGCAGGTAGCCCTTGGGACTTTACTAAGCAGGGCTGGGAAATGTGGCCAAAGTTGTCCTTTAGGATCATCGCTTTGACAGGTAGGTGGAGAATGGGATGAAAAAGACAGATCAATTAGGAAGTTTTTGCAACAGAACAGATGGGAGAGAGGTAATGAGTTCCATTACTGGCCATGTACATAGAAAGAAAGATGATGGATGGGAGAGATATTACATAGGCAGAAGTGATAAGCCTTGGCAACTGATTGGATGAGGGGTGAAGGACAGTGAGAAGTCAAGGATGATCCAAAGGATGTGAACCTAGTTAACTGGAAGGATTGTGGCGGCCCCAACACAAATAGGGGCATCCCTTCGACTTGCTATGCTCTTTCCCTGACAAATGATTCCCTTAGGACAGAGCTCTCTGGGAAGTTTCTTCCTTTCAAGCTGTAGCAGCTGCTGTTTCCTTAGCAACTTCTCAGCTATGAAACTTTATGTGTGTGAAAATATGCACCCTTGTTTTGTTATTACCGTGTGAAATTTAATATACAGTTTAAAAACTCCAGTGTAATACTTCACAGTTTCATATATAATTCTTCTTGCTGTTTTTCCTGTATTAAATATTTATGTTTGTTAATTTCATAATTAAAAAAAATTAAATAAAAAAAGCTACACATTAAGCTCCATAGTTTCTATAACCCTGTCTGTCTCATCCACTATTTCAGGAAAGCCCCAGAGACACTACACTTCCTATTCTCTAGCCATCTCCTCTACAACCTCAACGAGTTATCCTTTATTCTTCCTCCCCTCTGCTGCTCCAATTTCTAGAACCACGAACTATAATCCAGTCAACTCTGCCATTGTTCCAGGATAGGCAGCACCAATCTGCTCTCCTACCACTCAGCAGCTGGATATTTTTCCAGACCAAAGTGCTCCTTCTTGGCCACCACTTTCTTTAGGTACTGTCTCCCCAGTTAGGATGTAAGCTACCTTGAGAGCTATGGTTGTCTTTGCTTTTATATTTGTATCCCAAAATTTTAGCTTAGTACTCGGCCACAGAATAAGCACTTAATAACTGCTTTTTTATTTCATTCATTCTGTCCACTAGAATGGCTTGAACTAATATTGTCTCAGTAATTAAAGTCCCTAGTAGCAACTGGCTTCATCAGAAAAACAAAATTAAAGGAAAAACTCAAAAGGACATCAGTCTTTCCCTTCTGATTTCCTCATTGCACACCCGTGCCATTGCTAGGGTTGAAATATATATTATATATAAAGTAATGTGACATATAATACAACTGTAAATATACGCATATATGTGTGTGTAGATCTGTCTGTCTTGTTTGTACGTAGTTACTTGCATTTTGTCTCTCCCATTAGATCGTGAGCTCCTTGAGATCAAGGACTGTCTTTTGCCTTTCTTTGTCCCCAGGGCTTATTAACATAAATAAATGCTTACTGACTAATTGCCTATGAGTTGTGAAACAACTGAACAAATTATGGTGTGTAAACAGAATACAAGACTATTTGGCTGCAAGAAATGATTCGGAGTGAAACGAGCAGAAGTAGGAGAATCACCTATGTAGTAACAAGGACAAACAACTTTTAAAGAACCAAGAATTCTGATTAACTCAAAGACCAGCCATGATTCCAGAGGCGGTAGAGTTAGAGTACAGACTGAGGACCTGTCTTTTGGATGTGGCTAAGGAACAACTTTGTTCTTCTTGACTGAATATCTGTTATAAGGGTTTTCTTTTTCTTCCTAGGGGTTGAAGGAAAAGGGAGGGAAAAGAACAAGCATTTATTAGGTGGCAGGCACTATGCTAAGTTTATAGATACCATCTATATGTTATCTATTAATCAATTTTTTGTTCATAAAATTAAATTTTGAAAAAATGTTTCTTTTGTGAATTTTTTCTCACTTACTGTGCTTGATGGTCACCTATGGGACCACCTACACACCTATTGTTCCATATGTGCACCTCTGGGCCCAGATATTGGACTTGGAACTTAACAGCAATATTTGCAGTTTACATTCTGACTCAGGCAATCACTGTCAGAATCATCACTCTTTTCTCCTTCCCACCCTTTTAAGGTGTTTTCCCAGGCTGGTATTTCATTTCCTGTTCTAACTGCTTCTGCAATCCCAGGCACCTGCAGAAAGAGTCTAACTGGCAAGAATCTCACTGGCGTGTTAGAGACTTGCAGCCTCACCTGACCTGCCCACCTGTATGGTTCTGCGCTTTCTTTCTCCCTTTATCTGATCACTTCCTTTCCTTTCTCTGTTTCTCTGGACTTTTGCTTAAATCTTGCTGAGTAACATTCTCTACCAGATTCCCTGTCTCTGGGTCAGAGGTGTTTCTCATTCCTCTGGCCCTTCCCTCTGCTGTGATGAGTACATCACACAGTGACCTCATCTTGTGGAATTTCAGGTTCAGTTAAATCTTTTTCACTGTGATGGGTAGACAGCAAAAACATGGCCTCCACCCTAGTGGTTCACTCTCACCTCATCAACTACTCTCTCAGGAAAGCATCCCCTCCCTTCCCTCCTCCTTGCTAATTAGTCCTTTCATTAAGTCATGCCTCTTTTGGCCTAGGCTCTGTCTGCCCTGGAGATTCAGTTCTGTGCCTGACTTCTTTTTCTTGAGGTTGCTCATATATGCCAGATACACTGGATGGTTATATGGAGACATCAAAGAGATCAGGCTGGAGGTCCCCCAGTTTAACATCTCACAGTTGTCATTTATCAGCCTGGTAGGACCCTGGGGAAGCAGATCCTTGATGCTAGAAGGGAAGGTAAGAGCACTGGCATGGATGAGTGCAGGTTAGGGCAGGAATTCTTAACTTGCTTTGTGTCATGGATGCCTTTGACAACTTGTTAAAACATACAGACCCTGTCTCAGAATATTTTTAAATGCATAAAAATAAAACAAAGGGAACCAATCATATTGAAATAGAGCTATCAAGATATTAAAAAAAAAGTTCACACAGCACAAATCAAAAACTCCCGATTTATGAGGCAAATATTCTTTTTCCTGGTGGACTTAGGATACCTTTGCAAAGAGGTCATATAGGTTACTAAACATTCCTGAACAACCTATCTAATCTCAAAGGTGATGTCTGGTTGGTGAAGGGGAAGAGAGAGAAGTAGGAAGAACACAAATTAACAGTTTGTACCGCCTAGGACAAAAGGATGAGAAAACATAGATCCTAGAGCCAGGACAAAGAGACTGGAGGGGGAGCTGATGGTGAGCTCATCAGCCAAGGGACATTTCCTTATTGAGGGAAGCCAGAAACCCTGGGGCACATTTTCTCTTTGAGGGAAGCCAGAGACCGTGGGACTCAGCTGTAGCTGGAAGGAGGCTCTGGGCCTCACAAAGGCACTCTGAAGGCTGCCCCTGGAGAGGGAACCAGATACAGGCAAGTGAGTGCCAGTATAGACAAGTATCAGACGGCTGCTTCCTCTCCCAGGCACATACCTCTTCTTGGTGAGGAGGAGCTCACCTAGCCCACTATGGGGTGGGGGTGGGGGGCATTTATGGGAAGTGGGCCATTTAACTAATTTTTCAGGCTAACTAAGGCCAGTTGTTTCCACTTGCTGGCAAACAGGCAAAGACTGTAACTATACTGGCCCTCTGAATTTCAGCACACTTGCATAGCCAGATGCTCTGGAGTCAGGAAGCACTGAGTTCAAATCCAGCCTCAGACAACTACAGCTGTAAAACCCTGGGCAAGTCACCTGACCTCTGCTTGCCTCAATTTTTCATCTGTAAAATGGGGATAATAATACCTGCTTCCCAGGGTTGTTGTGAGGGTCAAGTGAGATCATTTTTGTAAAGCACTTAGCACAGTGCCTAACATAATAGGTTGCTGCTGTTGTTAGGCAAAGTCCCGGTTAAGAGTTCTGAACCCAAGAGATCGTTCTGACCTGAAGCCACTATATAGGGTCAACTCTCTCCTTGGGCTGAATTAGAAGGTTTGAAAGACCCCACAGGAACACAGTTTAGTGCAGACACTGATCTGCCATCCTGGCCTGAAGAAGACCCATTAAGAGAGAAAGAACCCAAGGACTCCAGAAGCATGAGAGTACCCCATATGTCTTAGGCTGGGGAGCCCTATAGTATTCCAGGACAAGACAACGAATTGGAATTTCGGTTCAAACTCTACCAATTTATTGTAGAGATGGGGATTATATCAACATAAATGTCATACTGATTTCCATCTACTGTTTAATACGTTTCATTGGTATTTGTGCTTATCTTGTATCCCCATAAAGATTGGAATTTCTTTAGGGTCAGGAACTATGTCTTCTACTTTCCAGCTGTACTTTGGAATATAATGCTGAGCACACAATAGAAGCTAAATAAATATTGACTGAGTCATCAGCTGACTTCACTGAAAAGCACAAGGTACAGAGAATAAGAAAACCGAAGCAGCAACATTGACCTGCACATCAGAGTCAAACAAGCATCCTTATCTTGCCACCCCTAAGAGGCTGACCTGATTAAAAGGAGAGTTTTAGTATCATGTCTTGAGAATCAATAGATCGAGCCTCTAGCAAGCTGTGGGAAGTAGAACTGTATTTTTAAAAACAAAAACAATAAAATGTAGCCCCTGCGTGGAGATAACTCCCCATCACCGTTGAAATATAAGTCTAGAACAGCAGTTCTTAATCTTTTCTGTGTTGTGGACCCCTCTGGCCATCTGATAATTGCCTTCTCAGTCATCAGATTGACCCCTTCTCAGAATCATGTTTTTAAATGTATAAAATAAAATACACAGAATTATAAAGGAAACCCATTACATTGAACGGCCATTATCAAAATTTGGACAAAAAAACCAAACAAACCAAAAACAGCAACAATTTCCTGGATTCCAGGTTAAGAATCCTTGGTTGAGGGTATTGTTCCTGGGGGCACCAGCAAGAGTAATAGGCACCCAGACCAACATGCATTGCTACAGAAAAGAGGATGGTGAGAGAAGGAACTTTGCCATAGAAGATGGGGTGAGGAGGGAGAGCTGAAATCAAAGTAAAGATTACAACAGAACCCAAGCAAAGGATTAACTGACTGAAGGGTGATGGAAGAGAAGGTGAAGGAACAGGAAAGAAAGAGAATGTTCCTGGAGGGCGAAGGAGACATAGCGAGAGAAAGGAAGGAAAAGAGAAGCAGCAAGATGGGGCAAGAGGAACAAAGCTAGGCCTTGATTAATGGGGGCTTTTCCCCAACGAAGGAAAAGGGAGTAGAGGATGAAAATGCATAGAACTGACTTTTCCCCTGGACTAGGATTAGCTTCTCTCAAGAAGGAAATGAGCCCACTCAGTGCACTAGACATAGAGTCCAGAAGAGCTGACTTCTTATTCTGCCTCAGGTACACACTATGTGTACCCTTCATAAATCACTTAACTTCTCTCCGACTCAATTTCTTCATCTGTAAAATGCAATGAACAGCACCTACCTAATGGGGTTGTTGTGAGAATCAGATGACATGCTCTTTGTAAAGTGCTGTATAAATGCAATTTATTCTAAGGGACCTGCAGCTGAGACTGTTTTTCCTTAAACTCAGCATATCCAAAGCTGAACTCTTTATTTTTCCCCCAAGTCCACCATTTTTCTTAACTTCTCTATTACTGTTGAGAGCATGAATAACATAAGTGTAATCCTCTACTCTTCCCTCTCTCTACCTCCTATATCCAATCTGTTGACAAGTGTTGTCAATTTTACCTTTGTAACACCTCTTATATATGCCCCCTTCTCTCTTGTGACACTGCCCCCAGTCTGGTGCAGACCTTCATCCTCTCACACTTGGCCTGTTACAGTAGCCTGATGGTTGATCTGCTTGCTCTACTCTCCCCAGTCCAGTCTATCCTCCACTCAGCTGTTGAAGTGGTCTTTCTAAATCATGAATCTGACCATGTCTCCTCCACCCTGCTGAATCAACTCTAGTGGTTCCCTGTCACATCCAGGATCAAATCCCCTTTCTGGCCTCCAAAGGCCTTCTTAATTTGCCCCACTCTCATCCCCTTCCAATTGTTTTATGTGTCTCCTCTCCACCCCACATAGTCTTGGATCCAGTGACACTTGCCTCTGTGCTGTGCCTCAAATAAGACACTCTATCCCCTGACTCTGAGTCTTTTCACTGACTGCCCCTGAGCCTGGAATCCTTTCCCACCTCATCTCTGCCTCCTGGCTTCCTTCAAATCACAGATAACATCCCTACGGTCTACAGATCCCCTTCATTCTAGTGTCTTCCTTCTGTTGATTATTTCAGATTTATTCCTGTCAATATCTTGTTTGCACATTGTCTCTCCCTTTAGACCGAACAAGGGATTCTCTTTTGCCTTTCTTTTCATCCTTATCAAGTTGTACATTGCCTGGAGTTGGAGATGTAGGGTCTTAATAAATGTTTTTTGCCCAAGGTGAGACTCATCCTGGGTCTATAGCAAAAATTCAGTCTGAACAGTTCATATTCCACTTATTTTTTACTTTCTGACCAAACTGATTTTGTGGTCTTCATGGAACCCCAGGGTCATCTCTAGTGAGATGTAGCAGCCAGTTCAGAAACCTGCATGTCTCTTTAACTAGAAGGGACCATAGGTGGGGGAGAAGGAAGGTAGGACTGGTCTTGTCCCTAAGACCTTGCTTAATCTAACTAGACAGGAGGGAACAAGACAATATGGAAAGAATGGGATGGGTCTATAGAGGAACTTGCTTGTTTCCAGTCCTGTATCTTACAAATACTAAGAGACCTCGAGCAAGTCACAATCTCTCAGGGCCTCTAGGCAGTTCTCTAAGATCAATTAAAGAACTATGACTGATTGACATAGGTAGAGGGAGTTCCCTCACTGTGAATTCCCTAAATTTATTGATAAAACTTATGATCTGGACAAAAACCACAATCTCCCACCCAGGAATGACTAAGAGAAAGCTGGACAAAGTCCAGGTAAATAGTGTTTTCCCCATCCCTTTCACTCTCATGAATGTTTCTCAGCTCTGGTCTCAGCCCCCAGGAAGTAAATATAATCAGTTCAAACCCAACCCTGGATGTCATTCAGTTTAGGACACCTTCAGTCAAACCTCCCAAGTCTGCCATGAACTTGAAGGAACTTTAGGCCTAATTTGGGATTTACTCTTATCCCAAGGCCTGAAACACATCAGTGGAAGAATGGAAGAAAAGCACTGTTTGTGTCCAGGGATTCATCCAGATGTCCTTACAGCAAAGAGCACTCATAGGATCATCAATTTTTCTATTTAATTCAATAAACATTTATTAAGCACCTATTATGGGCCAGGCACTATTATGTGCTGGGGGTACAAAAAGAGACAAAAGACATTCCCTGCCCTCAAAGGAGCTCACAGTCTAATGACTGGCACAAGGTCACATAGAGAGGTAAGGCACAAAGTTGGTATTTGAACCCAGGTCACAAAGAATCTGACATGACTGAAAAACGATCAAACAACAAAAATCTCTAACTCAAAATTCTGTGTTCTTTTCGTTGCACTTTTATAAGATGTTCCCCACTAACGTACCTAATCTCTCTCATCTGTATAAAACCATTAACAAGGCTGCAAAATCCAGCACATACCAGCTCCAAAGCAGGAAGAAAACTGTGCCACCTATATATAGATAACCCCGTTTCCCCACAGTATCAATTACAGTCAAGGCTAGGTTGAGTACTGTTCATGATTACCTGAGAAGAGTATTTTGTTCAGTGAACAACGCGGGGAATTTTTTTTTCTTAATAGATTGACTTGTTTTTCAGAGAAAATGAGATTTGTTCCTAATCAAGGGATATCCTGCACCCAAACCTGATGTGATCATTTGCTTATGGGAAAATATCTGGTGCTTTAGGCCAACAACTGACATTTTTATGACCCTTTCCACATATCTCTCATGTGATACAACCATGTGAACTTGTGCGACAGATATTCCCCCCATTTTGCTGGTGTGGAAACTGACCCCTGAGGGAAATGAAAAGATTTTCCCAATGTCATGCTGACAGTTAAGTAAGGAGCTGAGGCAGGATTGAATCCCAGGACTTCTAGAGGCCAATGCAGGGTGTCACCCATCTGGAACTTAGCCTTTTAAACTAGGAGCTTGGGTCTGTAGATTGATCTGCTGGCCTTGGCTTTGAAAGAAGTAGTCAGATTGTTGTTTCCAGCTGGGTAAGAAAGCAAGCCTGGACATTTCTTTTCCCTCTTTGTAAACAACCTGTTCTCAGTAACTGAACAGTTATCAGAAAAGAAAGGTAGACTTTGGGACAGTTTGAGACAGCTGCACATGACTCTTGGACTCCAGGGTTTCTGGGGGAATGATTTAACAAATGAGGCACTTCAAATCCCACCTCTGAGAACTGCTACTTGTATGACCTTCACTTAGGGGTAGAGATAGAGAATGGACCCATGATTTCATTGAAATAACTCCTGAGAACTAGCATTAAAGAAGACTGGGGAAGTTTTCCTGTAGAAGCTGGGATCTTCACTGAGCTGTATATATGATGAGATTCTGAGGCAATTTGTCATATTTTTCTCCTTGTTTGGGGGGTGGAGTGGGGAGGGGAAAGGGTGAGAAATTCTTTTCCCCTAACCTTTTCTACATGGTCAAAAAGAGGGATTCCTCAAGAGTGGAGAGTCCCTAGAGTATTTCTAGCTTGCTTTTATAGGCCAGAAGAGCAGCTGCTCAGGGAGTCCAGACTCCTCCACCCTTAACCCCCCATACATGGTCTTAGATGTTTACCTAGAGCACTTAGAAGGTTGTGACTTGCCCAGGGTCACACACCAGTATATAGCAGAGGCAGAATTGAAACCCAGTTCTACCTAGCTCCGAGGTCAGCTTTCACTCCACCATGCCATGGCTATCTCTTGTTCCTTCAGAGAGAAGGTGAGAGAGAGAGAGAGAGAGAGAGAGAGAGAGAGAGAGAGAGAGAGAGAGAGAGAGAGTGTGTGTGTGTGTGTGTGTGTGTGTGTGTGGTTTTCAAAGGGAGCTACATGTTTGTTTTTGGAGAAACTTGGCCACAAATCATTCCCCCATTTAATTGCTTAGTTTTTACATTTTACATACATTAGTTTCTTCATGTAATAAACAAAAAATTCCTCATTTTTTTCTGTATGCTCTTTTCTACCCCTTCTCTGAGAATGTACTTTTCCCCCACTCCATAATTACAAAATAAATCATCATGGTTCCTCTCATTTGTTTGAGGTGACCTTTCATATCTCAGGCATATATCCATTTGGAGCTAATCCTGGTCTACGCTATGAGAGGTTGGTCTATTCCTAGTTTCTCTACACTGCTTGCCAGTTTTCCCAGTATTTTGTAAATACAGTCCTAACAGGGGAAGTCTCGGGGTTTGTTGAATACAAGGTTAGTATACCCATTTTCTCTTGCATATTATACATGTAATATGTACAAGGTCTCTATTTTTAAGTAGCACAGGACAGTTTCAGTGACTACCACTTTATGCTATAGTCTCAGACTCGGTCCTACTAGGCCTCCTTCCTGAAATACTTGAAGAAGCTTTGGAAAGAGACATATGAATTTACTTTTGATGAGAACCCAGATTTAGAATTCAGATGAATCATAGAAGCCACTGAGCTCAACCTCCCTATTTTAGAGATGAGTAAAGGGAGGCACAGAGAGGTTGTTCCTCACCCAGAGTTACAGTGAAAGAGCATCTAATGCAAGATTTGAGGCTAAGTCTTCCCAACTCTAAATCCTTCTCATTCTCTATTACAACACACTGTTTTCATCTATACTCTTCTGAATGTCAATTTGAATAAAAAGAAAAAGTATCCATACCTTTTAGGCCACTGACATTGTAGTGAAACTTATGATCCCAGAAAAAAGTAATTATAGTAATGAGCTTACAAGTAGCTCACCTTACATAGTGACTTAATGTTTACAAAGCGCTTGGCAAATATAGTCTCTCATCAACCCTGGCTGGTAGCGGCTGTTATCCCCATTCTACAGATGGAGAAACTCAGGCAGAAATAGATTAAGTGATTTGCCCAGGGTCCCACAGCTAGTAAATATCAAGAGACTGAATTTGAACAGAGGTCCTATGGACTCAGGGGCAGTCCTCTCTCCACTGTGCCAACCAGCAGCCTAAAACAGCATTACAAAAATGAATGTCCAACATATACTAAAATATTTATACTAGGATTTTTTGTGCCAGCTAACATCTTGGGACAACTGGAGAATGGCTAAAGAAGTTATGACAAAGTAATGTCATGGAATATTTTAGGGGAGCCACAAGAAACTTTAGGATTTCAGAGAAGAATTCAATCCATCTACAGGGCTTCATGTACAGTATGAAATTTGTGATGTCTAATGAAGTCTGTGCTGCAGGAAGAGGCCTTCTCTTATTAATTAGATCCATAAGTGGCAGCTGCATATTGAAGGCGATAATAGAGCTTTAGACCTGGAATAAGGAATATGTAGGAAGCTAGGTGGCACCATAGTGCAAAGAATGCTGAGCCTGAAAGTCAGTAAGACTTATCCTCCTGAGTTCAAATCTGACCTCAGACACTTCCTAGCTGTGGACCCTGGGCAAGTTGCCTAATCCTGTTGGCCTCAGTTTCCTCATCTGTAAAATGATCTGGAGAAGGAAATGGCCAAACCACTCCAGTATCTTTTCCAAGAAAATTCCAAATGGGGTCATGAAGAGTCAGACTGAACAACAGCAAAAGATAATCTGAGTTCAAATTTTACCTCAAGACACTGACTGTCATATAGCCTCTATTTGCTTTAATTTCCTCCTCCATAAAATGTGGGTAATAACAGCACCAATCCCCAAAGAGTTCTTGTGAGGATCAAATGAGATCATTGTAAAGCTAGGTCTGACTTAGCTCTCTAGAGAACAAGCATCTATGATGAAGAGAGAGAATTAAAAAAAAAAAGGCAGTTTATGAGGGTAGTGACTGGTGCATCATTCATAGTACGATAATTCTGTTGGCTCTACAAAATTAGGCCCTTGTGGCAGACAGTACTGTAAAGGGAAAGAGCTATAAATGTTTATAGCCTTGTATAATGGATGTGGGAGGTTATTATTGTGGGAGCTCCATGACTCAGAACACAACCTGTAATACATCCTGATGAATTGCCATGGCCAAAAACATTCATTACCAGCAACTTTTGGGGGATGAACTTCCCTAAATGTAGGATAGGTGGCCTAAGTCAGCCTAAGATGTCAGTCTATATCATGCATGTGGTCCAGGGGAAACAGCATTGGTTTTGGAATCAGAGTTGAGTTTGAATGTGGCTCTTGTCTTAACTACAAAGGCCCTCTTGGGCAAATCACTTCACTTTTTGGAGCTATAGTTACAGTGTGAGAGGGGGCAAGAGGGAATGTTGTACTAGATAACCTCTAAGGTCCCTTCCAACTCTAAATCTATGATCCCGTAATTTTGTGATTTGAGTTTTTTCTGTTTGAGTTTAATTTCCAGAGCTTGCGCTCTGCTGAAATAATCTTCAAGAGTCAGAACTCCAGAAGTTTAGGAAGGGGCCTTAGAGATCATCTCAACCATCTTTCTAATTTTAGAGATGAAGGAACTGAGACCCAAGAAGGTTAAGTGTCTTTTCTAAACTTACACAGATATTAAGTGCCAGAGCCAGGACTCAAAACCTAGGATTTTTGATTCCAGGTCTTTCTACTATACCCTCTTTGGCTCCAGGGTCACTTCTATGCCATGATGAGGTATCAGAGTAGGCTTTAATGGAAGCTAGAGTATATAGCCTTAATTTAAAATTACTATTCTCCTAGCAGCCTGGTTCTAATATGAAATATCTGCCCTCATTTAATATTTTCAAAGAAAGAAATTTTCTCTTATAGATATTTGCCACTGCTTTATCAAAATTTATTTAGAGAAATTTTTCAGGGAACAGAGGATGTTAAAAGGACACGTACAGCTTTAGGAAGCATCAAAGATCTTGTAAATAGAAAGTGGAAGATCAGTAAAGTAAATTAAGGATGCTAGATTTTACCCAACAAAAACTTGGAAGACAGGAGAGGTATTTATTTCTAGAGGAGTATGTAGAGCTGATACTTGAAGGAAGCCAGGAAAACCAGGAGGGAGGGTATTCCAGGCATGGTGGATGGCCAGTAAAAATTTCTGGAGTCTAGAGATGTAATGTCTTATTCTAGAAACAGCTAGGAAGCCAGTGTCATATAAAATATAAGAAAACTGGAAAGGGAGGAAGAGTCCAAGTTACAAAAGGATTTGAAAGTCAAGCAGAGGATTTTATACTTGATTCTTGGGACAATAGGGGCCTACCCCTGGAGATTTGAGTAGAGGAGTGATAGGGTCAAATCTGTATTTTAGGAAAGTAGATTTGACAGTTAATTGGAGGATGGATTAGAATGGAGAGAGACTTGAGGTAGAGTCTAACCAGTCTGCCTGGACCTTCACCAGGGTAGTTGTAATGTCAGAGGAGAGGAGTCATATAGGAAAAGTGTTAAAAAGGTAAAATATACAGTTATTGGCCACTGATTGGATATGGGGTGTGGTGGTATGAGAGGGAGAAGTAGAGGATGATACCTAGGTTGTGGGCCTTGGAGACAGGAATGATGGTAGTACCCTTGAGCATAATAGGGAAGTTAGAAGAGGGGAGGATTTGGGGGAATATAATGAGTTCTGTTTTGGACATATTGAGTTTAAGATATCTATGGCAATCCAATTTGAGATGTCTAAAAGGCAGTTGGAGAGATGAAACTGAAGGTCATGAAAGAGGATAGGACTGGATAAATAGATCTGAGAGTTATTTCCATGTTATTGTTCAGCCATGCTCAACTCTTCTTCACCCCCAAAATCCATTTGGAATTTTCTTGACAAAGATACTGAAGTGATTTGCCGTTTCCTCCTCCAGCTTGTTTCACGCATGAAGAAACTGAAGGCCAACAGGGTTCAGTGACTTGCCCAGGGTCACATAGCTAGTAAGTGTCTGAGGGCAGATCTGAACTCAGGTCTTTCTGACTACAGGCCAGGTGCCCTGTACCACCTGGTTGTCTCTGGTGTAGTTGGTATATCTGCATGGAGATGATAACTGAAGCCATGGAGCTGATGAGACTCCCAAGTGAAATAGTAAGTATAGAGGGAAAAGAGAAGATGGCCCAGTACAGAACCTTAGGGAAAACCCCAGCATTATTGAATGAGATGCGGATAAGATATAGCAAAGAGACAGAAAAGAAGTGGTCAGACAGATATAAGGAGAACTTGGAGAGAGCAATGCCTCAAAAACTTGGAGAGAAGAGAATTTCAAAAAGAAGGTGGTAATTGGAAATGCCAAAAGCTGAAGAGAGATCAAGGATGGGGCTTCCAAAAGGCCAGGAGATTCTGAGGACTGTGGAAAGGGCCTAAGAGTTGGCAATTAAGAGAGGCCTCCAACCCCTAGAGTCTTTCCTCAAAGCAGCTTTCAAACACTACATGTTTGAAGAATCATTCAGATATCTGATCGTATAACTCTCCTCAAAAACCTTCAGTAGCTACCTTAGGATAAACTACAAACTCCTTTGTAAGCCTGGCATTTAAAGCTCTTTACAATGTAATTCTAATGTCTTTCTAGCCTTATTTCACAATACAGGCTTTTGTCCACTCTTCATTCAAGTCAAGCTGAACTATTAACCTGATCTGGTCTTGGATTTCCTCTGTTTATTCGTGTAAGTCAGTTCTCATATCTGGAATTTCCTCTTGAGTTATGTCTATTGAGTCATTCTCTTCCTTGAAGGGTAAACTTTGTTTCAACGCAGTGCTAGGAGCAACATTTACTAAGACCCTTGCCATGTAGGGTAGGTTTGTTTTTCCCTGAAAGGCAAGGAACCTTCCCTGAAAACTTAGTTGCTCCAGGGCACTGAGGCTGTAATTATTGACAAAGCTTCTTGGTGGCCTACAGCATAAAAAGCCCTGCCCCATCAGGAGTCAGGGATTCTCAGATTTTATGGAATCCCTGCTTGGTGACAACATGCTCTCTCTACCCCCCCACCCCCCGCCCCTCTTCCCCTCTCTCCTTTTTCTTTTTAAGCAGAGGAATTAGGTTCATTTTATTTATTTATTTTTAAATAATATTTTATTTTTTCCTCAATTACATGTAAAAACAATTCTTAACATTTTTTTTTTTGCAAGGGGGAAGGCAGGGCAACTGGAGTTAAGTGACTTGCCCAAGGTCACATGGCTAGTAAGTGTTAAGTGTATGAGGTCAGATTTGAGCTCATGTCCTCCTGACTCCAGGGCTGGTGCTCTATTCACTGTACCACCTAGTCACCCCAATACTTTTTAAAAGTTTTGAGTTCCAAAATCTATCTCTCCTTCCCCTTCACCCTCCACCCTCCCTGAGACAGTAAGCAATCATAGGTTCTACATGTGAAGTCATGTAAAACATTTCCGTATTAGTCATTTTATGCAAGAAGACTCAAAAAAATGAAAGAAAGAAAAAGTATGCTTTAGTCTGTATTCAAACATCAGTTCTTTCTCTGGAGGCTAATTGTATTTTTCATAAGGAGTCCTTCAGGACTGTATCAGATGATTATATTGTTGAGAAAAGCTAAGTCATTCACAGTTGATCATCATACAATATTATTGTTACTGTGTTTCCTTCACTTTATTAGTTCATGTAAGTCATTCCAAGTTTTTCTGAAATTATCCTGATAGCACAATAATATTTCATTACAATCATATGCAACACTTTGTTTAACCATTCCCCAGTTGATGAGCATCCCCTCAATTTCCAATTCTTAACCACTACAAAAAAGGCTGTTATAAGTATTTTTGTACAAATAGGCTCTTCAACACCACCCCCCCTTTCTAAAATCTCTTTGGGATACAGACCTAGTGGTGGTATTGCTTGATCAAAGGGTAGACGACATGTCTTCTTGACCTGGTGTAACTGTTTGTAAGAAGGGAGCATCCACTTGAACTAATACTATATCCTTGATGGATAGATAGCCTTTCCATGAATAGGAGGTAAACTTCTTGGTAAGTGATCCTGATAAATGTCAAATGTCTCATTCCAATCTTGGACTTGAACCACTGGAGCAGTGAAAGTCAGGCCTGGCTAACAACAAATACTTATTATGACCTACTAGACCCACTAAGCTCAAGGCATAGTATTAGATACTAGGAATTTAAAGACAATTTAGAAGACAAAAACATATCTGCCCCTGCCCTCAAGGAGCTTACATTCTACTGTAGGAATACCATAAGAATACAATTAAGTATAATACAAAGTATCATCCCATTGGGCTTTTCTCTCTAGAAATGGGTTGCCCATTGGGAGACACAAGACCCAATATTGTCCAGGCTGGTGCTGGCTTCCCATCAAGCCCTTCTCCCTAGCACCAGGCCACAGGCCATCTTTCCTTATGTCTTATGATCCTTAATTCTGTTCTTCATTCTCGCTATTACCTCCATTTCCTTCATGCCTCCTGGTATAAGGGAGCCCAGCCCAGCCAGGCTTCCTTGAAGTGGTGTCAACCAGTAAAGAAGATCCCAGGGCCAGGCCTGAAGTCACCATGGTGCAAAAGGGTATGGATAGTACCAGATAATTGACTGGAGGACTCAGCTGACTGGAATAATGGGAACTTCTGAGGATGGATGTGAGGGGTACTGATGTTGATTGCTGACTTCTGCAGTTCCTAGTCATGAGTAACTTCACAGATCGTCGCTTGAACCACAAAATTTCTGGTGCACACAGCCCTGAGAACCTCAGCATCACTGCAGTGAGACAGGTCCCTTCCATGTTAAGGTTGTGGATGAACAAGGGCAAGGTGTAGGTGCCAGTCCCTCTGAAGTTCTTAGAGGAACACTGCTATTCTGTGATTGATGTCCTGATGTGAGGTAAAGCGAACAAACAGTACTATCCTCTCTGGTGGCTGGCAGTGGACATGTCAGCCCCTGGGAGGCGCCTGGGCCTGTGCCAACAGCAATTCCAGGAGTTCATCTCTCCCCACATAGACTTGGACCCCCCAGAAGGGGCTAGAGGACTTGATGCAGGCCATGATATTCCTAGAACTCTGGCCAGCTCCAGCACTGCCTGGGGCAGCCTAGGGGAGAGGATAAGGCAAAGGGCATCTGCTGGGTACAGCTACTATGGGAAACCCTTAGCATAATGCAGGGATGGCTGCTTCTCAGGGCAAACCATTCCCTCTCCAGCTGCACTGATCTTCTGAGTAGCTGGTCAGGGCTGTGAAGGTCAGGAGGCTGTAGTCCAGTAGCCAGAGCAGTGGTAGAAGGGGCACCCCAGGGCCCTAGGGCAACAAACAACCCTCAGCCTCTGTCAACTGTAGCCTCCTTCTCCTCTCTTCAAAGCCAGGGGAAAGGCAGAGACATGGTAGTACTGGCCCCCAGCTCCATAGCTGCAGCCTCCCTGACCCCACAACTCTGGTCCAAGAGACAGCCTCTACACTCCCCAAGATGGCATACAATCCAATATAGGCTCTACATACACATTCCTATTAAATGTATTTTCACATTAGTCACATAGCAGAATTACAGTGAATGGGGGTAACCATGAGAAAGAAAAACATTTAAAAAACCAAAAAGGGGCGGAGCCATGATAGAATAGAAACAGGACTTCAATGGGGCTCCGGCTTCCACCTCCTCCAATACATGTAAAAAATGATTCTAAACAAACTTTAGAGCTCTAGAACCCACAAAATGACAGAGAGAAACAAATCTCCCACTGAAGGAAGCCCAGCAGGCCAGCAGGAAGGGTCCATTGCAGCATGCTGGGATCCCACCTCAGTCCCAACTGAGCCTTGGTTTTAACCCCAGGTTGGCCCCACCCAGCAGTAGCTGGAGCAGACTTCACAAGAGTAAATCTCCAGCAGCTATAGCGGTTTCTAGACTTCTCAATCCACAAATACCAAAGACAAAGTAAAAGGTAAGTGTGGAACTTTGTTGGAACAGGGGGAACGTGGTCTGGTTGCTACCCCCAGAGCAAGAAGCAGAGGAGGAATGGTAGCTGCAGCTGCTGCCATGTGGCTGCTTCTGGAGCTTCTGGCCTGCAGATTGTAGGGGGACCAAGCCACCATCCAGAGGGTAATTGCTCTTGCTTTGACCTGCTTGGATCTGGTTTACGGTCTTAGGTGGTGGTCCCAGGGTGTGTGACCAGTGATCCAGAGCATGTGGAGGCTATAGAGAGGGTACCTATCTAATAGCTCCGGCAGCTGCAAAAACCCCAGAGATTTGAGACATGGCTCTCTCCATTCTGGAAGCAGAGTTCTACCATGGCAAAGAGCTCAAAAGTCAAGTAATTGGCTGTCAATATGAGCAAGCAATGGAAGCACAAACAGATGATAGAATCCTTTCTGGGGACAAAAAGGATCAAGGCATAGAGCGGGAAGAAGACAACAAAGTCAGAACTCCTGCATCAAAAGCCTCCAAGAAAAATATGAATTGGTTACAGGCCATGGAGGAGCTCAAGAAGGATTTTGAAAATCAGATAAGAGAAGTAGAGAAAAAATTGGGAAGAGAAATGAGAATGATGCAAGAAAATCATGAAAAGCAAGTCAACAGCCTGCTAAAGGAGACCTAAAAATACACTGAAGAAAATAACACCTTAAAAAGTAGACTAACTCAAATGGCAAAAGAGGCCCAAAAAGACAATGAGGGAAAAATGCTTTAAAAAGCTGAATTTGCCGGATGGAAAAGAAATTTCAAAAACTCACTGAAAAGAATAACTCCTTCAAAATTAGACTGGAGCAATTGGAAGCTAATGATCAAGATACTATAAAACAGATCCAAACAAATGAAAAAATAGAAGGCAATGTGAAATATCTCATTGGAAAAACCACTGACCTGGAAAATAGATCCAAGAGAGACAATTTAAAAATTATTGGTCTACCTGAAAGCCATGATCAAAAAAAGAGTCTAGACACAATCTTTCAAGAAATTCTCAAGCATAATTGCTCTGCTATTCTAGAACCAGAGGGCAAAATAGAAATTGAAAGAATTCACCCATCACCTCTTGAAAAAGACCCCAAAAAGAAAACTCCTCAGCATATCATAGCCAAATTCCAGAGTTGCCAGGTTGAGGAGAAAATACTGCAAGCAGTCAGGAAGACACAATTTGAATACTGTGGAAACATAATCAGGATAACACAAGACCTAGCAACTTCTACATTAAGGGATCACAGGGCTTGGAATATGATATTCTGGAGGCCAGAGGAGTTAAGACTAAAACCAAGAATCACCTACCCAGCAAAACTGAGTATAATGCTACAGGGAAAAATATGGTCATTCAACGAAGTAGAGGACTTTTGAGCATTCTTGATGAAAAAAATCTGAGCTGAACAGAAAATTTGACTTTCAAATACAAGAAGCAAGAGCATGAGAAGGTAAACAGGAAAAAAAATCATAAGGAACTTATTAAAGTTGAACTTTTTACATTCCTACATGGAAAAATGATAATTGTAACTCATAAGACTTTTCTCAGTATGAAGATAGCCGAGGGGAATATATATGTATATATATGTATACATACATATATAGGAGGATGTAGGTGTATATAAATATATATGTGAGCATCAGCATTTGTATGTTCATGTATACATAGACAGAGGGCACAGGATGAGTTGAATATGAAGGGATGATATCTAAAAAATAAAATTAAGAGGTGAAAGAGGAATTTATTGGGAGTAGAAGAAAGGGAGCAATAGATTAGGGTAAATTATCTCATATAAAAGAGGCAAGAGAAAACTGTTACAATGGAGGGGAAGAGCAGTAAGGTGAAAGGGAATGGGACAACTTGATTCCCACTGAATTACTTCCCCTAAGGAGGGAATAACATACACACTCAATTGGGTATCTCACCCTACAGGAAAATAGGGTGGTAGGGGATGAGGGGGGAGGATAGAACGGAGGTCAGATTCAGGGAGAGGATAGTTAGAAGCAAATATTTTTGAAAAGGGATAGGGTCAAAGGAGAAAATAGAATAAGTGGGGGAAGGGATAGGATGGAGGGAAATATAGTTAGTCTTTCACAATATAACTACTATGGAAATGATTTGTGTAACTACACATGTACAATCTATATTGAATTGCTTATCTTCCTGGGAGTGGGTGAGGAGGGAAGACATGCAACTGGGAAATAAGATATACAGGTACTAGGGTATAGAAGTCCATCTTACCCTACTAGAAAGTTAGGGGAGCGAAGGGGGAGGATATAAGAGACAACAGATTGGGGGAAGGGGTATTCAGTAGGCTTGCTATTTTGGGGTGGGGGGTAGGGGAAAGACAGGGAGAGAAAAAATTGTAACTCAAAATCTTGTGGAAATGAATGTTGAAAACTAAAAATAAATAAATTTAAAAAAAAAACAAAAAATAGAAAAAGAAAATAGTCTGCTTCAATCTGCATTCAGACTCCATATTCTTTTTTCTTGATGTGGATGGCATTTTAGGAAGATTATTTTGGTAACTGTGTGGAGGAATGAGTGGAGAGTATTGAGGTCAGATTCCAGAGAGCAGTTCAGCTATGAAAGAATTCACTTAGACTTCTCAGTAGCCAGTAGGAGCTTTATCATGTGAAAGCATACATGGACCTTTTACCTTTTACTATAGCCACCCGGCTGAGTGAAAGGTGCTGATAATTTGGAGAACTAAGCTTATAAAAAGGTTTCAGAATGATGATGTAATTGTAGGGTTTCTTATGGGGGTTAAGGATTAAGAAAGGACAAACAGGATGAGGAAGAAGGTTGCTTACAAGATAAAGAGGAGTTTTATGATACACGATGGAGAAGATGGTTGACAGGATAAGAAGGACAGGAGGACATAGGATAAGGGAGACAAAAGCAATTCTTTTGGTGCAAATTAAGGAGTTTTATGGTATTTCAAAATAAGGGGAAATGGACTTTTGGATACCTTCAAGTTACGGGATGAGCTACAGAATAAGCCCCAACCCCCCTCAGGAGAGATTTCACAAAGTACTGGGAAAAGCAAACCTTAATATTCTTTTTAACCCTTAGGGCAGTGGTTCTCTACCTTCCTAATGCCTCAACCCTTTGATATAGTTCCTCATGTTGTGGTGACCCCCAACCACAAAATTATTTTCATTGCTACTTCATAACTGTAATTTTGCTACTGTTATGAATCGTAA
>CM053582.1:406712732-406745123 GCA_028627135.1 Pseudochirops cupreus
TATTTTTATTATTTACTAAGCACTTGTCCTTAGTAAATGCTTATTGAATATTTAGTAGGAGGGCCAGGTTTGGATGGTTCAGCCTTTATTGTTCTCTGGTTAGGGGGTCTCAGTCATGAAAAAGCAAGAGGGAAGGAGAGATGGAAGAGAGAGAAAATAGAAATATAGCACAGTATGGGAAGAGTGCTGGACTCCAGGTGAAGAGAACCAAGTTCAGGTCTTGCTCTTCTGCTAATAAACTACTTGTGTAATCTTTAGCAATTCATCCCACATTTCTAAGCCTCAGGTTCCTTTTCTATAAAATAAGGGGACTGGATGAATTTTAAGCTCCCTTTGGACCTTGGCTTTTTATGGATCTATGGGAATTTAGGGGGAAAGCCAACCAATCCACAACGTACAGAGAGCTGACCTCAAAGTCAGGAAGACCTTGGGTTCAAGTCCTGCCTCTGACACATCCCATCGTGTTATCCTGGGTCAAGTGATTTAATGTCTCGGGGGTTTAGGAAGCTGTCTAAGACTCTTAGCTGAAATGCAGGTGCTGATCTTCATCTGTAGAGAAATTCCTCTTATTTGGAGCCAGTCAGTTAATAAACACACAGTAGGTGCTGAATTCAGCACCTACTGTGTGACAGGCACAATGCTAAGCACTGGGGATATAAGGAAAGACAAAAGAGAGTCCCTGCTCTTAAGAAACTCAAGTGAGATAAATCAACAGAGGGAAGGCCCTAGCATTAGGGGAGTTCTGTTTCTCCAGGGAAACCATAGATCTGGGTCAACCAACCCATCAATAATAATGATAGCCGACATTAAATGACTTCTACCAACCAATTCACCAATGATAGCAGAAATTTATATGGCACTTTATGGTTGTCACTTTTCATACTTATTTTAAAATAAGGAGGCAGCTTAGTGGTAAAGTGGATAAAGTGTTGGCTTTGGAGTCAGAAGACCTGTCTCAGACAATGCCCAGCTGTCTGGCCCTGGGCAAATCACTTAATCTGGGGATAACACCACCTACCTCAGAGTTCTGAGAATCAAATGAGAGCATATGTAAAGTGCTTCCCCAAACATAAAGCTCTATGTCAATGCTAGCTAGCTACCCCACCCCCAACCTTTGGTGGTAGCTGCTCCAAGTATAACCAGAAATTCAAAGAATGATTTTCCTGGGGTCACATAGTTACTAAGTGTCAGAAACAGGTTGTGTTTGCCCTTCCTTTTAGAAGAGGAACATGGCTTCAAGGAAATGACGACATGACTTGCAGTTGACTTTGATTTGAGTGAGGGAGGGCTGAGCAAGGCCACCAACCTCACTTTCTCCCCCAGAGCCATCTGGGTCCAGTGGCCAGATATTCATCAGGATGACTGGAGATGGCCCAGGATGCAATGGGAGACCCTGGCCCTTTTAGGCTAAGGTCTTTTCAGGTTCTCACTTTGAGTGAGATAACACCCATTCAGTGAGCAGGCCTCTTTAAGAAGTGAGTCAAGGGATGGCTCCTTTAACTAGAAAAAAAAGAAAAAAAAATCAAGCTGGGAGGGGAAGACCCTCAGGGTTGCTGTTCCAAAGAGAAAGGGTTACCGTTGACAAAGCCAGTTGGGCCCAAAATATGGTCATTAAGTAGAGCTTGGGCAGGAATCTATTGGGGTCCAATCAAGAGCCTGCTGGTCCAGCATGAGCTTTTTTTTAATAGTATTTTTTTTAATTACATATAAAGACAGTTTTCAGCGTTCAATTTTTGAAAGATTTTGAGTTCTAAATTTTTCTCCCTCTCTCCCTGCTGTCTCCCTTCCCCAAGATGGCAAGTGATCTGATATAAGTTATACATGTACAATCTTGTAAAACATTTCCACATTAGTCATGTTGTGAAAAAAATAGAACGAAAGGGAAAAAACATGGAAAAATCCCCCAAAAGTGAAAATAGTGTGCTTTAATCTGCATTCAGACTCCATCACTTCTTTCTCTGGATGTGGATAGTATTTTCCATCATGAGTCTTTTGGAATTGTCTTGGATCGTTGCATTGCTGAAAAGAGCTAAATCAATCATAGTTGATCACCAAACAATGTTATTGTTACTGTCTACAATGTTCTCCTGGTTCTCCCACTTTACTCAACATCAATTCATGTAAGTCTTTCCAGGTTTTTCTGAAATCTACCTGTTCATCATTTCTTTTTTTCCTCTCCTTTTTAAAAAAAGTTAATTTATTTATTTTGAGTCTCCTACTTTTACTTAAATACATTTTAAATTTTCTCCCCCTCCCCAGAATGGCATACAATCTGATATAGGCTCTACCTACACATTCCTTTTAAACATTTTCACATTAATCATGTTGTATAGAAGAATGAGAATGAATGGGAGGAACCATGAGAAAGAAAAAACAAAACAAACAAACAAAAAAAGAAAACAATCTGCTTCACTCTGTTTTCATACTCCATAGTTCCTTCTCTGGATGTGGTTGGCATTTTCCATCAACAATCCTTTGGAATTGTTTTAGGACATTGCATTGCTGAGAAAGGCTAAGTATCAAAGTCAGTAATTGCACACTGTGATTGTTACTGTGTACAATGTTCTCTTGATTCTGCTCACTTCACTCAGCATCAGTTCATATACGTCTTTCAAGGTTTTTCTGAAGTCTGCCTGTTCATTTCATATAGCACGATATTATTCCATTACATTCATATACCGCTTGTTCAGCCATTCCTCAGCTGATGGGCATCCCCTCGATTTCCATTTCTTTGCCACACAAAAAAAGAGCTGCTATAAAGATTTTTGTACATGTAGATCCTTTTCCCTTTTTTATGATCTCTTTGGGATGCAGACCTAGTAGTAGTATTGCTGAATTAAAAGGTATGCACAGCATGTTAACTCTTAATCAATAAACATTTATTAAGCACCTACTATGTGCCAGGTTATAAAACTGTGGTTACCCTTTAACTCAGTAATACCACTACTAGGTCTGTATCTCAAAGAGATCATAAAAAAGGGAAAAAACTCAGCTACAAAAATATAGCCGCTCTTTTTGTGATAGCAAAGATTTGGAAATTGAGGAGATAGGAGAATGGCTGAACAAGTTCTGGTATATGATTGTGATGGAATATTATTGTGCTATAAGAAATAATGAGTATGATGGTTTCAGAAAAACCTGGTAAGACTTATATGAACTCATGCAAAGTGAAAGGAGCTGAGCCAGAACACTGTACACAGTTATCAGCAATGTTGTAATGATGATCAACTGTGGAAAGACTTAACCACCTTAATCAATACAGAAATCCAAGACAATTCCACAAGACCCAGGATGAAGAACGCTATCCACCTCCAGAGAAAGAACTAATGAACCCAGTGCAAATTGGAGGACACTTTTTTCACTTTCTTCATTTGTCTTGCTTTTTTTCAAAATGGCAAATATGGAAATGTTTTGCATGACTTCACATGTTTAATTGATATGATAGAGCCTGCCTTCTGAATGAGTGGGGAGGAATGAGAACGAGAGGGAGAGAATTTGGTACTCAAAATTTAAAAAAATCAATGTCTAAAGCAAATAAAATTTTAAAAATAGCAACACAATTCCTGCCATCAAGGAGCTTACAGTCTAACGGAGGAGACAACATGCAAACAAATCTACCTCTCTGGCTCTACTGCGGCCGGCGGAACTCCACTTTGTAATATCACTAGACAGACTAGAGCCAAGAGAAACCCTGCTCTTTCCACCAGAGGAGAGGAGCCCCGCACTCTGGCCCCGCCCTCCGCCTAAGCGGAGAGAAGCCCCGCCCCACGCTATCTAGCGTCGGACCAGAGCCCTCCTCCCGCACCTTGCCTCCGGCTCTGGCTTCAGGCTGTTGCGTAGCGGGAACCGGCGTTCTGCAGTCACGAGCCCCAGACCCCAGATTGGCAGTTGGCGACATGGCGGCGGGCAAGACTGATAACCTCTCCGTGGTGGTGCACGGACCCGGAGACCTGCGCCTGGTAAAACAAGAAGGGAGGTGGTGGTGGGGATCCCGCTTCCTTTGATCGTCCCCGAACACCCTTCGGCCTCGCGCTGGTCTCGGTAGCTTTCTCTGAAAACATTTCCTTGCCAGATTCAGACTCTCTACCCCTGCCTCTGATCCATCCCCAGCGCGCTCCCCTCCACCAAATGCCCGGTTCAGCCCAGAAGTGTTTCCCCAGCGCCCCTCGATTTAGGTACACTCAACTTCGGATCTAAGGCCTTTAGGGCTGGGAAAATGGGGTACAGAGTCACTCTACCTCATGCCAACTGGGGGTGCATTTTCTAGCCTTGACAATTGCATCCCCCAAAAGTGGTACCAAGGAAAAACAAACTAGGCTATTCCTGAGATCCCTGGCCCATCCTTTTCTGAACTCTGGACTGATGCATTGTCTCCTTTCCCAAGGTGTTTCCCCCTGTCCTCATACCCTTCAGGAGACCCCCATTCTGGCTCGTTATCCACTGGTCACTTCCATCTACAGCCATTTATCTTCTTTCCATCCTTCCTTATTCCCTTCACTTTGAACTTTTGCCACGTTCCATTTCTCTTGGCACTTTCCAGTGAATGTTTTCCTTTCTCATTCTCATTCCCTTACCCCTGGTGCTTGGCTTTGCAAACTAGATATTTGCTCTGTTGGCCTATTATGCTCTTCCACACTCCCAGCTACATTTGTTCCCTTCCCCTGGGGGCTAAAGGTGAAGCAACTGCCTAGTCAGCTAAGGTTTGGTCCATCCTCCCTTCCTTGCTGCATCCATACCCTTGCCCAGGTTGCTCTAGTCTGACACTGCCAGTCAAAGCAGAAGGGAAGATTCTCCATCCCATAATAAGAACTATTCATGTTTTTCTAGCCCTTTTCTCAGAGCCTAAACTCATTGAAACAAGATCAAGAGACGGTGGTCTCATTCCAGGTCCGGATCCTATGTGTCTTTGAGCTAAGCGCTTTTTTGACCATGTCACACTGCCCCACTCTATCATAGGGATATTTTCCCTTTGTGCCTTTTGTACCTTTGAAGATAATATTCATATTTTGATTTTAAAGAATTTAGAGTTTGTTACCTTAAACTCCAGATAAACTCTTCTTGGGCCCTACTTTGCTCAGTGAATGAGGTCATTGACCTGAAGTCATTGAAGGTCATTTGCAGCTCTATAAGCCTACTATTTTATGATTTATAATTAGAGAGATGTTCCCTGAGATATTAGGATAGGGAGAAATCAGTGTCCCAGGGTAAGTGGCCAAACCTGTCCTGCACAGCCATCATCAATGACCCATGGTATCCAACACCCTGTCGTCTCAGCCTTGTGGCAGATGCACTGTGGTGTGGTGGATAGAGCGTTAGACTTGGAATCAGGAAGACTTAGATTCAATTTCATCTTAGAACTTGGGCAAGTCATTATATATCTTGTGCCTTAGTTTGCTTATTTATAAGATCTGGGGGTTGGACTATTTTATGGCCTTTTCAGTTTCCTTCTAGCTCAGAATCTCAGGTGCTATATTCTGCCTGATAATAATGTTTTTATTTAATGTTTTCCCCCTATTACATGTAAAAACAATTTTTCACATTCATTTTTTAAAAATTTCAAGCTCCAAATTATCTCCCTCCCTTCTTCCTTCCACTCCACTCTCATTGAGAAGGCAAGCAATTTAATATAGGTTATACATGTTCTGTCATGTAAAACATTTTCATATTAGTCAAGTGAAAGAAAAACACAGTTCTGGTATCATATTCTCAAGGAGAGTTTAACATTCACCTGTGTCTCATTCTGTCTTCTACCCTTCCTCCCCGCCCAGCAAAAGTCCTTCATCTCTGCAGAGACTAGTACCACTATAGTTACTTTGCCACTCTTCTGCCAGAACAAAGCAACAGACAAAAAGGGAATGTGAAGATGGGATTTGTGGGACACTATTCTAGGATGAGCGTTTGTACTTAAACATATGTAAGACAGGCCACCTTTTAAGTCTGGAAGACCTGAATAGAGTCCTGCTACTCGGTACAGTGGCTACCTAACCCTGGCATTGCAGAACTAGTACATAAGGGAGAGAGGGAGGTTCTTAACAGGAATTCCTTACAGTTATGAGGGAGCGTTTGGATATGCAAAATTTAGAGACCAACATTTAATGGAGCGCCTGACTTTTTAATGAGAAGTAGTGAAAGAAAGGCTGGATTTGAAAAATCAGGCCTGAGTCTGGATTTTCCTGTGTTACTACCCATGTGACTTTTGGGAGACTCGCATCATCTCTTGGGCCCTATTTCTTCATCTATAAAAACAAGTAAGTTGGATTAGATAATCTCTTAAATTTCTGTCTGGCTCTGGAATCCTCTGGTTCCAGGGCATGAGTTGACTATGAAACACAGGGAAAAAAAAAAAGGAATTTGTAAATGAGATCTAGAGAAGAGATCAGATCAGAAGATCAAGGCCAGTATTGTAAACAAAAACCACAAATTAGAAGTTAGCCCAGTTTGTTTCCAATCCTACGTGAAGGAAGAAGGCTCCAGGGCTTAAGTAGGAGGGATAGGCAGGGATAAAACCTTGGGGAACAGCGTCAGAGGCTTCTGGATTAGGTGGGCAAAAATGAAATAGAGGCAGGCAGTCTCCACTTTACAAACAGGTTGTATTCCAGAAGGGCATATGGCGGGGAGTTGGGGTTGGGAAGGTTTTTTAACCTATAATATAGAACTTCTCTAAGTCTATAAGATCATTATCTCTAGGTGGCAGGAGTTCCTGCCCCGATAAAATCACAGGCTGGTGGCTATCTTTACAGCTGTAAGAAAATCTTAGACTTAGGAGAGATTTTTAAACATTAGTCTTTTTCCCCCTTTATTTTGAGAGACCCTCTGGCCTGGTAGTTTAGGGCTGGACTTGGGAATCAGGACAGTCAAGGTTTTAGCCCTACTTATTGACATACACTGAGAAAGTTACTTAATCTCTCAGTGTCCAGCCTACTGTCTAAGGCTATGAGTTGAATTCACCCTTAGACCCCTTAGCAGAGGTCTCTATAGCCAGCGAAATAATAATAATGATAATGACAACAGTAGTAGCTAACATTTATAGGTCTCAAATGAGATAATATTTGTAAAAGTGCTTAGAACAATGACTGGCACATAGTAGGAACTATACTTTCCCCCTCGTGTATACCACCTACTATGTGTCAAACTCTGTGCTAAGCACTTTACAAATATTAGCTTATTTGATTCTCATGATATCTCTGGGCTGTAGGTGCTATTTTTATCTCCATTTTACAATTGAGGAAACTGAGGCAGACAGAGGTTAAGTGACTTGCCCAGGGTCACACAGTAAGTATCTGAGGCTATATTTGAACTCAAGCCATCCTGAATCCAGGCCTAGTACTCTATCTGCTATGCCACTAAGTTGCCATCAAAGCTGACCTTCTCTAGCCCAAATTAGTAAACATTTACTAAGCGCCTACTATGTGTCAAGCACTGTGCTAAGCCCTGGGGATCCAAAGAAAGGCAAATGACAGTTCTTCCCCTTGAGGAGCTCACAATCTAATAGGGAAGAGAACATGCAAATAACTATGTTCAAACAAACTAGATACAGGATAAAATAAGGAAATAATCAAAGGAGGAAAAGCACTAGAATTAAGAGAGTTTGGGGAAGGCTTCCTGTAGGAGGTAGGATTTATGCCTGAAGTTGGAAGATGAGGGTCTTGTGCAAGAACAGAAAGGAGTCCAGTATCACTGAAATGAAGAGTACATGGGAGATGGAAGTATGAGATATAAGAAGAATGGAAAGGTAGGTGGTGGTTGGGGAGGAGCCTCAGGTTATGAACACAAAATAGGATTTTGTATTTGATCCTCAGGATGATAGGGAACAACTGGACTTTATTGAGTGAGGCGTTATATAGTCAGACCTTTGCTTTAGGAAGATCACTTTGATAACTGAATTGAAGATGGATTGGAGTGGGGAGAGACTTGTGTCAGCAGATGATCCAGCAGATTATTTCAGTACTTCAGGCTCAAGGACACAAGGGCTTCTACCAGGTGGTAACAGTATCAGAGAAGACAGTTTATTGTAGAGCTGGGACAAGGGTAAAATTGACAGGACTTGGCAACAGATTGGATTTAGGGTGGGAGAGATAGTGAGGAGTCAAAGATGACAGTTTCAAGCCCTAGAGGTGGCCGTGCCCTGTGTCCTTGACAGTGATAACGAGGTTTAGGGGGAGAGATGATGAATTGTTTCAGACAAGACATGTTGAATGATGAGGTTGGAAGCCATAGTGTGGAGTCAAGAGGAGAGGAAGTAGATTTATTGAAAACAGCCTTCTCAGGGAGTTTAGAGAGAAGAAGGTACCAAGGAGAAAAGGGTGATCCACAGAAAAGTTACAAATAGGATGAGAAGGGTGAGGGTTCAGAAAAGGCAGTTGGATGTGGCAATTAAGATATCACTGATGACTTTGGATTTTTTTAGGATAGGGAGATGGGCATACTTGTTAGCAGTATAGAACCAGCTATTGGACAAGGAGAGATTGAAGATCTGATACATTAGAGGGAGATGTTAGTGAACGATAGATACATTAGAGAGGTTATAGGGGAGACGGTTTGCCAGAGGAGATCAGATAGGACAGGATCACTTGTGTAGGTAAAGGGATTGGTCTTAGCAAGCAGAAGCACCACTTTGTCTTGTGAGACAGGTGAAAAAAGGAGATGGTGGTGGAGGGCATCAGGGCTACAGAGAAGGGGAGAAAATGTAGCTTATAGGGAATGTCCTCAATTTTTTTCAGTAAAATGTGGTATTCCTCAAAGGTCCCAAGATCCTCCTGGAGAGTCATTTTTCTTCACCTTGGTCTGTTTGGAGGTCAACTGAGCAACAGCAAAGCAAACACAACAATAAGTTCAAAGACAAGGCTAGAAGATAAAAAGTTTAATTATCATCCGCTGACGGGCTGTCGGCAGCTCTGCAGAAGAAAGGGAGACCCACATATATGTAGGGCTTTATATCACTTCAGGGCCATGCTACATGTGGCAAAAGGAACTTACCAAGTGAGGCTGCTCAGCTGCTCTCCTTATTTGGGAGGTTGAGCAATAGGAACAAGAGGTCAGGTGATTTGCCCAAGGGTGCTTCAAGCTTGGGTTGTAACTTGTTAACCTTGTCTCTTGAGTGGCCTAAGTTCATGCCTGTTCTGGTGGGTTTTTTTCTCTGTAGTTAGTCTCGTCAGACCATCTTGGTGTGGGGCTGGAGATGCAGCTTGTCTCTAATCAGTCTCATCCGAATATCTATCATATCCTTAATATCTATTTTATGTTGAAGATAAAATATTGTCTTGTGGAATAAAATACAGAAGGAGTATCTGTCTATTTACACAACTCTGTAGCTACCTTTCTTTGATCTCTAAGACTACTTTTTTGGGGGGTGGGGGGTTGGAGAAAGATGTTTTCCTCAAAATCACAGCACACAAGTTTTATCCATTTCCTCCATAATTCTCAGCTTGGGGGAAAGGAGCTTTGGGACACTTGAAAAGGGATGAAAAGGTTTGGAAGAGTCTCAGTGAGGGCCCAGTTGAGATTCTATAACATAAATTTGTAGTGGACCCAGTCCAGATGATTGCCTGGATTTCACCACCTTCCAGTAGCATATGTGTTGGAACAAAGGCTGTGGATGAATGGAAGTGATCCAGCGCTGAGGTTCGACAGGATATAATAATTGATATGAGAAGAGGGCTGGGAACTCAGGAGAAGAAGACAGTATTAGAAATGAAATGGCTCATCTAGAGGTCAGATTGGGGAAAAGAAAAAAGTGTGGCTAGCACAGGTGTAATAGACTGGGAGAGAATTGAGGGGTCAAGAGATTGGAGGTCATAGTGTGAACAAAGAGGAGGGTATTGGAATGTAGATTAAGAGGTAGAAATCCAGTAGACAGTGGGTAAGAGAAAGGAATTTCAGAGTTTCTGAACATGGAGGTGGTATATTTATGCAATCTTACAGACCTGGGAGATTTGAAGGAGGCGAGGTGTTTGAGGGAGTATTAATATGTATGTTGAAGTCCCCTAATATGAGATTAGGCATTGGGGAAGAGATAAAAATTGTGAGCCAGGTATTGAATTAATTGGGGAGGAAAGGGGGGGGTGGGGTGTCCTGGGAGGGGAGGGTGGTCTGTCAACAAACAACAATTATCAGAATTTTCACTGGGTGGTAGATGTAGATCGTGTGAACCTTAAAGAAGTTCCTGAGTGATGGTGGTAGGGATAGTGTAATGGGAGAGACAACATACAAAGAACTATGTGTAAACAAGTTATAGACCGGAGAAAATGGACATAATCAACAGAGAGAAGACACTGGAACTTAGGGAACAGGAAGAGAAAGGCTCCCTCTAGAAGGTGGAGAGCATTCCAGGCACAGGGACAGCTCCTGAACATTCCTGGAGTGGAAGACAATGACTGGCTCTTGTTTTTCAAGCAAATAATGAATTCACTGAGAAGGAAAGGGTAGGGGGAGCAGAGGAAACAATGCTAAATTTATGTATGAGGAGGCAAGTATGTAGGGAACTAGCAGGACTGACTTCTTATCATTGAAAATGTGTTGGCATAGAGGAGGCCATCCTTAAAATTCCAATTAAGTAGATTTGAGTTGTAAAAGAAACATCGAGGAACGCTGAGCCCAGTGGGTTTATTGACATTTTATTTAACTCTAGAAACGTAGACAACATAGAGACAGTGTCTGAGCATTTAAAGTGAATGAACGTGTAAATCTAAAAGCGTCCAACCACAAATTCAACCCTATGAATGGCCTCTAGGTTCAAATTGTATCTGGGAAAGGGGAGATTTTTAACCAGGTACAGTTATAGGAGCAATATGGGTATATCCTGACGGTGTTATTCAGTTGCTAGAAATACAATTCTGCCTCTTGGGAAATTTGGAAGTCGTCATGAAAGTGAAAGATGAAGGAGTATGCACACTGGCTTAACCTCCACAGGAGACTGTTTTTAATGCTACAAACTTAGCATGGAGAAGCAGCTTGGAAAGGTGAGATAAAGGACTGATTTGGAAATCCCAGAAAGGCCTGGCTTCAAATCCTGCACCTGACACGTAACTCTGACAGTGGGCAAGTAGATTAACCTCTCTATGACTAGGACAACTCGTTAAGCCTGTAAATTGCCTGGGGAGTTTTCACACTGGAAGTCCCCCTTTCTTGGGTTCAGTCCAAGACAGCTAGGTGGCACAGTGGACATAGAAGATTGGAGTCAGGAATGTCTGAGTTGAAATCCAACTCTAGACAATTAATAGCTGAGTGACCCCAGGCAAATCATTTAACTTCTGGCTGCTTTAGTTTCCTCAGCTGTAAAATGGGGGTGATAATAGCCCCTCATTCCCAGGGCTGTTTTGAGGATCAAATAAGATAATAATTGTGAAGTGCTGTAAAGTTAATACAGTGCCTGGCACATGGTAGGTGCCTCCTCTTCAGACTCCCTCTGCCCCTTCTTCTCTCTGTAAAAAAGAACAGTTCTCAGCATGTACTAAGAGCAGATTGTAACATAATTCAGAAATGGAAGTCTGTGGGAATATGATACCAAGGAGTGTAGAAAATCTACTCTCTACTTTCAGGTACGGAATGCCATGGAAAGCTATTCTTAAACACCCATGTAGAGTGAAACACTAGCTGTGGGGTCAGAGGATATAATATAAGTTTAAATCCACCTTTGATACTTCTGTTACTATATGATCTTGGACCCATCATTTAACCTCCCTTACCTTCAATTTTCTCATGTGTCAAGTAAGGAGATTGGATCCGATAGCCTCTGCCATATGCTCTGGATCTCCATCATCAGCTTTGGTTTTATAACCAACACTCCATCTTAAATTTAAAAAGAGCATTTTAGAATTCATGGTTGATATAAATGAAAATTATTAGTAGTTGATATTTATCCTTTATGATAACAAAGTACTTTATGTACACCGTCTAATTAGAGATATGTTTTATCTCATTTAAACAGAAGTTATATGTACACTTCATGGTTACAAAACAGTTCATATTGTTTCATTGTGACCCACACAATAACCAGGACACGGTGCAGTTATTTTCCCCGTCTTATAGATAAGAAGTTGCAAGACTTACTTGAAGTCACACAGCAAGTAATAATAACTCACATTTACTTAGTGTTTTAAGGTTTAAGAAAGGACTTTCCTTCCTAACATCCCCATGAGGTTGGTCATGAATGCAAGTATTATTATCCCCATTTTACAGATAAGGAAACTGAGGTTCAATTAGATTAAGTGACAGGAAACAGCATGATTTAGTGCACTGGAATTTCAGTCAGATTCTGGTTCCAGAACCGGTTGTGTTCCTGGGGCAAATTACTTCTCCCTGGGCCTCTCTTGCCTCATCTACAAAATCAGGAGATTATATTCTGGAAGGCCACATGTGGCCTTGAGGTCCCAGGTTCTCCGTCCCTGTGATGATTCCTAAGGCCACCTCTGACTCTAAATTTTGATTCTTGGTTTGTGAATAAGGCACCTGCTTTTGGAATGGTTAATAGATTATCTCTTTTTTTTAAGCTAGGAGGAAAATTATGTAGTTAATCTTTAAGATAATAGAACTGTTGCACCTCTCCTTCATTGCAGAAGTGGGGGGCTGTGGGCATGGAACAATGTATTGTGAACCATTTTGAGCCCCCCATAAGATGTGAGAAAGACCTGAAACCTGGATTAGCAAATCAGGAGAAAGACATTTTTGGCTCACTCTGAGCTTAACTTACGATAATGCCTTGTATGCTCTAACAGACATGCTTTGCTTTGCTCTCTGAATGAACCTGAAATACCCCTTACTTTGTAAGCAACTGTAAGGCCAGATGAAACTGATCCGGAGTGTTCTTCTGCTTATGACTGTCCAGGGCACAACACCTTGAACCGGACACTTATCTTGAATAATGAGATTTTTTTATACTATATTATGTCATGTTACTGAAAGGAGAAATTCATGACATCCTGGATCTGTAATTTCAGTTGACACCTTGACATTCTCTTATTGTATTTATAATCGATTTGATTAAGAAATTCCTTTTTTATAATTGTGGTTAACACATATGGACACTAATTTTGGCTGACACGGGCGTTCTGAACAATGGAGGGAGGGAGGGGTGAGAGGGAATTACTCTGAAGATATAAGGTCCCCTTTGTCTATCTGTCCTGGGCTCCTTTTTCACAGTGAACTCCCATGCATATTTCTGTGTAGATGTTCCTCCATTATTTGAGAGAAATAAACAAGCACATGCAGCCTAATTTTGTTTGTCTTTCTTAAACTCAGTAGTGATTGACAGTATACAGTTGATATGTTGGTGGGTTTTGCTTTTTTCCCCCCTCTTTTGTTACAGGGGATATCTCTGGATAGAGGAAGAAGAAGGAATATATTCAGAAATGAATAATGTAACAATAAAAAAAACCATCAATAAATTTTTTAAAAATTAAAACAGATTTATTTTAGAAAAATCCAAAATAATTATGTAGTTGCATTTATTCAAATAATAACTCGCACCTATATATTTTGTTGCTAAAATAGTTTTTGGAGAGGGAGGTTAGAGTTATGTAATAGAACGGTGTCTCAATTTAAGGCATAACTTCTTCACGTGGCTGGAAGCCTTACCTTCTGCTGGACTCTCCACTGGACCATGGGATTAGAATTTCACTTGGCTGGTAGCCTTGCCCTCTGCTGGACCCTCCACTGAACCATGGGATTAGAATTTCAAAGGATAACCGTTAATATGTAATAGGATTATACTTGCAGTTGATCTGAGTCCAATAGTTCTATTGATTAATTTCATAATCAGCCTAGACTTGATATCAGAGAGCTTTAACATTTTATTTTCATTCCTCCCAGAAAGGGGAAAAAACCAGTTTCTTCCAGGTTGTGGTATGAGCACCTAAGGACACCATAACCAGCCTTTTGTCTCAATCAGATACCGAACAAAACCAACAAAGCAGAAGCCTCAGATAGGCTTTCAAGTATAGGGTTGTGGTGAATTTGTGAGTTCAGACAGTTTGAAAAGTCAGTAGAGTCTGAAAAACTGAATTGTGAAAATGCTGCTCCCTTTGTTTGTTCCACTTCCCGCTGTTGGGGAAATGCTTATCCGTTGTTTGTCAAAATCTTAGGTTTACTATGCTAATTCCAAAGGAAATTAGACCCTCCCTCTGGAACTTCTCTCCCTCCTCATCTCCACCTTCTGGCACACCGATTCCTAATTTCCTTTGGAACTTAGTTAAAATCTCACCTACCAGAAGCCTTTCCCAAGCCTCCTTAATTTTAGTGCCTTCTCTTTGAGACTGTCTCCAGTGTACCTGTCTGCATATAGTTTGCATATTGCTTCCCTTATTAGACTGTGAGCTCCTTGAGATCAGGGATTGTCCTTTGCCTTTCTTTGTATCCCCAGGACTCATCACAGTGCCTGGCACATAGTAGGTGATTACTAAATACTTGTTGACTACAGATCTTACCTTGCAATGGTAACTACCAGTGTTACTACTTTGAGAGGCTCTGGACTATTACTGCTTAGTCAACAAGTATTCTTGGCTCACTAAATGCTGGGCTCTGTGCTCAGAAGAATAAACAAGTAGTTTCTGCCCTCACGGAGTTTACTTTCTACTGAGTTGCTTTGGCTTTTTCACTGATAAGTAAATTCAGGATATATGCAAAATAAATACAAAGTGATTGTGTGCATTTGGAATTTGGGGTGGGGAGGAACTTCACGGATGCCATTGGGAGTCAAGAATGAAGTGACATTTAAGGTCAGCTTGGAAGAGAACTTGGGGTTCTCAGAGGAATGAGAGTGGTCCAGCCTGTTTGAAGGCTGTAGATAGAATATTGTGTACTGGGATCTTGGAAGGGGAAGGGAAGTAATGTGTTAGCCTCTTTGAGGGGGAAAGCTGGAGCTGGCTGGGATGGGCCAGATGCCTCAGGAGACCTGGGTTCCTGAAATCTGTAGGAAAGTTCAAGGACTGAGGGTCTTTCCCTTTTTTTAATTCTTAGGGGGCAGACCCCACACTGTGCCCTTGCATTTTGTTGTTCCCAGCACCCCTAGACCCTCAACTGAGCCAAACTGCAAACAGGTTTTAAATAACAGAAAGGGGAGTTAGTATCATTTGATCCTAGAGGCAAGTGGGGGAGGGGTGGCACTAGAGCATCTTAAAAAAAAAAAACAACAACCCAGCACTTTTATTGATATCTCTGGTTTTGCACTGCCTAGATTTCCCTCCCCTGTGTCCTTCCCCCTTCCAGAGAGCTACCCCTTATAACAACAACAACAACAACAAAGCATTTTTAAAAATAGGAAGAGAAAAAAATAATAAAATAAATATATTAGAAAAAAATCTTAGATGCAATATTTCACACCCATGGGAAAAAAAGGAATGGAAAATGGCTTTTCATATCTCTTCTTTAGGGCCAAGTTGAGTCTTTATAATTTTGCGACATTTGTTTCAGATTGCTTTTGTGGTTGTTCTTTCTGTTTATCATTTCACTGAAATTGCTCTCTCTCCAAAGCTACTATTGATCTCTTAGTTGTGAAATCCAGTGGCCTTTTCTCAACCCTGTCACCTTGACATCTCTGCAGCCTTTGACACTGATGATCCCTCTCTCCAACCTTGAAATTCTTTTTTCTCCGGGTTTTCGGGACACAACTTTTTCCTGGTTCTCTTTCCCTTACCCATCAGACTGCTCCTTCTCTGTCTCTAAGCATAGGTGTCTTCAAGGCTCTGTCCTGGATCTCCTCTCTTCTCCTCTATACTACTGTACTACTTGACTTGATGATCTCATCAGCTGCCATACCATCTCTATGCTGATGACTCTCAAATTTATCTACCCTGCTCCAATCTCTCTGCTGACTTCCAATCTCATATATCTCCAGCTGCCTTTCGGACATCTTAAACCAAACACATCCAAAAGCTCATGATCTAGGGGTCATCCTGGATCCCTCGCTATCTCTAACCCTCCTCCCAAACCCAATCTGTTGCCAAGACCTGTCAGTTTTAATTTTGCAACATCTCAAATATGCCCTCTTCTCTCCTCTGACGCTGCTACCCCTCTGGTCCAAACTTCATCACTGCACACAGAGATCATTGCAGTAGCCTGCTGGTGGGTCTGCCTGCCCCAAGTCTCTGCCCACTCCAGTTTTTCTACCGTTCAACCACCAAAGTGATATTCCTAAAGTGTAGGTCCAACCATGTCATCCTTATCCCATGTTCAACAGTGGTTCCATATGGCCTCCAGGATCAAATACAAAATATTATTTGGCATTCTCTGCCCTTCACAACCCTCCTGCCTTTCCAGTCTGTTTACACCTTACTTCCCAACACATACTCTGATCTAGTGACACTTGCCTCGTGGCTGTTCCACCAACAAGACACTCCATCCCTTGGCTCCTGGCGTTCTCTCTGGCTATCCCTCATGCCTAGAATGCTCTCCTTCTCTCTGACTATTGAACTCCCTGGCTTCCTTTAGTTCCCAGTTAAAATCCCACTCACAGGAAGCCTTCCCCAACCTCTCTAAATTTTGGTGCTTTTCCTCTGTTAATTATTTCCTATTTATCTTGTATTGAGCTTGCTTTGTATATGTTTGTTTGTGTGTTGTTTCCCCCATTAGACTGTGAACTCTTTGAGAGCAGGGACTCTCTTTTGGCTCTTTTTGTATCCCCAGCACTTAGCACAACATCTGACATATAGTAGGTGCTTAATAAATGTTCATTGATTGATTGATTGTAAACATTGTACCTGTTGTTTTCCTCTGCTTACTTCATGGCATCAGTTTAGAAGTCTTTCCATTCTTCTCAATATCCATCATACCTTTTGTTTTGTAAAGCACAATAATATCCCTTTTATGTATTATGGTTTATTTAGCCATTCCCCAATCAATAGGCATCTACTTAGTTTCCAGTCCTTTCTGACCACAGAAAGTTCTACTATAGATATTTAGTACAAGAGACTTCTATGGCCTATGCCTAACAGCCAAGTGGAGGTTCTTGGGCAAAGGAGTGTGAAAAATGATTATTGATAACCAATATCTTGGAGATTCAGAGCTCCCGCTCCCTTCTTCCAATAAGTTCAGTTTTTCTTCAGAAGGACATTACTGATAATGAGATTGCATTGTCTCTTCTTATCCTGGTCAGCCCCTTGCCCAAGTTTGCAAGGAATTTAATCTAAGATTAGGAAGCCCATTGTATTCTATTCAAGCTTGGGTGATTCTGTTCTAGGCTGGTAGAGGTCTAATGAAGCTGGGGGTGGTCTGGTACAGAGACATTTTCTCAGACTGGTAGTGAAATGATAATGGAGTGACATCATCCCCTGTTGAAAGGGTATATAAACTGTACCCTAACCCCAAAGGGAGCTCAGTTTTGACTGCAGCTCCACAGGTATGCTCCACCTCTAGGCTCTGCCCGAAAATGAACATGCATATGACATAATTCTGTTTTTTTTTTAGACTGAATTCTTTAAGGTTGACAGGAGTGACATGGCTACTTGCTACCTGTATCTCATTGGACAAGTCACTTGAACTCCCGGGGCCTCAAGTTTTCTCATCTGTCAAACTAGGGGGTTCCATTAGATCAGCGGTTCTAAACTTATGGGTCGTGACCCCTTTGGGAGTCATATGACCCTTTCACAGGGGTCGCCTAAGACCATCAGGAAACACATATTGTTGGTCTTAGGAACCCAGACACTGCTCCTCTATCCGTCTCCAGCCAGGTCTGCCCATATGCCGATATGCCCACATATGAATATTAAAGGGTCGCAGCATTAGGAAGGTTGAGAACCACTGCATTAGAAGGTCTTTTAAGGTCTTTTGAACTTTGAATCTATGGCTTTTGATGCCTTAGGAATATCAGTTTGGCAGGTGGGAGAGACTAGAGGTCTGGAGGCCAGTTTGGAGGCTGTTGCCAGGCAAGAGGTAGATGGAAGTACACAAGTTAGAATAGGTATAACGCAGAGTTCTAAACCTGGGGTCACAAAACCCCAAGAAGTCCATAGATTGATTTGTTTTTAAAAACATTTTGATAATTACATTTCCATATAATTGGTTTCTGTTATGATCCTATGTAATTTATTTTATGCATTTAAAAACATTATTCTGAGAAGTGGTTCATAGGCATCATAGATCACCGTAAGAACCTATTTATTGTTGGTTCAGGTTTTTTTTTTCAGTCTTGTCTGATTCTTCATGACTCCATTTGGAGTTTCCTTAGCAAAGACACTGTAGTGGTTTGCTATTTCCTTCTCCAGCTCATTTTACAGATGAGGAAACTGAGGCAAACAGGTTTAAGTGTCTTGCCCAGGGTCACACAGCTAATAAATGTCTGAGGCGGGATTTGAACTTAAGAAGATGAGCCTTCCTGACTTCAGACCTGGCACTCTATCTATCCACTGTGCTATCTAGCTGCCTCCTAGAATTATTGTCTTAAACTTAATATGCACTTTAAAAACACAAGTTGTGTGTGCCCTGAGAATTGTTGTTGAGTTGTTTTCAGTCGTGTCCTACTCTTTGTGACTCCATTTGGGGTTTTCTTGGCAAAGATCCTGGAATGACTCGCCATTTCCTTTTCCAGCTCATTTTATAGATGAGAAAAATGAGGCAAATGGGATTAAGAGACTTGCCCAGGGACACACTGTTAATAAGTGTCTGAGACTGGATTTGAACTCGGGTCTTTTGACTGACTCCATTTGACTCCATTTTTGGCACTCTTTCCCTGCTCTGTCGCCACCTATCTGCCTCAAGAACCTATCCTATGATAGAAATAGGAAGGATACCATCGCTAGTGATATTTTTAAGCAGCTGGTTTCTCTTGGATACTGAGGTGACTGTCTGTCTGTTTTGCAGTTCTGCAGCAGTGTTTTAAGAGATAGCTTTTAAAAAAGCTTTATGGGTGTTTTGCATTCCATTACTTTCATTTATATTGTCAGACCTTGAAACATGGAGTAGGATAAATTCCTTTGCAGGATTTCGATTTTAAATACCAGGAACAAAGCCTGGATTCTAGAACAGTCATTGTTCAAGCCTGAATACATGTGGGTTGCTAAGTTATTTTTAAAACATTTTAGGTCAGCCCACACTTTGAAAGGAGTCTTCAGATCAGTGTTATGGGTGGATTTCAGTGCCAGAAAATGGGCTTTGCCTCTAGGCAGGGTAAGGAAACAGAGTAAGGGTGACATCGGGGGTAATATGATTTATTTTATAAGGAGAAAACCAACCTCTCATCGCCAGGGAAATTGGAAGAAGGTTTTTTATTTGTACCCACAGACGACCTTAAGGAAAGAAGATAGATAGGACTATAGGTGACTAACCTGTGTTTTCAAGGGAACAATTCAGACTAATCTGTTTTTATGGGATAACGAGTATAGTTGTTTAACATCTGTTTAGCCTCTCACTAATGAGAATTTGCAGCCTCCAAATCTCTTTAACATGCCTGATTGAGCTTTAGAAAACTTTGTGACCTAATGAAGACATGAGACTTGGGAGGCAGTTTGAAAGGTTGGGCTGTCATAGCTGAGCTGAGAGGCTTTATACAGCAGCTGGACAGATGGAACCACATTCCCATAGGAATATTCCAGGAATAGACCAGGAAGGAAAAGCATCAAATGGAGGAATTTGGCCGATGAAGAACTGTAAATGAAAAACCAAATGTGTTCTTCTTTCTTAAAATTGTAATAGCATTTTAAACTATGAACTGTTTAGGACAGGGCCTGCTATTTGTTTTTTATCTTTACCTGATCATATATTAATTGTACTAAAGTGATATGTAAAGAAAGGATTTTTTCCCCCTTTTTTTCCATTTTAAACATCAGCAACCAGATTTAGGAATAGAATGATCGAGGACCACTTAATTTAGTATTTATAAATAATGATATTTTACCATGCCCCAAACCATAATTATATCATGTACCACATATTACCTTTTGCCTAGACTACCGTGATAGTCTTCTAATTAATTTTTCTAGTTCCTCTCTTCCTGCTCTTAATTCATCTCAGCACAACTGCCAAAGTGATTTTCCTAAAATGCAGATCTGACCATGTTGATTTCTGTCTCAGTGACTTCCTATCACTTCCAGAACCAGAAGTTCTTAATCTGGAGTCCATGGACTGCCAAGGGGTCCATGGATAGATTTCAGGGGTCTGTGAACTTGGATGGGAAAAGCAAATTACGTGGTCACTTTTACTAACCTCAAACTGAAATTTACCATTTCCTTGAGTTATTTAAAAACATTCTGAGACAGAGTCCATAGGTTTCACCGGATTGCAAAATGAGTCTGTCTGTGACACAAAAAAAGTTGAGAACTCTTGCTCTATGATAAAATATAAAATCCTCTGTTTGGTGTTTGAAGCCCTTCACAATTGGGCCCCAACCTACCTTTCCAGCCTTATTACACACTACTCCCCTTCCTGTTCTTTACAGTCCAGTCGGGCTGGCCTTCTTTCAGCACCTCCCCCTTTCCCATCTTCATACCTAGGCGCTGGACATCTCCCACACCGGAAATGCCGGCCTGCTTCACCTGACCCTCTAGTCTCATTCAAGAGCTACCTTTGTACATGAAGCCATCCCTGATCCTTCCCTGCTACTGATTTTATGAATACTATATATATGTAGGTTGGCTTCTCTGATAGAATGTAAGCTTCTTGAGGGGAGAGACTTTTACTGTTGTCTTCATAACCCCAAAATGTAGCTTATTGCCCGGCACATGGTAGGTGCTTAGCAAATACTCGTGTGTATCTCTGTGTGTATATGTATATATGTTTAAATGCATACACCCAGACATTGTATATAAAAGCTTTTCCTCCTTTGCTTGGAATGCATGCTGGATTTAGAATGACTGGTTTCTTGTTGAGATGTGTCTGACTCTTTGTGACCCCAATTGGAGTTTTCTTGGCAGAAGTATTAGAGTGATTGGCCATTTTCTTGTCCAACTCGTTTTGTGAATGAGGAAACTGAGTCAAACAGTTAAGTGACTTGCTCAGAGTCACACAGCCGGTAAACATCTGAGGATGGATTTGAACTCGGGTCTTCCTGACTTCAGGCCTGGTGCTATACTCCCTTCACCACTTAAGCTGTCACCTTGTCTGCCATCGCTTTTTACTACTCTCTTCTCTGGGCCTCCGTTTCCTTATTTAATGGATCTCCACAATTCCTCCCATCTCTGACATTCTGTGATTCTAGCAAAAAGTAGAGCCTACAACTACTGTAAGCTAATTTTGTTAATTAATGAAATTAATATTAATTTCAATAATTACAAGTATTGTGAACTAATTTCATGCTAGTTTCATTGGGACTGCAACTTCAGACCTGTCTGCTGCTGAGGTGGAAAACAGGAATTGTATTGTAACAGTAATGAAAGTGAACAAGGACAAGGCCCCAGAAAAGCTCTCTGGGCTCCACGGGGAGTGGGGCTGCCTGCCTGCCGGCCTTTTGTTACTTTTATTATTTTTTAATCTCTCAAGGTCTTGTCTGGTAACGGGAAAACCAGCTGGCTATCAGCATAGTACCCTCTAGTGTCTACAAAGTGGTACTGTCACATCTTTGGAATGGGCAGAGTACCAAGCAAACATTGTCCTGCTTTGCTGTGTGGGCTTTGTCTGATCGTTTTAGTTAGAAAGCAGAGGTCCAATACTTACAGTCTGACTCCCTAAGTGCTTCTATGTAGAAGGCAACCTGGGGACTGTTTACTGAGTTTTGTGGACAGCAATATCTCACGGTCTGATTCTTTGCCTGTATTCAAGGAGTGTGGACTGTTTAAAGGAAAGTTCTTTTAAGTAAATTTATACATACATATACACATGTGTGTACATATACACAAGTATTCACATGTATGTATAAATAGTATATATTGTATATGTTTATAGCATATATTTAAATGCACTCAGACTGAGGTGACTTCAGTGCTAAATCCTATTATCTGTCTTCTAAAATTGAAGTTTCTGTTTCTTTCCATATAAGATGAGTGGACTGGATTAGATGACCTTTTAAGGAGATCATAAGATCCTTTTCAACCCTAAATTAAAAATTTTTTTGACCGATGCTTTTTTCTTTAATATTTCATTTTTTCAAATATACTTCTCCTTCTTTTGAGCAACCCTAAAATTTGTCTCAATTCAACAAGCTTCTATTAAATACCTACACTTGGCAAAGCCACAATACTAGGTCTTAGGAATACACGGACAAAATCTGTCCCTGCCCTGACAGAGGGGCCCTGGGTAGAGCTAGCTCATAGTGGTTCTTTAGAGCTGATGGTTAAATATTCAGTATAGAGTATTACACTTTGGAAATCAGCAAATACTACAAAGCAAGACTTAATTTATTGTTTATTGTCTATACTTCAGAAAGTAATAAAGTGTTACTAATGCAGATTAAATTTAAAGGTATGACCTGCATACACTTTGTAGGGAGATGTTTGCATTTCCATGATTAGAAGTTGAAAACCATAATCCTTTGTTAAATGATTCATCTGCAGTTGACAATTTCATCCAGCTCAAAAGAGCCTTACAGGGGTAGCCAATGTCACAGGTAAGGTCTTAGTGACATCTGATGTACCGAGTACGTGAAGCTCATGAGGCACTGAATTGTGAACGAAATGTTTTTTTTTTAATGAATTTTAACTAAATGGAACGCACACTTCCTCTTCCCAAGATGCTCCTTGCATCTTAACTCTCTGTCTCTTTGCACTGATTGCCCCCTGGATCGCTAATGCTCTCCCTCCTCATTTCTTTGCTTCTAAGAATCCCAGTTCAGGGCTTCCCTTGTCCCTGTCCCCTTCTTCCTTCCCCTCCCCCCCCCACCACTTCCTGCCCTTCCCCAGCTGTAGTGCTTTGTCCTGCAAGGTTTAGCTTCCATCTCTCTAATCTACTCTGTAGCTATCTTTTATGTACCTACTCTCCTACCTTAGAATGTAAGCTCCTTGAGGGCAGAATAATAATTTTTGCTTTTTGTTTGTATCTCTTGCACTTATCACAGTGCCTGGCACATAGTAACTGCCATTTAATATTTAATTGGCTGATCGCTCTGTAGTTGTGAGATTTGCAGGAGGTTATGTTTGATTGCCCTTTCTGATTTCTGCCCCAGAGGAGAACACTTCTTGGGCACCTCTTCAAGTGTTTGTAAAGTAGACACTTTGCTTCCTCCATTTTTCCCTTTTGCTGCCAGTTACCAGTAATTTCAGACCTTATTGTAAAGGGAAAGTAAACAACACAGGCATCTATAGACTGTAGTAGACTGTTGTGAAATGAGCGCTGGTCTGGGGATCACAATACTTGGCTTCACTAAAGTGGCCAGAAATCCTAAAACTTCATGTAAAATTTCAGATGCTCCAGTGTGGCCTGGATATTCTGGGAGATAAGAGGCGGAACAAACATTAGCCGGCTCCCCACATCAGCTAATCTGCAAGGGCGGGCGTTAAAACAGGAAGCTTTTCCCTGGCTTTTTAAATCTTAGTATCTTCCTTTGAGGCTGCCCCTGATTGATCCTGAATGTATCTTGTTTGTGTTTAGTCATTTACATCCTGTGTCCTTCATTAGACTCCTGAGAGTAGAGACTTTTTAGCACAGCGCCTTCCACGTAGTAATATGGCACCTAATAAATGCCAATTGACCAACTGACTGAGGTAGACAGTGCAGTCGGATCCTTTTTCCATTTTTTATTTCTGTTCTGGAGAGAAGGTACACTTGTAATTGATTACAGAGATCAAACAAATAAATACTTGACTATGTCTAGGAATATATTTTTTCCTAAAGGGAGGGAGCATGGGCTGAAATAGACCCTGGGGCAATCCCCAGAATTGTTCCTGCTAGAGATAACTGCAATCTTGGGAGTTGTGAGAGGGAGGCGGAAGTGTGGTAGAGGTGAACAGAGAAAATAGGTGTACTTACCTGGTTCCCCTGAGTCCCAGGCAATTTGCAGAAGTGGGTGGAAGAGAGATTGGTATTTGGGACTCCTTTCCTCTTCAGCCCCTCCTGTGCCTGTACCTACAACCAGGGCTGGACTGCCTCAGAGAGCTATCTCGGTGTTTTCCCCTCTGTGGTTTAGTTGATACTTCTCCAGGTGGCAAGGGACCAGGGGTAGCCCTACCTCGATTCTGCAATTCCAGGACCCAGTGACATTGATGTCACCATCTTGAGGTTACCCGAAAACTTTGTGAGCCTGCAGTTGGTGTTATTTACAGGTCAGTTGCTCCATTATTCAGGAAACCAGTGCTTAAATAGCTGAACAAACCTTTCCAAAGTGTTGCTACTCCATCCCCCCGGACTGACTTTGAATCGTTGGTAACTGCTTGCTCAGTGTGACGTTTTGAAGACATTGGGCTTCTGTCCAACAGTAATGTCATCTTGAGAGCTGCCTGCCTCTCATGGAAAGAAATGGTTTAGTGAAATCTATCAGTCATAGATTTAGAGCCAGATGGGACGTCAAAGGTCATCTAGTCTGAGCCTAGGTGAGGAAACTGAGACTCAGAGAGGTCAAGTGATTTACCTAAGGCCACACAGATGGGATCATATGACCATAAACTGAGAAGGATCCCTAAAGATCAGTCCAACTATCTCTATTTTTCAAAGAAGGAGAATGAAGCCCAAGGTCACTCAGCTAGTGTCAGATTGAGGATTCAAATCCAGGCTTTCTGACTCCAAACCCAGCCTTCTTTCCATTGTACCACTACCTCAACCAGAAACCTGGGTTAAATGTTCACAATAGCAATAGAGGCAGTGTGGTAAAGTAAGTAGGACATTGAATTTGGAATCAGGAAATGTCTGTTCAAATCCTCCCGTGGACTTTTACTAGCTACATGATCGGTGTCTGAGCCTTAGCTTCCATATCTGTAAAATGGGGATAATAATTTCTAGCTCATAGGGTCGTAGTGAGGACCAAATGCACACACAGAATACTTTGAAGCATTGCTTCAGCGTAAGTTATTATTATTACCCTCATTATAACATATGCTGAATGTATTGTATTTTTTTTTCTTTTAGGAAAACTATCCAATTCATGAACCAGGCCCAAATGGTAAGTCTCAAGCAACATTTCTTTCCTGTTGTTCTCGCCATAGGTGACCATATGAATCATTCTTCCCTCTCATTTCCTACTTCCCTTAACTTTTGCCAACCTACCATCCCGTTGTACGAGTTTGGATGGATGAGTTTAATGGGGGCTGTCTAGGTGGTACAGTGGATAGAGTGCTGAGTCTGGAGTTGGGAAGATCTGAGTTTAAATCCCGTCTCATGCATTGTCTAGCTGTGTGACCCTGGGCAAGTCTAACTGCCTTAGCTTTCTGATCTGTAAGATGAGGACAATAATAGCATCTACCTTCCAGGATTGTTGTGAGGATCAAATGAGATAATAATTAATTGAAAAGCACTTTAGCATAGTGTCTAGCACCAGGAAATGCTGTATGTGAATGTAAGCTATCATTATGATTACGCTACCCAGAATAAAAAAGAATAGAGACAGATGAGCAAAAGGTACCATCTCAGAGGATCAGCCTTTTCCAAAGGCTTTCTGTGTGATGAAGGCAAACTTGACGTGATACAGAGAGAGCTGACCTTGGAGTCAAGGGGGAGATTGAGGCCAGGCTCAGATACATGCTGGTGCTGGAACCCTGGGCAAGGGGATGTACTTCTCAGTGCTTCAAGCGTTTCTCTACAACTGTGAATTGCAGAGCAGGTGCTGATCTTCTGTGGGAGATAGAGTTCCTCTATCCAAGAGCCCCCTATGCCCCAAAAAACCTGAAGGCAAATTTAGCTCTCTTTTAAACTCATGATTCAGGGGTTACTTAATTAAATTATTTTGTTCAGCAAACTTTAAAAAGGAATAAGAAAAATAAAAAAGGAAGCAAGAACAGTTTGAAAGAAGGGAATTCAAAGCATTTTTCACATAATTAGAAATGAGAGGCAAAAGTTATTTTCTCTTTATCTCTCTTCTCAAGGAACGTAATTAATTTTTTTAAAAGTGACTGTCGCTAAGTTGACCAATACTTAAATGGGGCCCCATCGTGTCTGGGATGTCCTTTTATCCCTATGTCCAGGATAGCCTGGCTTAGAAGGGTGGCCAATAAGGAAAAGCCCCTAAAGCACATGTGTATGTCTATCAAAGTGACACACAATAAAGGCCAAAAAGTATAGTAATCTGGTCTGCCAAGAAGGGTGGGAGGAATATATGCTTTTGCCCTACTTGCCTTCTGCGGATGTATGTTAGGTTGCTGGGCAGATCTCTCCTTTGCCTCTCCTAGCCTTACAAGCCTCAAACTCAGATTCATTCAAGAAACTCTCATTTCCTGCCAGCTGTGTGCAGTGTCATGTAGTGGAGAGCTGGCCTCAGAACCAGTAAGAGCTGGGTTCAAGTTCTGTGTCTGACACATTCCCTCTGTGATTCTGAGCGAGTCACTCTCAGATCTCCAGGCAACTCTCCAAGTCTGCAGGTTACCCAGAAGATGCTGCGTTCCTCACCTGGGGCGCTTTCCATTTATAAAATCACAAAGCCAATAAAAGAAAATACAACCAGACACACACAACCACACACAGAGAAGATTCCAAGCTTGAAGAAGTTTATGATTTACCCTTGCCCCGTGGGGAGGGACCTTGAAAGATTTCTGTAGAAGCTCTTGCTTTCACAGTCCCCAGTTACGGGCTCGCTCAGTTATTCCTGTGAGTAGGCTGACTCCAGAGGCTTCAAAGCCTTTCTGAGCCTCATCAGAAACCAGGAGCTTTCCTAGCAGCCTTCACACAGCAGAGATCTGGGCATTTACAGGTATTCTGAACTTGTAGATGATTTTGGTGTGTGGTAAATAGAGGAGGGATGCAGCTTCTGTGGAGATGGGTTCGAAGATTTTTGTGTTTAGTTGGTAATGTCAATATTTGTTGTTCATCTGTTCAGTTGTGTCTGACTCTTCACCAGCCATGAGCCACAGCACGTCAGGGGTATCCATGGGCTTTTCCTGAAAAGATACTGGAGTGGTTTTCCATTTCCTTCTCCAGTGGTTTAAGGCAGAGGTTAAGTGACTTGCCCAGAGTCACCACAGCTAGTGAGTGTCCGAGGCTGGACTGAACTGATTCCAGGCCCAGTAGTCTCATCTGCTTAGCCATTTTGTGTGTGTGTGTGTGTGTGTGTGTGTGTGTGTGTGTGTGTGTGTGTGTGTGTGTGTGTTGTGAACACAGGAAGAGACTCCAGTGCCCTAAAAATTAAGGGACTTGATTTACAACCAGGGAATACCTTGGGACAAGGCAAGCCTGACATAGTCTCTTTTCTTTATTGAAAGAGGTAGTTTTCCGAGAGCAGAATTCAGGTCTCACTATTTCCTTACCATACTTATTTATGGGTCTTGATGTTGAAGGGCTTAATAAGCTGGCATGTTTTGGTTGCATTTATATGGCTGAGGAATTTTTCAGCCTGGGTTCCTTGAGAACTCTGGAACAATTTTATGTGAGCAGCCAAACTGAAAAGAAAATAAATTTATTAGCATGCTAAGGAAAACTCTTTGCTCATAGGAGTTTTGGCTTCCTGTGCTAATTTTGGTGCTTAACCTCAGCTTTGGTTTACAGTTGTTTTTTTTTTTCAGGTTTGCTTAGGGTACCCAATCAGTACCATTTTGTAGCACTTAGATTGACTAATGGGATACAGTCTGTCCCTATAATAAAGTTGGCTTAGAAAGTCCCTAGTTGCCAATTGGGTACTACATTTGTGGGTTGAGGACATACCTCATATAGCATATTTCAGCGTGAGCAGGTCAGATTTTGTTAATTAGTTAGCAGTGTAATGGGGGTAATTCAGTCAAATCTCCCATTCTGGTAAGACTTTCTTTTTTTCCTCCACAACATTTTTTCCTGCTATGCAATTGATTCTCTGATGAACTATTTGGATAAGGGGGAATGGGTGCCTACATGAGATGCCCCTTCCTCTTCCTGTTTGTTAACTTCCTCTGGAGACTTAGGCTCTGCATCTTGAGATTACTTTCCATGTGCTCTTTTGTGTCAGTCAGTAAGCAGTCAGTAAGCATTCACTGAGTGCCTACTGTGTGCCTGGCACTGTGCTGTTATACTGGGGATGCAAAGAAAGGCAAAGGACAGTCTCTTTTTTGATGGAGCTCCCAGTCTAATGGGAGAGACAGCATACAAACAACTATGTGTAAACACTTTTTATGCAGGATAAATTAGGTAATCAATAGAGGGAAAGCACTAGCATTAAGGGGGATCAGGAAAGACCGTGTAGAATGTGGAGTTCTAGCTGGGACCTGAAGGAAGCCAGGAAGCAGGATGAGGAGGGATAGATGGCATTCCAGGTGTCAGTGTTCTCCAGATAGGATGGAAGTTCCTATCGTACCACCATATAGCAAAGCAGGCTAGGGGAGGCAGAGCATGACAGTGTGGAAAGGGCTGGCATCTGGAGGGACAGGACCTGGATTTGAATACTAAATCTGCCACCTGCAGTGTGACTTTGAACAAGTTCCTTAACTTCTCTGACCAGAGTTTATATAAGATGAAGGGGTCAGAGGATGGTACTGATGGTCCTTTCCAGCTCTAAAACTGTTAGCCTCTGAGTTTTTCACACATAGTAGGCCCTTAGTAAATGTATATTGAACTGAGCTGAGAAAAACCAAGACACTTTAAATTCAGAAGAATAGATTTAAGTGTTGGCACTTTCTAAACTTTGATTTGAAAACTGAGAGCTAGGAAAGTTCAGCCACACCCAGCCCATTCTTCTAATTTGTGGTGGGACTATTCACTTAAGGAGATTCAGTCATACAAAGCAAAGATTCTTCCTTTCTGTTCTCCTCTTCCCAACATTCTCAAAATAAACCAGAACTTTTCTTAAGGAAATTTTTTTTGTAATGTATATGTTTTACTTTAATCCTAAAATAAGTCTGAAGCAAAACTAGGCATTCCAAAACATATTTTTTCCCAAGATTAAAACAAGAACATTAATAATGCAGTAGAGCCTCATTAATTCAGACTAATTAGAGAGAAGAGTAGTCAGAATTAGTGGAGGGTTTGAATCACAAAGCATTTCTTTAAAGGAAATGCCATTTTATTACTTTTAAGTAGAGATAGTAACTCACATTAATGGCTCACAAAAGGCTGCTAAGTAGGGCCCCTGCCAAATCTAATGGAGAGATAAGGATTGCTGATTATTAACACATTAATTATTTGAAAACAATTACTTATTGGCACGTAGTTCCTTAAATCATTTAAACATTTCCCTCGGCACTTTCCGTTAATTTTCTTTTACAGACTTTCCCCCCCAGTGTAAGCATAAAAGAAGTCCCCCCAATTTGTGAGATTTTATTTTGGGTGTGAGTGTGTGAATTTGGGCAAAAGAAGGTCCTTCAATCCCCACTGATTATACTTGAGGACTCTCCTTTGAAGTGCTTTCTACTCTGTAGCCAAAACATCCTGCCTATTTCTCAAACTATACTCAAATGGAAATTCAGTGAATGACAATTTATTAGGTTCCTCCACGTACCAGGCACGGTGTAGAGACCAAAATTAAACAAGTTCCTACCTTCCAGGAGTTTATTAGGCAGAAAACATGTACATATATTCAATTCAACCCATTTATTTAGTACCAGCTATATGCCAGGCACTGTGCTAAGTGCTGGGGATACCAGAAAGGGGGAAAAAAAAAAGGCGAAAGACAGTCCCTGGAGCAGCTAGGCGGCACAGTGGCTAGAATGCCGAGCCTGGAGTGAGGAAAACTTCTTCCTGAGTTTAAATCTGGCCTCAGATACTAGCTATATGATCCTGGGCAAGTCACGTAACCCTGTTTGCCTCAGTTTCCTCATCTGTAAAATGAGCTGGAGAAGGAAATGGCAAACCATGTTAGTGTTTCTGCCAAGAAAATCCCAGGTGGGGTCACAGAGAGCCAGTGATAACCGAACAACAACACAACACTGTCAAGGAGCTCACAGGCTAACGAATTTACAAATAAATACACTTATAAAACAAAGTCTTAAGGTAAAAATTTGGGGGTGGATGGGTCGGGGAGGGCGTGAATGTCAGAAAGATAGAGCAAAGGCTTGAAAGCCCTCAAATAGAAAGTCTCTTACACGTTTCATCGTTTTTCCTATGTCTTCCTTTCCTTTTCCCCAGAGGTGCTGCTGAAAATGCATTCGGTTGGAATCTGTGGCTCTGATGTCCACTACTGGCAGCATGGCCGGATTGGAGACTTTGTGGTTAAAAAGCCAATGGTGCTGGGACATGAAGCCTCAGGAACTGTGGTGAAGGTGGGAGCATTAGTCAAGAACCTTCTCCCAGGTGAGCAGACTCCTTTTCCAATCAGTCAGTGACTGGGGAGTCTTCTGTCACACTGACTATCAGATCGGAAAGGGACCTGGTGAAGGAAGTCATTTTGTTTTACCCTTCCCCCCCCCCTTCTTCCTGATGAAAGAAGTAGGGCCTTGCCTAAAGTTCATAGAATCATAGGGTTCCTACATAGGGTTCCTATAGCTGAACCTTTAGTTCAACCCCCTTGTTTTACAGACAGGCAAACTGAGGCCTGGAGTCTGAATGACTTGCCCAGTGTCCCACACAGTGAAGACCGAGGATTGTAGCTCAGGTTCTTTGTGTCCAAGTCCCCAGGCTCTTTCTCCTGCACCTGGCTGTCTCCCATTGCTTCTCCCATGCTCAGGAGCCAGGGATTAGACAGTAGGAGGACATTTAATTGAAGAAGAGAAGCCTCACCAGTAGGGTTCAGGGACTCTCTCTAGGACATCTTGTTACAGCTGTTGGCTCTGATTAATGTTACATTTTATTGGCAAAGAGGCCGATATAAAATCATATGGGAGAAACTTGTTGGAATCTGCCCCTTCCTCACACCCTCGGTTCATTTCATGAGGTTCCTGGAGTCAAATTAAGCTATAGAAGTTGATCAAAGCAGGCAGGTGTGACTGGACTCCTGAAGGTGTTAGAGCTGTATCAGAGCTATCAAACTCACAGCCCAGGTGACTGGCGAAAAAACTCCCTAGTGCCGCCTGATTCTGATTGAAATGGGATTGGGAAATGTTTTACAAAATGAATAAACATAAAATAACCCATAGATAATGGTGTGGTTTTCTAAGTCAGTTGGCAGCCCTCGGTTTGATGCCACTGGTGTCGGTCATCTGAGAATGTTCCCTGAGGAGGGTCTACTTTCATATTAGTGATTGTCAATTAACTCATCAATTACACATTTTTTTTAGCACTTACTATGTGCCAGGCACTGGTTATCTTTGAGGCAGTAGTAGAGAAAAGTTCATTGAATTTGGAATCAGAAGACCTGAGTTTAAATCCCAGTTAAGTTTCTTACTACCTTTGTGACCTTGGCTAAGTGACTGAGCCACGCCTTCCTCAGTTTCCTGATGTGTAAGGTAAGGGGAGTCACAATAAATGATTTTTGAAGTCTCTTCTTACGGTCCTATGAATTACCCTGCAGGATTACTACAAGGGAATTGTGCAAAGGTTTACATAGCAACGGGTTTTGTTATTTCTTAATTACAAGATAAAGATCTGAACTTGGTCTTGGGTTTTTTTTTTATTGTTGATATAACTTTTTATTGATTTTAAAATCTTTTATTGATATAACTTTTTACTTCTATAACAAGACATATTCAGTGCTGTTTCTAGCGTTCTCTTGGCATGTGTCCAGCCCAGCAGGAGAGAGAAAACATTTGTATGCATGCCTGTCAGTATACACATGTATCTCTGTGTATATATGTGTACATTTTACTGTTATTTAGCCGTTCCTTTTTAAAGTTAATTTATTTATTTTTAGTTTTCAACATTCACTTCCATAAGTTTAAAATCTTCTCTTCCTTCCTTCCCAACACGGCCTGCAATCTGATATAGGCTCTACATATACATTCCTATTAAACATATTTTCACATTAGTTACGTTGTATAGAAAATGATAATGAATGGGAGAAACCATGAGAAAGAAAAACAAAACAAAAGAAAAGAATAGTCTGCTTCGCTCTGCATTCACACTCCATGGTTCTTTCTCTGGATGTGGCTGGCATTTTCTATCATGAGTCCTTAGGAATCATTTTAGGACCTTGCATGACTGAGAAGGGCTAAATCTATCAAAGTCAGTCATTGCGCAATGTGGCTGTTACTGTGCACAGGGTTCTCCGAAGTTCTGCTCACTTCGCTCTGCATCAGTTCACATAAATCTTTCCAGGTTTTTCTGTAGTCCACCTGTCAGTCATGAACAACTCTTTAAGAGTTCTGAGCTGCAGTAGGTTATGACAATTGTATGTCCCCACTAAGTTTGGCACCAATATGGTGAGCCCCTGGGAGTGGGGGATCCCTGGGGTGCTACTGAAGGAAGGGTGAACTGGAGGCCCAGGCTAGAAATGGAGCATGACAGAGCTTTCGTATAGATCAGTGACGGGGTCTGGCCAATGAATAATGCCTACACTTTCAGCCTGGGTGAGATATATTGTATATAGGAGATTTGAGTGTTGTGTACATACACACACAC
>CM053582.1:406745623-406801992 GCA_028627135.1 Pseudochirops cupreus
ACTCGGCCCACCTCACTTCCTGAACCAGTGTGACTGGACTGGAGGGAACCTAAAGTTAGAGGGAAAGAGCGAACTGTGCTGGGAGGTGTTGGTGGAAGGAGATGCATCATTCCAGAAAAAAGCCACTGGGTTTGAGAACACCAGATGTGACCAAAGTTGGAGTCTGGGGCCAATTGGAAAGGTGTGGAGGTTGAAGGCTGCTCTTCACTCCTGGGCTGCCAGTTTTTGGCCCCCACACTCCATCCCACTGCAGCCCATCTTGTGGGTGGTGATGGAAAGAGCCAAAGGTTGTGGAGAGGGCCCAGGGCCACAGGCTTTTAAAATCAGCCCCTAACCTTGGTCAGTCTGGGAAATGGGAGAGGGATGGTTCTGGACCCCAATTCTTATGTCTTAAGTCTGAGTGGGGAGGGTCAGGAGAGGATGAGACAGAAAGAGGAGTGAGAGCCAGCTGGGACTGGAATAGTTTTAGGTAGGGTAGTCTAGATGGAAGAGTGCTTCTGGGAGTCTGGTACAAATACTTATGCAGAATTTAGTACAAACGGGAAAAACAGAAGGTTAGGGGACACACAATTGTAAGTTACTGGAGAGGGGCCTTTAAGTAGATTCACAGAAGAACTCAAAAAGAAACAAATGGCCCCATTCCCACCCTCATCTTATAGTCAGTCTCACTATGGTGTTAGCGGAAAGTATTTTGTCCTGAGCAGTGGATTCTGAAAAAGACAGCTGTGGGAGGTCAATTCATTTATTTACTTAAAAGAAATTAGTGCTAACTGATGGACGCTGCTGTCTCTGGTAAAAGAGCATTTTTCTAAAGGAGCTGACCTGCTAGTCTGGTTTGGAAATGGGTGGAGTTCAAGTTATCTGGAAAGGGAAGGAAAGGAAAGGGAGGAGGCGGGAAGTATGCACTCAAGAGACCTGTCAAGAGATCACCCAGATTGGAAGAGCTCCTACATCCTTAGCTTTCTTTGGTTCTTTTCCTTCTGGTTACCCAGTGTCTCTGCTCAGGTTTCATGACTTTCAAACGGTTCTCTGGGTCATAAGGTAGATGTCACTTGCTCAGTAGGGTCCTCCCTGATACTGATTTAATTACACAGATATTTATTAAACATGCATTCTGTGCTATCATCTAGGAGTCTAGGTCAATAACCTCCAAGGGTTTTTTGATCTCACACTCCCTATAAGTTTAAAAAAAATTTTTTTTTAAATTTGGAACATATCATACTAAAATACAATATCCAACAAGTCTTAGTGCAGTTTTATGCTCCAAAACTTCAGATTTCACTAAGACTTTAGGAAGATCCTGTTATATTTATGTACAGATAGACATGCACTATTGTATGACTGTACTATGCAACCCAAAACAAAAAGGGAGGGGGTGTTCTCTTGCTCCCAGGTAACTACTTCAGAGAGCAGTACACTCTTTGAGAGCTAGCTGACTTCCAAAACAAGATGATCTAGGAGGCACAGGGTGGATATGTTGGGAGGAGTGGAGAGAGGAATTTTCCTAAAGGCTTGTGAGCAACTTCGGCTATGGGTGCCCTGGTAATTGTGCCCCCCTGAGGGGCAGTGGAGGGAGCTTGCCTGATGGAAGTGGGGGAAGGGGTGAAGAGGAGGGAAGTGAGAGAGTGTTAAGGAATAATGTGTAAAGGGTAGTGTGGTCCAGATGGAGACAAGCCCCCAAATTGGCTATGACAGGGAGGTTGGGGTTCGGTTTATCTCTCCACTCTCCAGCTGGTTAAACACATCTCTTTAGGTCATGCTAAGGTGCCCCCTTTGGAGACTCCTAGTCTAAATCACTGTGTTGGGCATTGATTCCAGTTTCTAAGAAGCATCTTGGTACAGCAGAAGGAGCACACTAGTCCTAGAATCACAAGACCTGGGTTTGAATCCCATCCCCAACCTTGGGCGACTGTGTCACTTTAGTTCTCTGGGCCTCAGTTTTCTTTTCTGTAAAATGAAGGAGTCAGTCTCTGAGGGTTTTCCTAGATCCAGGATAGGGTCTGGACCAGTGATTTAATTTATTTGAGGAACTCCCAGGTGAGGAAATAGCCCCTACCAATAGAGGACAGTACCTTCTCTGCAATTTGCAGTCTTAGACTTGCTTAGACTCTAAGTCTTAGAGCACTAAGGTTAAATGACTTGCTCAGTGTCATACATACAACCATAATACACATCAGACTTGAGCCCTGATCATCCTAGTTTATGAGGCCAGCTCTCTAACCACTACACCATGCTTCCCTTCAAGTGTGTGTGTGTGTGTGTGTGTGTGTGTGTGTGTGTGTGTGTGTGTGTGTGTGTGTGTGTATTTGTATTTTGGTGTAGAGGAGGAACAACAAAATAATTTCATATGAGTTAAGGGCTTTTCAGAAGTAGCTTTATTTTTCTAAGGAAAAATAAAGTCAAGAATATTCAGTCCAATTGAATATTAATTCATTGATTATTATTATTATTAATAATTATTAAATATTCATTCCATAATATTCATTAAGCTTGGGCACTAGGCAATACAAAGATGAGCTACATTCCCTGTCCTCCAGGAGTTCACCTTCTAGTGAGTATATAAAGCCCACCAGTGCTGCTTTCCAGTCTAACCCTTGCAGAAGTCTTTCCCCAGCGTGGTTTGATGGGTGCAGCTTAACTCTGCTCCCTCTCTCCATCTTTATCTCCTAAACTCTTTTGCCCAGAATTCTTTTTAATCTTGAGATCACTTCACCTCCAATTTCCTTCTTTGTTCTCTTCTCTCTAGGGGAGGGCCTGCAGTAGAGACGGACCTCTACTGTCTAGTACACAGCACCTACTCTGTGCCCCTACTATGCTAAGTACTTTATAAGTACAGTATTATCTCATTTTATCTTCACAGCAAGCCTGGGAGCTAGATGCTGTCATCCCAATTTTACAGTTGAAGAAACTGAGACAAACAGAAGTCAAGTGACTTGTCTAGGATTGCAAAGCTGGTAAGTATCTGAGGCTGCATTAATTTAACTCAGGATTTCCAGAATCGGGGCCCAGCTGCCCTGTGGCAGCCCAAGATGACTTAGGGACAAGTTAGAGTAAGAAACTTTATTGGAGGAACAAACCATCTTATTTCTATCTTTACCTACATATTATCTATTCAGAGCAACCTCCAGAGGAACATTCCTTGAGGAGTTGCAGAATATCAGGGCTGGAAGGGGCCTTGGAGATTTTCATTTTACAGATGAGAAGACTGAGGCCTAGCAAGTGATAGGTCCAAGGTCAAACAGCTAGTTAGTGGCACTGGGAGGGCTTGACCCTGGATCCCCTCTTATGAAGGATAAGGGGTTGTCCATTCCGAACAGACAACCTCCTCCTCCCATCCACTTCTCCTAAAACTTCAGGAATTAAGAGAGAGAACCCAAGGCTGTCCTACATGCTTTGTTATGGTTATTCAGTTGTGCCCAACTCTTTATGACCCTAGTTTGGGGTTTTCTTGGCAAAGATACTGGAGTGGTTTGCTATTTCCTTCTCCAGCTCATTTTACAGATGAGGAAACTGAGGCAAACAGGGCCAAAATGACTTGCCCAGGGTCACACAGCCAGTAAGGACCTGAGGCCAGATTTGAGCGCAGGAAGATGAATCTCTTCCCTACTCCAGGCTCAGTCCTGTGCCACCTACCCTATGTCCTTAAGATCAGTCCTATTTGAGGTTACCATCCTGGATCACACTAAGTACTCACTCTTGAACTGCTCTGATATGCTAAACCATAACTATCCCCTTACCTGAACTATTCTCCACCTGTAGTAGCTGAAATAGATACCAGCTGGATACGCATTTGACTGTGTGTGCTTGATTCCTGAGTTGGGAGAAGACTCCTAGGCACTTCTATGTCGATTTCTATAGTCAGGCTGAGCATTTAGGGAGAAGAGAGTGCCCCTGGTGGCTCTAGTTAGTGATAACACAAAGGAAGTCCCAAGAATTCCAAGAGGGATTCGCATCCCCAAGTTAATTTTGTTAGCTGCTAATTGATCCCAGTTTTGTCACAGTCTCTTGTCACTCTGTATTTGTCCATATCTGTGTAAACATGGGTTTCTTATTTGTATGTCTTTGTTTGTCTCTGTTTTTTGTATAAATGATTGTCTATTTAAGGTTTTGTGTCTTTCCCTCTATTAATATCTGAATTTTTTTTAAAATTATTTTTTCAATTAACAAGCACTTATTTTTCTCTCCCTCCCACCAGCCCTTTCCCAGAGTAAAGGAAAACCCTTGTAGCACATATGTGTAGACAAGCAAAACAAATTCTCATATAAACCACCATTCTGCATCTTGAATCGATCACTTGTCTGTTAGGAGGTGGGTAGTACAGATGTACATCAGTCCTTTGTGATCAGGGCCGGCCATTACATTGATCAGAGATCTTAAGTCTTTTAAATGCCTGTGTCTTTGTGTGTACATGTATTGGTCTGTATCTCTGTATGTATCTCTGAGGACGTGTTGTTTGTGTATTTTTCCTAATCCTTGTGATGAGTCTAGGGAGAGGATTGATAAATTGAATTTAGATTGGTGCAACTGGGATTAAGAGAGAACAGTGACCCCTTTTCTGTGAAACCAGAAAGTAGAGCCAAGAGCTGACAGAGAGAAGGAAGAGAAGCATCTAAAAAAGATGAACAAGATCCACCTCGAGAGAAAGAACTCATGTGATCTGAATACAAATTGAAACATACTATTTTTCACTTTATTATTTTCATGGCCCACCCCGCCCCCTCGCCTCTGGTCTTTGTCTTTTTTCACAACAGGACTAATTTTACATTATTGAACACACATAACCTATATCAAATTGCTTACCATCTTAGGGAGAGGGGAGGGAAGGAAGAGTGGAAGAAAATTTGGAGCTTAAATTTTTTTAAAGTAAATATTGAAAAGGGCAGCTAGGTAGTGCAGTGGATAGAGCACTGGTCCTGGAGTCAAGAGTATCTCAATTCAAATCCAGCCTCTGATACTTATTAGCTGTGTGACATCAGATAAATCATTTAACTAAAAAAAAAAGTTAAACTTGTCTTTATTGGGGAAATTGGGGGAAATAACATACAATTTATTAATAAATTAATATTTATTAATGCATTATCCATTTTTGTTACTTAAATTATATTACTTATTATGTATTAATATGTATTATATTATTTATTAATAAAGTCACTTGACCCTGTTTGCCTCAATTTCCTCATTTGGAAAATGATTTGGAGAAGGAAATAGCAAACCACTCCAGTATCTTTGTCAAGAAAACCCCAAAATGGGGTCATAAATTGATTCTATATGAATATTAACAAATATATAAATACATGTTTATTAATAAAAATATTATTAAAATAATGTAGGATATAATATTTTTTTAAAGATGAGTAAGAATAGGAGGGGTGACCAGTGGGTCAAGGGGAGGGGAAGATATTGGGTAAATGAGGAAAATGGGAACAGAATGCGAGGAGAATCAGTTTAGAGATGGGAGGAATCTTAGAAAGTACCGAGTTGGATCTCATTTTGAAGATGAGGGAACTGGGGGTTGGAGGGCTTGGTGATTTGCCATCTAGTTAGTTGCAGAGCCAGGACTAGTATTTAGGTCTCCTGTTGTCCAATTCAATTATACTTTCCAAAAGAAGGGAACAATGTTTCAGTGAAAAGAATGTCAGATTCGGAATCAAAGAGCTCTGCCCCTTACCACCTGTATGACCTTGGATGAGTCACTTAACTTCTCTGGGCCTCAGTTTCCCTTTTTTGTATAATAAGGGAGTTGTACTGTACTCAGTGACCTCTAAGGTCCCATCTAGTGCTGTCTATGATCCCATGACAAGAGATATCCTATACAATAGGCATCTATTCATCTCCATGTGCTCAGCATTAGAAACACAAAACAGAACAAAACAAAAAATTGCCCCTGCCCCTAGGGAACATTTAGTTAGATATACAAGGAAATTGGAGGAGGAGGAAAGAGTACTAAGAGCTGGGGAGATCAGGAAAGGCTGACAGTAAGAAGCCTAAAACGTGGAGCTCGGTAGGGAGTGTGCACCAGGTATAGGAGATAGCCTGTACAAAGACATAGAGGAGGGAAATGGAATGATGAGTTTGAGGAACAACTAGTTGTCCAGTTTGGTTGGAGAGTAGAATTTGTGAAGGGGAGTAGTACAGAATGAGGCTGAGAAGATAAAAAGGAGCTAGAAATAAAGGATATTAAATGATATGCCTTTTAATTTTATCTCATAGGCAGTAGGGAGCCCCTGAAGGTATTGGAGTAAGTAGTCAGACACTTGAAGGCATGGTCAGCCTTGTGCCTTAAGGAGAGTATTTTGACAATGGCATAGAAGTTATACTGGACAGGGAAGTAATTCTGTAATCACAGAATATCATTGAGGAGATGGTTAACAATAATCCAGGTGAGGAGTGATGAGATCCTGGAAAGATTTGGCAACTGATTGACTAAAAGTAGGTTGTGGTGGTGGTATCTTTGTGTTCGACTTTTTGTGACCCCATTTGGGGTTTTCTTGGCAAAGATACAGGGGTGGGGGGCAGCTAGGTGGCACAGTGAATAGAGCACCAACCCTGGAGTCAGGAGGACCTGAGTTCAAATCCAGCCTCAAACACTTAACATTTACTAGCCATGTGACCTTGGGCAAGTCACTTAACCCCAACTGCCCTGCTTTGCCCGCTCCAAAAAGCAAAAAAAAAAAAAAATACAGGGTGGCTTTTGATTTTCCTTCTCTAGCTCATTTTATGAATGAGGAAACTGAGGCAAACAGGATTTAGTGACTTGCCCAGAGTCACATAACTAGTAAGTGTCTGAGGCCATATTTGGACTCAGGAAGATGAGTCTTCCTGACTCCAGGCCTATACTCTATCCACTTCACCATTAGCTGCCCAATGTCACCACTTAGCTGCCCAACTTCACCACTTAGCTGCCCAAAAGTAGGAGGTACCCATATTCCAATTAGGAGTTGCCCGTATTTCAGCCTAAATGTTACTTGTGATAGAAGACATTATATTGCAAAATTAAAACAGAATGCCTGTAAGATATGAGACTATTAAATAGTCAGAAAGGAAATTGATTAATAAAATTTCAAATTCATTTGCACCTAGGAAATTATAAGCTCCAGGCCAGGGGTGAGTAACTTGTGGCCTTGAGGTCACATGTGGCCCTCTAGGTCATCATTTGTGACCCTTTGATTGAATCCAAATCTCATAAAACAAATCTCCTTAATAAAAGGATTTGTGCTGTAAAACTCGGACTCAGTCAGAAGGCCTTACCCAAGGACCGAGAATGCCATATTAGGGTCACATCTTCCCCGCCTTTTCTTAGGAAAAGATAAAAGGGGTAATTATCTTATACAGATGAGGTATGAGAGGAAGAATTGATACAGAGGGATTAGATGGGGGAGGAAGGCTGGTAGTTCTGGAACCCTACTCTCATTGGGAATCAGTTAAAGAGGGAACAATACGTATAAATCTAGACATATGTAAAAGTCTTCTAAATTCAGAAAGAAATAAAAGGCCAAGGGGATAGGGAGGGGGGACAGGATAAGGGAGGTATCTTTGGGGGGGGGTAGGTTAAGGAATAGGAGGGCAAGGTAGCCTTGAGGCCACAGTTCCCCACCCCTGCTAGGCTGTTAATTACAGTTCCATTGATGCCTGCCTGGGACATGGGCTAGCCATCTCTGGAACAACTGTGGAAGAGAGCAGAGGTAAGATTTCAGGAAAAACAAAACCCAGAACTAAGAATGAAAGAGGAAGGCCAGTAACCATTGTTTTGTGGCAGGGCAGAAGGAAAACGAAATCCTATGCACCCAACACCAGGTGATGAAATATTTGAGAAATCTGGACTTTATCAGGATGATCAGATAAAGGGGCCCTGACATATGAGTGAAGTATTTGACATATGAGTGATGTAGAGATTGGAGCCTTATCTGTGATTTCAACAGCCCAGGGAGACTCATGACATAGTAGATAAGTCCCAGAGTTGCTGCACAGAGAGATTAGGAACTTTGGCTAGGAACACAAAACCAGTAAGAGGGAGCTAGCTGGTGAGGTGGGAGAGAGCACTGGAGCTGGAGTCAAGAAGACTTGCATTTCAACCCTGCCTCCAGACACTTAATAGTTATGTGACCCTAATCACTTAGCCTCTCTCAAGCTCAGTTTCCTGCCCCATAGGGTTGTTGTGAAGATCAAGTGAGATAACATATGTAAAATGCCTTGCAAACCTTAAAGTGCTATATGAATGTTAGGCATTTGTTACAGCTATTATTAAAAACCTGGGGTTCACATCTGTAGCAGCAAGCACCCTAGCACACCCAGGATGCCTGCTAGCACAGGTTCTTTGATCTGCTTTTCTAAAGGAAAGCAACTCAAAAGGGGTTAACAATCTTACTTTAATCAGACATATATCATTTACCTAGTTCAGGGGGGAAGAGGCAGCACTCTGAACTTCAGAGAACACAAACAGAAGTTACAAGCAGACAAAAAGTACAGACAGAGAAAAAACACAATTCAGCAGACCAACAGAGAGGGCTTCTAGTGTCTGACCATTACATACATACATAGTTAGTTAACAGAGAGAGAAGCACCAACATCTGGGTTTTCAAAGCAAGGGGGCTCAATGGCTGCCCAAAGTCTCATCTGACCAAATCACACAATTATTCCCATAAGTGAGCCCCAAAGCTAAACCTCACTTCAGGGTATATATAGCCTTCTCCAGGGTCAGAGGACATCACAACCTTTGTGACCCACTGACTAATCACAGGTCTTCCTGAAAAACAAGCCTCCTCTAAGCAAGCTTCTTTTGTTGCGCTTCAAGTGAGGCCCATTAAGAGGCAGGAAAGATCTTCAAATTTCCTAGGCCTATTAAGGGGCAGGGAAGATCTTCAAATTCCCTTACCATGACAATATCCCACCTCAGTTACTCATGAGCTGTGTGATCCCTGGAAAGAAATTCAACCTCTCTGAGCCTCAGTGTCTGCAAAACAGTAATATTAATGTGACCTACCTCATTGAATTTTGTGCAAATCAATTTAGGTAATGTATGTAAAGTGCTTTGCAATCCTTAAAATGCATTACAAATATCCTCTAGTAGTAGTAGTAATTGTAGGAGTAGTGTAGTAGTAGTGGTGGTGGTGATGGTAATGGTAGTAGTGGTAGTAGTAACATTGGTAGCAGTAGTAGAGGCAGTGGTGGTAATGGTGGTAGTGGTAGTGGCAGTGGTTGGTAGTAGTGATGGTAGCAGCAGAAGTAGTAGTAGTAGTAGTAGTAGTAGCAGCAGCAGCAGCAGTAGTAGTAGTAGTAAGGACAGGATCTGAATCTTGGCCTTCTTGACTTTAAACCCAGAACCCTCTCTAATATACTGTGTTGCCTCTGAAGAGTGCATTTTTTTTCTTTTCTGTGCTTTTTTTTTTCACTTTCATAAGCATTGTTCTTTTCATCAACTTATTATCTGTGTAGTAGGGCAGGAAGAACATAAAAGAGGGTTGGGAGTATGTCCTGAGACCACATCCTGAAAACCATAGATGATAACAAAGTCTCTGGTGGTAATAGCACTGATTTGGGCAACCTGAGGGTTATCCTATAGACAATAAGGAGCTACTGAAAGTTTTATAACCCACTTCTTCATAATCCACTGAGGTTATGAAGAAATCCATTGGAAGATGCTGAAGGGAACAAAGACTCCTTAGATGCCAATTCTATCACCAGTGGGGAGGAGGAATAACCCAATGCTAGTGGGATGGGGATGGGGAATAAAAGCTATGGCCAGGGCACTAATCTATGACCTTGTACTATTATAGCAGCCTGTCTCCTGACCCAGCATCAAGATGTCTACCTTTGGACACACATTCCCCTTCTATGCTGGTCCCAAACCCACCTTTCGCATGGATACCACCTCAGCAGTCATTATCACAGTCTTCTTAACTGTTCTGGTCACTTTCATTGGAATTCTGCCTGGTATCCGAGGCAAGATGGTAAGAGAGGTGCTCTAGTCTGGCATAACTCAGCTTGAAGAAACCCCAGCCCCAAGAAAACTCCAGTCTCCAGTCCCAAATCTAACCCCCATCTTAGGGGAATCCTAGCCTAACCAAGATGACTATAGCCTTAGGAAACCCCAACCCTAAATAACCACAACTCTCGAGATACCCAGTCTGGGGGAGACCTTGATTATTGTTTAGGGTGGGATGGAGAGGGAGGAAGAGTTCTGATCATTGAATTCAACTCATGATTCAGAGGCTGTTTTGGCTGCTTCGGGTAGTGACCAGTCTGTTCATTGGAGCTGCCACCCTGGGTGAGTATGTACAGAGAAGAATCAAATGCCCATTCTTGAAAATGTGAGCTTCTATTGCAGTTTCATGATGTGTTGTGGTAGAACTGTCTCAAAGGATTCAGAGTCATACCATCTCTAATCCAAATATAGGCATTTATTGAGATTGACGCCTCTCATGAAGCAAGATGAGTTCCACGAGGAACCAACAATTTCAGAGAGAGCAAGATGGATTTTTATAGGGTAAAGAAGAAATTACATAACAGAAATTGTGAATAATAAAAAGGCAGAAGGGGTTTGTTAAGGGATTAGGTAATGGAGGAGGGGTCCCAGCCACAGTGGAACCGCACATGACATTACTCACAATGCATACAGAAAAACCCATTTGGGGAGTATGCATGTATGATAATGACATTATAATAAGCCTTGCTTCATCATAAGTTCACCTAAAGGACAGCACAGGTGCCTACTTAGGGAAAGTCCCTTCTGTTATTTTGGGGTCTACATCCTGCTTGGGCATCCTGGTAGTGCTGCTTTCTGATTGGCTGAGTATTGTGGTTCTGTCTGAGACTAAATGGATGTGGTTGTGGTTGAGTGTAAGGACACACCGGCTAGGAAATATGAGGAATGGGTCTGGGGGCAGTGGCTGGGCTCCCATTACATGGACACACCTGCTGTTTCTGTGAGAAATATGAGTTCATGGACACACCTGTTGTTCTAGGTGAGTAGTGAGGCAAATATGAAGAAGTTAGGGTATTGATTGATGGAGTGGCAAGTGGCTATGTAGGGGTGGTGGGCCTGCTGTTCAGTGGAGCCTATAAGGAAGTTAGAATATTGGGGCTGGGGGCAGCTTTATTAGAATTCCATTTCTTCCATTTCCCTAGGCTTTCTCTCCCTCTCCCTCACATTGTTCCCTTCACTGAAAGACCAACTCTCACTATGTTGTGAGAAGCATCTAGGGAGACAAGTGTGCTGGCACTCCTTTATCAAGGAGTCTGAGGCTGCTGAATCATTTGAGCTTGGAAAATTCTAAGCTACAGTGGGTGAAAACTGATCCAGTATCCAACTAAGTCTGGCACCATTATGGTGATCTCTGTGGGGCAGGAGGTCACACAGCTACCTTAGGGCAAACAAAGTCATATGGGAAACAGCTCCCTTGCCTAACAAGAGATTGCTAAATGACCACTCTGGGTAAGATAGGGAGATAGTGTAAAATTGGACAATTTTAGGTGTGTGTGTGTGTGTGTGTGTGTGTGTGTCTGTGTGTGTGTGTGTGTGTGTGTGTGTGTGTGTGTGTGTGTGAAGAAAGAAGACATAGGAAAAACTACCCTAAACTGGGAATCCAGAAACTTAGTTTCTGGTTTCTGGTTTCAGGCCTGCCACCGACTAGTGGCATGACTTTGGGCAAGTCACTGCTTTCCCTTCTTCTGGGCCTTGGTTTCACAACTATAAAACAAGCAGACTATACTAGATGTTTCTGAGGTCTTTTCTAGAAACAAATCCCATAAGCCTATGAAGCTATGACTTTCCCTTCCCTCTGCTTTTCTGTGTCACTCATGGTGCTAAGAACGTCTTTAAATTTAAAAAATTTTTAATTAAAAAATTTTTTTGTCTTTTTGGAGAGGGAAAGGCAGGGCAATTGGGGGTAAGTGACTTGCCCAAGGTCACACAGCTAGTAAGTGTTAAGTGTCCAAGGCTGGATTTGAACTCAGGTCTTCCTGACTCCAGGGCCAGTACTCTATTCACTGAGCCACCTAGCTGCCCCAAACTTTTTTTTGAACAGATATTATCTCATTTGATGCTCACAACAACTGTGGGAGGTTGTTATTATCCCATTTTATAGTTGAAGAAACTGAGGCAAATGGAGGTTAAGTAATTTGCTGAGGGTCACACAACTGGTAACTGTCTAAGGTTGGATCTGAAGTCAGGTGTGCCTGATTCTAGGCCCAAGGCTTGATCCACTGCACCACCAGCTGCCTCTCCTTGCCATGAGTGAACTCTCTGACCCCATTTGGGGTTTTCTTGGTAAAGATACGGGAGTGGTTTGCTATTTTCTTCTCCTGCACATTTTTTAATTGATAAGGAACTAAAGCAAACAGATTAAGTGACTTGCCCAGGGTCACACAGCTAGTAAATGTCTCAGGCCGGATTTGAACTCAGGAAGATGGGTCTTCCCGATTCCAAGTTCAATGCTCTACCCACTGAGCCACCTAGCGGTCCAGCCTGGAATTACAAAGGGACAAATTAAACTGAGTATTTTCACTCGATATTTTTATGTAGCTGAAATCAAGTTAAAGTGAACACCTGAACCTAGAAGTCCCTGGAAGACAATGACAATAGAAGTGGGGAAATGGCTGATTGCATTGTCTTGGTAACAGTGGAAGGAAAAGGCGTCTCCATGCTGAGGCTGTTTATTAATTGCAGCAGCTAGGTATCCAAGTAGTACAGCTTTGGACCTAGAGTCTGGAAGCCCTAAGTTCAAATCCAACCTCAGACACCATCTGTGGGACCCTGGGCAAGTCTCTTAACCACTGTCTGCCTCAGTTCCCTCATCTGTAAAATGAAGATGATAATAGCACCTACCTCCCAGGGATGTTGTGAAGTTCAGATGAGGAAATGTGTGAAATGCTTTGCAAATCTTAAAGCACTTATGTAGATGCTAGTTATTAGCAGTAATTCATAATAATAATATTCCATTTTCTCCTTCTCCTGTTGCTCTGGGCAGCATCTCTCTAGAGAACAGATGCAGCCCCAGACAAAGAAGGAGAGGCTTTGAACACGGTGATCATATCTGCCCTACCATGCTCCCATGACTCTCTTACCCTTCCTCCTGTACTCCTCTCTCCAGCTGTGAACTTCAGTGGGGAGTGGTCCGTGGGCCAGGTCAACACCAATACTACCTATAAGGCCTTCAGCCCCATGAGGATCAGTGCAGATGTGGGATTGCAAATAGGTCTTCGAGGGATCAATATCACCCTTACAGGTAACAGGACATGATTGGGTGAATCCTGGTGGGGCTTTGTATCTTTGGAAATCATGTAACTTTGGGTCAGGGGAGCTTAAGGAACACAGAATGGGAACAGTGGGAGAAACACTGGCTTTGGGGTCAGAAGACATGGGCAGATTTCTGCCTTTAATGATTACCATATGACCTTAGGCAGGTCGCTTAACCTCTTCTTCTTTAAAATGAAGAAGTCAGACTAAAGGGCCCTTGGAATCTCTTGCCTTTCTTAATGGAGAATCCTGTGATCCCTGAGACGTACTTTTTCTCTCAGTCATGGTCAAGGTTTTCCTCCCTAGCTCATTCCCATGCTCTATCTTCCCACTGTGCTCTTTCCTATTTGAATCTGTCCCTACTGAATTGGGATGGGATATTATAAGACACTCTCTGGCTCTCACAGGGGAAACACACACACATACACACACAGCCCACTTGGTCCTGGTCCCTCCTTGGTCCTTGGATGTTGGCCTTTCTTCCCCTGTCTCTTTTCCCCAGGGATACCAGTACAACAGCTGAATGAGACCATTGACTACAATGAGCAGTTCAGATGGCACTTTGGACAGAATTATGCTGAGGAGTATAGGAAAGCACTGGAGAAGGGGGTGCCTGACCCAGTGCTCTACCTGGCAGAGAAATTTACTCCCAACAGTCCCTGTGGCCTGTACCGCCAATATCGCCTAGCTGGACATTATGCTTCTGCCACACTTTGGTAAGGATGGAGGGCTGGGAAGGGCAGCAAGATGACCTGCGCTTTAGATAATAATCTTTTACTATCCTGGATACCCTGGGAGGAGGGGGCTGGCATCCTGGGCACAGATTCCAAGTGGTAGTTAGCTAAATGTACTATGGAGGTGAATCACTCAGACCCCTCCCCCCAGAATCTTGTGGGTATCATGGGTCCCTTTCTCCTCACTTGAACAATGCCTTAACAGGGTCGCATTCCTTTGCTGGCTTTTATCAAATGTGCTGTTCTCCATGCCTGCATTAATTTATGGTGGACACATGCTCCTGGCCATGGGGGTCTTCCTCATCCTTTCATTAATCTTCTTCTCCACGGCCACCACACTGACGCCAATGTGCCCACTCCGCCTGGGTTCTGCCTCCCTGCACACTCAACATGGACCTGCCTTCTGGATCACACTGGCTACTGGTAAGGACCCTCCTGGAGAGATTTCAGGGAGAGGGCCCAGGAAGTGAAAGGGAGGAATGGGGTGGCCTTTCCCAATGAAAAGGGGACTCCTCTTTATGAGATTTCCCTTCTTCAGCACACAAGAGGACTAGACCCTCGGAGTAATTACTTCTCACCTCTGGTGTATTTACCCATTCTCAGGATGACTTCTTGGAAAGGGTCAACCGATTAAGGCCATTTCATGTAGTGATGGCTATATTGTGATGATGCCTCTCACCCTAGGCACAACTAGGTGACACATTAGGTAAAGTTCTGGATTTGGGGTCCATAAGACCTGAGTTCAGATCCTGCCTCAGACGGTTACTAGCTATGGCGTCAGACACGACTGAAATAACTGAACAACAACAAAAAACCTCGGGCAAATCCTTTAACTCCCCTTTTCTCTTCTGTAAAATGGGGATAATAATATTGTAATATATGAATGTGCATTATATTATATTAAATTATATTAATTTCCCCTATTTCATTGTGAGAACCAAATGGTATATATATAAAGTACAATGTAAGTGCTAACTATAAATTAACATGCAACATAAATGCTAGCTAACATATATAAAGTACTTTGCTCATCTTAATGTGCAATATAAACATTAGCTATTATTCTTATTATCCCTTTATACACTCTTTGCCCCTCACCTCTCTTTTATGTGCCCCTGCTTGTACTCCTTCCCTCATCACTTAACAATTCAATAAGCATTTATTTATCATTTACTGTGTGCTAGGCACAACGATAAATGCTAGGAAATGTAAAGACAATGGGATGAAACAACATCTACACAACATATACACATGGGATGAGTGGAATTAAGTACTGAGTAGATACAAAGTAACTTAGGAAGGCATTAACAGCTCTTCCTCTAGGGGGCAGCACAAGAACTGCACTCTGAAGCTGTTCTTTGAGGTAGAAGAGAGATCATACCAAGCACTGTATCTTAGCTAAAGAACTGGAAGGGGCTTCTAAGACCATCTCCTCAACCCTCTCATCTCACAGATGAGCAAACTGAGATCAGGGAGGTAGTAAGCATCAGAGGCAGGATTTGAATCTAGCCACAGAACCCATCTTTCCAGACCAGTTACAGATCACTCTCCCCTGTTCACTCAAAGAGATAAATATCTGTAATGGGTCTGGAAAGACAGACAAGAATCAAAGTGTAAAGGGCTTTGAATGCCAAATAGAAGAATCTGCATTTTTTTTTCCTGGAAGGAATAGGGAGCCCCTGAAGTTTCTTGAGTAGGAGAATGACATGTCAAACCTGAAATTTAGAAACATTAATTTGGTACCTATGTGGAAGATAGATGAGAGAAGAGAAACGTTGTAGTCAGGGAGAATATGAAGTGGGGTTTGGAAAGAGAATGAATCGTTTGGGTCCTAGGACCAGGTTGAGGTTGAGATGTTCATGGGCCATTCAGGAGGAGACATCTAGCAAGTAGTTGTTAATTCAGGACTGGAGCTCAGGATATAGAGTAAGACTGGGTAAATTGAGGGTCAATATGTATACAGGTGATAATTGACCCCATAAGACTTTAAAGGATCACCCAGAGAGTATATCCAGAAAGAGAAGGGAGCCCAGAACAGAGCCTTGGGGTGCACCTATGAAAAGGATGTGAGATATGAATGATGAACGATACTACCCCTCCCCTTGTTCCTGTCCCGTGTCATTTTCTCTCTCCTTCCTCAGTCCCACCTTACCACATGTTGTTCCTGTTTCCCTCCCTACCCCTTCCTTCCATACTGAGTGCTCTCTGTGTTTCTCTCCCCTCCATACCCCCCACTCTCCATGTATCTGTCTCAGACTTCTTTGCCTACTCTCCTCTTCTCCTCAGGGCTGCTGTGTATTCTGCTGGGCCTAGCTGTGATGGTAATGCACAGGATATGGCCAGACAGGCTGAAGATTTTCTTCAACCAAAGTGAGGTGGAGGTAACTGAAAAGACAGCAGGTCCAGAGGAAGGGGGACTCCTGGGTCCACGATACAGGACTTCAGTAGAGAGTCCTGGGGACCAAGATATAACTCTGTCAGAGGCTCCCAGTGAGGAGCCCCTTATTGAGGAGCCCATCAGGCCTCCAGGGGAGCCCCAGAGAGAGCCAGAGAGTTCCTTATAACATCCCATCTCCTATACCCTACTGGAATTAGGAGTTTAAGGAAGTTAGATGTTGGTGCCCTTTAGCCCCTTCTGTCAGGGATTTCCAGTTGGCATGCACTTTTACCCTCCCAAATTGATGACATTTGAGACTTCCTTTCAAGTTCTACACTTCATCCAACTCAATGAAACCATGATTACCACCCCCAAGTTTATGGTGGCCATCTTCCCAGAAAGGCAGCATGGTATGCAAGAAACATTGGACATGGAGCCAGAAGACCTGCATTCAAGTCTTAGCTTGAATCTACTGCATTAATTCAGTTCAAAACAACAAGCATTTATTATATGCCAAGCACAGTGAAAGGAGCTGGGATACAAATTTCCAGAACAAAAACAAGTCCTTGCCTTAAAGAAGTTTGACATTCTGCTTATTAGCCTGTGACCTTGGGCAAGTCATTTCATCCCTTTGGGACTCTGTTTCGGCATCTTTAAAATGGGGAGAGGAAGAGAATGGACTGGATCAGTGATTGCTAACCTGTGGGGCCTTGAATATATAAGGTCACCAAATAATGACATTTTGTTTTTTTACCTTTACCAAAATATCAAATGGGGTGGGAGGAGGTGTTTTGGAACTTTTATGTAAAAAAGAAGTCCTGTGATCCTCATGCTTTAAAAAATTGGGTCTACATTCTAATGTCTAACCCTTGTAGTTGGCATCTGAGCAATGACTTTGGAAGACAGCAGGTGGGGGTAGAGGCTATAAAGGTCTTCTATAGGAACAATCAAGTCACTTTACCGTGTTCTGCCTCAGTTTCTTCCCTTGTAAAATAGGGCAGTTGGGCCTGCCTTTCCAGGCCCCTTGTAGCTCCATCCTATGATCCCTCTCACATGATCAAAGATGCAGGCAGTTTTAGTACTCATTTCAAACCTGTCAGCCTGTTTTGTGTGTCTTGTAATTTCCTTTTCTCTGAAGATGCCCAGGCTTCATTTTAGTTTGCTTTCATATGGCTCAGTGTGTTGGAGGGAGGTGGTTACACAGCCTAATCTATCTGGCTATACTTAATTAAGTGAAACATTCCACTGGGAAAACACTATCATCCCCTTCACTTCCAATTTCCCCATTTATACCATCTTTCTTTTTATTCCCCCCAACTTCCACCACCTTGAGAACCAGCAAGACTTCAGTGCAAAGAACACTGAGCTAAGAGACAGGAGGCCAGTGGTCAGAGGGTTGGCTCCAAAACTCCATGAGTATTCTGTCAATTGACCTAATCCCACAGATCTAGTTAGAAAGAAATTGAGTGAGGAGTAAGACTGTCGATAAATGTGGAAACTTATGCTCTCCACCCTCCAGATCAGGAACTGTCAGTATAAGGTGAGGGGGACTCCCATTGTTAGGACTCCCAAAGAAAGCCAGAGGACCCAACCTGTGCTGTTTCATTGGTGGTCCAAAGAGTTGCATTTGTTGGGGAATGGGAAGTGGCCTTTCTGGGATAGAATCAATTGTGATTTCCCTGAAAACCCCCTTCCCGGGCTATTTGGGCTAGCCAGTCTGTTCCTGGCTCCTCCTCTCCGTACCCCCACTAGGGGGCAGCACGAGCATCGCAGAGTCCCTCCCGGGGCAACGTTGTTGCAACGAAGGACATTGAACTACCCCTGCTCGGACCTCGAGCCGAAGGACTCTGGAGTCAGGGATCGCAGGGAGGCTGGGGTGGTTCAAAAAGAGGTTGCGTACAGGGTCCACTTTGTTGAGGTTAGGGAACACGGCCAAACTATCTCCAGCATAAGGAGCAACACTGCAAGGGATCGAGGGTTCTAGACGGCAAAGTAACTGTGCATTCCCAGAACACACCCAGGCTGCGGAAATCAACAGATAGTTCTTTTTTTCCAATAAAAAAATAGAGTATTTATAATCGCCGCCTAACAGCCGCTGCTCATAGAGGGGTCCGCTTCGATTCGCCGCTCGCTCTCTCCGGCCAGCGGAGAAGGAAGGTGTGAGGTCCATGGGGCCGCTTCTATCCTAAACGGCTCCCATGCACCCTCCTGATTTGGCAACAGTCCGGGGTGTGAAGGCTCCCTACAAGCGAACAGCGAGTTGTATGTCTGGGGTCGCCGGTTTGCATTTCTCGGGCAAGTGAAGCGGATTGCTGTAGAACTGGGGCGTCACGCTCTTTGTTTGGGCTACCTGGTCGTCACTCAGGTCCAGGAAAGTGCGCAAGGCTCTGGGATGTGCATAGTGTAGGCACACCACCATCCCTCCTAGGAGCAGGCATAAAAAACCTGCAAAAGGTTGAGGAGGGGAAGAGGGTGTTAGAGGCCCCAGTCTAGAGCCTGGCTTAACCCCAGGACCCCAAACTGCACCTGGCCTGACCCTCACCCTTATTCCTTTCTTGTTTTAAACTTTTATTTTATTTTCAATTAAGAAGTACCTATTTTATATCTCCTTACTTCCTTCTCTCCCATTAAAAAAATAAAACCAAACCTTTAATAACAAATAAGGTCAAGCAAAACAAATCCCGGCGCTGGTCATCTTCAGTCCTATTCCTTTAGCCCCCACCCCCGCATTCCTTTTCCCTCCACTGCTGCCACCTATCCCTCCAACCTCTCAATCTCCTATTATTCTCGGAAGCGCATTTTTCTGTCCCAGGTCCTACCGGCTTCCCCAGGCTTACACCTTTCTCTCACCTGTGGCCACCGTAACCCAGAAGGCGGCCCCATAGTGGAGGATGAGGATCTCTGAGCCTAAGCGGATCGGGCATTGGGGCACAGTGGAGACGGTAGCGAAGGAGAAGATCGAGAAGAATACAAAGGCTCCGGCGATCAGCAGCGAGAACCCTCCGTAAAGTGGGGCGGGCATGGAAAGCAGCACGTTGGAAAGCACCCAGAAACAAAATGCCACCCTGCAGAAGAATGGGGGAGAAAAGTGAGAACAGCCCGGAAATGGAGAGCACTCTGTTGGGAGTGTGGAGGAAGGGTTAGGGGAAATCCCAGGGGCTAAAGAAACGGACTTCTCAGCGTGACCTCGTGGATTGACTGTGGGTCTTGGAGTCAGGAAAATCTAGGTTCAAATCCTGCCTCTGACACTTACTAGCTACCACTTCTCTGAGTTTCAAGTTTCTTTATCTGTAAAATGAAGTTGGGAATCGGTTTTGATTACTTTTTTTTGTTTGTTTTTGTTTTTTGGAGGGGCATTTGGGGCTAAGTGACTTGCCCAAGGTCACAAAACTAGTAAGTGTTAAGTGTCTGAGGCCGAATTTTAACTCAGGTCCTCCTGACTCCGGGGCCGGTGCTCTATTCACTGTAGCCACCCCAGTTTTGATTACTTTTTAAGGATACTGATACTGGGGTGGGGGGAGATATCTGGTTAGGAGTCCTTGGATCCCCGCTCCCTCCCCAATAACTTTTCATTCGCCCGGTTCCACACACCCCACCAGCATCGCCTACTTGAAAAAGAAAAGGGGAGGAAGAAGCTTCCTAGACACACCATTCCCCCCATTGCGTCCTACGCCTCCCGCGGGCAGTCGGAAGCCCTAATTACAAGCTAGACTTCGACGCGCTCGCGTAATCCTTTTGCTAGAACCCGAGGCGTTGCTGCAGCGGGTGCTGGGACTGAGAGCGAGAGGTGAGAGGCCCCCAGGATATGGATAGATGGAATGAGGCTCCCAGTTTAGGTAAGGACTACAGCTCTGCGGGTGGTTGGTATCAGCCCCCGCAAAAAGTAGGAGCAATCAGTCTGTAGGACTTGCTGACCCTGGGGTGACAGGAGTTCCCAACTTTCATTATTGGGTTCCCTGAGCTGCAGAGCTGGTTAAGCCGGTTGAGCCTGGTGTGAGACCCCACCTCCTCGCAGTGGACTCCCCCAAGTACACTCGTGCACTCACCAGAGTGTAGCCAAAGCGTAGTGTCCAGCCAGCCGGTACTGGTGATACAGGCCACAGGGACTGGTCGGGGTGAATTTCTCCGCTAGGTAGAGCACAGGGTTAGGTAGCCCCTTCTGAAGCGCCTTCTCATACTCCTCGGCATAATTATCTCCATACCTCCAGCTGAATTCCTCGTTATAGTCGATAGTCTCGTTCAGCTGGTGCACTGGGGTCCCTGGAAGAGGGGCATAGGTGGGATCATCAAGGGTCTGGCGAAGTCTGTCTCTATGAGTGGTCGTGGGGGTCTGTGCTGTGTGCAATGGGAGCAGCTTCAGAGTACATCAAAATGCGGAGTGGGGTCACAGTGGCACAAGGGAAGAGACGAGAGGCTTCTCCAGTGCAGGGAAGAGGAAAGCTTCTTAGGGAACTTAAATTCCAACTCTGTAGCCCTAGTTTGCCAAAATGTCCCAGACATGGATACAAACATATCCTGCCACTGCCCCCAACCCTCCATCTCATGATAGGTTTCTAGAATAAGACACAGTCACCTCTAGAATTTGGACAGGGGCCGGGTAGACGCATCCTCTCCTTTAGTCTTTCTCACCTGTGAGCGTGATGTTGACTCCTGACAGTCCAATCTGCAGCCCGATATCTGCACTGACTTGGGCAGAAGTGAAAGCCTTGTAGGAGGTGTTGGTTTTGACTTGGCCCACGAACCAGTCCCCGCTGAAGTGCACGGCTGAGAAGGAACAACATCGTTTGGGGATGTTTTTGTTCGTTCGTTCGTTTGTTTTTGCCGTAAGGAAGATGTGGTGGTTTGAGGGATGAGAAGCACAGTGGGGGAACATGAGGAGCATGTTGGTGAAGTGCAGCACAGTGGGGTCATGAGGCATAGACATAGGGATATGATAAAGGGAAAAGAAAAGGGGGACTCACCCACTACTCTGGGAGAAACTAGAAATGGGCAAAAGGCGCTCAGAGAGAGAGGTATAGTGGGTAGTATCTGCCAAGAGCCACTTCTCCAGCTCTCCTAGTCTCTGCTTTTCTAAGCTGCCCTCTCCCTACCTCCTCCCCCAAGAGGCAAACACTCACTCACCTACAATCTCTGCTCCAATGAACAGGCTAAGGAGAATTCTAATACACCAGAACCAGCGCTGCAAGGACAGAAAAGATCAATAATGATGAGAATATGATTTTCATGCCCCAACCCCTAAGAGCCTTCCCACCCCCATTATTTGCTCTGATTCACAGCCAAGAAAAGATAACCAGTTCCTTAATAAACCTCTCCTGCTTACCCACACTGTTTGGAACCAAACTCCAAACTATTGGAAATTGACTTCAGAGAAAATCTTGTCTTTGCCTTACTTAATTTTGGTAGAGGCAGAATACTAAACTGTACCTGCTAGGGGCCTGACCCAGTAAGGAATTTCTCAGTTTCTGAAGTCATACTCTTCAGGCACTCCTCACACCCCACCCCTCAGGAGTCACAGTTGAATGAACTTTTCTCCTTCACTCTCCTTCTCTTTGCATTCCCCATCCCAACCCACAGTTTGACACTCCTTCTCTGCCCTTTACTCTTCTGGTCACTGGTCTATGAGACTCGTTGATTCCTGGAGCAATATTAGAGAAGGGTGGACCCTCCCAGGAAGAGGAAGGCTCAAAGACTCAGTTGCCAAGAGGAGTGAATAGTATCATGCTCACAGAGACTGATCCAATAACATTGATTTCCTTGCCGCTCTTCACAGGTATCATTCCAGTTCTAGCATTTTCACCAGCTGCTTTCCCTTCTCACCTCCACCTCCTGCCTTCCCTGGCTTTCTGCAAGTCTTAGTTAAAGTCCAGCCTTCTACATGGAGCCTTTCCCAGTCCTTCTTAATCTTAGTGACTTCTGACAGTATCTTCAATTTTTCCTAAATATAGCTTGTTTGTACATGTTTGTTTGTAAATCGTTTATCACCATGAGACTTCAAACTACTTGAGAACAGGGGCTGCTTTTTGTCTTTCTCTGTATTCCCAGCACTTATTACAGCTCCTGACACATAGTAGGTACTTAACAAATGCTTTTTGACTGAATTCTCACAGGAATCCACACAGAATAACTGTCGAGATGAACTTGCTTCAACATGTTTTATGAAAAGCAAAGGCACAATTTAAGTTATGTGAGATTGTAGGAAGTAAAGATAAGGACTCGGATCCCCACGATTCCAAGTCTGGTAGTTGAATTTATGAGCCTTTAGAATTCAGGACTCATTCACACACATCACCGGAGCAAACCAACCTAGATGGACATAGCACCTACATGAGCACCCAGAAATACTGATAGAGAAACTGTCCACTATACACACATCCATGTGTACTAACCCTGAAGTACTTCAACTCTCTTGAATTTGGTGCTCCACAAACTCATCATCCAGAGAAGGGTAGATTGTGGATGGTGAACCAGAGAGCAAAAGGATTGAAGCACTTGAATGAGGAAGGGAGAGAGAAATGGGTCCTGAATAATACCTAGGTTGACAGTCCCAGCTTCTAGTAATTGCAATGAGCTAAGGAGCATCCTGATTCTGGAATCACTAAACTATGAGTGACTTCCAGCTAAAAGTGTGGGAAGCTTTCCCAATAAGCTTTAGAGTTCAGGACTTGGAGAAATGATGCCCCTTGATTCAGACCCAAATTCTACCTCAGCCATTCTGGTCTGCTCTGTGTCTGTTTCCCCATGGGTGACATTGGCTATTCTCCCCTCTCCTTTAACCCATAGCAGAAGTCAACAAGGTTCATCAATTCCCACTGTTGCTGGAGGCTCCAAAGTCATTTAAGAGCTGAATGGAGAGGGGTCGGTGATGGGTCACCACTCTCTTGGAGCTCTCACAGAAATTCCTCCCCTTCCCTTATTCCATTGACCCTAATCTGGTGCTAGACTACAGCCTCACCGAGTGACCGCGGATTCCAGGAAGAATGAGCAGGAAACTGGCTGCCAGAGCCAGGAATACTATGATGACCACTAACAGGCTGACGTTGAAGCCGGCGGCTTGACGGGGTTGGGGGTAGAAAGGCAGTTCGCCATTGAACAACGTCATGTTGACTGTCACCGGAGGAGAGAAAGATCAAGGGTTCCGAGTGGCAGAAATCCACCTGTTCTGCAGCCGGCAAGTAACCTGAGATGAGGAGAGGAGATTTTACTGTCTGCATCCTTCCCCACTTCCTTTTCTATATCTTTCCCCAGCATATTCCCACCACCCCACACCCTCTGACTATACACAAGGGAGCAGATTTGGGTGAGAGATACCCCGAACACAGCAAGCTTGTCAATCAGACACGGGACAGAGCCTCAGGGGTCCAGCTGTCTCAGAGAGAGAAGGTGAGAGCAGCCCCCACCGGCACTGACCCCCATGCCCTCCACTTCCCTGCCTCATACCGAGCTCCCTCAAAGTGCTATCTATGCTGAAGTATCAGAAGCCAGAGAATCTAGGTCTCTTTCTCACCGGTGCTGTCCAGCTGTCTACTCTCTATCTTGATCTTGTCCTCCCCGTCTAGCTTTTTTATAGCTCCGTTTCGGGCAACAGACCCTTTTATAGAAGGGAGGATCAAGTGAGTCCCGATTTTTTCCTCCTGGGGTCCAGGACTGGAGGTGGGGAAAGGGGGTTATGCAAATGAAGGGCGGGGTGGTAGGTCAACTGGTCAAACCTCCGGGTGTGACTTTATGCAAATCAGAGGAAAGCGCTCGGCGGGGTGGACCCAGAGCACTAGCCAAGCCTACAGCCCAATAGCTCACATTCAAGGCCAGACTCCGGTCTGAGCGGACACTTGACCATAGACGCTGGACCTGCATGAAAACGTGGAGGGAGGGAGGTAAGTACGCAAACCTGTCTGGAGACCTGGGGGAGGAAGAGTAATCCCGGGAGGGAAAATAAAGACAGATACAGATATATGGCAAGAAAGACGAAATCTGCCGCTCAGAGCAAAAGAGAATTTGCCTTGAACAGCTCTATCATTTTACAAATGAGAAATTAAAGCCCTGAAAAGTTAAGTAATTTGCCCGGGGTCACACCTCTAGTAAGCCCCGGAGTTCTAATTCAAACTGCTCTCTCCACCACCAGAGAAAGAAGCATGAATCCGGTTTCATATATTTAAGAGTTGAAGGAGGAATTCTCTCTTCTCTTCCCAGAACAGGGCCTTCTGAGAAACCAGTATTCCTATCCTCTCCTCCACCAATCTCCTCCCTGCCCCCACCCCCACCCCTCTACCCTATTCAGTTTGTGTTTTGGAATCTCCCAGCTCCTTCCCTCAATGGATCTAGGACTGGCTGACAAACTACCTTTCAATATCTTATCCTACGTATTCCTACCCCCCCCATCCACTAATTAATACTGATCCCCTTTCTCCCCACCTCCATTTTTATTCCCATCTTCCTACCCCTGAGTGGTGTGCAGTTGAGAAAGATCAAGGAGGCAGTGAGGTTCAGGGAGCAAATAGAATGTGAAATGCCTAAGGTTTTTAATAGGTGTGTGTGTGTGTGTGTGTGTGTGTGTGTGTGTGTGTGTGTGTGTGTGTGTGTGTGTGTGTGTGTAGTGGGGGGGGGAAGTATGAAAAATCATAGACTTTTTTTAGGACTAAAAAATACCAGAGATCTAGTCCAAACTCATTTGTAAAAGTGAGGAAACTGAGGTTCAGAGAGGTGAGGAAATGGCAGAACCCAGATTAGGAAGAATTCAGGTCTCCTAATTTCTAATCCAGTGGTCTTTCTACTGAACCATACTACCCTAGGTGGGGGATGGGAGGTGTGTGGGAGGAAGGAGGGGAGTGAACATAAACCCCGTTAAGGAACAGCAGATAAATGTCGCTGGTAGAAACTTCTGGCACAGTGCTAGAGGAAATTGGTGTATCTACTTTAGGGAGGTCTATGTACTTTGATTCTCTTCCAGCTTCACTTTTTACAAGAGGGACAAACAGGGCTTGACCATCAGGGGTAGTGCTAAGAAGGGGAGAGTTAGAGTCTGTACATGTGCTGGCTGTAGGAGTATGGGACTGGCTATCCCAAGCAAGCTTCATCCTCACATCATCCCTCTCTCCCTAGACCCTGGGATCATCATGTTCAGTATATGGTTCCTGGCAATGCATATGGTTCTGATTGGACCCTGGGATCCAGTGGGTAAGTAATGAGGTGCCTTGGGAGGCAGAAAGTCAAATGGTCCAAGGTTCTTTTCCTTAGTTTCTCCTTCTGGACCCGAAGATTGGAAAAGCAGGAGCTGGGGTGAGTGGGAAAGGGCCAATGTCTTGCCTCTGTGAGGCTGTAGGAGTCTACCAGATTGGATCAGCTCCCAACTCATTGAACCTTTCCTTCTCTCTGACCAGCCCCCACTCAGGTACAGCTGGTTTGGGCAGATCAGGATGTTCTAAACCTTAGAGGTGACAGCAGTCATTATTCTTGAGGGGGGGGGGAACTACATGTCCTCAGGCAGGCTTTAGGAATGAGGAACAGGGGAGGGCCAGGAGCAGTTACTTGATTCCTGAGGAAAGAGGAGGAGCTCCCTGTGGGGATCCAAGGACGTCCAACGAAGGGGTAGTGGATGGGAAATTCTCTGCCTCCAGGGGCGCAGGAGTCTCTCACCATATCCTGGGAAGTCCAGCGCTATGATGGCTGGTTCAACAATCTGAGATACCATGAGCGGGGCTCAGCAGGTACCTAAAGGGCCTGGGCTAGCTAAGGGTGGGACTTAGTATGGTGAAGGAAAATTCTTGGGACATGCAAATCTACTTTCTGGGATGCTCTGGAGGCTGCAGAAGGAGCCTTGGCCAGTAGGTTGAACCAATTTGCTCTTCCCTCTGGAACTTCTCCCTACTCTGCCGGTGGGCAGAACTGGGAGGACCAGACCTTGACCCTGGGGCAGGGGGAGGGAGGTCTAGGGGACCTCTTAATAATGAACTAATAAGGGCCTAACTTTGGATGGAGGGGTTGGAGCTTGGCTAGGCCTAAACCAGAGGGTTCCTGGCCAGGAGCATAACATCCATCTCTCCTTCCTGGCCTCAGGCTCCAGACTCCAGCGTTTGGTTCCTGCCACATACTCAGATGGTGTTTACCAGCCCTTGGGGGAGCCACACCTACCCAACTCCCGAAGCATCAGCAACGCTGCCATGAAGGGTGCCTCTGGGAATGGCTCCTTACGAAACCGAACTGTGCTTGGAGTCTTCTTTGGTAAGAGGAATGTCCCTGATCCAAAGGCACTTCCTTGGACAGAGGAATAGGAAGGATTGTAGGAGCCTTACTCTCCTCATTACAAGTCTCACTGTCAGGTTTGAGCTTGGTCCCAACCCTGGCCTTGTCCTCTCTTCAAAGAGACCTAGTACAGAAAGAACAGGTTTATAGATTCCCAAGACCTTATCCTCTCTTTTTTTTGCCCTCCCTTTTTCTCACTCTACCCCAAACACAAGCTGTACCTTGACCCTTTAACTCTTGGGTATAGATTCCCCAGTCCCTCCTTCTGAGATTTAGCTTGGAAAGAGGGTTTCTCTCTGATACCGGAGGGAAAGATGTTCAGTCTTTTCCTACCTGATCCCTTTTTCTTCCTGCCTTCAGGCTACCATGTCCTCTCTGAGGTGGTGAGTGTGGACCGGCCAGGCTGTCCTGCTGAGTTTATGAACATCAACATCCCCAAAGGAGACGAAGTATTTGACCCAGACTCCACTGGGAATGTGGTGCTGCCTTTCCAGAGGAGTGAGTGGGACCCACACACAGGGAAGAGCCCTAACAACCCTCGAGATCAGGTGATTCTGGAAGAAAAGTCCACAACCACAAGAGTCCACAAGTCCAGGACTCAGTTAGGCTCCCAGTTTCTTTTAGGTTCAGGATGGTGATAAAAAGCAAGGAACAGAGTTGGGCAGTGGAGGGTTATTTTTTAAAGGGTGGGGGAGGAGTGAGGGATATTGTCCTTGGTGCTAAGGTTCATAAATGGAACTCCAGGGAGACTATGTGGTCTCCTGGTCTCTCCTCACTACTTCACAGCCCCTCATACCACTTCTGATGTCTGTCCCCAGATCAACCAGGTCACCAGCTGGCTGGATGGCAGTGCCATCTATGGCTCTTCTCACTCCTGGAATGATGCACTGAGGAACTTCTCTGGTGGGGAGCTGGCATCAGGGCCAGATCCTGCTTTCCCCAAGGATACTCAGGGATCCTACCTCATGTGGACAGCACCAGACCCTTCCACTGGGCAACAGGGCCCCCAAGGGCTATATGGTGAGTCAGGGGAGTTTGGAGAGCTGTGAGGCTAGGAATGATATAGATGGGAAGGAAAGAGAAGGTAAGGGGGGAAGGATGCAAGTCAGTTTGGAGTTTGGAATCCACCAAGGCAATAGAGTTCACTTTCTTCTCCTTGCATTGGTTGTAGTCTTTGGGGCCGAGATGGGGAACCAGAATCCATTTCTGCAGGCAGTGGGTCTCGTCTGGTTCCGATACCACAATCTGTGGGCGCAGAAGCTGGCCCAGGAGCACCCGACCTGGGGAGATGAGGAGCTGTTCCAGCATGCTCGGAAGAGGGTCATTGCCACCTACCAGGTCAGCCCAGATACCACCAGCTTCCTGTCTTTCAGCCTCCCAGAAAGGATAATAATCCTCTCCACCCTCAGGGCAGAGAGCTGCATCACAAGTAGAACTCATATTTATACGCTGCCTTAAGTTTCTTTTTTTTTTTAGTTCAAAGTAAAAAACATTTGCTCAAACAGGATAGCATATAAAATGACGAGGAAAAATGTCTACAACCATCCATGGAGTTCTCCTGCCCATAAGTTATCACCCCAACCTGGGGGAGAGCACATATGCAGAGAGCATGTGACCAGGGAATGTGCCTGGTAGATGTGATTGTAGGGGATATAGCTAGATTTGCCTTAAGCTTTTAAGGAAGGTTTCTTCAAAGCGCTTTCCTTACCCTGGCCCTGTTAAGAGTTGGAGCAGGAATTTGAACCCAGGTTTCTTTTCAGGGTTCGGTTTTCTAAGTCTAACTTCACTTCCAATAGAACAAGCTGCTCAATCCCCTCATCCTGGGTCAGACCCAAAACGGAGACACTCCAAGCAATAGAAACATCTTCAGTCTGAGGACAATATCTTTTCCTAAGGCTTTACTGCCTCAAAATATAAATGGCAAAAGTCCCACACAAAAGCAGAGTATTATTATATTTATAGGGCTATCTCTCCATCCTAGAGAAAGAACATATCTAATCCAAGGGCAGAGGGCATAGATAACCCCTTCCCAGTGACCTTGAAACCCTTACCTTATAGATTTCTAAAGGGTCTCTAAGGAATTTGAGAGTTATCTAGTGTAACAGGAAAGAACACTGACCTGAGAATTGTAAGACTGGAGTTTAAATCTCAGCTCTGCCATTTACTGCCTTTGGAACATTGGGCAGGTCACTTCAGAGTCCACCATCTTTTCATTTGTAAAATGAGGGAATTGTCTTTCTAGTTCTTAATCTTTGATTATATGATCCTATGAACATCATCTCTGAAATGTCTCTTTCCCTTCTTCCAACTCTCTTACCTGACTGATCCCCCACCTCTCTATTCTTACCTCTTTCTAGTCCTCCTTTCTCATCCCACTTCCCCAGCAGTTGCCATCAGCCTCTCATTTCTCTCACATCTCCTCCTCATATAGAACATTGCCCTGTATGAATGGTTGCCCAGCTTCCTGGAGAAAACCCCCCCAGCATATGAAAGTAAGTGGGGAACAGGAAGAGTATTTACCAGTGAGGGCTCAGGGCTGAGCATGGGCTTATGGTATGGAGTGGTGGTGTAGGCAAGATCTTGTGGACTGAAGAAGGACTGGGGAGAAATGAAAACTCCTGATCTTACTCTACCCAGGGTACAAGCCATTTTTGGATCCTAGCATCTCTCCTGAGTTCCTAGCAGCCTCCAAGCAATACTTCTCCACCATGGTGCCCCCTGGTGTCTACATGAGGTAAGGGAGAGAGTGGGCTTGTGATGGTGAGGGGCAGGGGTGGAATTTCTTCTGAGGGACTTAACTTCAGGTCACCCCTCTACCCACTCCCCCAATCCCCATCCCCCCATCTCCATGGAATGATGACAAGAAACAGAAGATAAGCAAGAGGTTAGGAGACTGGAGTTGGATGTAGGGTTGGGGAAGGAACATCTGGAAATCACTGCCCCCAGTATGGATCTTATGGAAGGAAATTGTGATGCCATCTTTTACACAAAGCCTTTCGAGATTTCCTATCATCCCCACCCCAAAGCCACGGCCCTCTGTCACCTAAATACCTCCTACTTGTTTTGTGTTTATTTATTTTGTATGTATATGTATATGCTGTCTTGTATTACATGTATATGTTGTCTGCCCCAACAGAATGTAATCTCTTGGAGGACGCTTGTTTTTGTCTTTGTGTAGCTAGTGCCTAGCCCATAGCAAGCATGCAATTAATGCTAGTTGATTAATTGATTGATTGTTGGACACCTTTCCTTGCAGAGGGATTAGAGCTAAGGGTTGGATCAACAGCTGGCATGGCCATGCCCAGGGTGGGAGCAAAGGCTTCTATTCCTCTGCCATCCATTCCAATATCCATTAGTCACCTTCCACGTGCAAGGCCCTTCTGCAAATTTCCCAGCCCTAGCCTCCCCAACAAATGCCCTACCTCAACCTATTTCTACTTCAGACTTCCAATTCCCTTAGACTACTTTGGGTCTTTGCTCCTTCCCCCATGACTTCTTGTCACCATCCCCACTGTCTCTTCTGTTTCAGAAATACCAGCTGTCATTTCCAAGAAATCACTAACAAGGGCCAGGACAACTCTGTAGCAGTTAGAGTCTGCAACAGTTACTGGAGTCGAGAGGTCAGCCGGGGACGTGGGGCAAGGAAGGACAGGGGTCCCAAGAGGTGGGAGCTGGTCAGAGTCTTGAAGTGACAGCTTCAGTTTTCTGGATTCCATTATCCCAAGTTGGTTGTGGGGATGACCAGAGTGAGGAAGAGAAGACAACGGGGACAGCTGCTCCAGAGGGCAAGGACCAGGAAAGGGATGGAGAGTGGGAGGAGATATTATCTAGTTCAATCTAGACTCCCGGATTGGGAGTCCCTGATAAGCATTCCCAATAAGTGGTCATCCAGCTTCTGTTCAAAGACCTTCAGTGATGAAGAAGCCATTGTCTCTCAATGCAACCTAGTCCTTATGTGGAAAGTTTTAATTCTTAGGATGTTTTTCCTTACATTTGATCAAAATCTGCCTTTATGAAATTTCTACTTATTGCCCAGGGGATGAGAAACAGAGGTCTGAGGGACCTAATATAAGGGCCTGGGCGGCAGGTGGGGAATAGTGGAGGTTGGCCAGGAGAAGGTCTTTCATGCTATACCTGGATTATAATACCCCCATTCAGAACCCAAATCTGCGCAGTGCTGGGCAAGTGGATGAACTACTTCTGGGGATGGCCTCACAGATCTCAGAGCGAGAAGACAGGATTGTGGTGCAGGACCTGAGAGGTAAGAAAGCAGCCAGAGGGCTGAGATCACTGTAGACTGGCTGGATCCGGGGGCTAGAGGGGTCTCAGATCAGGAAAAAAGGGAAGATATAATGAAGCAAGAATAGCTTGAACCTCCAGGGTTGACTGGAAAGGAATTGCTCTCTTAGCTTATGCCAGGGATGGCTGGGTCAGGGTCAAGAGTGTGTGCTCCTGTTGGTCAGATCTAGGACAGGGAGTCAAGGTTCAGGTTCTGGAAATTCCAAGAACCCCCTGGTAATGATGGTCAGCTATCCTTGATCCATCAACAAACAAGTTTACCTCTCTCTAATTCATCCCACAAACCCTGGCTAGATCCAAGCTGGAGGGGCATCCAGGGGTAATAATAACTAGTATGTATCTGTATCTGTATGTGTGTCTGTGTATGCGTGTGTATGTATACGTGTGTGTGTGTATACACATGTATGTACAGTATATATATGCTATATATGTGAGCTATATACATCTATACACATACACACACAGATAGAGAGACGTGTTTTTTTAAGTTCGTAAAGCACTTTCCAAATATCATCTCATTTTTTTCCTTACAACAACCCTGGGAGGCAGATGCTATTTTTACCTTCATTTTACAGATGAGGAAACAGATAGACAGGGGTTAAGTGACTTGCTCAGTTAAGTATCTAAGGCTGGACTCAGAATCAGGTTTTTCTAACTCCAATGCTCTATCTACTACGCCCGTGAGCTTCCTGTGGTCAGCAAGGGCCGGCTCTTCTCTCGTGGGATCTGGATGGGGAAAATAACCGAAGGCTAAAGACAAATGGGGAAAGTGAGGAAATGTTGGTCGTGGTGCGAGGGCCACCAGCCTCACACAGCCTCTGATGGGGGATTGGTTGCCTCTTTGCTTGTCTCAGATTACTGGCCTGGGCCTGACAAGTACTCACGAACAGACTATGTGGCCAGCAGCATTCAGAGGGGCCGGGACCTTGGAATGCCCAGCTACAACCAGGCCTGTGAAGCCATGGGGTTGGATCCCCTGCAGAATTGGACCTCCCTCAACTCTAACCTGGAGCCTGAGGTGAGGAACGCTCCCTAGTCAGGAATGGTCCCCAGAAAAGCTCTCCTTCCCAGGCCAAGGGCCACACCACTCCAGTTCAAGCTCCCTTTAGGTTGTCAACTATCCTGGGCCTAGCAGGACCCCAGAACGAGGATCAAAATCACTACTCCCCAGATCCCGACAGTATCCCAGAGCCTTCAAAGAGAAGCCCTAAGCCTTGAGGACCTGGGGAGGATCAGCCCAAAGAAAGATCAGCATCCTCTAAGCAGGGGTTAGAGGGAGAATCAAAAGTCCAGAATAAAAAATTAGACTGCAGACATAAGGTCTCTAGGGATGGGAAAACATTGGCCTCCTCCCAATACCCAGAGCTATAACCAGGAAATTCCAGTATCCATTCGGGAGAGAGAAGGAAAGAAGGCCCATGCTCCAGAGAGGCTGCCTGTGACCCTGGGGGAGTTGTAACGGGAAGGCGAAAGTCTTGGGGAAGACAGCCTATCGGTATAGTGATGGGGAGAGAGGTTCCATTACTGCCTCTGACTTTGTCTATCCTGTGAGTCTACTTCTTCAACCTCTTTTGTCCCCACCCCCACCCTGACTCACAAGAGAACAGGCTAATTTAGGAACCCTAAAGTATGAGGAAAGCACTCTACAAGTGCCGTGAGGAGGAAGTATACCCTCCTGTTCTGCTTGCAGTACCTGGAACAAAGTCCTATTTGCCTTACTCTAGTTATGACTCTTTATTCCCAGATACTGGAGGAGGTAGCCACCTTGTACAACCATAGCCTGTCTCATCTGGAGCTGCTCCCCGGGGGCCTCTTAGAGAGCAATGGGAACCCTGGACCCCTGTTCAGCAACATTGTCTTTGAACAGTTTGTTCGGTTACGAGATGGGGATCGTTACTGGTTTGAGAACACAAGAAATGGGTGAGGGCCTGTCTGAAATTTCCAGAGATCTCATCCCCAAAACTGGCCCCCAGCAGAGATACCAAATCCACATGCCCTTGCTTAGGTTTCAGGCCACACCTCCATCTGTTACGCTGCTCCTTTAAACAAGCCCCAGAAATTTGTCTGACAAGCATCCCTGACATAGTCCCTAGTTCTTGTTTCTTTTTACCCCTCCCATCAGGTACCTCAGACCTGCTATATACCTCCTTCTCATTCTTTCCAACTCCTCCCACTTTCCCTGTTCACTTCTATGACCTTTTCCTGATATTGGCTCCTGGGGCTATGAGGATGCTATGGATCTGCCTTCCCCTCCCTTCACTGCAGTAATTCTCAGCTTCTTTCCTGTCTCCACCTAGGTTGTTCACAGATGATGAGATTGCTGAGATTCGAAATACCACCTTCCATGATGTCTTGGTAGCTGTCACTAATGTCAGTCCTGATGACCTGCAGCCCAATGTCTTTTTCTGGCATGATGGTAAGTAGCCGTGGAAGAGGGACCCTGAGAGAAGGGACCTTGTAGAGATATATAGGGAGGAGTGACACCAGAGGGAGTCACTGTGGAAGTGACTATTGTTGTATGACTTGGGGTGTGTGACACAGACAAGTATCTTGAAAGCCAAGTACACCAGACTCAATGTCATGTCCTGTAGAGGGCTGGGAAGCTTCAGGTAGGAACAATCTCAGCAACCCAGTGGTTTGTACTTAGTAGTAGATGCAAGGAGTCAGGATGGGGGATGAAAGGGGAGACATGCTATGTATTAAGATCAGTGGGATGTATAGAGGTGCCCATAGGTAAGCAGGAGTTTGGAGAAAAGGCAGAATATCCCAGTGCCTTTGGTGCCCAGAACAGAAAGAGAGCGAAGGTGGGTAAGGGGCAGAATCTTTAGTGAGCAGTTCCTTGCCTGAAGTTCTGGTGCTTTTTTTTTCTCCAGGAGCCCCCTGCCCACAACCCCAGCAGCTTAAAGATGGTGTCTTGCCCCCTTGCGTGAACATGACAGTGCTGGACTACTTCAAAGACAGTGGTGCTGGCTTTGGGCTTATTATTGTAGCTCTCTTCCTTTTCCCTTTAGGTAAACCTTTCCAACCTGCTGCTTCTCTCCTACTCCCTCTATTTTTCCTTCCCCAAGCCTCCCCAAATTATAAGCCATGCCCCTGGGTGTCTCAGAGCCCGTCCACTGCATCCCAATACACACTGTACGAGTCACTTAGACATCCTTTTCTGGGGTCTGGATTCAAGGATGGTCTCAGTACAGAAGACACAATGGCAGGAACTCTCAGGGAAACTTAGTGTGGTGGCAGCAGGGGGAGGGGGAAGGGGAAGGGAAGGGTTCTGCTTCTCAAGAGTCCCTGCTGACCCTTACATTTTACCTCTCCCTTCCCCACTCCAGTAAGTCTGTTCATTGCCTGGGTGGTGGCACATTTCAGAGGCAGAGAGTTCAAGAAGCTACAGAGGAAGGAGAAACCAAACATAAAGAAGGAAATGCCCATGGAGGGGGTAGCAGGTGAGAAAAGGAGGAAGGAAGAGGCCAGGTGAGATGGGGGTAAACCGAGGGAAGGGATCTAGGTGAGATGGGGGTTGAGTCAGGGAGGGATCACATGAGGTGGGGTTCGATGGAAGGAAGAGATCCAGGAGAGGTGAGGTCAGATGAAAGAGAGACGAGGTAAGGTGGGGGTCAGTGGAAGGAAGGGATCTAGGGAGAGGTGAGGGTAAGGTGAAGAAGAGACCAGATGAGATGGGAGTTAAGGGAAGGAAGGGATCCAGGTGAAGATAGATTCTAGATGAGGAGGTCTTCCAAATGAGCAGGACCAATTGAAGTGACAGAGTCTACCCGAGGATAGAGGGCTAAGGTAGCATCTGAAAATCTAGCTTTCAGCTCTCCCTCTTCCCATCCCACCCTAATCCCTTTCTCCTCACCAGCTATGGAGTGGCCAGGCCCAGGCATGAAGAGCTGTCCCATCTACCTACAGCTGGTCCCAGAGAGATCTCTCCAAGTGCTAGATGAACAACTATCTATGATCCGGACCATCCAGCTCCAGTCTTTCAAGCAGATAAACCTGATCCAGTCAAACAACAGAGGCCGTCGGACACTCCTCCTCAAGATCCCCAAGGAATATGACCTAGTATGATCCCTGGGAACTTCCTAACCTCCTATTGCTATACCCTGGATTCTTGGTTTCTTTTTAGAAGTGACCCAAACTCAGGCCCACTTGTCTTATTACAGCCTCCCCTTGCTCACCACCCTTAGTTAACCTTTCCTCCCATTGTGGCTCTCCTAAGAATTGTTGCCCCCTTCTCTCTGGGTCCCTCTGGGTTTGGGGAGGGGGAATGCAATATGGGAGACTGAACCAGAAGCCTAAACTTGGAGTACCCCTTGCCCTAGGTGCTGATGTTCAACTCTGAGGAGGAGAGGGGTATCTTTATCCAGAACCTTCAGGATTACTGTGCCCATTGGGACTTGGACTTTGACATCTCAGAGATGGGGGAACAAGACCTGCTCAAAAAAGCTGTGACCAAGCAGCAGCGGGAGCATATCTTAGAGATATTTTTTAGGCACCTTTTTGCACAGGTACCATACTGATGGGGTGGGCAGGGGGTGGGTAGTTAGGTGGAGTGGAAAACTTGAACTGAGACAGAGGGGCTCTTCTAAGGTGAGGCCTGTTCCTGTGTTTACCATATCCCAAGGTTTCCCACAACAAAAGCCAAATGGATACCTTCAATGCTGGCAGAGGAGTAGGAACTCTTACCTACTCTTCTTCCAGATATACTCAATGTTGGTCATCTTTAGTCAACCTCTTTATCTTGAGTGCCCCTATAACTATAGTCTTCTCCTAGTTCTCAAGCTCCTGGGAGAAAATGTCTCCTGAGATGAGCTGTCAGGGCTCTAATTTCCATCCCCAATCCTTAGGAGCAAGGACCACAGTCACTAAAGTCAGAAATCCTGGGGAACAGCTGTTTAGCAGTGCAAAGGCATGGAGATAAGAATTAGAGTTTCATGTGGAAGGAACAGAAATAAGACCAGTTTGCTTGGATCCCAGTGTGTGGCAGAAGGAGTAATGCCAAGGGAGGTTGGAGAGACAGGTTAGGGCTTTAAAAACTAAACTCGGTGGTGGTACAGATTGTTTCATTCTTTGTTCATTTATCCCGTGCTTAGCACATAGTAGGCATTTAATAAATACTTTTTAATTGATTGATTGATTCATCCATGGATTCTGTCTTCTTCCAGGAAAATAACAATAGCTCACTTTACGGTTTAGAAAACATTTTTTTTTCCATGGGAATTAAACTATAATTTGCTTGAAAGTGATAAAGTCAACTTGTTATAGTAGAAAGAGCCCTGGATCTGAACTTTTGCTTCCTTTCTCTGACCCTCAGTTTTCTCATCTGTAAAATGCAGGTATTGGACTCAATGATCTCTAAGGTTTCTTACAACTCTAAAAATCCAGTGATCTGGTTAAAATTTCTAGAGCCTGCCTTGGTCCTCTGGCCATGAAGTATCTAACTCCTCTGTGACTCCTGAAGAGAATGGCACCTTTTCCCCAGTTTGGGATTTTTTATTTAGGATCAGCTACATGGCCCTCTAGATTAAACTCAAATAGTCCATTTTAACAATTTCAATTTTACTTTCTTTTTTAAAAATTTTCTTCTGAACTTACCAAACACCAAATAAAACAGTCATTTTCACATATGGAGTAGAACAGAAAAAGAGACAGTAGATGCAACTCTTATGTGCTTGCTTTTCTTTTAAGGTATGTAACTAATTCAACTTTTAGAATTCAGAGTTTTTCAAGTTTACTCTCTAGCAAACAGAAAACCTCTAAATTGTTGGTAAAGTTTTGCTTTAGTCCTTTAGCTAATTAGCAATTTCCCCTTCCTTGCTTCAAAGGGGAAAAAGGCATAGTATACCCTAAAGTGTATCTAACGGTAAAGTTGGCCCTAAAAAAAGTTTGTTTGAATAGAGCCATCACACATACAATTTTTCCAAAATATCTGTTACTGTGTATAACCTTTGTCAAATTGATTGCCTTCTCAATGAGGAGGGGAAGGAGAGAGAGAGAGAAAATTCCAAACTCAAAATTTGAAAAAAGAATGTTAAAATTGTTTTTACATGTAATTGGGGAAAAAAATAAAATATTAAATTAAATATCTGTTACACCTGCCTCTAGGAGGGGAAAATGATGCTTAAAGATGGCTCTTCCACCAGGCCTGAACTCTTCTCTTCCCTTCTCTCCTCTACTGTCCAACTTTAGGTGCTGGACATTGACCGGGCAGATGCAGGGAGCCTGCCTCTCAATTCATCTCAGCAGGTGCGAGAGGCACTGGCCTGTGAACTGAGCAGGGCAGAATTTGCAGAGTCTCTTGGCCTTAAGCCTCAGGCCATGTTTGTGGAGAGCATGTTCTCTCTGGCTGACAAAGACAAGAATGGTTACTTATCTTTCCGAGAATTCCTAGACATCCTGGTCATCTTCATGAAAGGTAAAGGAGTAGAGGTGATGAACTAGTCTAGGGGTTGGGGTAGGGGCTGGCTAACACGTCCAACCTGTCTCAAGAATTCAAGAGTTCCCATTGTTCCCTTCCTTGCCCTGCCCTGGCTGTACCCCAATCCCTGGGTCCCCAGTCTGACTTAAGAGCTTAATGATCTTTCCATCTACTAGAAGGGACCCTGGCCTGAGAAAGGAGCCAAGTGACCACAAGCTAAGAGGTTGGTGGAAATCTCAATTTCTCTTCCTTTCCTCCTAGGTTCTCCAGAAGAGAAATCCAAGATGATGTTCACCATGTATGATCTAGACAAGAATGGTTTCCTTTCCAAGGAGGAGTTCTCCACTATGATGCGGTAAGGGCAGCTCTGGGGGTTGGGACTTAGGATGGGGTTCCAAAAAAACAATCACAGAAAGGGAATTTCATGTATAGAGAAGTATTTTTCTAGCAGGAGGTTAGAATGAAGGTGTGAGAGATATCTGCAAGAAAGTATCATAAGATGGAAGGGAATGCTAGAGTTCACCAGGTCTTTCCACAGTCTTTAGGAAGGAGTACACCTAAAATTATCCAAAACAGACTCCCCCAAAATCCTAAATAAAAACGTCCAGAGGGAAAAATTGCAACAGTTTGTCTGGATATCTTTGTACTCCCTAATTCTACCCACCCCAGAGACACATACCCACAATCCCTAGGACAATACTATGAATATAATAGGTGTTCAAAAAATACTAACATTGTAGAGTATTAGCCATGGAGGGACCTTGGACATCATAATTTTATTACGGATAAATGAATGAATTGGATGAATTGAATGAGTCTTCCTGGGTCATCAAGGCCCCTGTTAATCATGCTGGCAATCAAGGCATTCTTCCTTATCACCAACTCAGCTTTCTTTCTGCAACCTAAGCCCATTTGAGGAGGTTCTACCGTGGAGCTAGAGAACAATTAATGTGCCTCTTTTTCATAATAATTTTAATATACTTGAAGACTATTCTTATGTAATACATCAATCTTCTCTTGGGGTTAAATGGCCAACAATCCTCTAATCTTCCTATCTCTTTAATAATTGCTTTTGCTCTGGGCCTCATCTACTATCTTCACTTGCTTCTCAAATTGCAGAAATGCAAATTAGACACAGTCCTCTAAAAGTGTTAAAGCAACGCCAAGTATAATAGAAAACTCACTCCCCAGTGCTTGCAAATTTCATGCATAGCACGCAACTGAGATCTCTCTCTAATCGTGCATATTATCAAAGGGAAAAGTATTGGAAGGACCTGGGTTCAAATCTCATCTCTGCACTTGTCTATGGGACCTTATTAGTAACCCCAGAGGGGGTCACTGAGGAAGTGATTGTGTTTGGGAGTGACTCAGATTAGGGCAGGAAAGCCAAGCCCACCTGCTCAGCACTCAGTGCAAGACTGTGGAGGTCTAAGGTAGGCAACCGAGTGATTTATGCTTATCAGTAGATCTGGGGAGACATACCATTCTATGAGTGCCCAGTTTCGTCATCTGCAAATTAAGAAGGTTAGTTATAGTTAATAGTTAGCATTTATACAGTGTTTTAAGGTTTGCAAAGTTCTTTACAGATATGATCTTAGCATATCCTCTCAACAACACTAGGAGATAGGTGCTATTATCATTCCCATTTTATAGATGAGAGGAGTGAGGCCAGGGTGACAGATAGCTAATTGTCTGAGGTCAAATTTGAACTTGGGTCTTGCTGAGTCCAAGTCTAGCATTCTGTCCTCTGTGCTACCTAGCTCCCTCTAGGCTGGATTAGATGGCCTCTAAGATCCCTTCCAGTTCTGATCTATGATTCCATGACCTTCAATGGTTTTCTTTAATCACCATTTTTGCAGGTATCTCCACTATACTTGCCATTTTGGTTCCTGCCAATGGAGGCTTGTGAAGGTGGTAAGAACAGGAATAGGGCCAGGTATAGCACCAGACAGGGAGAGAGGATACAAGGAAGGCTGGTGCATACAAGGAAGTCACTTCATGGGTTTCTACCAGTGCTAAGATGTTCATTTGCTGGAATCACAAATAAGAAAATGGTGGTTTATATAAATGCAGTGACTTCTCCACGGTTATACAGTTAACTAGTGTCAGAGTTAAGTCTAAAGTTTCCAGTGTCCAATACTCTTTCCACTAAGTTACCTTACTTTTCTGATGGCCAACTCCACTTGGTCAAGTTCACTTTTAGTTCAGTTCCAGTATTCTAAGCTGGTAGCAGCCCCACCCAGCTTAGTGTCAACCGAATACTTTTTAATAGGTACATTCTCAACTCCACTTCCTGGGTCACTGATAACACATAAAATAATCCTCAAGTCTGCCTGCCCTGCCCTGCATATGATCAGTCTGGTCTGTCTGGAGCCTGACCACACGAGGTGATTACTCCCTCTCTGGTTCTCTTGCTCTGTTCTCCATCAGGTCCTTCATCGAGATCTCCAACAACTGCCTATCCAAGGCCCAGCTGGCCGAAGTGGTGGAATCCATGTTCCAAGAGTCTGGCTTCCAGGACAAGGAAGAGCTGACCTGGGAGGACTTCCACTTCATGCTGAGGGACCATGATAGCGAGCTTCGCCTCGCCCAGCTTTATGTCAAAGGTAGAGGATGAGGAGGGAATGAAGCAGAAGGAACAATAATAATAGCTAACATTTTTATGGACTTACTATATGCCAGACACTCTGCTACATGCTTTATAATCATTGCCTCATTTGATCCTCACAATAGTCCTGGGAGGTAGGTGCTGTTATTATCTCCATTTTACAGATGAAGAAACTGAGGCAGGCAGAGGTTAAGTGACTTGAGTGCCTGGGGTCACAGACCTAGTAAGTTAAAATCAGATCTTCAGCCCTGGCACTCTATCCACTGCATCACCCAGCTACCCTTTCAGGAAAAGAGACCTGAGGAGAAAATGGTCAAGCATGTCATTGAGATCTCTCTTGTGAGTGTGTGTATGTACGTATGTATGTGTATACATATATGTATACATATGTACTCTTGCACACACAGACATACACATACGGTGATGTGTATATATGTACTGTGTGCACATGTGTGCACACACATGCTCTTGTACACATACACACATATACATTCTTGTATATATTATATATACCCGTGTATATGTATGTGTGTATATGTATATATACATGCATATGTATACACACATACTTTTGTATACATATACACATGCATATATATTCATGTATATATATACTCATGTGTGTGTGTATGTATATACATATACACATACTCTTGTAATATATTATGTATATATGCTCTTGTGTGTACATATGTGTGTATGTGTTTATATATGCATATATACATACATATGTATACATATATACATGTACTCTTGCACATATACACATATACATGCACACATGCACATATATACTCGTGTGTATATATGTGTATATATACTCTTATGTATACACACATATGTATGTATGTGTGTTATCTAGCATGGTGGAGAAGAAATATTGGATTCAAAGTGGGAAGGCTTGGGTTCTAATTCTTTTTCTCCTACTTTACTTGTGTGACATTGGCAGTGACCTCAGGGAGGGTCACTGAGGAAGCGACTGGTAAGAAGTTTTTAGGGCAAGTCGAAGCCTAAGAGAGAAAATTGGATCATGACTAGTTGGGGATAAAAGTCAGGGGCTGCAATTCCACTCTCTAGAGCACGGGTTCTTAACCATTATTAGGGTCCTGTATCCTTTGGGCTGTTTGGTGAAGCCTGAGACAGAATGATGTCTTTAAAATGCATCAAATAAAATACATAGGATGATAAGGGAAACCAATTATATTTTTAAAGTTACCAAAATATCAAAATCACATTCCTGGTGCCCAGGTTAAGAATCCCTGCTCTAGAATAAGACATTCAGACCAGCCAGGTTATAAGCAACATGGAAGGCAGCTAAGTGGGCAGACTGCTGTACTTTAAGTCAGGAGAACGAGTTCTATTCCTGCTTTATCCACTTACTTATTGATACTGTGTGTGGTCCTCAAATGTTCTTGGCCTCAGTTTCTTTATCTGTAAAGAGGGGATAATAATAGTACCCACTTAACAAAATTATAAGGAACAAATAAGCTAATATTATTATTTTAACTGTATATTTTTATTTTATTATTTATTATATTACATTTATATAACGAAACATGTTCAAACAAATTTTAACATTTTAAAACAGTTTTTCATTCCAATGAGCTAATATTAAAATTATTAATTTTATTATTTATTAAGAACATTAAATATTTAAAAGCTATACAAACTATAAAGCATCATTTAAAAAATCCATCATCATTATTATCGTTAGAGAGCCATCTACCCCCAGAAGAGCACCAGGAAAAAAACTAAGGAGTATGTGATTGGGGAAAAAATAAAATATTATTATTTAAAAAAAATCAAAGGGGAGGGGGAAGAAAACCAAGGAGTACTGTAGATTGGAACCAGAGAGAGAAATTTCATGCCCTGGCCACCCGCCTAGTCTATCTGGGTCCAACCCCCTAGGGAAACTTGTTCATCTTCTTGTTTTCTTCCCCAGGTATTCCAAATATCTTTAAGCAGAATATCAGCAACCGAGTCTCCTTCATCGACAAAAGCCGGAAGGGAGGGTAAGCAGTGACCAGGACTCTGAGACATCACTACAGTTGGACCACATCACCTTTCCTGGGCTATCAGCTCTACTTTCTTCCCAGTATAGCAAAGTGGAAACTGCTACATTAACCCCTAAGGAAGCAGCAATTTTATACCCTTTTTCTGGTACCCCCTTCTCCCACTACCTAGTCTTAATCCATAGGATTTACAGCTGGAAAGGACTGCCATTCTTGATCATTGAGGCCTGGAGATGGTAATGGGCTTACTCGAGGTTAAGGCAGGGTGGTATAGTTTCAAAAGCACTGGCTTTGGAGTCAAAGGATTTGGTTTAAATCTTGGCTCTCCCACCTTCCCTGGATGTTTCCTCAGTTTCCTCATGTGTAAAATGAGAAGGTTGGACCCTGTTCTCTCTCAGATCCTTTCTAACTCTAAAAGCCATGATGCAAGGATCACTCAGGTGGCAGAATTCAAGCCCAGACCTCTCGATTCCAAATCTAGGACTGTTCACTACTTCATACTGTCTTGGGGCCTAAATGCAAGGCTGCTTGCTTCCACACTCACGCATCTTCCAGGGGTGTGCGGAGAGCCAGCACTGAGAGCCAACTGTTAAATTTTCAGTGTGAGCATTTACACAGAGGAAATCAGCAAGACACAAATCAGGACTTGGTTCATTGTTTCGTTGATTGTGACAGAGAAAATGTTAATAATGTAGTTTAAATTTAAAAGTGTGTCAAGCTACAACTTTTCCCTGGGGAGATAGTTTTGAAATATTTGCCAGCATACCACTCCCATTTCCCTCTCTCTCTCTCTCTCTCTCTCTCTCTCTCTCTCTCTCTCTCTCTCTCTCTCCCCTCTCTCTTGTGATTTGCCCAGGGTCACACAGCTAGTAAGTGTCTCAGGTCAGATTTAAACTCAGGTCCTCCAGACTCCAGGACTGGTACTCTATCCACTGTGCCACTGATTTGTCCCTCCCTTCAGGATGTTACATTTCTCTCTCTTTCACTATTACAGGACCAAGAAAACAGAGGGGATCATTGTAGGGAAGAGGCGCAGGCCTCCAAATTTATTTATATACTTTCTCTCCCATTTCCTAATATCTTTCTGATCAGGATCTGTGAACAGATGCTCATGAAAGATTATCCCTCCCCTTTCCCCCACCCTAATCTGCTGGGGTCTCTTAAATACAGATAAGGAAAACATGCCCCTTTGCTCTTTTCACAGCATTTACTCCAATGGAGATGAGATTCTATCCTCAGAGACCCCAGAGCCTGGCAGCGCTGGTATGAGGAAGCGATTTGGCAACAAGTAAGTCTTGGAACCTTCAGCTAGAGACGTAGCTCTTGAGCCTCTGAGACCTGAACCCTCTCTTTAGGAGCCTATCCCCAGGAAGGGGTTAAGTGACTACCTAAGCACTAATTTTTCTGTTGTAACCAGCTTTTGAGATGGCCCCTCCTAACCAAATATTTCCTCCTGCCTAAAGGCGTCTCATAAATCAGTTTACAATGTCAATTCGCAGATCAAGGAATGCCTAGGCTCCCAAATCTTTGGGAAAGGGTGTGGTGTCAAGGAGCGTGGGCATGTGAGAAAGAGAAAGGGGGGGGAAGCTAGGAAAGTCTCTTGTCTCCTAAATATTTTAAATAGATGAGCAAAGGAAGGATTAAGGATTTGAAACAAGATGGAGTAACCTGTAGAATGAGAGTAGAGGTTTGAGGATGTATTGGAGAGATAGGAAGATAGCAGTCAGCCTGAAAAGTAAAGCTAAAACTTTTCTTCATTCCTTAATCTTCCCTCAGTCCCTAAAAACTTCTCGTCAAAGAGATGTGCACAGGAAACAAAATGGCATAGGTACTTTCACCAGAAGTGGGATTTATATGAGATCAGGGCAGCCTCTTTCCCACTTACACTGGGGGACCTAGCCCAGGGTAATGTCATATTTGCCTCGCCTTGGAGGGGCAAGAGGTCTCCCCTGCCTGGAATGTTCTTTGTCCCCATCTCTCTTTGCTTTTTGGAATCCAGAGTGTCTTTCAAAGCTCAGTTGAAATGCTACGTGAGGCCTTCTCTGATCTCCTCTCAACTGCTCATACATTCCTTTTGTCCTCAAAATAGCTTGTGTTTATTTCATGTTTACTTTTAAGTACATTTTAATTGATTTCTTTTGTTTTTATACCTGTCAAATTTTCCCCATTCCTACTACTTCCCAGAGTATTAACTATTATCACCAAGAATTTATTTTATATTTACTTCCATATGTAAATGTTATCTCCCTTGATACATTATAAATTCCTTGAAGGCAGGGCCTGTTTTATTTTTGTCTTCCAATCATTTTTGCCTAGGAGTTGGTTGGTTGATTGAATCATTTTTGCCTAGGAATTGGTTGGTTGATTGAATCATTTTTGCCTAGGAGTTGGCTAATTGATTGACTGATTATCATTCTCCCAGGACTCCACGGCTATACACAGAGGCTCAGAGGGAAAAGTTTCAAAGAGGCAAACTCTCTCAGAAAATCCAGCAGTTTAAGCGCTTTGTGGAGAACTATCGGCGACATATCGTCTGTGTGGCTATCTTCTCTGCCATCTCTGCTGGGGTGTTTGTGAAGCAGGCTTACTGTGAGTGTCCCGAGAGTCTGGGCGTTGGGGAAGGGGAAAAGGAAGGGGGCAGCCATCCTAATCCAAGAAAAATAGTCTCTCAATGAGAATAAGGCACTATGGAGAGAAATAGGAGCCCTCCAATCCATTTGATCTGACACAGGCAAATAGGAATGAGTCAGTATTATTAAATACCTACTATAGAGTAAGCACCAGGTTAAGTCCTTGAGATTCAAACACAAAAATTAAATAGTCCCAGCCCTCCAGGACTTTACATTCTGAGGAAATAGTATATACATGGTTAAGTATATACAAATATACATATGTGTGTATATAAATATGTGTGTGTGTGTGTGTGTAACACAAATACAGGATGACTTTTTTCTGAGTGGGGGAAGGAAAGGCACTAAGTTAAAAGAATAAGAAAGATCACATGGAGGGGGTGGTATCTAAGCAGAGATTTGAAGGTAATTAGGTTTTCTAAGAGGCAGAGGTGAAGGAGGTGGGAGTACATTTCAGGCATGGGGGAGAGCTTCAAGTGAGAAAATGGAACATGGGGTGTAAGGAACAGCAAGTAGTAAGTTTGGTGGGAACAAAGAACATCTGAAGAAGAGTGATGGGAAACAGTTCTGAAAAGGGAAGATGGAACCAGCATAGGGAGGATTGTAAATGCCAAATGGAGATGTGTGGACATTATCCTAGAATCAAAGATGGCCCCTGAGGCTTCTTGAACAAGGAAGGGAGTGTCATCATCAGACCTACATCTTTAGGAATTTCACTCTAAATCAAACCCAAGAGTTTTGCTTCCACCATAATTCCTTTCAAATCTATGGTGTTATGGTCACAGAATTCTGTCCACAACAAGGACCCCATGTTTCTGGGCTCCTATGATATGTACCCCAAAGGCTTTGACACAGATACCCTCCATCCAATTCTGTTTTTACTCTTTACCTCAGATTATGGCTTTGCCTCACCAAGTACGGGCATCGCCCAGACTTCACTGGTGGGCCTCATCATCTCCCGATCCACGGCAGCCAGTGTCTCCTTCATGTACTCCTACATCCTGCTCACCATGTGCCGAAACCTCATCACCTTCCTACGGGAGACCTTCCTCAATCGCTACGTGCCCTTTGATGCTGCAGTGGACTTTCACCGTTGGATTGCCATGGCAGCTGTCATCTTATCTAGTAAGTGACCCATGAAAGCATTCAGATACCCCCACCCCATTCCTTCTTCTTCCATCTACTCCATTCAAGCCTCTGCTTTGGTTCTTAGCTGTGATTAGAGAGTGGTAGCCAAGTTGCCTCAAGTTGAGATGACTTTGGTGTTAGGCATGGAGCCAGCCTCAAAGATGGCATAGGGAGAAAAGATCGATATAATTTTTTTAGGATCACAGATTCGGAGCTAGAAGTTGGCCACTGAGGCCAACATTACAGATAAAACTGAGGCATAGAGAGGTTAAGTGATACCCAAATCACTCAGCTAGTAAGTGTCTGAGGTTGGATTTGAACCCAGATCTTCCTGATTCCAAGACCAAGGTTCTATTTACTACTCCCCATTGTCTCTACTGTATATGTCTCCAGAGTATATGGGATCTCTCTCTGTGTCTCTGATTAATCTCCTTGTCTCTCTGTCTTGTCTTTCTATTTCTCTGGTTCTTCCTCTCTTTCACTTTCTCAGTCACATTTCCCCTCCTATGTCTCTATTCCCAAGTGACCCTATGTCTGTTTTTCACAGTCCTACATAGTGCTGGCCACGTGGTAAATGTCTACATCTTCTCAGTCAGTCCACTCAGCGTGCTCGCCTGCGTCTTCCCAAATGTCTTCGTGAATGATGGGTCAGTACAGATACAGACAAATCCCAGGATCAAATGGGAATTACCAAAGGGGGCTATGAGATAACTTGTGCTCTTGGTAGTTTCTGGAGGTAGGAGAGAAAGAGAACAGAAATGGCCCTAGAATCTCTATCTATTTATCCAACCAGCTTTGTGGAGGTCACTGGGCCCTTGGGGGAATGTGGCAAGAAATCTTTGAGGAGTAACTCCATGGGACTTCTTGCTTTAAGTCAGTGGTTCTCAACCTTCCTAATGCCCCGACCCTTTAATACTCGTATGTGGGCGTATCTGCATGTGGGTGGACCCACCTGGAGACAGATAGAGGAGCAGTGTCTCAGTTCCTAAGACCATCAGAAATATGTGTTTTCCAATGGTCTTAGGTGACCCCTGTGACCCCTGTGAAAGGGTCATTCAACCCCCAAAGTGGTCGCGACCCATAGATTGAGAATCACTGCTTTAAGTGGAAGCAACTGTGTCTCTTTGGGCTGAGTGGCTAGTGATGGTTTATTTGTCTGGCACAGTTGGTTCCCTCCTTTGTTTCTCTTTGGAACCAGAGGAAAAAAAGCCATGGGGGTTTGGCAGGTTTGTCTAGACTTCTGGGTTTATCACTTCTTGAGCAGAGCTGTCCCAGCACACAACCTAGACCAGTTAGGGGTGGGACCAATCACCCTGGATCCTATTATCCCTCCACTCCATCCCTTTCTCCCTAAGTAGGGTAAGCAAATGGCCTGGGAAAGGGAGGGAAGGAGGGAGGAGGGAGGAAGGGAGAAAGAGAGAGAAAGAAAGAGAGAGAGAGAGAGAGAGAGAGAGGAGGTTGAGGTACTATTTCTTTCCCTGAAGAGATCAGCATTTTTCTAAGCTAGAGAAGGACAGTCCTTTGTGGAGTACAGGGGTCTAGCCAGGCATTAGCACTTGGGGTTGGAGGAGAAGGAGACACTTCATGAAACAATGACCAGACTTGAGCTTTTTTTGCTGGATGAGGCCTGTACCCTCTCCACCATTCGAGGTTCAGTCTCTCTTTATCCATCAGGTCTAAGCTGCCCCATCCGTACTATTGGTGGTTCTTCGAGAGTATTCCAGGTACGGAGTAGGGTGGTATAGGGGGCTGAAAACAGGAGAAGGGAGGGAGTTGTGTGGACCTAAGTTTTACTATTTGTAAAGTGAGTGGGTTGAACTAGTAGACTTCTAGAGTCTCTTTCAAGCCTAACATTCTGTGATTCTATGGTTTTCTTTTCTCCTTGTTTATTGGTGTTTGTGTATCTATAAGCAATGGTAAGGGAGGAAGCTAATGGGATCCTCAAATGTCTGTCCTTCCTTTTTGGGACATAAACTCACTTGTCCATCTCAGTGGAAGTAGGCTGACTGAAGACTAGACTTATCCAGAGTCCACTTGGCCATCTGTACAGAATATACTCTAGAACCTTGGGGGGAATAAGCTGACTGGAAGAGTATATTTATTGAGGGAGAAGGTTCTCTCTCAATTTGAAATACAAGACAAGGGAGGCCCAGTCACAGAGGTAAGGGCAGGGTCACTTCCATGAATTGACTCCCACTAACCCATCTTTTCCACTTCTGTAGGCATGTCCGGAGTTCTTCTGCTAGCGGTCCTGGCCATCATGTATGTCTTTGCCTCCCATCACTTCCGCCAACGCAGTTTCAGGGGCTTCTGGCTGACTCACCATCTCTACATCGCTCTCTACATCCTGGTGAGGGGTGACATGATTGAGGCAGGACCTCAGAGAAAGAAATGAGTATCCCTAAAGGAGGAGAGAATGGACAAAGTGACCTGCTGCCTCTAGGCTCCGATCATTGTGGAAATTTAGTCCAGACTCAGGAGTCCTCATGGGGGCTGCTAGGGCACCATGAATAGAGCACTGGCCCTGGAGTCAGAAGAACCTGAGTTCAAATCCAGCCTCAGACACTTGACACTTACTAGCTGTGTGACCTTTGGCAAGTCACTTAAACCCAATTGCTCTGCCTTCCCCCCTCCAAAAAGACAAAAAAAAAAAAAGGGAGGGGAGTCCTCATGCTTGAAATCAGCCTTGATGACCCTGGCAGGGACCTTGTGTGAGACTGGAGTAGGGACAGATCCAGGAGATACCAGTGGGTCTGAGCTACACCAATGGGCTTTTTTTTTCTAGCTCATCATCCATGGCAGTTTTGCCTTGATCCAGTTGCCCAGTTTCCACCTTTACTTCCTGGTTCCAGCAATTATCTATTGTGGGGACAAGCTGGTGAGCTTGAGCCGGAAGAAGGTGGAGATCAGTGTGTTGAAGGCTGAGCTGCTGCCCTCAGGTATGGTGCTCTGCCTGGGCAGGAGAACCTATGGACATAGCTAATGGGTGAACTGCTGGAGGACCTTGAGATCAGGACCCCATGGATTCCCAGAGCCCCATGAGACAACCTTCACTCCTGCACGGTCCTGAATAGTTTCAAGAGACACTATTGGAACTGGGTTTCAATTTCTGATGGGGAAAGATAATTGACAAATTCATAAATAACAGACTGAACTAACTTGTAGAGAAACCTAGGAAATGGAAAGACGTCTAAACTAGTCAGTCAGTCCCCATTAGTAAGTGTTTACTATGTAAGGCTCTGCATTTATACTGGGGACACAAAGAAAGGCTTTTGTCCTTAAGGAGCTTACCTTCTAATAGGGGATGGAAATATATATAATATATATATATGAATATAAGATGGAAATAACAAGGTACATATAAGATATATTATGAGGAAAAGAACAAGGCAGGGCCCCTTATAGTCCTCCTTTCATTGCCTCCACCCCTCCACACACATATGTAGGGTAATAGACAAGATGATGAGATGACCCAGAGAGAATTCTCTAACAACCTCTCAGGAGTCTGGGATTGCCCAAGTGCTAGTGCCTTGGCCTCAGGATCTAGAACCAAAAGGCTCTGGCATCTGAGATAAACCCTAGTGGCAGGAGGGACTGAGATAGAACATGGAGCGTAGATGCTCTGGAATCGTCAAGTAGCTGGGCTCTTGGGTCATGCTGCTCCATGTAAACTCCTTGAGGTGAGGGACCATTTTGCCATTGTGTCTCACAGTGCCTCGCACAGGGCTTGGCACATAGGAGGTAATTAAATATTTGTTGATTAGTCAGTGGAATCACGAAAGGGCAAACCAATGGCCTCAGCTCAACACAACTGCCTCCTCCCCTGGCCAGCTCTCACCCTGACATTTCTCTGATTCCTCAGGACTCTCATAGGTTGTAGGGATGGGAAGGAATCACTGCCAGCATTCATCTATGAGAGGAATTCCTAAAGATTCCTTCAATATTGTTCGTCATAGTTCTTGGATCAATGTTTTGTTGGATTATATTAATCTCTGTCTTTTTTTCCTGTTCCCTTTCTCATTAGGTGTGACCAGCCTGCAGTTCCAGAGGCCCCAGGGCTTTGAGTACAAGTCAGGGCAATGGGTACGTATTGCCTGTTTGTCCCTGGGTACCACAGAATACCATCCATTCACACTCACCTCTGCGCCCCATGAGGACACACTCAGTCTGCACATCAGAGCTGTGGGACCCTGGACCATGAGACTTAGAGAGATCTACTCACTTCCATCAGGCAACAGCAGTACTTTATATCCTAAGGTATGGCCCCTAACTCTCCCTGACTCCAGGGTCTAGAAATGCCAAATACTTTCAGTATTCCTTCAGCATTCCCTGGAACCAGATTCCCAAAAGACTGCTTCTAGTTTAAATCCAGTGCCAGAGTTCCAGATGTTCTAAGACACTGCATACCTGGGTTGGGCAAAGAAGAAAGAATAGGGGTACCTCATTAGAAGCCAGTCAGCCTTTATTGACTCCCCTCCTCTTCTCTTTCCTTGTCCCTTTCTCATTTCTGGCCTCACTGCCAGATTGGGTAGACAGACTTTTCTCTCTCTTCCTCCTGGCAGCTGTACCTGGATGGCCCATTTGGGGAAGGCCACCAAGAGTGGCATAAGTTTGAAGTGTCTGTGCTGGTGGGTGGGGGCATTGGGGTCACCCCCTTTGCCTCCATTCTCAAAGACCTGGTCTTCAAGTCATCAGTCAATAGCAAAATGCTTTGCAAGAAGGTGAGAGTCTCTGCCGGGTCCCATCTCAGCAGGAGGAGAGAGATATTGTTTTGTGCTGACGTGGTAGCTGCAAACTTACATTTTTCAATTCAATTTAACAAGCATTTTAAAAACACTAACAGTGTGCCTGGCATTCTCCTTGGGACGTAAAGACTAAAAAATTCCAGGAATTTACCTTCATTTGGGGTAGTAAGGAGAAAGCCCGAAGGGGAAAAAGAGGAGATGTACAATCTAGAGTTTCTCTGTTGCTGATATCTAGTGGCTAGGTTCCTCTTCCTTGCTCTTTTGTTGTGGGAGGCTAGTGGAGAGCCTGAGAGAGATGTCATGGGTGCTAACTTGAGGCAACCTAGTCTTGGGATCCCCTTGGGTAGCAAATTCATCAGCTGACTATGACCTTGGTGCCCCAAGATCTACTTCATCTGGGTGACGAGGACCCAAAAGCAGTTTGAGTGGCTGGCAGACATCATCCGGGAGGTGGAAGAGAATGACGTTCAGGAGCTGGTGTCTGTGCACATCTATATCACCCAACTGGCTGAGAAGTTTGACCTTAGGACCACCATGTTGGTGAGGGCTGGCTGGGGGACAAATCTACACAGTTCTGATTCTGGCCTCGCTTCTTTTTCTATCCCTTTCTCCTCCCCTGACTCTTTGCCTTTCACCCCAACCTCACCTTCTTTTTCTTGGCTTCTGTGCTCCATCTTTGGGTGTAGCCTGAGTTTCTCCCTTCCTTCACTTAGTACATCTGTGAGCAGCACTTCCAGAAGGTGCTGAACCGGAGTCTCTTCACGGGCCTGCGCTCCATTACCCACTTTGGTCGTCCCCCCTTTGGTCCATTCTTCGACTCACTGCAGGAGGTCCACCCAGAGGTGAGTCCCTAGTCCCCTGCTCTGAAATCCTGGGAGAAAACTCCATTCTATTCCATCTTTGAACAGGCATTAGACAGACAGACATTTTTTGGCTTCTATTTATATAGAGTGAAATCTCCAGTTTGGAATCCCTACCATTACCCTCCCCCTGCACTCCACTAGACCCTCTAAGTCTGGGGTCAGGATCCTATTCACTCTGTACTATAGTATCAGTCTGGGAAGCCATTTCCTCCCTGGGGAGTCTGCACTCCTAAGCCTGTGGGTCTCTCTCTCCTCCAAACCACCCCCAGGTGCAAAAGATTGGAGTGTTCAGCTGTGGCCCCCCTGGCATGACCAAGAATGTGGAAAAAGCCTGTCAACTCATCAACCGACAAGACCGGGCTCACTTTATACACCATTATGAGAACTTCTGACCAGTTCCATTTGGATCCTGGAGATCGTGCAAAGCCTCATGAAGGAGGGCCCTAGCCCCAACCCTGCTGCTCTGTATATCTGAACCATCTTCATGCCGTAGTTTTGTGTTGTAGCCTCCCATGAAGCTCCCCTGGAGCTTCAATGCCAGCTCCCACCCTGAACCACCTGGGCATCTGATCAGTGAACATTCAACATAACTAGCCTGACCCAGACCCTCTCTGCTTCTAGGCTATCTTCACATTATCAGTGCACAAATATGGCATCCTCTTCCCTAGCCCCCCTACCCCCTATTACTGCCCCCTCATTTCCTCTGGGATGCAAAATCAACAATACCATTCCTGGAAAGGATGAGTCAGTTAGTTGCCCTATGACTCTGCTCACCATTCCTGTGATTTCCCTTAACCAAGATACCCCTCCCTGTCCAACATTCCCCTTTATATGTTATTTTCCCCCATTAGAATGTGAGCTCCTTGAGGGCAGGGACTGCTTTGGTTTTTGTATTTATATCCCCAGTGCTTAGCGCAGGGGTTGGCACACAAGTTCTCAATAAATTTTTTTTTCATTCATTCAAAGAAGTGACATTTGATTGGGTCCTTGACAGATGGGTAGGATTTTGTCAAAAAATGGGGGAGGAATTGCCTTGAGTGTTTTCCCTTGTATAGGGCAGAACGCCCTTTGTCCATTCTCTCTCAGGGGTCTTCTCTTTCTGAATGACTTGAACACGGGGTGGGAAGGGGAACTTTATCCTTCCAGGGTTCCACCTGGAGATCTAAACAACCTCTTTATAAAACCATCTCTCCCTATCTACTGTAAGGATGGCATGTCAAGAGCTGGTCATAGAGGACAAGAAAAAGAGTGGTTGGGAGAAGGGGCTTCCTTCTTGATGGGGATCAGAATGAAATATATGGCACCAAGGCTCCTTCAGTGATCTTTGCTGTTCTAGGTCTAAGTAACTTTTGTAGGAGAAGAGAGTCCTCCAGGAACTCATCCCAAATGTGGTAAACCCTAGAGGGAAGACTCATAAAGTCTTACTCAGAACAGAGACACCCTAGCCCCAGACTTATAGAATCTCAGGGATAATAAGGTACCTCTGAGATCATGTGGTTAAACTCCTTCCTGAACAGAAGCCCCCTCTTACAATACCCCCATCCCAAATGACAGGCATTGTAGCCCTGTGGAAAGGGCTCAAGATACGACTCAGAAGACATAGGGTCAAATCTTGGCTCTGCTAATTAGTGACAGGGTGACCTTGAGCCAATCACTTTACTTTTCTGGACTCAGGCAACTCATTTATGAAAAGAAGGGGGTAGAACTCAGTGAACAGCTGTAAGATCCTTCTAAGCCAGCGGTTCCCAACCTGTGGGTTATGTTCAATTTGTAACAATGAAAATACATCCTGCGTATCAGATATTTACATTACAATTCATAACAGTAGCAAAATTACAGTTATGAAGTAGCAACGAAAATAATTTCATGGTTGGGGGGTCACCACAACATGAGAAACTGTATTAAAGGGTCATGGCATTAGGAAGGTTGAGAACTACTGCCCTAAAGGCTAGGCTGAACCTGCCAAACCTCCATGGCTTTCTCCCTCTGGCTCCACAGTGACCAAGAGGAGGAACAGAAAGGACACCCTATTCCTTGCCCTCATTCTCTCATAAATTTCTACAGTTGAGTTGGAATCAAGCCAATATTTGAGGAATATATCGCCCAGTATCTTCCCCTACCCCTCTCCATTCAGTTCATCCTCCCTCCGCAGCAGTGATCATAACTCCCTAGGAATAAGCCATCTAGTTCTCCTTGACTCACCTTCTTTCTGCCCTGCATTTCTGGGACTAACCTTTCCCCTGCACTGATGACCAGGGAAGTCCCTCTATCAGTCTTAAAGAATCAGCCAGAACTCTAGAAGGCTGAAAGACTTGCCTAGGATCGCATAGCCAGAAGCCAGTGTCAGAGTCAGGACTTGAACCCAGCTCTCACTGGCTCCAAGGCCAGCTCTCTCTTCTTTTCCGCAAGCTGACACCTCAGGTGCTTACTTTAGGCTTTGAATTACTGTACTCTTTCTCAGTTCTTCTTACTAAACGCTTCCTGTTTACCATAGTTCCTTGACATTTCCACCACTCATGTACCACTATGAGAACTTTTGAGCTACTCTACATGGGGCCTAGAGATCATGGACAGCTTCATCAAGTAGGACCCCTGGGCTTCTGATTGGTGAGCATTCACCATAACTAGCCCAAGCCAGTCTGCCCATACTACTGCTGCTCCTGGGCCATCTTTCTAAGCTGGCTACTTTCTATTGTAGTTGGAAGAGCAATGGACAAGAAACAAGGAAGACTGGGCTCCTCTCCTAACTCTGCCATAGACAGGCTAGTAGAGAGCTAGGAGGCCTTAGATGAATGATTTTGAACTTGTTTTCTTATTTTTGTACCATGTTAGTAATGACACTTGGTCCATCTCTCAAACCATTATGGGTCTAACAGGATTTAATATATGTGAAAACATTCAGAGCAGTACAAAATGCTGCAAAGTATTTTATTATAAAATACGCCAAGTACTGTTATTGTCTCTTCACATCCATGCCCATTACCCCTTACCTACTCTATCAGAACAATCTCCCACCTGGGCTCTGTTTTCAGTCTCTCCCAATCCTTCTAATTTAGTTTCTATGTTTATCTCAGATGAATCTCCCCAAAGCGTACTTTGCTCACGTCATTGCTGTTCTAAAAGTCTTCATTGCTTCCTTGTTACTTATTGAATTAAAGGCATTGACTCATAGACTTATAGATCTAGAGATGGAATTAATCAGTCAATAAAGACTTATCAATCACCTACTGCGTACCAGGCACTCTGCCAATCACTAATGATACAAAAAGAGGCGAACGTTAGTCCCTGGTATCAAAGGGCTCACAATCTAATGGGAGGGGGACGACACACAAACAAACGTATGCAAAATAATAAATAAACATATATAAAGTAAGATACACGCACTGTAAACACTTATCAATCACTTACTGCATACCAGGCACTGTGCCAATCACTAACAATACAAAAAGAGGCAAATGTTATTCCCTGGTATCAAGGAACTCACAATCTAATGGGAGGGGGACGACACACAAACAAATGTACGCAAAATAATAAATAAATATATATAAAGTAAGATACACACACTGTAAACACTTATCAATCACCTACTGCACACCAGGCACTGTGACAATCACTAACGATACAAAAAGAGGCGAATGTTAGTCCCTGGTATCAAAGGGCTCACAATCTAATGGGAAAGGAAACAACATGCAAACACATAGATGAAAAATAATAAATCTACACAAAGCAAGATGTATACACACACAATTAACAGAGGGAAGGCACTAGAATTGAGAGAGGTTGGGAGCACCAGCCCTGGAATAAGGAGGAGCTCAGTTCAAATTCGACCTCAGAAACTTACCAACCGTGTGACTCGGGACAAGTCACTTAACCCTAATTGCCCTCCCCCCCCCACACACACACGAAAAAAAAAGAGGGTTGGAGAAAGGTTTCCTGTGGAAGATGGGATTTTCGTTGGGACTTAAAGGAAGCCAGGAAGGTCACTGGTCAGACTGCAGGAAGGAGAGGGTTCCAAGGATGGGAGATAGTAAGAAAAAATGCTGAGAGCCAAAAGGTGGAGTGTCTTGTTCATGGAAGAGCCAGGAGGTCAGTGTCATTGATCAAAAAGTCTGTGGCAGGTAGTAAGGTATAAGATGACTGGAAAGGTAGGAGGGGGTTAGGTTATAAAGGACGTTGAAAGCCAAACAAAACATTTTGCATTTGATCCTGGAGGTAATAGGGAACCATTGCAGTTCATTGAGTAGTATTGACATGATTGGATCCATGCCTTAGGAAAATCATTTTAGTGGCTGAATGGAGGGTGGATTGGAGTAGGAAGAGACTTGAGGCAGGCAGACGCACCTCCCCCCCCAGCAGACTATTACAGTAATCCAGGTATGCAGTATTGAGGTGATGGAAGGAACTCGCAAATCATCTAATCCAAAAGTTCCATTTTATAGATGAGAAAACAGAGACCCCTGAAGGTTGTCGGAGTTATTCAGGGTTACACTAGTAGTAAATATCAACTTAGGTCTTCTTACTCTAGAACCAATATTCTTTTTACTGGACCAGAAGTCCAGATTCATTGGCCTGTCCTTCAAAACTCTCTATGCTCCCACTATGACTTGTCCTTTAAACTTTATCTTCTATCATTTTTTTTAATTGAAGTTTTATTTTTTAATGACTAGAAATCTATTTTCTCTCCCTCCTATTCCTTACCTCCATTGGAAAAAAAGCAAAAAAGAAAAACATTCTTTGTAACAAATATATATTGTCAAGTAAAACACATTTGCTCATTTGCTATGTTCAAAAAAATATAGTTCTCATTCTGCACCCTGGATTCATCACCTCTCTGTCAAAAGATAGATAGCATGCTTTATCATTGGTCCTTTGGAATCATGGAAAAGGGAGCCAGCTGGATTGACCTCACTGTCTTCCTTTAAGTCTCAGTTAAAATTGCACCTTTTACAAAAAAATTTTCCCAACCCCACTAATTCTAGTGCTTTTGCTTTGTTTATTATGTCATATTTTTGTTTGCATCTTATCTCCTCCCATTAGAGTAAAAGTTCTTTAAGGGCAGGGAAGGTCTTTTGTCTCTATTTGTAT
>CM053582.1:406802492-406855187 GCA_028627135.1 Pseudochirops cupreus
TTGTCCAGGGTTAGCATACTTCAGATGAAGTTACCTTGACCAGCACTAATTCATAGTAACATCATTAAATTCTTTCTCATTGACCTCCATGTAAGTCAAGACCCTAACTCTGGCCCCAAAGCCCAGAAGGTCTTCCCTATGCTTTTATTCAGTACAAAGGATCTTCTGACACTTGTTCCTTTTCTGGGTCATCTTCTTTTAAGGAGACCCAGACAGGCTTCTCAGCCATTGACCCTGGGGAGAGAACTTGCCCATATGTAGCCAACCCCATATTAGTTGAGACCCCATTGAGTCTGTAAGTCTTTGGTGGGAGGCTGAGTTAGAGGCCAGGATTTATATGGCCTCAGCTTACAGCAGCAACTCCAACTGCCCTCAGCCTCTTCTCCCTCTGTGCTTGAATCCCTTAGATGTTGCTGTTTAACCTGGAAGAGGATCGGCAGACTTTTGTTCGCAGTCTTCAGGAGGCCCTGAAGAGCAATGGACTGAGTTTCCAGGAGTGGGAGCTTCGAGAGCAGGAAATGATGAGGACAGCTGTGACTAAGGAGCGTCGAAGTCACATCTTGGAGACCTTCTTCAGACATCTCTTCTCCCAGGTACTCAATGGGGCAGTTTGATTGTAGAGCAAGGACTTAGGTATATTGGCATGTGAGGCAGTGGGGTAAATGGATTATATTCAGAAGACCTCAGTTCTAGGCTAGGCTCATCATTCATTTTCTCTGGGATCTTGGACCTACTCTAACCTAACCTAACATTTCTGCACCCCAATCTCCTTATCTGTAAAATGGGGCTAATATTTGCCCAACGTCTGAACAAGACTCTAGTGAGGACCAAATGAGAAAAATGAGTATTAAAATGCAGGTCCTAGCCAGGAATGAAAGATTATGGCCACCGTGGTTGTAGGACTCTACAGAGCTGGAAGAAGTCCCAAAGGTCAACAGATGGGGAAACTGAGGCTTTTGGAGATTAAGTGACTTCCCCAAGTCTCTTTGTGGGACTGATTTTTCCAAAAGGGGCCGCCCAAGTTTGCTTCCCACACATACAACCTTCTGTCCACCTAGCTCTGGTTTGCTCCAGGGTGAAGAGAGCAGATGTTGGCAGTGTGGACAGCCCTGTGTATTTACCTCCCCTCCTTCCGGAAAGTATCAAGATGGGGCAGATCTTTTCCCCTTCTTTTCCTTTTTTTCCCTCTATCTTCCTTTCTTTTCCTTCTCCTCTTCCTTCAGGTCCAGTCTGGCTTCCACTAATCTTTTAAGACCAGGCTGGGGTTGGGGTCCCTAACGTTCCCTCCTTCCCTGTTTTTATAAGTACATAGGTTATATTCACCTTCACACATGCTTATGAGTTCAGATAACCTTCAACTAAGCTATAAACCTATTATGATAACAATAATGTTTTTATTTTATTTCTTTCTTTCAATTTACTTAATTTATTCATTTTAATTTTATTTTTCTCAATTACATGTAACTAAAAAGTTTTAACATTATTTTTTTCAAATTTTGAGTCTCCCCTCTCCCCCCACCTTGAGAAGGCAAGTCGTTCCATATAAATTATACATGTGCAGTCATGTAAAACATTTCTATAGATTTCCATAGTTCTGTAAAGCATTTACATATGCCTGTGAGGTAGTTCCTATGAGTATAGATGAGGAAACTGAGCCCCCGAGAATTTAAGTGACTTACCCATTGGTCTTCAAATCTAGGTTTTCGTGACTCCAGTACTCTATTCATTCTAGTGAGCATGCTGATTCTCATACTTTTATGTGCCACTCTGAGGTTTACGAAGCATCTTCCTCATTTTATGGAAACAAAATGGGAGTATTTATTAATGGACATAAATATTTCCATATTATTCCCATTTTAGAGAGAAGGAAAAGAACTCCAAGTGATTTTTGTCCAAAGTTGGCATACCCTACCTACCCTGACCAACTTTGATTCACAGCAACATCATTAAGTGTTTTAATGGCCTAACCCCACCCTTAGTTAGAAACCTGCTGAAAAATATATTTCAGGCACTTCCCAGAGATGAGCTCAGCCTAGCCCCAGTGCCCAGGATGAGTCTTTGTTCTTTTCTCCCCAACCCCAGGTGGAGTCTGGTGCTTCTTCCCCTCAGCCCTAGAGCAATTTCTCCAATTCAAAGTCAGTGTCCTGTTTGTTTTATATCCAGGCTGTTCCGAGAATCACCTGGGTCATCTCTTGCTCCACCTTAAATTAAAAGTTAAGGAATCTCTTTGAAGGAAGAAAATTAACCCCTCTTCCCATTTCCTTCCAAGTCATGTTCTTTGGTGCCCACCTAAGTTTCTGTGAATTCTTTCCTTAGACACCAAGAAGAGGGGATGGAGGGAGCAGCATAGCATGGCGGGGGGAGGGGGGAGGAGTGCATTGACTATGTAATTTGAGGACCTTGGTTCAGATCCTGCCTCTGAAATAATCTCCCTGGATTTAGACAAGTTATAACCTCCTCGGGCCTCAGTTTCCTCATATATAAAATGAGAGGGTTAGACCAGATGATCTCTGAGGTCCCTTTTATCCCTGGATCTATGAACTTATGAAGAAAGCTCCATTAATATTTGCTTCTCTTTGACACAGCTGGCCTCCATGTTGCCGTCTGATTCCCTGTGTTCTCGCCAATTGTTTGGTCTCCATTCTGTCCACCAATATACCGCAATCCAGATAATGGTCCTGATTCTTGCCACCACTGACCACTTACCATCAATCTCAGAAACCTCATGATTCACATGTGCCAAATAAGAGAGACATTTGGGGTTTCTGTTTATACTTGCCCTAACATGTATCTGGTTACTCACCCTTGTATTCTCCCCCATATAATCCACTGAATCACTCTTAACCAGAAATCACTCCTCCATTCAATCCCTGAAGCTGACGTAAAACCAGAGAGACTTCTTACTCTCACTTAATCTCTAAATACAAGACTCACTCTCCAACCGTAGACTTCCTTCCACGCTCCCTTGATCACCAATCCTTGTTCTCAGACTGGTCTTTAAACTTCCACTCAACCAAAATTGCCCCCAAAGCCATTTCCTGGTGCTTGGAAATAGGCCTGGGGATTTACAAGAAGCTCTACATCTCAAAATTCTTTACCCCCCCCCCCCAGCACCTTCCCCCATAATCTCTGGCTGTTTCTTGATCAATTTTTTTCCCCCCTGCCCCACAATGTCCCCGGCTCCTGACATTGTGAGGAATAAGAACTATAGTACCCTTAAATAACCAATTGAAGAGAAGAGTAGACAGGTAGCACAGTGAATAAAGTACCAGACCTGGAGTCAGGAAGGGTCATCTTCCTAAGTTCAAATCTGACCTCAGACACTTGCTTGTTTTGTGACCCTGGCCAAGTCATTTAACCTTGTTTGCCTCAATGTCCTCATCTGTAAAATGAGCTAGAAAAGGAAATGGTAAATCAGTCTAGCATCTTGGCCAAGAAAACCCCAAATGGGCTCATGGAGAGTCAGGAACAATGGAACAACAATTGAGGGGGGGAAACATACACATGAAAAGATAACTCATCCACAAACAACATGTGATTTTGAAGGTCCCTTACAAATCTAAGACTTATGAGCCAATGACTCAGCCGCAGGTGGGTTAAAGGAGCTTTAGGAATTTAGACGGAGAAATCATTTGGGCTATGCTGTTGAGTTGCTAGGTAGAGTAATGTATATAGTGCAAGATAACCTGACTTTGAATCCTGCCTCAGACACTCCCTAGCTGTATGTCCCTAGGAAAGTCTTTTAACCTCTCTGTGCCTCAGTTTCCTCATCTGTAAAATAATGATAATAATAGTACCTGCCTCCTAGGGTTGTTGTGAAGATAATGAGATAATATTTGTAAGGAGCCTGGTAAACCTTAAGCATTATATGAACTCCAGCTATTATATTATTATTGTCAAGGAAAATTACATGGAGGAGATGGTCATGATCAGGGCCTTCGAGGACAGGTAGGATTTGAATAGGCAGAAAGAAGGAGGGAGGGAAATCTAGACAGAGGGAAATGGTGTGAGCCAGATGGTAGATGCAGGGTGGAGCAGGGCATGTTTGGAGATGAATGAACAGAAGTTTGCCTGGAGCAGAGTATTCATCAGGGTTAATAATGGAAGATAAGGTTGAAAAGGTAGGTTTGGGCCAAATTTTAGATCCACTAACTGGCACATTGTCTTGTAGCAACAATAGCCATATGCAAACATTCCCTTGGTTTAGGGGAGCTCCCTTCACCCAGCTATGACTCTGTAGGTAAATAAACTCAGGTAAATGACACTCACATTTCAGAGGTGAGATTTAAATAGGTCTTGACTCTGAATCTGGCACCTCTATCCACTACACTACCTTTCAATGACCTTAATGAAATCGCATCATCCTCATAATAATATAATAGTCATATATGCAGGACAGCTAGGTGGCACAGTGGACAAAGCACCACACTTGGAGTCAGGAAGACCTGAGTTCAGATGTGGCCTCAGACACTTACTAGGTGTGTGACCCTGGGCAAGTCACTTAACCCGGCTTGCCTCAGTTTCCTCATCTGTAAAATGATCTAGGGAAGGAAATGGCAAAGCACTCCAAGTATCTTTACCAAGAAAATCCCAAATGGAGTCATGCAGAGTCGGACACAACTGAACAGCAACAACAATTATGTATATAGTAATATACATAATATAATTATATATGTATATAATGTATATGTATATAATGTATATTATATATGTATATAACACATAATATAATGTATATAATAATATATAATAATAAAATATGTATATAACATAATATCTAACAGACATGTATATTATATATATATAAATACACACATGTGTATATATGTGTGTATATGTATATATGTATATATGTAGGAAATTTAGTTATTTATAGTACCAACTATGTGTCAAGCAGCTTACTAAACATTTTTACAATGATGATCTCATTTAATTCTCACAACAAACCTATGAGATGGGTGCTATTACTATCCCCATTTTACAGATGAGGAAACTAAGACAAACAGAGGTGAAATGACTTGTCCAGGATCATGCGGCTAGTGAGTATCTGAGGACAAATTTGAACTCAGATCTTCCTCAGATCTTCAGACCCAGTGCTCTATCTGCTGCATTACCTAGCAATATATGTACTTCTTTACTTTCAAAGTACTTTCCTGTTTATGAAAACTAACACGTATGTAGAGTATCCCAAAAGCTTTAGTAGCTTTAAATCACACCAAGACTTTTGGGACACCCTGTACTATCAGATTTTAAGTGCATTAGTATGACACAAAACAAATTACTAGGTAGGTTTGAGGGGAATATTGCCTCCAAACAGGCACAGGTTATATCTCAGATGAAATTCCTCTGAGACTTGAGATGTGTTCCTGTCACTCTATCTTCTCATTTCATATGGGAAAATCATAGTGGTTCTTCTCTGACACTAGTGGCTCTTGGCTGCCATGATCCTCTCAGTCTGCAGAGCCTGGTCTAAACCCTTCCTAAGGACCCAGGCATCATCTCTGCAGCTGCCCTGGAGCTCAGACTGATTCAGGGTATAAAGAGTGCCCTTTTTCCTGTGCTCCTGTTGCTTGGTGGGGGAAAGAGAGTGGTAATCAGAGACCTGGGGAACCCTTTTTCCTCCCTTCCCTACAAATAGGATAGCAGAAGCTGTTTTTTTTTTTTAACTGGTGGCATTTTTGTCCCAGGTAAAGGATTTACTAATAATCCCTAACATCTGTAGAGAATTTTTAATTTAAAAAAATGCTTTCACGTTCATCTCCCATTTGAGCCTTACAAATCCCATTAGATGCAAACAAGACAAATACTATTCTCGTTTTAAGGATCTGAAAATTCATACCCAGACAGAGTTACTGCTCTCAGAGTATAAGACATGGAGCCAAAAGGAATCTCAGAGTTTACCTCATCCAAGCCCTTCATTTTGCAAATGAAGAAACTGATGCCAAGAAAGAGAAAGTGATTTGTCCAAGACCAGCTAGGTGGTACAGTGGACGGCATGTCAAAACTAGAGTCAGGAAGACTCATCTTCCTGAGTTCAAATCTGGACTCAGACACTTATTAGCTGTGTGACCCTGGGCAAGTCACTTCACCCTGTTTGCCTCTGTTTCCTCAGTTGTAAGATGAGATGAAGAAGGAAATGGCAAATCACTCCAGAATCTTTGCCCAGAAAACCCCAAATGGGGTCATTGAGAGTTAGATGTGTTAACAAACAATAAAGTAGGATCCGTAGGGTCATAGATTTAGAACTGGAAGAAGTTTTAGATGTCTTGTAGACCACATTTTCTCATTTTACAGATGAGGAAACTGAGTCACAGAGAGGTTAAACTGAAGTGACTGAACAACAACTGAATGAAGAGTCAGGAGATGTAGGCTCAGATCCCAGCTCTACTATTTTTTTTTCTTTGCTTTTTGGAGGGCAGTTGGGGTTAAGTGACTTGCCCAAGGTCACATGGCTGGTAAGTGTTAAGTGTCTGAGGTCGGATTTGAACTCAGGTCCTCCTGACTCCTGGGCCAGTACTCTATTCACTGCCCCCCTCCCCCAGCCCTACTATTAATGAACTACATGATCTAAGACGAGTCACTTTCTCTGAGGCTCAGTTTCTAAACTATAAAAAGAGAAGCTTGGGATAGAAAGCTTCTGAGATCTCTATCATCAATGCTGTCCATTTTAGATTTTACAGTCTACTAATTTAGAAACCTCACTGACTGGGGAAATAGATAGAAGGATCGAGTCACAACTGGAACCTCACCTTCTTCAGAAAGCCTTCCCTAACTCTTCTTAATTCCAGGGCTCTTTTTTTTAAATTTATAAATTTCCTATTTATCCTGTATATAACTTGCTTTGTATATATTTGGTTTCATGTTGTCTCCTTTGTTAGATTGTAAGCTCCTTGAGGGCAAGGACCATCTTTTGCCTCTTTTTATATCCTCAGTGTTTAGCACAGTGCCTGGCACATCATAGGCGCTTAATAAATGTTTATTGAACTGAATTGATCATAAGATTTAGGACCGGAAGGGACCTTGCAAGACCATGTGTTCCAACCCTTTCATTTTGCATATGAGGAATGGCATCCCAGGGATCTTTAGTGACTTGCTCAAGGACCAGTTGACTGAATTTCAATCAACCAACCAATAAACATTTATTGAGCACCTACTGGATGCCAGGAACTTTGCTAGACAGTGGGGATACAATATAAAAAATGAAGCAATCTCTACTTTCAAAGAATTTGCATCCTAAGGGAGGAGACAAGTAGAAATGTTGTTATATAGAGTAAATGTATAGATAATAAATGCTTAGTAGGGAAGGAGGGAGATTAGCAGTTGATAGGATCAGAGAAGACTTCATATAGAAGATAGGACTTGAGATGTATCCTGGAAAGAACAGAGAGATTCTGTAAGGTGGAGGTGATGAGAGAGTGCATTCTAGGCTTGGAGAATGTCCTGTGCACAAAACAGGGAGATGGGACGTGTAGTGTTGTGTCTGAGGAACAGAGGGAAGGCCAGTTGGTCTGGATCACAGGGGGTGCAACATACAGTGAGGCTAGAAAGAGAGTTTGGGACTAGGCGTGAGCTATTAAAGGTAAATATAGGGCAGGTAGGTGGTGCAGTGGATAGAGCATTGGGCCTTGTGTCAGGAAGACCTGAGTTCAAATCCAGCCTCAGACACGTAGTAGTTAATGTAACCTTAGGCAAATCATATAACCCTGCCTGCCTCAGTTTCCTCATCTGTAAAATGAGCTGAAGAAGGAAATAGCAAACCACTTCAATACCTTTGCCAAGAAAACCCCAAATGGGGTCATGGAGAGTTGGACACAACAGTGTACCAGGAGAATTTACCCTTCTTCCCACACTTTTAATGTTTCCCATTCTTATCCTAAAGGCCCCCACTCTTGGATAACTGAAGAGATACCGTGCCTAGAATTCTCCTGACCTCCAAGCCCATTTCTTTTCCAGCCCAGCTCAGACTCTAACCTGAGTTAGACCCAACCACTTCCTCCCACTTTCTTTCTCCTGTTATCCAACTTTAGGTGCTGGACATTGAAGGGGCAGATGCCGGGAGCCTGCCCCTGGACTCATCTCAGAAGGTGCGAGAGGCCCTGGCCTGTGAGCTGAGCAGGGCCGAATTTGCAGAGTCTCTTGGCCTCAAGCCTCAGGCCATGTTTGTAGAGTCCATGTTCTCTCTGGCTGACAAAGATGGCAATGGCTATTTATCCTTCCGGGAATTCTTGGACATCATGGTGGTCTTCATGAAAGGTGGGAGAGGAGCAAGGATGGACAAGGGAAGCTAGATTGGGAAAGAGAAGAGTAAGGAGGGTCATGAGGGAGGGCATGGCCTGGGGACTCTGAGTTTCAAGGTGAGCTGTGAAGGGTGATGGTGGGAGATGGGATTATGGGGGCGTCGGGAGGTACTTGCAAGAGAGATTCCAGCAAAGGTAGGAGAGGGACTAATGAACCTGGAGTTGAAATGTGATGCCAGGAACTATCAGTTGGACTTCGAGTCAGTCAAGAATCCTGACTTTGATGATTACTTTCTATGTGACAAGTCAATTAAAACAGGCACAGCTTTGCCTTTACCCAATAAGTATTGTGAAGGAAACACTAAACTTTAAGGCTATAGCTGTAGGTGCTTCTGTTACTGTTTGAAGTAACAGTAAGGTACCAAGAACCCCGTTTCTTGACCTGGATGTGGTCTCTTTGTCTGCCCTGAGATCTCTCTAAAGCTGGATTTCCTTCAGAATGTCTCATTAACTTATCTAGGTTGGGGGAGCATGGGGTTTTTCTCTGGAAAAAGATTGGGACCGTGGGGATCTTCCTCCACCCAGGCTCCTCAGAGGAGAAGACCCGTCTCATGTTCCGGATGTATGACTTTGATGGTAACGGGCTCATTTCCAAGGAGGAGTTCATCAGAATGCTTAGGTCAGTACGGTGGCAGCTGCCAAGAGGGAGGACAAGGACAGAGATAAGGGAGGGGGGAGGGAGGGAAAAAGAAGGAGTAGGGGTTGGGGTGCATCCTGGTTCTGTGAGTGGGAGAAGACATTATCAGGGTGGCACAGTAGATTGTGTGCTGGCTCTAGAGTCAGGAGGACGTGAGTCCAAATCCAGCCTCAGACACTTACTAACTGTGTGACCCTGGGCAAGTCACTTAATCCTGTTTGCCTCAGTTTCCTCATCTGTAAAATGACCTGGAAAAAGAAATGGCAAACTGCTCCAGTATCTTTGCCAAGAAAACCCCAAATGGGGTCACTAAGAGTCTGACAGGACTGAAATGACTGAACAACAACATTGATGACTGGGTCAGTAGTACAGTTTTCTGGCAGACTGAAAGCCCAGGAAGTTAGATCATCATGCTGGATCTGTGTTGTCTTAGGCAAATATTGGCACTCAGTCAGGGCCCAGGGACTTTGGGAGAAGACAGTTGGTGTTTAGGATTCCTGAGTTTTCCCTGTTCCCTACCACTGTCTGACTCTCCTAGCCCTAATTCTCCTTTTCTGGTTCTGGGTTCAGGTCCTTCATTGAGATCTCCAACAACTGCCTATCCAAGGCCCAGCTGACTGAGGTGGTAGAGTCCATGTTCCGAGAGTCTGGCTTCCAAGATAAGGAGGAGCTGACCTGGGAGGATTTCCATTTCATGTTGAGGGAACATGACAGTGAGCTCCGTGTCACACAGCTCTGTATTAGAGGTGGGTTTCTGGGATCAGGGAAGAGGGAATGAAAGGGAAAAGATTAACCTAAACTAGAAATTGGGATTCTATTTCATCCAACTCTGTATCCAAGGTCCACTGACTGGCTTGGGGCAAGGGTGGGGAACATGGGGGACAGCGTCTCCTTTCACTGCAACCACACCCTCCAAGCCAGAGGAAACTTGTTAAGTGCTCAGGACAAATTCTACCCCCACCCCATCACCTCCTGCAGGCTGGGTGCTAAGGGTGGAGGCTGTGATGGGAAACCACATTTCTTCCTTGATTAAGAAGACACTAGGAATGTGACAGGGGCTGGTCAGAACTTTGGACAGGGTGGTGTCAGGCTGGGAGAGGATCTGTGGGCTGGTCTGGATGCAGCCACATTTGGTGGCTTGTGGGCTCAGAATCCCACTGGAAATCTATTGAGGCCAAACCCAGCCTCTCCCAGGATTATGAGTTGTTTAGACAATCTGAACTACAGTGCTGGTGGAGTAAAGGGGAGGGAGAGTCAGAGATATGGACAGTGGGTAGAGTGAGAACAGAACTGTGTGGGAAACTGGGTTCAGTGGAAAGAAAGAGTCTTGAACTTGCAGTCAAGAGACCTGAGTTTGAATCCTGGAGCTGTCATTTATTAGCTGTGTGACCTTGGCCCTCAGTTTCTTTGTTGTTTTTTTGTCCTTCATTCTCAAAGAGGACCATGACCTCAGGGAGGTAATGTCATGACATGCAAGTGAATTGGACTTAAATGGGGAGGACTGTGCAAAGTCACCAGCCTCACTTTCTCCTCTGGAGCCATCTGGGTCCTGTGGCCAGATACAGATCAGGACAGCTGGCAAAATGAGGAAGTTGAACTAGATGATCCTAGAAATCTCTTATTGCTCTAAATCCTATAATTCTGGCACTATGGGGTCTCTGGCTATCTGAGGGGGCACTGAGAGTTTTCAATATTGTAATTTTGATTTCCATCCTAGAAGGTGGAGAGTTAGGTAGCAAGTTGAAGGATGCCTAGGAATGAATGATAGGGAGTCAAGAGGGATATATTGGACCTAGGTGTCAGAGGCCCAAACTCATAGGAGTCTGCTATAGCAGGGACCAATTTCTGGGATTGAGGGCAGAACCAGATACGGGAAAGAAGGGAAGAGTAGAGTTTTCATTTTTATCAGAGAAATCTTCATTATTAGTATTTTAGGCTTAGCTTAGTTTTTTTTTCCAGCCTTGTGGGCTTATAATTATGCAATATGATACGATAAGCATTAGCTTTCCCTTTCTGTTTCAAAACTGGTCATCCGAGAAGACTCTTCTACTAAATTCCAAATTGTTGAATGTTTCCAATTTTCAGCTTGTTGGCTGAGCAGCCATTACAGACATGTTTTTAATTTGCCAGCTCCACCCCTTTCCCATACTCTCTTTAGATGACTCATTAATCCTCAGGTGCCCACCAAATAGTAGTCTTCCAATAAGTTAATCAGTTTATTAAGACTACCCAAAAAAAGGCCAAGGTTCTCCCACTGTATCTGGGGCCATCTTCAATTGCCCTGATCAATGTCTTGCTACTGGGCCCAGAGGGCTCTGGAGATGAGAGTGAGGTTGGTGACTTTGCACAGCCCTGCCTCACTTAAATCTAATTTACTTGAAAGTCAAGACATCACCTTCCTGATGTCATTGGTCTTCACTGGGATTGAAGGACAAAGAACAATATAAGACTCTCATTGGAGGAAGCTGTTTGGATGATAGGTTCAGGTGGAACCTAGCTAGGGGTTGGAGGCAAGTGAGTCCACACTCCCTCAGAGGGCCAAGCGGAACCCGTTGTATCTAGAAGAATAGGGCTTGGTGCAGTGGGGAGGAGGGGTTGAAGAGGGCCTAGATCAGTGCTCTCTCTGGTTTCCTCGTCTGGAGGTCAGGTGTGTCCAGCTCACTAGCCCTTTAATGGATTTATAGGTGTGGAAGTTCCTGAAGTCATTAAACAAATATGCCGGAGAGTCTCCTTCATTAGCCAGGATAAAATATGGTGAGCCCAACCCAAGGATGTTAAATGTAGTCTTTGGGTGGGGGTATGAGGGGAAAGGGAGGGGCTAGGGGCACTGAATGATTCTTTCCCCAGAAGGGAGGGACTAGGATTCCCCAAAGTCTGATTTCATGATGAGATTATGGCTTTCCTTATGAGATAGGTCTATTCCTACTAGCACTCTTAGGTCTGAGGTCAACAAGACAATAACTGAGAATTCTAGTGTGGGGGGCAAATTCACATGGGAGAGGGGAGAGGAGGGAAGGATGAGATGAAAATGTAGAGGATAGTATGACCCTGGGTAAAACTGCACAGGGGAGGTGATTAGGAGGAGGGTTGTCCCTGAGAGAGGGATACCATGATAATGGAACCCTGAGAGTTGGTGGGCTGACTAAGCCCATGAGGTATGGGTATTGTGGTCACTATGGGAAGGAAGCTGCTACCCAACCCCAGAAAAAGAAAGGTCCCCTGAATGTGTGTATCCTGGCTTAGAGCTCTGATGATCCTGCTAGTTATGGCTCTGGGACTCAGTCATAGAAGCAGCTGAGAGGTCCCTGGTGGCTTTGTTTCTGACCCCCCCACCCCACTCTCCTGCCCCCTGTCCCTTTACCCAGAGCTTATAATCTTGAACAGTTAGGAAGGGTCCCTTGAAATTGGGGCCATTACTTGCCCTGGTCTCCTCCTACTCTCTGTTCCTTGTTCGAGTCTTCAAATGTCTCCTTAGTGAACTAGCTGATGAGTCGACGATGCAGAAATTCAAGTGTCCGGCATCTATAGAACCACCCCAGGAGGTCCGAAAGAGGTTTGGCAAAAAGTATGTCCCATTTCTTTTCCCTAGCCAGATGTAGGTGGGTGCAGATAATGAAAGAGTGAGTGAGAACAGGGTCCTAGTAAGGGTTGGGGCAGGAATAAGGAGGAGAAGAAGGGATTGATCTAAATATGAGTGGGCAGTGTTGGGGGGTGGGGGGGGAGTATCTGCAGGACTGAGCATCAGGCTGAAATAAGTGACATAAGAGGCAGCATAATATAATGGATGGGGCACTGGACTTGGAGTCAGGAGATGCAGGTTCAAATCCTGCCTCAGCTACTTACTAGCTGTGTGACTCAAGGCAAGTCACTTAACCTCTCTGTTTCTCAGTTTCCTTATCTGCATAATGAATAGGTTGGACTTGATGGTTTCTAAATCCCCTTCTAGCCCTAAATCTATGTTCTAATGTCCATCTGCAGGACTGACCTTTTGCATTACCCATCCTCTTTATATTTTATTCCCAGCACCAAAAAACCCCCATATTTTTATGATGTTCACCAGTACTTAACAGTGTGCATCTTTGTGTCCCCTTCTGGTGCATTTACATAAGAACTGTTTCCACTTTCGCTCTCCTGCCCTTTCCTTGGCACCCACCAGCACTGGGATGCTCCCTGGGATTCATTTTGAGTTACACCAGATGGCCTGAGGGTACCTGGGAGTCAAGGGCTAGGTCTCCCTGTTGTGCAGGCTGACATCGTTCCAGCCCCGGCCCTTCACAGAAGCGCACCGAGAGAAGTTGGAGAAAAATCGTTGGCATCAGACGATGCAGCAGTTTAAGCGGTTCATTGAGAACTACCGCAGGCATATCGCCTGTGCCACAGTCTTCTACTTCATCTCTGTCGGGCTGTTTTTGGAGAGGGCATACTGTGAGTGACAGCTCTTGGGGGTGAGGTCTTCTGTGTATAGCCAGGACTAACCATAACTCTGCCTAGGGTGGTGTGATTTAGAGGATAATCCTACCTTGGGTACAGAGGGAAATGGAATGATTCATCACTCACTGAGTCTGGCCTTTGCCTCTATGGGGTTGTTGAGGATGGTGGACCACTGGGAGGACACCATGATGATGGGACTCTGAGGAGGGTGACTGGTTGTGCCATGCTCTGGGAGGCAAGTTATGCAGGGGTAAAAATGGGAAGGAAGCAAGCCTCCCCATCATCCCATGATGCTGCCCTGGGACAAGGCCCTGCCTGCCCCACATTAGTGGTAGCTTTGACTTGGAGACCCTGTCCTCTGACAGTCATGGGGATGGAGTCTTGTCTGAATGACTCTCAAAGGAGGTAGGATTTGCTGTGAGTGATGGAACCTGGGGGTGAAACAGGTCAAATGGGAACTTTTCTTGCAACAGTTTGGCTCCAATGAACCTGCCTCCCACTGACTCTTCTCTCCTTAGTCTATGCCTTTGCGGCACACCACATGAGCATCACAGACATCTCCCGGGTGGGCATCATCTTGTCCCGAGGCACGGCAGCCAGCATATCCTTCATGTTCTCCTACATCCTGCTCACCATGTGCCGCAATCTCATCACCTTCCTACGGGAGACCTTCCTCAACCGATACGTGCCCTTTGATGCTGCAGTGGATTTCCACCGTATCATTGCTGCCACAGCCATTGTGCTCACAGGTAGGTCCTCCAGGAGGCCCCCAGACCTCAGAGCAGGAACCACACCTCCTCCTTATCCACCCCTCCCTACCCATCTCACTTCCTGAAAGTCATCCTCCCACACAACCCTGACAAAGAGAGACTGAAGGAGGAATTCCTGGCCCGCTTGTGAGTCTGAGTCTGCTGTGAGTGACAGGCCTGGAAAGAGAGGCCCTACCTCCTCCAGTCTGGCTCAGATGAACCTGACTCCACCCCACAGACATCCTCCACCTTCCTCTGTCTTTACTCTTCTTCACTCTTCTCTCTCATAAGATCATAGACATTGTTGGAAGGGACTCAAGAGGAAATCTAATCCAATCTTCTCATTTTACAGATGAGGAAACAGGGCCTACCAAGGGGAAATGACTTATCTAGGGTCATACAGGTTGCAAGGGGCAAAGTCAGGATTCAAACCCAGTCCTTTTGACTCACTACTCTCTACCCTCTGTTGTCTCCTTTCCTTTTTTCCTGTTTGTCATTCCTTGTTTCCCACTGCACTGGGCACAAGTTTTTCTATCCATTTACATCTTGTTTGCTTAGCACAATGTCTGACAAGTAGTAGGTACTTAAATACTTTATTTGTGACTTGACTTCATGTATAGCATAATGGTAGAATGAGACCTGGATTTGGAGTTAGAAGATGTGGGTTTAAATCCTAGCTCTGCCACTTGCTACCTATGTGACCTTGGTCAGTTACTTCATCTCTCTAGGCCTCATTTTCCTCATCTGGAAAATGGGGGACTTGGACAAAAAGATTTAAGATCTCTTCTAGCTCTGAATCCTATGCCATAGTCCCCAAGGGTGATTGGGGTCAGATTGAGCCTGGTCAGTTTAGGGCAACAGTTCAAAAAAAAGTTCATGGGGGTGGCTAGGTGGCACAGTGAGTAGAGCACTGGTCCTGGAGTCAGGAGGACCTAAGTTCAAATCCAGCCTCAGACACTTAACACTTACTAGCTCTGTGACCTTGGGCAAGTCACTTAACTCCAATTGCCCTGCCCTCCCCCCTCCAAAAAAAAAAGCAAAAAAAAAGTTCATTAAATTTCTGCTGTGTGACTGCAGGGGAGGCAGAAAGCACGGTACAGAGCATTGACGTCAAACTCACACAGAAATGAGGGCCATTAAATTATACATAAGGATCTCCATGGGTTACATATTAACTTGTTATTCAGTGATTTTAGTTATGTCTGACTCTTCATGACTCCATTTGGGCTTTTCTTGGCAAAGATGCTGGATTGGTTGGCCATTTCCTTCTCCAGTCCATTTTACAGATGAGGAAACTGAGGCAGATAGGGTTAAGTGACTTGCCCAGGGTCATACCTCTACTAAGTGTCTGAGTGTCCGAGATTGGATTTGAACTCAAGTCCTCCTGACTTCAGGGCCGGTGCTCTATTCACTGTGCCACATAGCTGCTCCTGGAAGGGAATAAATTTTAAGGAGGGAGGCAGTATAGCAGAAAGAACACTAACTACAGTCAGAGAATCAGAGTTCAAATCCTGCCTCAGATGTTCCAGTAGTTGGGCAACTCCTTTCCTCTCTCTAGACCCAATTTCTTCCTCTATAAAATGAAAGGTTTGCCACCAGTCTGCCTCTGAGGTCACTCTCAGCTCCAGACCCCTGAGCCTTTAAGGCTCCGTGAGAACTCTCTCTCCTGAAGGGGCCAGTGAGTTACTCTGCCTTGGTGGGGGTAGTTCCCACGTGGAGGAAATTGCTGGTCTTGGAAGTAGAGATGAAAACAAAGAGGGGCATGGGATGGGGTGTAGGGAGGAAAGAGTCAGCTCTGATTGGAGAGATCAGAGGATCCTCCTCCCAGAGGAGGTGGCTTTGGAATCGGGCTTTAACGATGGATGGAAATTCAACAAAATATGTGAAGAAAATGAAATCAGGGTTCTGTCCTTCCTCTTCCCTTTCTGTGCCCTCCCTCCCTCAGCTTGCCCAGTGCCAGTGGGGAGAGGGAGAGCCTTGCCTTGGTTATAATATGAACTAAGCTGGCTATAAATGGGTTTAGTGTATTATCCCCTCACAGGTAGGTTTGAGCTTCAGAAGAGCGTAGGACATATGTAACCTATAGCTGATTGCTTACCACATCTCAGGAAGAGGGGGAGGGAGGAAGGTATAGAACTGGGAACTCAAAATTTTAGAATAAAATGTTTTAAAATTGTTTTAACATGTAATTGGAGGGGGAAATAAATAAATAAATAAATAAATAAATATTATATATATATATACATATATTTTAAAGACTGAAAACAGCTAAACAAGAAAGTTAGTGTATTGTCTGGTAAACAACACAATCAATACTTGTGGAATGGGGGGGAAAGAGTGTTATGAATTCAAAGGAATGCATCTCTAATGGTGGAATTTCAGTTTCTGTGACTCCTAGGTAGGAGAGATAGAATTGAAGGACTCTCCTCGACTCCCTTAATTGGAGCCAGAGGATGGGGTCCCAAGATTCTTACTCCAGCCGTCTCCCGCTTTGGACTGGGTTCCTTTCCCCTGGGTTAGAGGAGGGACCCTCCCAGCTGTCTCCTCAGCTGTTTCTTTCTTCCTCAGTCCTGCATACTATAGGCCATGTGGTCAATGTCTACATGTTCTCCATCAGCCCACTCAGTGTCCTGTCTTGTCTCTTCCCTCGGTTCTTCCAGGATGATGGGTGAGTGCAGGTTCCTTCTTTGGGCATAAAAAGGGGGTAAACCAAGGTGTCTCTTAAGCCTTTGGTGTGCAGAAAGGCTTGGGAAGGCTTTTGATTTGGAGGCAAGGATGAGGGCTTTGAAGAGCAGCCTGAGTTAGTGCTGCTAAATCCTTTCTGCTCCCATATGCTGCTGAGGGCTGGAGGGGGCCAGGGAAGGGGGGCAGAGATGGGGAACACTGGAGACTGGAGGCTGGAAAATTAGTAAATTCTTGCCTCCCCAATAACCCTTTCTTGCCTGACAGGTCTGAATTGCCTCAGAAATTCTATTGGTGGTTCTTCCAGACAGTCCCAGGTAAGAACTTTTCCTTCCTGACATGACTATCTCTAATGCTTTAGGCCTGGGCTAGACTATAGATTCTGAGTTCTAGGTTCAAGATTCTAGACCTGTCAGACCTGGAGTCAAGAGGACTTGAGTTCAAATCAGGCCTTAGATGCTTACTATGTGACACTGGGTAAGTGACTTAACCCTGATTACTGAGAGACAGACACACAGACACACAGACTGATTGGTTGATTGATTGATTTTGGGGCTGCATACTAGGTTTTAGGTTCCAGGATCTGAATTCTCTAGACTCTGTACTTTGAGTTCCAGTGCATGTTGTCTCCCCATTAGACTGTGAGTTCCTTGAAATAAGAGACTGTTTTTTGCTTTTTTTTTTTTCTTGTAACCTTAGCACTTAGCACAGTGCCTGGCACTTAGTAAGCATTTGATAAATGCTTTCTCATTCATTCATTCATTCATTCATTTTCTGTCCTAAAACTATTTTCCTCAAACTCTAATGGGTACTTCCTAATTTAATTCAACAACTATTTATGAGCATCTACTGTGTGCAGGCTGAAGTCATATGGCATAATACCAGACTTGGAATAGGAAATTCCTGTATTCCTGCCATTGACATTATGATCACATTGACTGGGATAGACTGGGCAAATCACTTTAAGTTCTAGTGCCCTCAGGCAGCTCTTTAAGATGATAAATTGCAAAATAGTGGCTGATCTGCATTGGTTGAAGAAGGTTCTTCCCAGTGAGAGCCTTATATTTGAAGCCATAGTTCTAGATCAAAGTGCCAGCACTGTATACTCGAGAGACAAAGATGAAAAACAATGCAATTCTTGCCCACAGAGAACTTCCACTCTACATTCTCATTTCAGTGGTCCAGGATTTATCGGATAAATCAGCACACCCTTTCTCCAAGTTATCATGATTTTGTAGGCTTTAAACCTTCTTTGACTGACTTTCCAACATAAGGACTCATTCTCTCTTTAGTCTGTCCCTTACCTCTGTTTCCTCAGTCATTTAAAGCGCTTTTCCCTGAACCTTTTCCATCTCTGTTAGGTTTTGCATGAGTTGTTGTCACTAGAACAGCCTGGAGTAATTGAAGTATAGGGAGAAGTGGAGCTAATCATGTTACCTTGCTTTTTCTGGGCCAGACCTGTGATTGCTTTTGTATGGTGAGTTCCTGTAAGGAAACTCCCTTTACCAATGAATACAGACTTTTTTCAACTTATCATCTTAAGAGAGTTACTAGGGACACCAAGAATCTCACAGTCTGACTTGCCCAATGTCTCACCGCCAGATTGTATCTGAGGTCAGCTTTGAACTCAGGTCTTCTTGTCTCAACAATCAATTCTTTAGCTACTTTATTACGTTGTATATACATTTGTATAGGTGTTTGATTTGGGGTTTATAGGATCTGGGCTCTGGACTCACATGCTAGGGTCTGGCACCCAAGATTCAAGTCACCACAAATAAGAAAATGGGTCTCTCACATTGGAAAGTAGTCTAGTGCGTTGGTACTTGGAAGTTAGGGTGACAGATTGAGGACAGTGACAGTAACAAGAATGGTGACCATCGACTAGGGACAGTGATAGCATTGGTGACATGGGTGGCTGTGACAATAGAAGGATTAACGGTGACAGAAAGAGTGATGTTGACATGGCAACAGAGTCAGAAGTGCTGCTGTTGATGACAGTAGGTCTTTGAGCTCTGCTGAAGGTGAGGAAGAAAGCAGAACATTGGGAGAGAGGACTGGGCTGCCACTATTGCCCCAGGGCATGGAGCAGGGGAAGGGGACCCTGTTTATGCTTTTTTACCGGCTGCCCTTTGTGTCCTCTGCTCCTTTCCCCTTATTCCTGCTCTTTTAGGCCTAACAGGAGTCGTGCTGCTCATGGTCCTGGCCATCATGTATGTCTTTGCTTCTCACCACTTCCGCCGGCGCAGCTTCCGAGGCTTCTGGCTGACCCACCATCTCTACATTGTGCTCTATATCCTGGTAAGGGGCAGCTCACTGTTGGTGGGAGCCGGGCAGGAACCCCAGGGAGTAATGAAGGGAGCAGCAATTCACTGATCACTTGTGTTCTCTAATTTCTCCCTTTGTTTTTGTCCAGACCTAAATTTATGCATTTTTAATTTTATTTTTAGTTGACAAATATTTATTTTCTCTTCCTCCCACTCCCTTCCCAAGTTAAAAGAAAAACCAAATCCTTATAACAGTACGTGTAGTCAAGCAAAACAAATTTTCATGCTGTCCAGTTCCAAAAATATTTGTCTCATTCTGCACCCATTGATCACCTGTCTATCAGAAGATGTGCAACGTGCTTTCTCATTGATATTCTGAAATTGAAGCTGGTCACTGCAATGATTAGAATTCTCAAGGCTTTCAAACTTTATCTTTACAATGTTGCTGTTTTGTAAATTGTTCTCAAGGCTCTGCTCACTTCACTCTGCATCACTTCTTACAAGTCTCAGATCTCTCTGAATTTATTCCTTTCTTAATTTTTTGTAGCAGAAAAGTATTCCATTGCATTCATATAACCATAATTTTTTGAGCCATTTCCCAACAAATGGGCTTCCCCTTAGTTTCCTGTTCTTTGTCACGACAAAAACAGTTGCTGTAAGTATTTTTGTACATATGACAGACCTGTAATTTATCCAGGTTCATCCAGCTTGCATGTGTCAGGGGTAGGATTTGAATGTAGGTTATCCAGACTCATAGGCCTGCTCCCTATTTATTATGCCACATTATTTCTCAGTTTTTCCACTTTCTTTTTAAAACAAAACTTGACTATGTAGTCATCTGATCCCAAAAAGAAAGACTCTTCTGACCAACTAAAAGTTTCAGTAACAGCATTATATTTTATACCCACATTTAGCTTGGGGTCCTATGATAACCACAAGTAGTTTTCTTCCCCACATCAGTCTTTCTTCATCTTAGGTGGTTGGTTTTGGCTCCCTATGTGGACTATTTTGCATATGTTCCTTATTAGAACATCCTCCTATTTTGGACCAACATTTTAAAAAATGTGCCAAGGTCACATTGTTGTTTCCATTTCTGACTTTCAGGGTGTTAGTAACCCCACCCTTCTAAGTATGATGAACTTGTAAAGTTGATGAGCTTGCTCAAAATTCCATTGCACGGATTGCCAATGAAAACATCTTATGACTCCTCCCATCTTCTCTTGTCCTCCTCTACCTGTCCCTTCACCTCTCCTTCCCAGAAACCCTGTCCCCATACTTCCCTTCTCATTCATTTTTCTCTTCATCTTCCATTCTCCTCTCCTCCTCCCCATCTTCCCTTTCTTTAATTCATTCTCCTTTCCATTCTCTTCTCTATTATCATCCCTGCCCTATATTGTCCTCTCCTTCCTTCCCCTCTATTCCCTTCTGTTCTCATCCATTCTCTTCTCTTCCTTGTCTCTCATCCTCCCCTCCTTTCTCCTCTTTCCCATTTGCCTTTTCCTTCTTCCAGTCTCCCCTCATCCTGTCTCCTGTCTTCCATTCTCCTCCTCTCCATTTTCTTTTCCTCTCCTCCCCTCCAGCTTTCTTCATTTATCTTTTCCCTTTTCCCTCCATTCACTTCTCCTCTTCTTCATTCTCCTCTCTCCTATTCTTATCCTTCCCCCCCCTTATTCTCCCCTCCTCTTCTTTTTTTCCTTTTCTTATTCCTTCCCCCTTCTTTTCTTAAAGAAGAGGAGAGGAATCAGGTTGTTTAGTTTCCGAACTGATTTTCATTGTTTCTCCAATGTTTTTGGTGTTGGATCTGAGTCCCTCTATTCTGCTCTTATCATAAAAGTAGCCCTCTGCAGTATAGCTTTCAATTAGAAACTAGATTAAATTTTTAGACCCTTCTACACCCCCACCCCCACCCCTCACCCCTGCCCCAGAGCCTGGTCATTAGCTTCAGAGAATTCTAGATTCTCTTAGGGTTGTCTTATTTCCAACTATGAAATCAAAGTTACATTAGGCATAGTTTCCATGAATATGGAATAAAAGGTCCTGTTGTATTCTGCCCCAGTCAGACCACATATGAAGTTATGTTTGGTTCTGGGAACCACATTTTAGAAAGGACATGGCCAAGCCAAGAAAGCATCAAGATGGAGGGAGAAAGACCTCAAGGCTACTCCATCTGAGGGTCAGTAGAAAGAACTGGGGAGAAGTTAGCTTGTAGCTAAAGTTAAAAAATTTAGCTTAGAGAAAAGGGGACTTAGGGAAGGATAGGAGGATTATCTTCAAGCTGTCTTACAGAAGAATTAGAGTTGTTTTTCTTGGCCCAAGAGGGCTGAACCATAATCATTAAGTAGAAATAACAAAGAGGCAGTTTTAGGCTTGATGGATGGAAATGTTCCCTGTTAATTAAAGCAATCCAAGAGTGGAAAGGGCTTCTTCAGTGGTTCCCTCTCAGTAGAGGTCTCCAAGAAGGCTGGATGACCACCTCTCAGGAATGCTTTATAGAAGAGATTCATGCTCAAATGTGGGTTGGAAGTGATGGTCTCTGAGGTCCCTTTCATCTATGACATGCTGACTCTGTAAAGTAGGTTTCAGTTTTCCCCAACTTGAAAAGAAAGTTCTTTGTTTTCTCTGCTTTCTTCCTGATATAGTTTAATCCAAATCCTAGACCCCACCATCTTACCCTCAGTGTCAATGAGTCTTACTCTTCCCTATTAACCTTAGGCTGCTTCTTTTCAGAATCAGTGACCTTGGCTTTTTGTAAATATCCTGATTCCATAATCTTCTCTTCCAAAGAAATTGTGTCTAATGCCTTCATCCCTTCCTTCTCAGCAGTGGGTAGAACCCTGGACTCTTTCTAGCTATGTGTTTCCAAGGAGTAAGAAGTGATTTTCTAAGTTCCTTAGGCTAGATCAGTAGCTGTGACATGTACAGAACACCCAAAAGAATGTTAGATATTGGGTACTGCCTGACCCAGTATCTCAGGGTTAAAAAAGCTAACTCTTTAGGAATCAAGATCCTTCTCTTCTGATCTACCTCTGGGGTTCCTTGATGGTGAAAGTCATCTTTTTTCTTGGTCCATGGAGGCAGGAGGCCAAGGGAGTTCCAGGACACTCTGCTAGACAACTCTAGGCTCAACTGCTCTGAAATATTCCTGCTAATCCCTTCCATTTCTCATTGCAGGATAACTAGGCAGAGAGGGTATCCCATAAGCTCAATATAGCTCCTGCATTTGGGGATCTCTTGGGTATTCAGTAGCAATTTCAAGGTGACAATTAAAGGGGTATGCCTAGATGTATGCTGTACTAACTAATTGTGTCTTTTCAGCTCATTATTCATGGCAGCTTTGCCCTCATCCAGCTGCCCCGCTTCCATATATTTTTCCTGGTCCCAGCTCTTATCTATGGTGGGGACAAACTGGTGAGCCTAAGTCGGAAGAAGGTGGAAATCAGTGTGGTGAAGGCTGAACTCCTGCCCTCAGGTATAACCTGAATGGGAGGGAATGGTAATTATATCATCAGGACCAGGGCAGAGTAGGCTCAGATGCTAAGGTGTCTGGGTCTTCTTGTCAACTCCACCAGTCTCCCTTGACTCTCTCCGGGAGCTGAGAATCTACGAGTCTTCAAAATGCAAGCAGGGCAGCATCCTTGTCTGGGATTTCCTGACAAGTACCAGCCAAGGGCCTAGGGAAAATGAATGAGAGATAACCCAGAAGGGAGAGTAACTTTCATGAAAGTGATTGATGATTCCAAGATCCCTGGCTCAATGAACAATTCCTAAATTGTGTGTACTGCACCCCCAGCGGACTCGGGGTTCTGAATTGTTGCTTGTGTTTGTGTTCATAGACTCCTTTGGCAATCTAGTGAAGCCTATGTACCCTTCCTCAGAATAACATTTTAAGTGCATAAAATAAAATTAATAAGATTTCAAAGGAAACCAATTTTATTGAAATAGTTATAAAAAAAGTTTTTAAACCAAATTCACAGACTTCCAGTTGAGGCCTTGCAACAACAACAGTATTACATGCCCAAGGCCCACTGCTAGACATCCTTTTCTGGGGACAGGAACTCAAATGCAAACTGAGTTTCTACCTTTCAGATAGGGAACTCTAGGCTAGAGCTCACCATGAGTAGACGCAGTAGGTGTAGTACAATTAAGTCCATCTCTGCAGCTTTCTTTCTGTGCAATATTAGCCAAGTCATTTAAATCCCCTGGGCTTCAGTTTCCTCAACTATAAAATGGAAAGGTTAAACTAGCTCTTTCTAGCACTTGAGTCCAGGATCCCATATTCTCCCATCATCACTTGCTCCTACAGTTTTGTCTTGATGTGTACCTGGGCTCTGAAGCAGCATAAGCCTCAACCCCTCAACCATCATAGATACTCATGAATATTCCCCAAAACACCAAAGTGATGATACAAGGTGGGAAAGACTCAGGATCGAAGTCTGAAAATACTCTAAATGTACTGTTCTTCCTGCTTTCAGCCATATCGCTCTCCTCTGAGAGGTAGCGTGGTAGGGTGGGCAGAATGTTGGACTCAGAGTCAGGGACCAGGGTTCGAAACTGGCCTCAGGGGTGGCTAGGTGGTGCAGTGAATAGAGCACCGGCCCTGGAGTCTGGAGGACCAGAGTTCAAATCCAGCCTCAGACACTTAACACAAAACTAGCCATATGACCTTGGGCAAGTCACTTAACCTCAATTGCCCCACCTTCCCCCCTCCAAAAAGAAAAATAAAAAAAAAAAGAAACTGGCCTCAGACATTTACTAGCTGGGTGATCCTCAATGAGATACTTAGCTTCTTGGGACCTCAGTTTCCTTATCTGCAAAATTGAGAGGGTTAGACTAAAGACCTCTAAGGTCCCTTCTAAATCTTTGACCCTATGAAGCCTCTCACTTTCAACATGCTCTTTTCTCACTACCTACCATGTAGTTCTATTCAAGATACATATCTCCATCCCCGGTCAAGCAACAAGCATTTATTATGTACCCACTATCTACCAAGCACCCATTATCTGATCCTCCTAAATACCATGATAGAAATGCCGGGACAATCAGTGTCCAGTCTTTTGGGACATCTTTGGCATGGCAGGAATGTCCCAGGGAAATCCCTTAAGTGCGACACAAGGTCCTACCTGTGTCCTCTTCTGCTGTTACAGCCCAGAACATCTAAGATCATGACAAAGAGGGGGGAAATGAGAAACAGAACTTGGGAACCCAGTGAGAAATTCTGGTCATGGTTCATTCCCTGAAAAGAGGCATCATAGGAGTCTCCCACATTTTGGTTACTGGCCTCCCTCAAGTTGTCAGATTCAGATGATACTATTCAATTCCCCACCCTCACTCCCATCCTCGGGGAGGGAATGGAACATGGGGAGTGGAGGCAGGTAATGTGGTCCCAGCAGGTAGAGCAGGATTGAGACTGCAGGTGGTGGCTTCCTGGGATCTGTAGGTGTAGTCATGTCTGGCGCTCCCTTGGCTGTCTCCTTTGTCCCCAGGTGTGACTCACCTTCAATTCCAGCGGCCCCAGGGCTTTGAGTATAAATCAGGGCAGTGGGTCCGTATAGCCTGCCTGGCCCTGGGGACCACAGAATACCATCCATTCACACTCACCTCTGCACCCCATGAAGACACGCTCAGCCTTCACATCAGGGCTGTGGGACCCTGGACTACTCGACTCAGAGAGATCTATTCACCCCCACCGGGTGCCAGCAGCATCAAATATCCTAAGGTACCTTCCATACTACCGCAGAATCTCTTCCTTGGCCCTGAAGCAGATTTCCCAAAATATCCCTCCAAACTCCATCCAAGGTCAATAATTCCAGAAACCTTAAGAATTGCCCTCAAACACTAGATACTTAAAGCAGTGGGGACTTAGCAATAATCCCCTTATCTCTGATGCCAGAACAAGGTTGGGTGGTCAGACTGCCCTGTGTCTTATCCCTGTCTTCCCTTATGACAGTTATACCTGGATGGGCCATTTGGAGAAGGTCACCAAGAGTGGCACAAGTTTGAGGTGTCTGTGCTGGTGGGTGGGGGCATTGGGGTCACCCCCTTTGCCTCTATCCTCAAAGACCTGGTGTTCAAGTCATCAGTAAGCTGCCAGCTGCCTTGTAAAAAGGTAAGAACTCTCCCAGGCCCGAACTCTGAGGGGAAAAAAAAAACCGTGACAGTAGCAATTTCTTCCTTATGCCCTTGTGTCACCCCAAATCACAGCTATGAGGGAAATCTTCCTGTTTCAGTGCTCTATTCACTACACCACCTAGCTGAGTTGGGAAGCATGGTGTCCAGAATAAGAGCAGAAATGGCTATATTCTATTCTACCCCAATAGAGTCAAAACAACAAGCATTTATTAAGCCACGACAATATGCTAGGCACTGTCTTCAGTGCTAGGGATGCAAAGTAGGGCAAAAACCAGAGTGGCTAGGTAGTGCAGTTGAACAGACCACTGGCGCTGTAGTCCAGAGGACCTGAGTTCAAATCTGGCCTCAGACACTTAACACGTACTAGCTGTGTGACCTTGGGCAAGTCACTTAACCTCAATTGCCCTCCAAAAAGAAAAAAAAAAGAAGAAGGGCAAAAACCAGACTCTGCTCTCAAGGCCATCACGTTAACAGTACCTAGCATTTATCTAATTCTTTACATATATTAACCCATTTGATTCTCACAGTAACCCTATGAGGTAAGTACTGTTATTACCCCCATTTTACAGAAGATGAAACTGAGGCAGACAGAGGTTAAGTGACTTGCCCAAAGTCTCATAGCTAGTAAGTGTCTGAGGCAGGAGTAGATCTGAGACCTTCCTGAATCTAAAGCCCACACTTTATTTGACATGGGATGAGGCCACATCTGAAGGTGCTACTGTTCAGTCATGTCTGACTCTCTGTGATCCCACAGACCACACTCCCCATGAGGTTTTCTTCTTTTTTTAATACTTGGGTTTTTATTGTTGTTGTTGTTTTTAATTTAAAAAAAATTTTTTTGGAGGGAGGAAGGCAGGGCAATTAGGGTTAAGTGACTTGTGCAAGATCATACAGCTAGTAAGTATCAAGTGTCTGAGGCCAAATTTGAACTCAGGTCCTCCTGACTCTAGGGCCAGTGCTCTATTCACTGCACCAACTAGCTGCCCCCAAGACGGGGGTTTTCTTGGCAAAGATACTGGAGTGGTTGGCCATTTCCTTCTCTTGCTTATTTTACAGATGAGGAAACTGAGGCAAACAGGATTAGGTGACTTGCCCAGGGTCACACAGCTAGGAAGTGTCTGAGGCCAAATTTGAACTCAGGTATTCCTGACTCCAGGCCCAGCACTCTTTCTACTGCTGCTCAATACATCTGAAGCACTAAGCTCAATTCTGGGCACCACATTTTAGAAAAGATAAGTTGTAGAATTGGAAAACTCTGCTCTCAAGATAATTCTATTATGTATTCCATCCTTGCTGTTTCTTATGCTTTAGGAAATTCTGTCTCCAGATCCCAGGCATTGTCACTGGTTGTCCCCTAGACATGAAATTGTCTTCCTCTTCATTGCTACCTCCTGGCTTCCCTGACTTCCTTTAAGTCCTAGTTAAAATTCTACTTTCTACCAAAAGCCTTTCCTGATTCCTCCTTAAAAAAGAAAACCCCATGGCCAGATCTTCAGGAAGATCTCAGATCTAGTCCTGGCTCACACACCTACTAGCTGTGAGACCTTGGGCAAGTCACTTAACCTCTGTCTGCCTCAGTTTCACGCCTAATGCTAACTCCCTCTGTTGAGTTTCTCCAAATTATCCTGTTAATACCTTATTTGTACATAGACTTAGAGCTGATTGAGAGCAGGGAGTGACTTTTACCTTTCTTTATATTTTCAGCACCAAGCCTGGCACATAGTAAACCCTTGATACCTAATCATTTAGCATTTACTATTTGTTTTGTTTTTTTGGTTTTTTGCATTTTGGAGGAGGGAAGGTAGGGCATTTGGGGTTAAGTGACTTGCCCAAGGTCACACAGCTAGTAAGTTTTAAGTGTCTGAGGCTGGATTTGAACTCGAGTCCTCCAGACTCCAGGGCCAGTGCTCTATTCACTGCACGGCCTAGAAGCCCCTCCCATTTACTGTTAATGTCCAGAAGAGAGCAGCCAGGATAGTGAGAGAATTGGAGAAAATGTCACGTGAGGATGAACTGAAGAAACTAGGGGTATGTAACCTGGAGATGCTGTTGCTGTCCAGTCATTTCAGATGTGTCTGACTCTTCATGACCCCATCTGGGGTTTTCTTGGCAAAGATCCTGCAGTCGTTTGCCATTTCCTTCTCCAGCTCATTTTACAGATAGGGAAACTGAGGGAAACAGGGTTAGGTAACTTGCCCAGGGTCACACAGCCAGTAAGTGTCTGAAGCCAGATTTGAACTGAGGATAAGCATTCTATCCACTGCACCACCTAGCTGCCCAAGGTCATGAGAGCTGCCTTTACGTATTAGAAGGACTGTCATTGGCATGTACTTGTCATGCTTGGTTCCTGAAGACAGAACTAGGAACTGTAAGGGACCTGAGTTTGATGTAAGGAAAAATTTCCTACTAATTGGGGCAGTCCCAATATGGATCAGATTGCCTTAGGAAAAACGCACTTGCTGAAGGGAGAATCAAGCTTCTGAGGACTCTTCCAGCTCTGAGGTTTTATGATTTCGCCTACCAGGACTGGGGCCTGGGCACTTATAAGGGCCCAGACAAGATTTGTCATTGAGATTCTCTCCAGGCAGGGGTTGGATTGTACAGGGAGGGTGGATCCCCCTTACGGACTAGACACCTAGAGCATTGTCAAGCCCTGGGTATGGGGAGGGGTGGCAGAGGTGGGGCAGAGTGAAACTATCTTTCTTTTGGGGGGGGGGCAGGAATTGGTGAGGAGTAGAGGCAGGGAGCTCAGGAAGGCTGGGCAGCATTGTTGGGGGAGTTTGGAGAGAGAAAGGACGGCACAGTTCTAGGTACATTCAGCCAACCTAGGGCTGCTTGGCCTCCATTCGTAGAAGAGCCCCAGCCTAGTGGCAGGCCCCTACTCACCTCCCTAGGCTCAGTAGGGTGAGTCACTGGGGCAGGAATGTGTTGGGCTGAGGCACAGCCCATTACCCAGACAGCAAGAGAATGACAGAACTGTGAGCTCTGCTTCTCTGTTAGGTCATTTCTTTCCCCTCCCTTTCTGCTTGCCCATAACCAGCCCTCCTCGTCATCTCCCCCTGACTTAACATTGAAATGTAAGGTACTGATTCATCTGTGGGGTCTGCTGTTTCCTTCTTCCACGGGGGGCCTGCACTGAGCAAGGACTGTATATAGGAGAACTCCCACCTACACCTCATAGTTTTGTGGGCATCTGAACCTTTGCTCCCCCATGGACAGTATAGTCCATTCACACACCTGAACAACTTTAGATATGATCCCACGTCAGAGTGTGGGCTTTAGATTTAGGAAGGCCTGAGAACTAATCCTACCTTTATTCCCTCCCATCTTTGAGGGTAGGCCTACCCCACGGGTGGGGAACCTGTGGCCTTCCAAAGCTCCAGTATCATAGAACAAATCCTTTTATTAAGGGAATTTGTTCTGTGAAGTTTGGATTCAGTCAAAGGGCCGCGCTTGAGGATCTAGAGGGCCACATGTATCATCCCTCTGAGGAATTCACTCCCCCTCTCCTAACAGGGGTATCTAATCCTTTTTTTGTCTTGGACCCCTTTGGCAATCTGGTGAAGTCTATGGACCCCTGCTCAGAATAATATTTTTAAATGTATAAGATAAAATGAATAGAATTCCCTGTATTTATATTCAATTATATTGCAATATTGTTAATATATATTTAAAAAACAAGTTTCACATATTTCAGGTTTAAAAATTCCTGGGATAGAAAGATCAATATTAAGAATGTTCCATACCAGGGGCCATATATTCACCATATCTCAGAATTCCCCCTACACCCTGGCATAGCTGCTCCAAATACTCCTTAGCCCTCCATCCCTGGGCTAACAATTTCAGATACCCCATAAAATCTGCTTCATGTCCCCGTCCTCCACATACTGAGTATGCCTGTGAGGGACTTTGGCCCTCCCATCAAAGGCCAGGGTCCTTCTTTAGAGTCCTTTCTTCTCCAAAGCTGTCTACACCCCCATTTTCTGGTTGCAGCCACGTCCTTTGGCTGGGGCCTCCTCTAATCTTGTCTCTCTCCTGGCACAATGTGGAGAGAGGACTGATAGGCATGGTGAGGTAAAGGGATGTCCCTGGTGTGGGAGGTGGGGAGAGACCCTTCAAGGTTTGATGCTCCTTGAGGGAGAAGACTAGATGTGGGGGTGTTGATTGTGGCCTGGTATCCCTAGATCTACTTCATCTGGGTGACGAGGACCCAAAGGCAGTTTGAGTGGCTGGCAGACATCATCCGGGAGGTGGAGGAGAACGACGGGCAGGAACTGGTGTCTGTGCACATCTACATCACTCAGCTGGCTGAGAAGTTTGATCTCAGGACCACCATGTTGGTAAGAACTACCTGGGATCTCAGAGCGGAGGTCACGTCTGGTTGGCCTTGGCCCCGCTCTCACTCCTAGTTCTATTGGTCTACCCTCTCCCAGCCCACAATCAGACTATTGAGCCCTCTATACCATCCCTGGCCCCATTTTTTACAGGCAACTTGTGTTGGGCCTGGAGTCTGGAAGATCTAAGTTCAAATTCAGCCTCAGACATTTACAAGCTGTGTGACCCTGGGCAAGTCACCTAACTTCTGTTTGCTTCAGTTTCTTCATCTGTAAGATGGTGATAATGATGCCCATCACCTACCTCACAGGGTTGTTATGATGACTGAGATTATATTTGAAAAGTTCTTAGCAGGTGGCTAGGTGGTGCAGTGAATAGAACACTGACCCTGGAGTTGGGAGGACTTCAGACATTTAACACTTATTAGCCATGTGACCTTGGGCAAGTCACTTAACCCCGATTGCCCTGCCTTCCCCCCTCCAAAAAGCAAAAAACTAAAAAAAAATTCTTAGCCCAGTACCTGGCACATAGTAAGCACTTAATAAATCCTCCCTCCCTCCCTTCCTTCCTTCCTTCCTTCCTTCTTTCCCTCCTTCCTTCTTCCTTCCTTCCTTCCTTCTCTCCTTCCTTCCTTCCCTCTTTCCTTCCTTCCTTCCCTCCTTCCTTCCTTCTCTTTCCTTCTTTCTTTCCTTCCTTTCTTCTTTCCTTCCTTCCTTCTCTTTCCTTCCTTCCTTCTCTTTTATTCCTTCCTTCCTTCCTTCCTTCCTTCCTTCCTTCCTTCCTTCCCTCATTCTTTCTTAGTACATCTGTGAGCGGCACTTCCAGAAGGTACTGAACCGGAGTCTCTTCACTGGCCTGCGCTCCATCACCCACTTTGGTCGTCCCCCATTTGGCCCCTTCTTCAGCTCCCTACTGGAAGTCCACCCACATGTAAGTACCTATACCCTTAACCCTCTTCATGGTCCTAAAGAAATGACTTGACTTCTCCAACGGACAGAAACTATTGCCACTGAAGCCCCAGGCTCTGGGAGGTGGAGAAGAGAATGGAGAGGGGAATTGTGTACCATTTGGTGGGATGGAGTAGGAGGCCATGTAAGCTGCCTTGCCAATGAGGAAAATGCCCTAGAGCAGCAGTTCTCAACCCTTTGGGGGTCAAACAACCCTTTCACAGGGGTCACAGGGGTTGCCTAAGACCACTGGAAAACACATATTTCCAATGTTCTTAGGAACCGAGACACCACTCCTCCATCCATCTCTAGGCAGGTCTGCCCACATGCAGATACGCCCACATACGAGTATTAAAGGGTCATGGCATTGGGAAGGTTGAGAACCACTGCCCTAGAGGGAGAGGCCATCTAGTGTAGTGGGTACAGATAGGAACTGGACCTGTGATTTCATCAGTATTGGGAACTCCCACGTGAGGAAGCCCCTCTACTAGTGAGGTCAGTACCTTCCTCTGCAACCATATGCAATCTATGCAATCATAGAGAACTGTCTAGAGATGCGGTTCTCAACCTGTGGGTTATGTTCATTTTGTAACAATGAAAAGACATCCTGCATATCAGATATTTATATTACGCTTCATAATAGTAGCAAAATTACAGTTATGAAGTAGCAATGAAAATAATTTTATGGTTGGGGGTCACCACAACATGAGGAACTGGATTAAAGGGTCACGGTGTTAGGAAGGTTGAGAACACCTGGAGAAATGGTGTCAGACTCAAGTAGAAAGGGCCACTAATCTGTACATAAGGGTCCTTATAGTCACGTGTTGACTTAGTTTCAAAATATAATGTTGTCTGTTTTATCATAATTTTATTTTGTTAAATATTTCCCAATTACATTTTAATCAAGTTCAGTATACCCTCAGAGAGTATCCAGGGACACCTTCAGAGTCATAGTATATGTCATAGGCTGGATCTGAACCCCGTTTTCCTGGTTCCAAGGCCAGCCTTCTACCCTTTACATAAGAATGCCTTTCACAGCATGGCATATAGCATGCTGGGTTAGAATCAGAAAGACTTGGTCCTATTTCTGATATTTGGTAGCTGTGTGAGCCTGGGCAAGTCACGTCAATTTGCTAGCTCTTTTTCTTCCTCCTCCTTTTTTTCTTTTTTCGAGGCAATCAAGGTTAAGTAACTTGGCCAGAGTCATACTGCTAGTAAGTATCTAAGGCTGAATTTGAACTCAGGTCCTCCTGACTCCAGGGCCAGTGCTTTATCCACTGCAAAACCTAGCTACCCTCCTCCACCTTCAAAAATCTGTGGCACTTGGAAGCTAGGTAGCTCAGTAGATAGAGTGCTAGGCTTGGAGTCAGGAAGATCTGAATTCACATTGGGTCTCTTGACCCTGGGCAAATCACTTAACCTGTTTGCTTTAATCCACTGGAGAAGAAAATGATAAACCGCTCCAGTATCTTTGCCAAGAAAATCCCTAGACAGTGTTGGTATGATATGATCCACAGGGTCACAAAAAGTCGGACATGACTGACAGTCAACACAATCCACATCCCAGAGGGATATCATAAAACTAAAATGTGGCCTTTGCATATTTTAAATCACTGTATAAATGGTAGTTCTTATTTTTTATTTTAATTTTTAATTTTTTGTGGGGGGAGGGCAGGGCAATTGAGGTTAAGTGACTTGCCCAAGGTCGCACAGCTAGTAAGTGTTATGTGGCTGAGGCCAGATTTGAACTCAGGTCCTCCTGACTCCAGGGCCGGTGCTCTATTCACTGTGCCACCTAGCTAGCCCGGTAGTTCTTATTTTTTATGTGTATTGTTACTTACTGCCCAAATATAAGCTATCTCTCATAACTATTCTTGGGTGAAACACCAGGCCTCCTTGGGGTGGTCACATACTCAGCCTTTGCCTCCCATCAGCATGGTCACTGGGTACCATATTTCCCTCTCTTCACTGAGTACATTCTCCCAACTCTTCCTCTTCTTTCTTTACCTGGAGAGCTTTCTCCATGAATAGCTGTCTTGGGGTCCTCTGAGTCCTGCTGTGCCCCATTAGACTCTGTAAAATTCCCTCTGGTGACCAGGCTGGAACCACAGGAATTGTCTCTTGAATTCTATTTCCTGGGTTGGACCCTCGTCTTTATCTCCAGTTTATTCATTCATTCATTCATTCAATTATGACAAGCAAGACGTGATATTTAACATTTGATGATTAAGTCCCATATATCTGGCATCAGACTAACCATTCTGTAGGACTTTGTTTTTGATTCATTTTAACGGTCAGCTGCCATTGAGATTGTTTGGATGGTGAATGGTTAAAATAAGTGGGAAACGGATAGTGTAACAAAGCTCCAATGAAATATAAGCTCCTTGAGAGCAGAAATAATTTTAAATTAATAATTGCATTTCATCTTTAATTTCAATAAGTACTTATTAAGTTCATATTATTCACCAAGTACCATGGTTCTAGGCATTAGGGATACAATGACACAATGAAACAATCCCCATCCTCCAAAGGCTGACATTCTACTGGGAAGGGGAGGAGGGGAACAAACGGATAGACAAAAATGAGTCATCTACAAAAGAAATACGTAGTGAGAGGATAGCACTAATAAATAGGGCAGCTAGGTGGCGCCATGGTGCACGGAGTGCCAAGCCGGGAGTCGGGCAAGATTCATCTTCCAGAGTTTAGATGTGGCCTCAGATACTGCCTAGCTGTGTGACCCTGGACAAGTCACTTAACCCTGTTTGTCTCAGTTTCCTCATCTGTAAAATGAGCTGGAGAAGGAAATGGCAAATCACTCTAGTATCTCTGCCAAGAAAACCTCAGATGGGGTCACAAAGAGTCGGACATGACTGAAAAATGACTCAATCAGGAAAGACTTAGTTCAGGAGGTAACATTTATGCTAAGCCTTAAATGAAGATGGGGATTCCTAGAAAGACAAGTAAGGAGGGAGTGTTTTCCAAGCATGGGGGAACAGCCTATTGCAAATGTATGGAGGAAGGAAATGGAATATTGTGTATGGAGAATAGTAAATAGGTCATTTTTTTTCATTTATGACTTTGTATTCCCAATGCCCAACAGAGTGCTCTGCACGTAGTAGGTGCTTTATTTATTGTTAAATTGAAATGGAAAAAAAACCCCAAAACATTGGACTAAAGATCAGGAGACCTTGGATCCTAACCTTAGCTCTGTCACTCGATAACTGGCCTCGGTTTACTCACTCCTCCTTCAAGCCTTCTGGAGACTGCTCTTCCAGGCTCTTCACCTTGACAACTGTTTCCCCATCCCACCCTTGGCTTCTGACTCCTCCCCACAGCTGCTGAGGCTGTGCCAGTCCAGCAGCTTAGTCTTTTCCCTTTGGTCCTTCCCTTTTCTTCTCTCTCCAGGTGCGGAAGATAGGGGTATTCAGTTGTGGTCCTCCTGGCATGACCAAAAACGTGGAGAAGGCCTGTCAAATGATCAACCAGCAGGACCAGACTCAATTCTTCCATCATTATGAGAATTTCTGAGGCCAGATAGAGACCTCTCATTGCCTACCTCTGCTCAGCTGGAGCTCAAGGAACAGCTCCTGCCTAGGCCTAGCCCAGCCTTCCTCTTTTCCTACTGAGGTATTTGGGGCTTCACGTGATTGTGGTCACACATGAGAACCCAGGCTATGCCCAGCCTCTTGACCTGGAACCATGATGGTTGCTGGGGGAGTAACATGAGGGTCACAGGCTGTGGTGGAGGGAAACTACTTATTTTTGTGGGAAAGGAATGAAAATAGTCCTTTCTCTTGTAGTCTACTGTTATCTGTGCTGTTCCCTGCAGTTGGGGGGTAGGAGTATTCCTGGGGTACAGATGCTGGCATCTTTGAATTTTCCCCACTCCATGTATGTAAGAAAACATATGTAAAGGGCTTTGCAAACCTTAAAATGCTAGATATTAGCCCCCTCTGCTGTTGGGTTGATGTGGCTTTGGAACAATGGGTGACAAGCGGAGAGGGGAGAGTGGGACCATTTAACCTTTTATCTTTTCTTGGATTTGAAGACTCTCCCTCCTCTCCCCACTCAGCCTTCCCTCAGGATCCTAGTCCAATTGTACAGTCTTGTCTCATACGTTTTTAAATAGCCCCAGTTTCATTGCAACACAAACCATGGCCTGGGGCTTTCTATCCCAGTCTTCCATTCATTCAGGTAACCCTCCCCCATTCCAGCTGGAATGTTTTCATTCCATTAGTTTATTCTATGCAAATAAATCCCTTCTCTGCACTTCTTAGTTCTGGGGTCTCTTAATTCTGCACTCTTGCCAGCTAAACTGAAGAACACTGACCCGGCTGATGTTTGCATCAGGAACATTCAGGGCTGGGCAGTTGCTGATGTCTTAGGGAGGCTGGTACCCACTGATTCTGGAGACTGACACTCATTCCAGTCCGTCACACATCCTCTGTGATTCCTACCCGGGAGAGAACTAAGGGAAAGAAACTTAAGGTTTTCTCATGAAGAAATCTAGTCTCCCACATTTACTAGACGTGATCCCTGATACCCAAAAACTTCCCTCAGGGAAAATGAGTAAAATTATCTCAAATCTGTGGAAAATTTAGGTCTTCTCAGGTGAGAGGAGATGCAAGCGTATATGGGGTTGAGGGTTGGAGGATGGGTGGAATCAGACTGTAGTGAAGTCTTTGACCTGAGATCAGTGAAACTGGGCTGAAGTCCTGGTTCTGTCTCATAGCTGTTACTTACTACCCTAGACAACCTTCAACATCTCAGCCTCAGTTTTTCTCACCTGTGAAATGGGGATAACATTTGCATTAACTACCAGAGGGTTATTGTGTGTTATTGCTTTATAAACCTTCAGATACTATACATCAACATAGCGAATGGAGTCATGAGGAGGAAATTATCTGGCAGTGCTTGGGGGTAAAGGGTACAAATACTGAAGAGAAATATATTCTTTGCTATTCTGGTCCACTCCTTACTCCTTTTTGGGCCCTGATCTCTCTCAAGTCCCATTTGTCAGTGTTAAGTGGACTCTGCCCCCCTGGGAATGTGAAGAACATAGCCTTAAGAGAATCTGGACTTCACATTCAGTTGGGTTTCCTCACAACAAAAAAATCTCATGCTTACAGGGAGCCCAGTATATGGGGAGAATGAGGGAGGACATTTATTCAAGGAACACAGATTCTTTTGGGAGTTGGGGAAGAGACCTATGGTAAGACAGAAAGAAAAAAGCTTTGGGCCCTGGCTTGAAGTCCCTAATACTACACAAGGAAACCCTTAAATCATCACAAAGATATTCTGGTTAGGAAGACCAGGTTGGTCCACGATGCAATAGAACTGACAGCTTAACCGGGGGTAGTCATGGAGAATTTTCCAGGGTTTTTCTGAATTGGAAAGACAGACCCCAGAGCTGCTTTGGTTATTTTGTCACTGACCCTTGGTGTGCTATGTACTGTCTTGGTTGTTGCCAGTAGTACTATAATGAGGTACATCAGTGACCTGGTGATAAGCATAACTCAGCACGATGGTTATTTATCAACTAACTTTGTAGTTACTGCCTCTTATCGCACTTCCTTCTTCAGTCCAGGTTATGGGCTCCGAGAGATCCGGTCTGACTGATATCCTGCTAATAACTGCCTGACAGTCGGCCTGTCCATCTCTCTGGGGCTGTCATCTCTAAAATGAAAGGATCGGACTAGATCAGAGAGGTCTTTAACCTTTTTGTGAGGTGAACCCCTTTGGCAGTCTGGTTAAGACTTAGGGACTCCTCAGTCTCATATTTTTAAATAAGGAAATTCCAAATGTCAAGTAGCTAAAGTAGTCATGAAAATAAGTGTAATTTTTTGCTAAGTTCATGGGCCCCCTGAAATCTATCCACTGACCCCAAGAACCCTTGGACTAGATAAAATCTCCGAGGCCTTTTCTAGATCTAAGGCCGATCTGGGTCAACAGTGGCCAGACCCCGGGGCTCCCCAAACTCTCCCGCACTCGCAGTTAGAGGTGGCCGCCAGCAGGGGGCAAGGGGCACTCACTGGAGCATCTCCCCTTTTCCCGGGTCAGGGCGTGCAGGCTCTGAGGCCGCTGGCTGTGGCCGTCGGCAAGGCTTGAGCCCTGTGTCCCAGGCTTTGCCGGACGAGCTGAGAGCTGCCTTCTGCCCTCAACCCTGTTTTCCCTGAGACCACAGTGATACGGCTGGTCTCCTCGAGGGGCCGGGGCAGAATGCTAAAGGAAAGCAAACCAGCCGCACCTCTCCGTCCCGTCCTAGCGGCCCGCGGTCCCCGCCTCCCGCCCCGGGGCCGGATTTCCCCCCTCCCCCGGGTGCTCGGCTTTTCGCGTGTCAAGGTCTCCTTCCTTTCCCCTCCTGCCTACCCACCCTCCTTCCCTCTCCCTGCGTGCGTCTCCGGCTCTTTGTCTCTTTCTCTCTCTCCAGCTTCCCCCTCCTCCCTAACAAATGATTCTTGGCAGGAAATTGAACGCGCTCCTAGGGGAGTCTTGCTCTTACGCGCAGTATTGGGAAGGGAGAGGGGGAGGAGGAGGGAGAGGGGGGGCAGCGACACGCCGCCGCCAGGCGCCTCCCGGACCCCAGCGCAGTCCGGGGTGGGGGCGGCGAGAGGGTAATGTTTTGACATCTAGTCAAAGAAAAAGAACTTGATGCTTAAGGAAAGTGCATTTCACAGCCGTTCAGTGTCGGCTCGGAAACTGATTTATCAACAGAATCTGTTCGCGCTTCGCTGCTTGCGGATTCCCTCCCACCCCCAGCGCCACAGTAGCTCTTCTCCCCCAAAGTCCTCATGGCAGGGGGGGGGGGCCGCCAAGACGCTCGCGATGCTGGGGAGTGGGGGAAATAATACTGGCGCTGAGCCAGGGAGGACGACCCACAGAACTGGCTCCCTCGGTCTCCCCTCAATTCCTCCCCATTTGCCCTGCCCCCAAGACCAGGCATTACCAAACACTATCTCCCCAATTTCTGCTTCTCTTTTCCCCTCCTTTGCCTCAGAGACCTGGCAAGGGCCCTCTTTAGCATGGGGATGGAGATGAGTGTTGGGGGGAGGCTGAGTTGAGGCAGAATGAGATGGCCACTAATTGGTCTGGAAGCCTGCCCCATACCCATCCCCCAACAGACCCCCAAACGCCTAGGAGCTTCTGCAGGCGCCAGAGCCGAGGTCTGAGGCCCTCTTCGCCATTCAGGTTCCAGTCTCGGAAAAGGTTGTGCATCCTGGACCTCCTGAAACCTTATGAGGATGCCATGGAGGCCCAGTCACCCCTGAATGTCTCTTAGGCCAAAACTATCCTAGCAGCAGAAGGTGGAGGCGTTTCCAGCCCCAGAGGACCTTAGAAAAGGAAGGATGTCCTACCCCTAACTACTCATTACCCCAAGGCATCTTCTCTTCTCTCAGGGAATTCTCCCCTACCCGAAAACCCGATTGACTTTCCCTTTCAGAATAAATTAAAGAAGCTTTCATCTGAGCCTCTGGGGGGAAATGGAATGGGAGGGAGACAAGGGGAAAAGAGAGGGGTTCCTAGGGGCCGCCTAGGTTCTGGCCAATACTTCTCTCCCAGGAAAAAGCCATAGTTCAACAGCTGGTTGGAGCGGGGCCAGAGGGGCTGAAAGAATCCTAGGTGGGGGCTACTTTTCAGCCCTGGGTCTGTTATGGCTGCTGATCCTCTGGCCCTACAGAGTTCGGATGGCCACTGGGTAGAGTAGAGACATGTGCTCGGCCCCCTTGATGGGCAGCTTCCGGCTGGCGTAGTGGTGTACGATCTCTGGGACGCTGCTGAAGGGCGGGCTGTTCTGGCCCAGCACGTACTTGTGCTCCTTGGTCCGAGACAGTTTCATGTGCATGAAGCCCTGACTGCTCCTGGGAAGAAGAGAGGAGAGCTTGGTAAACTCCAGAGTAACTGGCCGGGCCTTCCTCCTGCCCCAGCCTTACAGAGTAGGTTGCTAGGGAGCTAGGGGATCTCCTGATCTCCCCCAGTCTCAGGGGACTGTGAAGAATGGGGAAAATCTGAGCAGGAAAAGAGGTTGGAGAGGGACTTTTGGTCACGGAGAGAGCTGCTGTATACACGGTGGTGAAGAAAGATGGGAGAAAGGTGTGAGCAGAGTAGTAGGTAGAAATTAGTCCCAGCTATGAGCACTACCTGAAAGTGCTGGGTGGGACAGGAATGTGTGAGTATGCAGGGTGTGTGCAGACCTTAGAAGGTGTGACTGAATGCAGGTAAGACCCTGGGTCCCCCAGCATGACCACTAGAGAACCAGAACCTCCTCTGCCCTGACCTGTGCTTACAATAGCCCTTTAAGGAGAAAAGGTGAGATGAAATCATGGTTCTTTAGCTGGGGGAGTTGGGGGTGGCTAGCCGGGAGAATGCTTTTTGGTGAGTCAAATCAAAACAGGGTTTCTAAAGCTGTTCATTTGTGTCTCCTAGGAGCTGGCACACTCCTTGCGGCTGCAATCAGATGAGACAACTAAACCCTAATATGTAAGAATAAGTCAGAAATAGCTAGCTCTCACTGAGAGACCTGAGCTTTGGGGGAGTTACTGCGCTGCACCCTCCCCCTCCTTCCCCTAGCTTCTTGGTTGTGCTATTCCTCTCCCCACTACCTCTGGAGCATACAAACTGTCGCTCCTCCAAAGCTGCTCAGGCCTGTCTTCGGTCTCAGATAGCTCCTCCCCACACCCTCCCACTATCTGGCCAGGCTGGGCAGAGAACCTCCCTTGGGCCTCGGCCTACCTCCCCCCCTCTTCCCTTCCTCTCCCCTCATCAGTCTGGGATGATGTCATCTGTTCTCAAGGCTGCAGCTCTTCTCCCTTGGTAGAAGACATACTCCATTGCCTCCCCTGAATCCTGGCCCTCTTATAGGAAACAAGCAAGGGGAATGATTGGGGCTTGGTCCCTAATCCACCTAAAGTGAGACTGTAGGAAGAGAAAGACTGAGCATTCAACCCAAATGCCCTTAACAAGGAAGAGAGTAGTCCAGGCCTAGACAACCAACTGTGTCACCAGGAAGAGACACCATCCTGGACTTGTTTTCAACTCCCACTTGAACTTGGCCTGCACCAAGCTTGAAACCCAATGGCAAGGGCACAAAACAGCTTTATTTAAGGTGTCTTGTAATGTTTTGGGGATGTTAGCATGATGGGGAGGGCAGAAGATATAATGCTCTCCACCCACCGATATGCACATGCACACTAGTCTACCCTGGGTAAGATTCAATAGATTTAGAGATTGGAAAAGGGAAAATATAACCTCATATATCCCCACATACCCCACAGCAGTTCTGCCCCCTTGAATCTCTCTGCTTTAATACTCCAGCCCTGAAGGCCCCATGGGAGCAAGGGCCTATTAGTCCCTTGACCTAATCACCCCTCCTTGGTGAGGTCCAAGACCTGAAGAATGCCACCTTCCTCTGTCTTCTCTATATTCCCTCTCCTGTATGTAGAGGTCAGAGTGTGAAGTGGCTTCTCTTTAGGCCCCTAACTAAGAAGGACTTCTGAGGGGAGAAAGAAAAGAGAGAAAGAAGCTAGGAAAAAGGGAGAAGGAATAAGATGGAGGAAGGAAAAAAATGAATTCCCTGCAAGCCTTAGTGAGGAGCTCACCCCTCTCCCCAATCCCACCTCTTTCACTGTGCCCTGAGGCTTTTGCAGCAGCAAGACAAGTACTCAGTCTGCCTCAGCTGCCCGTGGAGCGGAGTCATCCATCTGCTAGTCTGAGGAAGATGATGACTGGGACCCAGACTCCAAAAGGGATCAGCCCAGAAGAAAATAAAGAACTAAGCAAGAGACTAGTGGGAGGCAGAAAGATGAGGTAAATATGCAAGGGTGGGAAAGGAACAGAAGTAACTAAATACTCTACTCTGTTCACAGGACCAAAAACACCCTGTTGTTGTTCAGGCGTGTCCTACTCTCTCTGATCCTATCTGGGGTTTTCTTGGCAAAGATACTGGACTGGTTTGCCATCTCCTCTAGCTCATTTGAGAGATGAGGAAACTGAGGCAACCAGGGTTAAGTGACTCGCCCATGGCTATACAGTGTCTAAAGCCAGATCTGAACTCATGAAGATGAGCCTTCTTTATTCCAAGCCCAGTACTTTGTCTACCTAGCTGCCTGCCAAAACACCCTGACCAGTGGTCAATGGCCTTACAAGAAGGAATCATCCCTATCCCAGGGACAGAGTTAATTCCACTGAGGTGCTCCTGAGCTGAACGTCCTTCAACATTTGGACTGACCAGAGACCTGTGAGGTGGCTAGTGCACTGGACAGTCAGGAATCTAGGCTCACCTATTGATGCAGTGATGACCTAGGACCTGTCTTGGGTCTCAGTTTCTCCTCTCTGTATAGTAGGTCTCCCTCTCAGAAGCTAAAGGCAAGTAAAAGGGAAAGTAAAAGGAGCCCCTGGGAGAAAACCTCAAGGGACTATTACCATATAAATGACCTGGCCCTACCCAGGCCAGCTTCCCTTCCAGGAGCCAGGCCAAGGGGACCTCTGGACCCTTAGCCGGAGGCTGGGGACAGCTTTGGGAGGAAACTATTTAATTACCAGAGAAGACCCTTCCATTACAGAGAGATGGGAAACCATAATTATATTTCAAAGAAGTCCATTTATATGCAAATGAAGTTATGTTGGACAGATGCTGTAAGGGTCAGATCAGCAACCCCACCACTACCAACAGCAGCCGCCCACTGCTGCCCTGGAAGTCTGACTCACAGAAATACCCCTCCCCTCTCCCTGCTCACACTCCCCCACAATGAATAAAGCAGCACTATCAGAGGGCCAAAGTGTTTCCCTCTCCCCTCCCTGCATCTCCTGAGTTCAGTTTCTCACTTATGGAAAATGGTCTACAAGTCATAATTTTGTTAACTGCCCTAGTCACTGAAATCTGCCAGGGCCTTGCTGACTAAATGGCAGTGTTCAGACTAGAACCCACATCTCTCTGGGTGACAGTTTCCTCATCTGTATAAGGAAGGGGTTAGAGTAAGAGATCTTCCCTTCCAGTGCTAAACCTGTGACCCAAAGATGACTCTCTACCCGTATGATCTTACTTTTGTAAGGCAAACAATCATTTATGGTATTTGGAAGATGGGAGTTTCCATATCCTGTATTTACTTATAGTAGGGGGGATATGTCTGGACTATTACTGAGAGTAGTCAGTGATGGGGAGGGGCTGAGGGAAGACAATAGATAGTGCTGATTAAGTGATCCATCCTGGACAACTTTTCCTGGATGTGATGTTCTTATAAAGGCGATACGGAAGTGGGCAGCACCATCTTTTTTTCTGGCACAGTTTGGCAACCTCTCCAGGTATATGGGCTGCCAGGCTTTTGGAGGCCTAGGGCCTAGGTTCAGTGGTCAGTGCTCTGCTTTGACCCTAGATACCTATCTTCAAGGACTGGTTCAATCAGTGGTTTTGGTGTGCCTTCATGATGACAGAGGGACCAGAGGCAGAAAAGAGGGCCAGGTGTTGTCTGCTGCTCACTCTGTACCCTTTCTAGGCTTTATCTTCTAGCGATTAAGTGCAAGCTCTTATGGCACCCAACCATACTCGCTTTTTCTGAGTGAATGAGGGCTCTTTCTTTAGTAGCATGGACAGTACCTTGTGCTTCATCTTCTGAAATTATAAGGGGGAAAGGCATACCCAAAACTTAGCCTGAGTATATGTAGAGGTAGAAAATTAGAGACCTTCTCTGCCCCCAATCTGAATGAATGTCAGAGCTGTTCTTTCCTTTAATCTGCTAGGCCTCCCTCCCCTCCCATCACCTTACTTTTCACTCAGCCGGCCCTCCCACCCACCTACACTCACTTGAGGGAGAGGGAGAAGTCATTCTTGCTGGTCTCACTGTTTCGCACCAAATAGCTGGCCTCCTTGCACAGCCTCAGCAGGTTCTCGGCATCCGTTCGGCTGATGGCCCCATGGTACCAACTGAGGGGGAGAAGGAGGGAGGGCATCTCTGCTTGTCTCCCTCTGGCTACAGCCATGTAGGGAGTACCCACTCGGGACGCGCCCTCCCAGGCCATGCCCTGCAGGCCTAGGCTTGCTCTCAGGGACCATGAGGAGACCTCCCATTGCAGGGCTGGGGTTGGGGGGGTAAGTATTCAAGTCCAAGAGTCTCAGCAAGAGGTAGGGTGATGGTGGGAGGGAGCCCCAATGGGACACAGACACTCACACCTGGTTTTCCAGAGGCAGGGCTGGATCTGTCCACTCCCCCAGAGGGCTGCTGGGCTCAATGCTCAGGGGCTTCAATGCCTTAGAGTTCCCTCCAGGAAGCCGAGGAAGGGGCCGACCCTTCTCTTCCCTGCTGGGTGACAAGCAGTTCTCGGACCCTTCAAACTGGGCTGTGGAAAAGAAACAATGCTTATTACAAAAGTTGGCTATATCCAGGTTTGGATGGATATGGGCAGTATCTCCTATCCCTTAGACTTCCCACAGGCAGTATAGGGACACCAAAGAACATGCAAGGAATCTCATGCAGGTCAGGGCGCCCCATGGTCTCCCTTAGCTGCACTACCAGTTCACTGAAAGACCCTAAGAAAGTTACTTTCCTGCTCCTTGTGTCAGTTTATACATACATACATATACATATGTATACATGTATGTATGTATATGTGACAAAAAGTAAGCTAACCCCCCCTGCAGAATTTGATGGTATTTGATATTATTACATGCAGGGCCCCCAATTACAATGTTAGGTGGAAGAAGGAAGTGGGGGGGTGAGGAGGAAGGGAAGGTTGGAAAGCAGAGAAAAGGAACACAAGAAAGCACTTAAGCTTTTCCCTCTAGGGTGTCCAGGCAGCCTTCTCTATTCCATCCCCCTAAGGGTGGCTTCAGTGCTGATAATATTGTTTCTCTCCCTTTCTCAGAGTTCATTACTGTTCCCCACATCTCGCTGCCAAGCCACTCTCCAGAAATGACTTATCGATCTTAGAACAATTACTAGATTCCCTTCAGTGCCATCCTGACAGGCTAATCCTGCCCAGAGCCTCTGTTTGCCTGCCTGCCCTCCCTCCTTTCCCCTGAAGGACTGAAATCACTTTCTTTAGTCTCCTCAGCCCCTCCTTCCTCTTGCCTCCCCATATGCACATACAGCTGTCTGGGCTGTCTTGTCTGTCCTCTCTTGTCCCAGATCAGGGCAAGCCTGCCAGCTGAGGTTAGCCAGAGTAGCTGCTGGTTACACACAAATGTATGTTGTGTAGTCTGAGCCACTGGCTGGTACTTCGGCACTAAGCAATACACCCAGAGACTCTCGCAAGATGTGGTCCTATTCAAGCAGCGAGTATGCAAACGTGTATAGGGTAATATTGTGAAGGAGGTCACCTCAAGCCTTGAGTGTTCCCCACCTCCCCCTTCTGCCTTCTTTAGCCTCCTCTCAGCAAATGCCACCACTGCTCTCCTCAAGTCTAGACTAGAGGAAGGGTTCAGAACCTTTTCGGTTTCAGGGACCCCCTTTGGCAGGAAGGTGAAACTTAGACCCCCTTCACAGAATAATAATTTTAATTGCATAAAATAAAATACATAGGATTACTAAGGGGTAATTAGATTATAATATAATCATAATAACATAGTTATCAAAATATTTAAAAAGCAAGTTCGTAGGGCCCAGGCTAAACTCCTAATTGCATTCCTCATTCACAATAATTTAACTGGATAAATTCATTCACACCTTAAGTTAGGGTCTCAATGTATTAGCCCTGCCTGCTCCCCCCCAAATTTATAGACTTTAAAGGAAGATTTACAAGAAGATAATGTGTAACCCCCAAAAAATGAGTTGGAAGAAGAGTTGGATACGTTTTGGAGCAGGGGTAGGGGCATGTGCCTTGGGCCTCCTCAAAGCACTACAAGGCCTAGCTGGCTGGCCCTGGGCCATCACAGAGACCTGCCCATCCACCCAAGAGGGAAGAATTTTGGATTCCTCCTTTCAACCAATAAATTTCTAGCTGCATGGAAGAAGGGGGAATTCCCTGTTCACCCTCTATACCTCTTTTTAACACATAATTCCCTTCTGTTCTAACTCTTTCTTCCTCCCTTTCCCCATTCCATGTGTATTTCTGAAGGAAGGAGCCTCAGAACCCTGAAAAACAAGATAAGTTACTGTCCACCCTGAGACAGAGCCTATAGTAGGACCCACCCTTCCCAGCATTCCCCCAGTCTCACAACCCACCACTGCTGTCTTCCAGGCTGGGCTCAGGAAGGAGGGGTGAGACCGGAGCAGAGATGTCCCCATCCCCATCAGGGAGGGAAGGGCTGCTGTCCAGCTGTCCCACAGGTGGTGGCCAAGGTAGGTCTTTGATGACCTTAATGTCAACTGGAGACAGAGGCAGAGATAGGGAGACAGAGGCAGATGGAGAGAGACAGAGAGAAATAGAGGTTGAGACACAGAAAACCAGAGTACAGGAGAGCCTGAAGGAAGAATGTTGCAGAGGGCTGAGTGGGGAAGAGCCAGAGGATGTGGGCACAGAGACAGGGGGATTCTCAGAATGGCCTCATTGATAGCATGACTGACTGGGGAGTGGCATTAGTACAAGCCCCTTGGAAGTCACTGGGATGTACTTCAAGGACTGGTCTGGCCTGTTAGGCTGGAGGTTCAGGGAAGAGGCAAGATGTGGGGACTTTCTGTCAGCCTAGGAAATACCTCTCTTCCCTACCCTACTGCTTACAAGCCTTTGGGGCTCTGAATGGCCTGCCAATAGGAGAAGGTAGAGGTATTCAGGTTTGGGGAAAGAGCTGTCTAATCTAGGCACTGATTAATGAATAGGAACAAATGATCCAAGGACAAGAGAATAAGGGGAGTCCTCCAAAAGAGGTTTTTATAACCCATCTCCCTCGCTTTACAACCTCCACTTTCCATCCCCCCATACTTAGTTCCAAAGAGTGGGGTTGGGTGTCCCAGTTTCAGTCTGTCAATAACACCTAGACTTGAGGAGAAACACATTATTAAAATTTAACTTCCTCCTAGATCCAGAGCATTGCCAATTAGAGGAGTGATGCCACTGGCGGCCACGGGGTTGCTAACGAGGTTTCCTAATGACGAGCATAGATTTTCCCATTAAGCAATACAAACAGTATTGATTCTCCAAGGAGACTTCAGGAGACAAACTGCCCCATCCTCAGCTGCACACACACTTGGGCTCCTAGGAAGCAAATTAGAAACCTGTGGTTTCCCAGTCTAGCTAAAGGCTCAACCCTGGGAGAGTAGAGAAGAAAGAAGGGGGCTGGGCCTCAGTCCCTTTGGGCCTGGGGAGGGGCTGAGAGGAAGAAGGCAGGGTGAGTGGCAGACGGCTAACAGAATTTAAAGACTTTTGTGTTTTCTTCATAAGTTCAGGAATTAGAATGTATCCCTTACTCCTTTCCCTTCTCAGGACTATTTCTCCCTAAGAGAGATTCCAGGGACACTCAGAAGTTGGGGTACATCTGGGATCCAGGAATCTTCAGCCTCCATACTCTGGGTCCTCTTAACTACCATACTTCCCTTCAATAATCTTCCTCACACACCAGATGAGCAAGCTTGGGGTTCTGCAGAAAAACTCTGGAATAAATAATTCTAACAAACCTCTCCTAAAACCCACTTATCCTCCCTGCCCCCCACTCACACATACATTTCCATCCTACTATGACACACACTCTATATTCAGTAAACATTTCTGTTGGTCACCATTCTTTTCATTCACTCCAGAGCCCAGTCCCTTGAGTCCCTCCATTCCCACTCAATCTACCTGACCCTGGCTCAAGGCTTCTGATGTGCAGGAGAGAGTAAGGGGTGCTTTTGACATAACAACTTAAGAGTACAAAGGCTAGAAGAAAGTGCTAAGAAGGTAATCTCTAACACACAGAGCTTCCCAACAGCCAATCTCTGGAACAGGAGTCCTGGGGTGCAGGACAATGGCTCGGCCTTCCTAAGCATCTCATCTTCCCACCTCTCAAATTAAGCAGATGCCCTATATCGTGGTGTCCTGCTCTGTGCGTCTCCATACTTTGGGGTCAGGTAGTAGCCAAGGTTCCAGAGGTTAGCTTTCTAGGTGCCCACAAGACACCTGAGAGAATACCCTGAGTGTTATTCTGACCCCAAGCCTGCAGAGACTTACCGGCAAAGGCCTTGGAGATTCTTTCTTTTTTCCACTCCCAGGGCTGGTCATACTCCTCAGGGGGTCTCTCATCATCCTCAGGTAGACGGGACTCCCGGGGCCGACCAGCCCCCTCACCTTCAGGGGTGAGCCCCTCCTCTGCTGGCTCATAGGGTGTGTCATACAAGGGCAGCGGTTTGGCAGTTGCTTCCTTGGAGCCTCGAATCTCTGCCAGGGTGAGGCAGTAAGAGGAAAGGAAAGGGATTTCAAGCCCTCACTAGCTCAGTCTCACCTCTAACAATTACTCTAAATAATAACCACAACAACATTGAGGCAGCACTTACTACGGCCAGGAACTAGGCAATTCTTATTTCATTTGAGCTTTACAATCTTGGGAGTTAGGGGGCTATTATTATCTCCATTTTACAGATGAGGAAACAGAGGCAGAGGTTAAGTTACTTGCCCAGGGTCACATTGCTAGTAAGTGTCTGAGCCTGAATTTGAACTCATGTCTATCCTAACTCCGGGCCAAACGCCGCCATTACAAGGAAGTGATCAAAGCCTTCCCTCAGAGAGGAAATGGAATTGTCCCCAGGGTCTATGGCCAGAGTTACATATTCCCCACCTATGGGCTCTGGCAGATTCAAAGAAGGGAAGCCTAAAGAAGAATGGGTTGGCTAATTGGATGAGGCAGTTATAGGACCCAGCATTGTCCAGCATGAGGACGAGAAGTTGAAAGCTTCATTTCTGTCCCTATTTTCCTGGAGTACGAGACAGAACCACTGTCACTCACGACCGAAGAATTCCTTTTTCTTTGCGTTTGGCACTGTCGATCACCCCCTTTTCATGAAGTCCTCATGATGGGAGACAAGAAACCGGACCTGTGATTTCACTGGTGTAGATAACTCCCAGCTGAGGAAAAGCCCTCTTCTAGTGCAGGTTGGCACCTTCTAGTCTCAGAGAGTCACTCGGAACACTGGCTTAGACCAGGGCAATATAGCCAGTCTGTGTCATAGGCAGGACTTGAACCCAGGCCTTCCTGGCTTCAAAGTCAGCTCCCTCTATGCATTATGCCACACTAGATTTTCTGCCTTCTTGATTAGACTTAAATTGATTTTCCTACCTCTCTAATGGCCTCTTCCCAATCTCTTTCATTGTCTTGTCTCCTTCCTCCTGCACTCCCAGCAAAAATCCCCAAAGGTCAGACCAGTGCCTCTTATCAGTACTATGCTCATACAATTGATTATATCCTCTCTTGCATTATCTCTGATGGTGTAAATCCCATTTCCCTTTCAAGAGTTAGTGCCAAGGGTCATGGCCTGCATTTCTCTTGCATCTGACCAAAGCACCTGGTTCAAAATTAGGCAGCTGTGCAACTGGGCAAATCAATCGATAGCCATTTATTATGCACGTACTATATGCTAATATACCACATTAGCACTGTGCAGATCACTTAACATTTTCTCATCTGTAAAATGAGGGCATGGGGCAATGTAAATTTTTTTTAATTAAATTATTTTTAGTTTTCAACCAATATAAACTTTTAAGGCCCCATCGAGTTCTGGAGGCTATGACTCTGTTACTCTGTTGCTGGGATAAAGAAGACAAGGGAACCTGTATACACTTATAAGGTGCTAGGAACACGGAAAACCTGGTTCCCCTCAAATCTATAGCCTAACTTGTACTACATCTCTACCACCTGCCACCTTCCCTCCCCTGATTCTCACCAGCCATCATCTTCTGAGCCTCATAGGGCTCCATGTAGCCATCATTCTCTGGGATCTTCTCTGGTGGCCCTGCTGGAACCACTGTGCTCTCACCTGTTTCTTGAGCATCAAAAGGATCAGCATAGTCCTCTAGGATGGCCAGCTGCAGGGAGAAGGTAGAGGGGAGAAGCAGAACAGACATTAGTAAAAGTAGCCTAGACAGGGCACATGCAGACTTATTATCATTGGCTTCTCATGTGGTCCTATGTATTTTAGGTATTATAAAACATGATTCTGAGAAGGGGTCCATAGGCTTCACCAGATTGCCAGAAGGGCATGGTGTCCCATGACACCAGAAAAATTTAGAACTGCCAGCTCTAGACAATCACATAAGCATCTAAAAGGCATGGCGGTACAGTGGAAAGTGCCCAGTGGAATCGAATCAAGAGAACCTGGGTTTGAATCCTTGCAGACTTTGGTCAGACCACTAGAATTTTCTGGACTTCTGTTTCTTTCTTCTTTGAGAGGCGGGGACTTGAGGACCTCTGTGGGAACATCCAGTCCTAAATCTATGATCCTGACTTCCTTTTGCCCTTCTTTCTTCTCCCCACAAGGCTCCAGATTCCCAGGACACTGGTCCATTCAGTCCCAGAAACTGCTCCAGCTCCTACTCTAAGGTCAAAAGTACAGGTAGTTTCTATACCTAGATTAAATGAAGGCCACAGTGCCATTAAGCTCTCACTCATCCTCCACCTTTCCCAAATAATATTGGGTCACTCCAATGCATCCTAAGACTCTGAGCCTTGCCATATGCTCTGTAGCTGAACCCTTGGGACTTCTAAGCCTTCCTAGCTGCTCTGAAGCTCCTACACATCTTGTCTTTCCCAATTAAGAGGGTGTGAGCTCCCTGAGAACAGGGGCTGTGTTCTTTTTCTGTTTATGTCCCCAGTGCTTAGCACAGCGACTGGCATTTATCAAATAAGCACTTAATAAATGCTTTTCATTCATTCATTAAGCCTTTGGCCCGTGGGCAGTGGATGAATAATAAATGCCAGGTTGTAGACTAAGCCATGTGTCTTTCCTGTCATTGTTTCTGTCTATGGTTCCCCCACTCTTATCAAGGCCAAGATCTAGGGTATAACCGGCCAGGAAATGGCTATCACACTCCATGGAGGGGTAGGCAGAGACTGAATTGCTTGTTCAAAGGGGAAGTTGTCCCAAGGTTCATTACTGCCAGGGCCCAAAACAAACCACAGGGGAGATTCCTTGCCCTTTCTTCTGCTCCTATTACCAGTGGCAAAGCTCTACCTGCCTCTGCTGCTTTAACAAGGGTGTGTATAACCTAGAAATTGACTCCCAAGAACTGTCCATCAATCTGATGCTTGGCCTATAGTCCACCAGCATCTCAGATCCTTAGGAAGAAATGGCTTTTCTTTGTTTCAGTATTTCTAATGTACCTGGGTTTCTGAGGTGTGACAGCTACCTCCAGCAGCACAGATTGTAAACCAGCAAATCCTTCCCACCATGCTTTACTTAGCAAACTGTTACAAGAGTTGCTACAGCCAAATAAATTCGCCACTTGGTCTCCAGCCTTCTGCTGAGGAGCCTCCCTGAGCTGTATCATTGGATGACAGTTTGTCACTAAGCCTGTTTTTAAAGCCTTTCTACCTTGGTAGGTGCTTGTGTTTTGCTGGCAGGCCTTGGAGAGTCCAAGGTCACCCTCATGACATGATAAGGCACTGGAACAAAATTTTGAGGAAAGAAATAATTCATTATCATTATCTTCTGTCACATTCATACAGTATCTGATGGTATGCTTTCCTCATGAAACCCTGTTAGGTGGGTGGGACAACTATTCCCATTTTATAGATGAGAAAATTGAGGCTCAGAGAGATTCAGCTTTTTTCCTCCTAAAGAAAGAAATTTAATAGCTTAAAACTGCACTAAGACTTTTGGGGTACCCTATCTTACATTGATATTATGCCCCCCAAAAAGTATTATAATATAAAATGTAAAAAATAAGCAATTTTGAAAGATTTAAGCATTCCAATCAATGCAATTATCAACCATAAGACCTTTAATGAAGAATACTACCCATCTCCTGACAGAGAGGCGACTAATATGCAAAATGAGATACACATTTCAGGACATGGATAACATGAGAATTTGTTTAACTCGATTATCCATATTTGGGGTTTTAAAATAGCTTCCCCCTCAATTACATGGAAAGACAAATTTTAACATTCATTTCTTAAAAATTTGAGCTCCAAATTTTCTCCCTCCCTCTTTCATTTCTCCCCTTCCTAAGATGGTAGCAATTTGATATAGGTTATTATATATGTGCAATCATGTAAAATGTATTTTCATATTCAGCATGTTGCAAAAGCAACAGATCAAAAGAAAAACCAAAAACATGAAGAAAACAGAAAAACAGTATATATGTACTTGTTTTACAAGGGTTGTGTTTTTCTTTTCTTTGTCAGGGGTGAGGTAACAAGAAGGAACAAATGCTTAATAATTTAAACAAATTTTAATAAATAAAAGAGAAAAAATAAAGCAGAGGTTCTTAACCTAGGACCCGTGAATTTGTTTTAAAAATATTTTGATAGCTGTTTTTCAATATAATTGTTTTCCTTTGAAATCCCAAGTATTTTATTTAAAAATATTATTCTGATACAGGATCCACAGGCTTCATCAGACTGCCAGAGGGGTCCATGACACAAAAAAGGTTAATAATTCCTGAGAAAATCAGGTAATCTGCTGGTAAATGTAACCTGAAATAGGTATAGGAATAAGTAAACTGTAACCTTTCTGAGAGCAGTAACTGTTTTCCAGCTTGCCTTTGTATCCCCATTGCCTAACACAGTATATAAGTATTCAATAAACACTTTTTTTTTTTTTTGCTTTTTGGAGGGGGGGAAGGTAGGGCAATTGGGGTTAAGTGACTTGACCAAGGTCACATGGCTAGTTTTGTGTTAAGTGTCTGAGGCTATATTTGAACTCAGGTCCTCCTGACTCCAGGGCTGGTGCTGTATGCACTTCACCACCTAGCCGCCCCCAATAAACACTTTAAAAAAAAAATGTTTAAGGTGTAACAATTTCTTTCACTTTATGAGAATTCCAGAGTGTGCTGATAAATGTTTAACAACAGGCTTATCGAAGAAAAAAATGTATGAAAGATACACTTTTAAGTTTTATCTGCATTACTAACCTTTTCTCCAAGACTTTGTTAAATATAGATACACATCAACAAAGATCTGATTTTAGCATTTGCCAATTTCCAAAATATAAATGCTCATGCTGAAAATTTAACAATCAGCTCAGAGCTACCTCAAGCTGGCTCTAGCATACTCTGGAGTCCACTGATCATTGTCACAAATGAGGCGGATGTCACTGACTCGAGCATCTCTTCAACAATCAAGTTGGGAGGAGTTGGGAAAGACAGAAGAAAAGATAAAGTGGGAATGTGGTCAAAGAACTTGATAATACTAAACAGAATTAAAACATCTACTTTTACATTAATTTTAACAACTTAAGCTCTGAACCTTCTCTTATTGTAGGTTACTGGTCCCTTAATTTTATAATATAGTTTTCAACCTTGACCTTGCCTTAAATAAATTTTTTTTAATTAAAATTAACTGAGAAACTAGGGGAAAAGAGGCATTGACCAGTGTCTCTCAACATTTGGAGTAGAGGAGAAGGGAGATCTAGTCTACTGGCACTGGCTGTTGCTAATTATTGTTTAGTCCCTGTTAGTCCTGTGGGCAAAGGAGTTGTTCATTCATTTCAGTCATGACCAACTCTTTGTGACTCCATTTGGGGTTTTCTTAGCAATGATACTGGATAGGCTTGCCATTTCCTTCTCCAGCTCATTTTACAGATGAAGAAACTTGAGGCAAACAGGATTATGTGACAGCTAGTGAGTACCTGAGGCTGGATTGGAACGGGCACTGGCACTCTATCTATCTGCTGTACCATTTAGCTTCCCACTGGCATTAGCAGAGAAGCAAAAAGAATCCTTCTAATTCAGGATCTGGGGTACAAACTTTGGGGTATAGTGGTAGGAAGTTGTTCCAGGGCTCTTTTGAGCGTTTAACAAATATTTGTCAGATAAATGAACTAAGGGACATGGCTCTGACAGAAGGACATTGGTCCCAGATAAAGTGAAAGTAAGGATTGGGGTGTGTTATAACAAATAAGAGTTGAGCTTTGCTGGTACCTGTTACACTCACTTCTCCCTTCCCTCCACTCTGTTCTCTGGAGGTTCCAGGGGCAGCGAAGTGGCAAAATGGATAGAGTGCTAGACCCTGTAATAGTAATCAGTTTAGCAGGATACTTAGCACTTAGTACTAAGTGCTAAGTGTGGAAGGTGCAAACTCTGTCCCACTGTTGAGAAGGCATGAACTTTCCTGTTGATGTGGAAGAAGGGGATTGGCTGAGGTGTGTACATAAGCAAGAATTCCAG
>CM053582.1:406855687-406884957 GCA_028627135.1 Pseudochirops cupreus
ATGACTGTATTTGTGATCAAGATATTTAGTAATTGTAAATCCAGATTAGTGACTGATTAAGTTAATGGTTGCCCCATGAGTGGAAGTTTGATTATTCTATTGTTTCTTGTTAATGATTGAGTTGCCCCATGAGTGGAAGTCTGAGTATTCTTTGTTCCTTGTTCTGAATACTGTGGCCACTGTAGTGAAAACCATGTGGCCATTTTCTGTGATAAGCCTTGTTCTAAATATTGTGGCCACTGTAGTGAAAACTGTGTGGCCATTTTCTGTGATAAGATGTAATGTTGTGAATATTATAATGTTTTGAATGTTTGTCTTGATTTGTAATGGAATAAACAGAGTGTTCACTGTATTTTGTAATCTTAACTCTAAAAGCTGTTCACAGTAGCATTCCTTTGGGAATCTGCTGGTGCATGGCATTACAGACCCAGTCAGGAAGATTCATCTTCCTGAGTTCAAAGCCAGCCTCAGGCACTTACTAGCTGTGTGACCCTGGGCAAGTCACCTAACCCTGTTTGCCTCAGTTTCCTCATCTGCAAAATGAGCTGGAAGAGGAAATGGCCAAACTAATCCAGTATCTTTGCCAAGAAAACCTCCAGTGGTATCACAAAGAGTCTGAAACGAATGAACAACAATGAATGAAGATAGCTTTGCCCACATCATCCCCTCTCTGTCCTCTAGAAAAATGGCCCACTATGCCTTGTCTTTCTTGAACTTCTCATACCTGCTGGCCCCATCACCCATCCTGGGAGGTACTCCAATGTTCTCTTCCCAGGAGCCCCAGGGAGAGGCGGGCAGTAGGGTGCAGTCTGGAGTACAATGGAGCCTTTCTGAGAGCAGGGCTTAGGGCTGGAGAAGCAGAAGGAGCAGTCGCACCCACCTCTGCTCTCCGGGGACCAGTGGGAGGTAGAAACAAAAGTGCCTATCCCACCCAGTGGCTGCCAATACCAACAAGCAACACAGGAAAGAGGGGAGTGGGAAGGGAGGGGAACAAAGCTTGACAGGAAGTGGCTTCAAGGGGCCTGAGGGAATGTGAGCAGCGCCATTCACTTTTCACTGGGAACTGAGGCCCAAGGCCAGCATATTGGCTTTGTGTCTTGGACAGATCAGGGCTGCATGATCCAGCTGGGCTGGAGGTTTGGGAGTGACTTGGATTGCACCTGAGTCTAGGAGCTGGGATTTGGGTGTTTCTTCTTCCTCTTGACCTCTCTCAGTGAGCCCTTAGCTGGCAAAAGATGGAAAAAGATCCCTCAGCACTGAGGCACTCCATGCCATAAGACAGGGTTGGTCAATAACCGTAATTCCTGGTTTCATTTTCCCAGAGAGAACTGGGTCTGAGTCAAATGAGCTGAATCTACATCCTGGCTTTGCTATGTAGTACCTCTATGAACCTCTGGCAAATTTCTTATCTCTCTAAGCCTACCTTTCCTCCTCAGAAATAAAGTGGTTGGAGGAGATAACCTCCAAGGTCCCTTCCAGCTCTAAAGCTGGGAACCCACAGACGTACTTTGTTCTATCCATACCAGTTTCGGGCCCTTCAATTTCTCTATCCTCCCTATCATCTCTGTCTGCACTGAGCTATTCTTTGCTTATGACATTGATAGTAAAGGCAAATTTCCCTAGGAGCTCAGACTGAGTCATACATCCTCCTCTTTCTTCTCCAGAGAAGCCACCTACCTACCCAGGAAATCATTCCTATTGTCAATAAGATAAGAGCCACCCATTGAGAGCAATCGCAAGAGAACATTGTACACAGTAGCAGCAATGTCGTATTGATGATCAACTGGGAACCGCTTAGCTACTCTGAACAAGACAATGATCCAGGGCAATTCTGAAGGACCTACTATGAAAAATACTATCCACCTCCCGAGAGAGAATTGATGACCCTCTGAGAACAGATTGAAGTATACTTAAAAAAAAAAAAACCAAAAATCTTGGGGTGGCTAGGTGGTGCAGTGAATAGAGCACCATCCCTGGAATCAGGAGGACTTGAGTTCAAATTTGGCCTCAGACACTTGACGCACTTACTAGCCATGTGACTTTGGGCAAGTCACTTAACTCCAAGTACCCTGCAAAAAACAAAACAAAATCCCTTTATTTTTCTTGCATTTTTGGTGTGTTTTCTTTTGCAACATGGCCAATATGGAAAAGTTTTGCATGATTTTCCATGTATAATCAATATCACATTGCCTGCCTTCTTAAGAGGTGGGAGACGAGTAAGAGGGAAGGAGAGAATTTGGAACTCAAAATTTTTTAAAAAATGAATGTTAAAAATTGTTTTCCCCCATGTAACTGGAAAATATTTAATGAAATATTTTTTTTAAAAATATAATAAAGGCCATTGAAATGCTTATCTCCAGTATGGTGCTTTGTATAGAGTAGGTACTTGATAACCATTTACCAAATCAATGACTCAGGATTCCAACTTCATTTACTCAGGATTCCCCTTTTATTAAGTGGGTGTAGTGAACAGCTTAGTGCTAAAACCTTGGAGATATAGATGCACACATATATACACATAAACAAGCATACATATACACCCATATATATCTATATGTTACATATACATACATGTATTTTTTAAGGTAAAATAGTCCTTGCCCTCGTTGAGCTTATAGTCTATGGGGCAGAGATTACATAAACATAAGTAATTATGCAGATACATACAAGAGTTATGTGAGGTCTGGGTAGTCATGGCGAAGGCCATTACCAAGTCTTCTGGCTGAGTGAGCAACATTAGGGCTTAAAGCTTCATGACATTTAAGTCTGGTTTTAAAGGATGTTTGAGATGCCAATATGCAAAAAGAAGTTGGGAAGGAGGTCATTCCAGGCCTAGGGAGGTAGGTGGGAAAGCACCAGATACCTTTAGTAGAGTAATCCAGCTTGGTGGAAGCATAAAACATGTAAAAGAATGTAATATGAAATAAGAATGTGAAGGTAGGGGGGTACCAGATTGTGAAGGGCCTTGAATGCCAGGCAAGGAATGTGAACTTTACTCAGTAAGCAATAGGGCGAGAAAGAAATTTTTGAGCAGAGAAGTGACATGATTGGTCAGAAAGATGACAAGTCTGGCAGCAGCAAGTACATGAAAGAGAGATTGACGGGGTTGGGAAGAAAACAGAATAATTAAAACCTGTTAGTTAGGAAGAAGCTACAGAAGCCTGGGCAGGCCCTTATGAGAGTCCTCCTCTACTAAAAGGCAGTTAGGTGGTACTGTGGAGAGAGCCTCAGGCCTGGGGTTAGGAAGACCTCAGTTCAAATCCAGACTTAGACACTTACTAGTTTTATGACCCTAGACAAGTTGCTTAACCTCCCTCTGCCTCAGTTTCCTTATCTGTAAAAAGGGGATAATAAATAGCATCTATTTCCCAATGTTGTTGTGAGGATCAAATGAAAGAATAATTGAGAAGTGTTTATCACTGAGCCTGGTACAGAGCAAGAGTTACATAAATGTTAGTTATCATGATGATGAGGCAAAAAGGAGAGGGTATGAGAACCCCAGGCTGTCAAGGCAGAGATTCCTCTAGAAGAGAGTTCTACTTTAAGACATGCAGGAGACATGGAATGTGAGGAATTTATTTCTCCTCTATTTAAATAAGATAACATACATAAAACACTTTGCAAATCTTTAAGCCCTATGTAAATGCAAGCTATAGGGGGCTTGGAGGTGGAGCTGAACAGAAGAACTGTAGAACAGTAGAACAGTGGAAAGAACACTGGATTTGGCACTCGCAAGTCCTGGACTGAAACTGTGACTCTCTCTCCTTCTGGAGGATGGTCACTTTGGGGAAGGCACCTCATTCCTCTGGGTCTCAGTCTCCTTATCTGTTAAATTAAAGGCTGTACTGGATAAAGTTCTTTCCATTTCTAAGATCCTAATCTTAGGATCTTATCCTAATCCTTATCCTAAAGATAAGACATCCATCCTCCTACTGAATCTCCAACTGTTGTTGTTCAGTCAATCACGATTATCCAACCCTTTGTGACCCTATAGCCCATCATGTCCATGGGGTTTTCTTGGCAAAGATACTGAAGTGGTTTGACATCACCTTCTCCAGTGGATTAAGGCAAACAGAGGTTAAGTGACTTGACTAGGACCACACAGCTAAGAAGTGTCTGAGTCTGGGTCTCAGCTCCAGGTCCAGCACTCTATCCCCTGAGCCACTTAGCTGGCTCCTAGGTAAACAAAGGTTAAGTGACTCGCCCAGGGTCACACAGCTAGTAAATGTCTGTGGTCAAATTTGAACTCAGGTCTCCCTGACTCCAGGCTCAGAGTTCTACCTACTGAGTCATCTAGCTACCTCTAGATAAGTCTCCAATACTTCTGTTTAAACATTATGGTTTGTGTAGCCATCCTGTAAAGTAACTTGGAATCATACCTCAAATTTCAGTCAACTGTGCATGCTATCTGGCCCAGCAACAGCTCTACTAGAACCAAAGAGATCAAAGAGAGGAAAAAGGCCCATTATGTCCAAAAATATTGACAGTAACTCTCATTGCAACAGTAAAGAAATGGAAACAAAGGGGATGCCCATCAACTGGGGAACAGCTGAAATTATGGTTTATGAATGGAATACTATATACATAGAATACTACTGTGACACAGAAATGATGAAACGGATAGTTTCAGAAAAACCTGGGAAGATTTGTATGAACTGATACAGAGGGAAATGAGCAGAACCAGGAATATAATTTACGTAATGAACAACATTGTAAAAGCAAACAACTTTGGAAGACTTAAAACTCTGATCAAGGCAATAACTAGCCATAATTCCAGAAGACCTACAATGACCTATGGCAGCCAGAAGGCCCAGTGGATAGACCACAGGGCCTGGAGTCAGGAAGATTTGAGTTCAAAACTGACCTCAGACACTTAGTAGCTTTGTGACCCTGGGCAAGTCACTTAACCTTGTTTGCCTCAGTTCTCTCACCTGTAAAATGAGCTGGAGGAGGAAGCAAAACAAAATACTCCAGTATCTTTGTTTTTGTCTTTTTTGGGGGGTGGGGGTGAAGCCGGGCAATTGGGGTTAAATGACTTGCCCAAGGTCACACAGCTGTCTGAGGCTGGATTTGAACTCAGGTCCTCTTGACTCCAGGGCCGGTGCTCTATTCACTGGGCCACCTAGCTGCCCCCAATACTCTAGTATCTTTGCCAAGAAAACCTCACAATGGGCAGGAAGAGTCGGGCACCACTGAACAACAGAATGAACTATGCTCCCTGACAGAGAAGTGATAGATACAGAATGAGACCTGTGTTGTTAGATATCGACAATGTAGGAGTTAGTTTTGCCTAAACTATGCATATTTATTACAGAGGTTTTATTTTTAAATGAGGGAGGGAGGAGGAGATAAGAAGAAGAAAAAAATAAATGTGCGTTAATTAAAATTTTAATTGAATTTTAAAAAATAAACATTATGGTGTTTTCAACAGCCTACCCATCTACCTCACAGCCAACCCCTTGTTTACTCTACTCCTGTCATGGGTTCTAGATGAAAGGGAAATACAAAAAAGTCCCAGGGCCTGGGTCTGGCAGGCATTCTCCTAGTGCTGGCACCCTACTCTCCTCCTACATGCATCCAGTCCTGGGCTGGTGCCCAAAGCCACGACCCCTCCCGGAGTGACAGTGTGGGTTTCTATAGCCTCAGCCCCAGACCTTGGTGCCTGCAGGCAGAACAGGTGACAGAGTGGCGGCTACCTCAATGACTCTACTGTTCAGTTCCCAGCTCCCACACCCAGCTTCTGGAAGTTGCTGCCCCCATCCCTGGGCTGGGACACTCCACAGGATCCCGCCCACAGAGAAGGAGCCAGCAGGAGCAGGGAATGCTTCCCGCCCAAGCTGACATAGCATAGATACCACCTGTGGGACTTTCTCCACACTTCCCCCTCACTGTGGCAGGCAGTAATCTGCCTCCATCTATTTCTGCCCATCAACAGTTTGTCTGTTCTCTGCTGCTCCCCCCGCCCCCCGCCATAACAATAATAATAGCTGACGTGCAGTGATTTAAGATTTACAGAGTGCTTTGTACTCTTATATCCGTTGATCATCACAGCAAACCTAAGAGGTAGGTACTATTATCATCCCAATTTAAAAAAAACAAGGAAACAGACTTAAAAAGGTGACTTGCCCAAGATCACATATCTAGTACAAGTCTGGGGCAGGAATCAAAATCCAATATTCTTGACGCTAAGTGCGGCACTCTATCCACTGTGCCCCCTTGTTGCCCTCATGTTGACTGCTAAGACCCAGGTAAAACTGAGGTAGGAGAAACCGTATCTTCTAGCTCCCATCCTCTGTATAAGGTTCCTACATCTAGCATCCATTATCTTTATCTGGCTATGAAAACCTCTCCCCAGATCCCCTAATCACAAAATCTCAGAGCTAGAAAGGAATAACAGACTTCATCTAGTCCAACTTTCATGTGAATCACGTGAATCATGAGTCCTCTCTACAACAGTGACTCATTACCACCAATGAAGCCCAATTCATTTTGGGACAGATTGTTTTGTTCAGTCATATCAGTCACGTCCCACTCTTTGTGACCCCATGTGGGATTTTCTTGGCAAAGATACAGGAGTAGTTTGCCATTTCCTTCTCCAGCACATTTTAGAAATGAGAAAACTGAGGCAAATAGGGTTAAGTGACTGGGCCAGGGTCACACAATAAGTATCTGAGGCCAGATACTGAGGGCCTGATTCAGGTTTCCTGACTCCCGACCTAGCACTCTATCCACTCTGCCATCTAGCTGCTCCAAGGGATAGATTTAGTTGTCAGGAAATTGGTCCTTACAGTAAAACTGACATTTCTTCTTTCTAGTTTACACTGTCCTTGGTTGTAGTCGTCAGTCCTGGTTCTATCCTCCAGAACCAAGCAGGAAAAGGCTTTATCACCCTCCTCTAGTAAATGTTTAATTTAATGCCTTTAATGTCTTTAAATAGTTGAAGACAATTAAAATGCGCTCCCACCTTATAACCAAGCCTTTGCTTCTCTACGATAAACACAAGATCATAGAGCTGGAGCTGAAAGAGACCTTAGAGGCCTTTACAGATAAGGAAACTGAGGCACAGAGGGAGGAAAGAAGGTATTGTGCATTTATTAAGTGCTTACTGAAAGCACTATTAAATCCTGGGCATTACGCTAAGCACTTTACAAATATCTCATTTGATTCTCACAGTAACACTGGATGGTAGGTGCTATTATTATCCCCATTTTGTAGTAAAAGAAACTGAGATGGGGGCAGCTAGGTGGTGCAGTGAATAAAGCACTGGCCTTGGAGTCAGGGAGACCTGAGTTCAAATGTAGCCTCAGACACTACTAGCCATGTGACCTTGGGCAAGTCACTTAACCCCAATTGCCCTGCCAAAAAAAAAAAGAGAAAGAAACTGAGGCAAAGTTACATGACTTGCCCAGGGTCACAGAGCTAACATATGTCTGAAACAGGCTCTAAATTCCGATATTTCTGACTCCAAGTCCAATGCCCTATCCCACCATGCCAGGCTGCCTCTCCAGGTTCTCCAAATGAGAGTTGCAGAATGTGGATTTGAGTTCCCTCACCATCCCAGATCAGGGCAGCTAGGTGATGCCATGGATAGAGTGCTGGGTCTGGAGCCAGGAGGACCTGAGTTCAAGTCTGACCTCAGAATAGCTGTGTGACCCTGGGCAAGTCATTTAACCCTGCTTACCTCCAGTTTCTTCATTTATAAAATGTACTGGAGAAGGAAATGGCAAACCACTCTAGTATCTTTGCCAAGAAAACCCCAAAGTGAGTCAGTAAAGAGTCAGACACAACTGAAATGGCTGAACAACAAGGCATAAAAGACCAAGAACAACTTTCCCAAATTTCTCCTGCCAACAGTCTTTGCATTTGAAAAGTGATTAAAACATCAAGTTAAAGGGATGAAACTAAAGGACAGAAAAGGTTTAAATCTGAAAGTACCTCAGTTTCCTTATGTGTAAGATGAGTAGACCAAATTGTCAGCTCTAGCCCTACCTACATTGTTCAGTCTTGTCCAAATCTTCGTGAACCACTTTGGGGTTTCCTTGGCAAAGATACAAAAGTGCCCAAGGTCACACAGCTAGTGTTTGAGGCTAAATCTGAACTCAGGAAGATGAGTCTTCCTGACTACAGGCTGTGCACCTGGCCACCTGGCTGCCCCCTGGGATCTGCTCTAGGGGGAGATTATATAGCTGGGTGAAGCAATTAGTACAAAGTCCTGTAGACCCAGGACAGAGGGAGCCAGGTGGGTAGGATGAGAGACAGCACAGGTTCAGCATTTACAGAATCTTCGATTTAGAACCAGACAGAATAGGAGGAGAGGCCATTGAGTCCATCGTCCTTGTTTGAAAGATGAGAAAACTGAGTCCCAGATAGGTTGTGTGATTTGCTCAAGGTTAGTATCAGAGGCAGGATTTGATCCCAAGTCTTCCTGACTCAGGGCAATTAAGGTAGTGGATAGAGCACTGGGACTAGAATCAGAAAGATTTCAGTTCAAATCTGGCCTGAGACACTTAGTAGCAGAGTGACCCTAGGCAAGTCAATTAACCCTGTTTGCCTCAGTTTCCTCATCTGTAAAATGAGCTGGAGAAGAAAATGGCAAACCACTCCAGTATCTTTGCAAAGAAAAAAAATAAAAAACAAACAAAAAAAACCTATATGGGGTCACAGAGTCTGAAATGACTGAACAACAATTCCCTCACTCACGTCTGGTGCCCTATCTGCGGCTGTTTTTCATGTATTTGGTTTTTGTTTTTGTTTTTATAAAGTCATGCTTGGGGAGCTAGTGAGGTTGGGGGGTGTTCTCCTTTAAAAGAGTCTGTCCCTGGACTGAGCTGTCTGACTTTATCTAGCTCCTTTCCAACCACAAAGCCTGCAATATCCCAGCTGTTTCTGGCTCCTGGCTGGCATAACTCCAGGGCTGAGGTGTCATTGTGTTGTTAGCCAGCAGTCTGGCAGCAGATTTCCCCCACCACTCTGTTGTGTAGGAGAGAATGGGGGAGGGGATGGAGAGATGGAGCAGAGCTGGACAGTCAAGTCATACCTAGTCAGCAACAGGAATGAACAGGAGTTCAGGAAAGTAACTCTCCCCTCAAAAAAAACCTTCCCTATCTATGGTTACACCCCAGTCCTATAAGGTAGTCCACTATACTCACATTCTTCCCTTTCCCCATTAGCCACCCCTCTTCTCCCCTTCCTGTTTGTGTCCAGTGAAGGGACCTGGTACAAGGAGTAGCTAGGGGTCCCAGATAGGGTCCAAGCCAAGTGGAAAAGGCTGGAGGCAATTAGATTAAATGCCTCTTGAGGGCAGACACCTAGTCTGATACTTTTGTATTCATTTCCCTTTCACCTAGTGTTTAGCACAAAGTGAATGAATACCTGATGACTAATACAGTCCCCTCACAGCAGCTCTTAATCCCATGTGTCTGTGTGACAATGTGTTTATAGAGAGTATATATGTATGCACTTACACACATTAGCTGAGAAACAGTATGAGGTTATAGAGAGGGTCAGTCCAGGTTCAAGTTCTTTTTGGTACTGTCATACTGGATGGCTGTGACCTGGGCCAAGTCTCTTAACCTCTTTGTGCTCCAGGGAACCAAGACTATCAATAGCAGAGGGTGTTCCCCTAACCCAGGAGTTCCAAATGCCAATGAAAATCACTCTTTTACTCTCAAACTCTCCTTTGCACTGGAATCTGGAGAATGGCTAGACCTCTTAGATTCTTATCTAATCACGGACCCCTTTCTACCATCCATGATCTCCCTTTGCTGAACTTTGTCCAGTTCTAGGGTCTTTTTTGGATAAAGGCTCAAGCTTACAATCTGAGTGTCATGTTTGACCCATTCTCACCCGTTTCATTGGCAGATCTTGTTATTTCTACTTTCACATCTCTGAAATATCTCCCCCTTTTCAGCTGGACCATTGCCATGAGTCTCCCTACTGAAAGCTTCTCCATCCTCCAATCCAACCTTGATGGAGACCAAGCTGCTATATCTATGCATGCTGACTCCAAGTCCAATGTCCTATCCAACCACACCAGGCTGCCTCTCCAGGTTCTCCAAATGAAAGTCACAGAACGTGGTTTTGAGTTCCCTCACCATCCCAGACCAGGGCAGCTAGGTGGTGCTATGGATAGAGTGCTGGGCCTGGAGCCAGGAGGACCCGGGTTCAAGTATGACCTCAGCCACTCACTAGCTGTATGACCCTGGGCATTCTCAATGGGGTTCTAGTGGCTTCCTGTTACCTGCAGGATCAAATATAAAATTCTTTATCATTTAAAGCTCTTGGTAACCCAGCTCCTTCCTGGTTTCTTATACTTTGCTACCCTACGCATACTCTTACAGACTCTTCATCTCCGCATTCATTCCTTTGCAATGCCAAGTGTCCTCCACGTCTGGAATGTTCTACTCCCCTACGACTGCCTCTCACTGGCTCTGCCTTCCTTCCTGTTGTTCAGTCAGTGACCCCATTTTGGGGTTTTTTTTGGATACTGGAGTGGTTTGCCATTTCCTTCTCCAGCTCATTTTACAGATGAGAAAACTGAGGCAAACAGGGTTGTGACTTGTCAGGGTTACATAGCTAATGACTGAGGCCACTTTTGAACTCAGGTCTTCTTGACTCCAGGACCACTGCTCTATCCACTGCACCAACTACCTGCCCCATACAGAAATTTTGTGTGTTCCTATGTTGCACTTAAGGGTTGTCTCCTCTACTGTCCCCCTCTATTAGCAAGCTTTCTGAGGACAGGGATTAAATGTTTGGTTTTTCCTCTTTCTTTTATCTCTAGGGTTTAGTTCAATACCTGACACACTGTACCAAATAAATGCCGGCTGATTGTCTGACTGAGAAAAGAGGAAGAAAGAGGAGGAAACTATTTCCCTGCCCTATAGTTAGGACAAGCTTGGAGGCAAAATCTGTTCTCAGCCTCCCACCTTCACGTGGCCAGATTGTTAGGCCCTGTTTGCTTCCATGACATAAACAGCTCCCGCTGCACCACCAACTGCCCAGTCCAGCCCACCCAGATGGATGGTCTCTCCATGCCAGCTGCAGGGAGTGATACCCTTTCACAGGAAAAAAGACTAGATGGATAGTCCTAAGGCTGTCAGAGCCTCACAAGCAGGAAGCACCCCCTCCAAACATCTCTGAATTCCATCAAGAGTCAAGGACACCACTGGCATGGGAAGAGCTGAGTAGCCTAGGGTCCCTGTGTCCTGTCCTGACCCTGCATCACTACACACATTCCCTTTTAACCTCTTCAGTCACAGGAATATTTCTGTTCTCAAACCTCAGGCAAAGCCCTAAGGGAGTCCTGAGCTGCCCCCATAACTCTAATCACAAGGATCAGGTAGAGGGAGAGAATCGGGCCTCTTTAGACAAGGATGGGGACAATGCAGCATAGCAGCCTAGCCACTATCTTGTTTTAGGAGCTAAGAAAGTAACAGGCAGAGGAGATCTGCAGGATTGGGGGGAGAGGGGGTAAAGAGAGAAGAAAGGGGAAAGAAGATGCCCAACACAGTAGATAGAACCTCTTTTTGAGCTTGGCTGGGCAAAGACATTGGCACAGGCCCGAGAGAGAGTCAGAACGACAGGTATGGAAGGAGACAGTTTATCCAAGGTCACAGCATTCCTGAAAGCCACCAGTGGGTCTTCCACTCAACTTGGGTCCAGGTGACATCAAACTGCTTTAGGTTGAGGGGCAAAAAGCTTCAGAGAGCTCCTATTCATTCTATCTCTGATTTGGGGGTAGAATCTCTAGATGCCTTTAGCTCTTGAAGGATGTTAAAGGAGATATTCTTCTAGAATGGTGGGAAATACAGGGTAGTTGGTGTCCTAAAGTCATACCTAGGGACTTAAGGTCATACATAAAGGGATTTCTCTACATGTACTTTTATTGAGTACCACACAACAACAATAAAAAACCCACCAAAATCTGGGTCCTTACCTCCAGATCCCAGTGTTAGCTGATGAAATAAATGTCCCTGGTCCATCTCCTCACACTTAAGGAAGAGAAACCATCCAAATGGGGCTTTTAGGAGCTCTTTAGGCAGCTGTGTACAGGGAGAAGCACACAGGAGCCAAAAGACCTGGGGGGTGAGTTCAGTTCTGCTCTTTGGGAACTGTGTGGCCTTGGGCAAATTACCCAACTACTTTAAACCTCATTCCATACCTATAAAATCAGGATAATGATAGCTGCATAGCTTATCTCACAAAAATTAAATAAGATAATGAATATAAACTTCTTTGTAAATTAAGTAGGGTCATAGAAGCACCAACTATGGTTATTATCCTGCCAACTCTTATTCCTGTCCCTAGATCTGCACCCCAAAAGTGACGTGGGGACTGTGAATTGGATTGTTCTCAGTTAAAAGGTCTGAACCATTCATTTATAAGGACACCGAGAACAAGGGCATACAGAGTAGAAGCTGATGCAGGAATTCCCTGTTGCCATCTCTATTCCTGCCCCATTCTCCCCCCATGACAAAAGGCCCCAGGAAGAAATACTCAGAAAAAAGGTTGTGTCTACTCTGCTAGCAGGAATGGGACTGAACCCCTGCCCCTAGCAATGCCATAGACTGGGCAGTACTATCTGGCTGTTACATCATTTGCAAGGAGGAAATTCAGAGGCCAGAAACAGGGCATGTGTTAGAAGCAAAAGGGCTGGGTGTGGGGAAAGTAGGAGCTATTCTGTGAATGAGAAGGTCCGGATGATGGCCAGAAGAAAGTGTGGTTTCCTCCTCCCCACTTTTGCAACCATTCTCCTCTACCTCCCCGCCCCCCAGCCAACCAAGGACTTGCACCTTCTATATACCATCTAACAACTGCAAACCTTTGGAAATTAGACAAAGATTCTTGGTGATTCTGAAGAATAGTCTCCTAGAAGTGCCTTCCCCTACCCCAGGCCTTTTGGTTCCAAGAGTTAATGGTTAGAAGTGTAGCTGTGCCCCACAGTGGGAACTAAGAGGGGGAAAAAAAGCTGTCTATTCAAACCTTGAGAAATCTTTCTCACTCAGAAACTAACCAGCATACTTATTTCCTCTGAAATCATCAACACCAGGGATCTGATGGATTCTGACAGCAACTTTGCTCTCAATTCAAATTATAAAACGCATTCCCTCCTGCTGAAGTGAAAGGAGAAAGCTTCAGAGAGGATCCTGAAGCAAGAAGGGATAACCAGGGGGAAAAATGAGCTGTGAGGAACTGAAATGAACACTGGGACAATCCAGGCTGAATCTCAGCAGTTAACTTTCTGACTGGGAGGGGCCAGCGTGGAATTGTGTGCAAGAGATAGGCTCTCAACTAAGGACCGAGGATGCTCTTTAGAGTATAGGATTGCCTTGGCCCTTGGAAAAAGTGAACCTCCTTGCCCTGCTCTTTCCCCATACAAATACCTGGGTTTCCAAGAAATAATTCTCTTCTGCTTTGCTCCCTAGACTGCCCCTCCATGTCTACCATATCTACCCCTCAGAATTAATCAAAGAAAAATCGACTTCACTTCCTCTGCTTCGGTTGTAGGCAAGGTGAAGAGAATCACAACAGAAGGTGACAGGAATGGGCACAGTTCCTCAGCCCAGCCTCGGCAACAGGTCCCAAGATTTGGCACTTCCCTAAGCCACTGAGAAAGACAAAGAATACGGTGCAGAGGGTGCAGCTGACCAGGCATGGGTCCCAGGATAAAGCTTGGACAGCTGCTCACTACGACAGGGTGTCCCCTACATTTTGCCCTCTTTCCCTGACTACTAATACGCTTTCCTTTTCACCTAGGCAGTTCAAAGCCTCAGTTCTCGCTTCAGCGCCAAAGTGAGAAGCCTCATTCATGTCTTAACCTTTTTTTCTCCCCCTGACGGAACCATTACCTGGTGGGGGGTGGAGGGGGAAGGTAGAATCTGTGAAAGAGAGGAAGGAAATGCTGCAGGGCTTTGTGCCGTTTCAGACCTGGGGTAGAGGGTGGGTGAGTGGGTGACCACAATGTGTGTTGTGCATGTGTGTTTTGGGGGATGGGGGGGGCAGGGAAACAACAGCTGTGACGTTGCTGCTTCCAGGCCACAGAGAAGGCACAACAAACTGGGTTTCGGGCACTCTGGTCCGTTAGAAAAGGCTCGTTTCAGAGGCAGAGATGCACAGAGAGCAGAGAAAGAGGGGGGAGCAAGGCGGGCCTTGAGCTGACTACCGTAGTCCAGGAGTGGATAGAGTTGGGGATTCTGGTCCCAGATTTGTCAGCTAAGACTCAGAACAAAGCTTGGAGCCCTGGGGGCAGCCCTGGAGGGCAGGCACAAAGCTCGTCTTTTCCCGGCCAACAGTGACACGAGAGACCGGGAGGCCACCTTTGTCCCGAACACGTTTAGCGGACCTCCCCTCCACCCCATCCTCGCCCAGTTGGTCGCCCCCGATCCCAGCACTTACCCTGTCCCCGCCGGCTGGGAGTCTCTCCTCCGACGAAGGCGCTGGGGGTCCGGGGGTCTCGACCCGGATCAGGCGGTGTGGGGGCGAGCCGTGGCGCGGAGGTGGCGTGGGGCCGGAGGCAGCTGGGGCCGCGGGGGTGGCGGGGCCCGACGGCCCCCCAGAGTAGGGGTCTTCGAAGTCGCGCTCACGCTGCAGTCGGTAGGCTGCCAGGATGTCGGGTGGTGGCGCGGGGGGAGAGGCTGGAGCGGGCGCAGGGGGTCGGTAGTCGGGCTCTGGGGGTGCAGGCTTGGTACACCCGCCGCCGCCGCTCCCCCCGCGGAAACCCAGGTGCTCCCGGAGCCACTTGGCCACACCCCCGCCACCACCGCCGCCGCTCCCCCCAGGGCCTGCCCCCGTACCCCCAGTGCCCCGGCGGGCCCCCCCAGGGCCGCTCCCCGCACCGCCCTGCGCTCCCCGCGGCCCGGGGCCCGAGCCCGCAGGAGGAGCTCCGCTCAGTAACATGGGGCCGGCCAGACTGAGCCGACGGGGGAGAGGGGAGCGCCAAGAGGGGAGGGGGTGCTGTGGGGCGGGGAGAGAAGCCGGAGGCGGAGCTTCTCTTGGTAACATCGGGTTGGCGGGGGGAGGGGGCGGGGAGAGGGGGCGGGGTGGGGCTCTGCTCAATAGCCAGGGGCTGGACTCAGCTCTTAGAAGGCGGGGAAAGGGGGGCGCCGGCCTTGGATTAGAAAGGAGAGAGAGGGGAACCCGGCTCCCGGAATAGAACGTCTCTGGGAGAATGAGTCCTCCCTGTACTCCGGAGCTCGCGCTTCAGAGTCACAGGCTGCCCTCCACACTCCCACCACATCGCCCCCATCCCGCACTGAGCATCCTGGAGGTTCAGGTAACAAAGTCCACCCAATCTCCTGGGCTCAGTGGGTCCCTTCAGCCTGACTCTTACCCGACAAATGTCAGAAACACGTCCAAAGAGGGATTGCGGGGAAGTGAAGGCAGCGACACTAAGTAGAATCTTTCCCCATATTTCCCTTGTAACAGTCTTATCTGCTGTTATTTTTGGAACCCTACTCCATATGCCCCCCTCCACAAAACATACCAACCCAACACAGCTCACATCCAGATTCCCGGGTACACCCACGTATACGCTGCTCTCACATCCCTCGTATATACATCCTACACCTACATGGGATACATTGACACAGCACACAGACGTACAGACCAGGCACACGAACAGACCATTCATTCACATTGCACATGGGATGCTTATGCCTACACCAGCACGCGCACAAATTCCCTTTAAATAATATTCCAGACTTCACTGTCAATCAGATCAGTGACAGAGTGAAACAGACAAGTCAATAAATCAAGTCTAGAAGCGGTCCTAAGGCTGTCTATCATAAAGCCCCTTATCCACCGGGGACTCTGAATACTACAAACTAAAGGCTATAGGTATTTTCCGGTTATAGAAATGAAGTTCCTTCTTTAAAGCTGTTCGATTAATGTTTATCCAATGCTCCCAGTAGCTCATTGAAATTGTGCTTCTGTCGAGAAAACAGATTCCTATGCCTCGTTCCTAAACTGAACAAGCCAGTTCAACTGACCTTTCCTCTCCCCTGCCCTTTAGAAGTGAGAACCCCCTTATTCCAGTTTATAAGGGCTATAGAAATGAAAGATGCTAATGAGGGAAGTGCTAGGAGAGAGGAGGAGGGTGTAGGGGGAGTAAGGGACCCCACAGGTAATTATGCAGACAGGGAGAAGAGCCAAGGAATGGTGTAATGGCAAACCTAAAAATCCTAGACCAAGATTCTCAAGGTCCCTGTGATTCAGAGAAGCCAAATGACTTTCTGTTGTACAGAATTGCTAATTCCTATTTTGGTCACTTGCTTATGCCATTCTGCCTTCTCTGAGGTGCTCTCTTCCTAACCTCCCTCTCCCTAGCTATTATTTTCTTTAAGCAACAACAACAACCCACAAATCAAAGTTGTCTTGGGTTGCGTTAAGAAAGACTTAGCTTATATGGTATATGAATGTAATGGAATACTATTGTGCTATAAGAAATGGGAAGGAGATGGACTTCCTAATTACCTGGAGAGGCTTACACAAATTGATGCTAAGTGAGAAGAGCAGAACCAGGAAAAGCTTGTACACAATCACGGACACGTTGTATGTGTGATGACCAACTTTGATAAACTGGACTATCCTCAACAAGGCACAGCTAAAAGACAACTCTACAAGCCTCGGGATGGAAGGAGATACCTAAACTCAGAGAAAGATCTAGAAAGAACAGAGTTTAAATGGAGACTGAAGCAAAACATGCTATCATTCTTTTTCATGTTTTTTTTTTTCTCAGTGATCACTCATTGGTTACAACCCTTCTATATAACCAAACTTGTACACCGTGAAAGTATTTGCAGATCCTATACATGATTGCCCGCCACCATGAGGGGGGGAGGGGAGAAAATTTGAAACTCAAGGGATTGTGGAACTGAATCTTGTAAACTAAAAGTAAATAAAACTAATTAAAAAAAAAGACTTAGCTTATCATAATAAGGGGATAGTACCACTGTTCTCTGTCTTAGTCAGACCACATCTGAAATCCTGTGTTCAGTTTCTGCCACCACATTTTTGGAAAGACATAGATAAACTGGAGCTGATCCTGAGGAGGACTACCATGATGGGAAAGTCATCTAACTTATTACTGCCCCAGGCAATGCTCTAAGACAAGCTCCATTTGTTTTGTGGAAGGCATTTCCTCCTTTATAAATTTGCTTAACTTATACAGTATATGATATTTATATGGCCCTTTACAAAGTGCATTTATCTCATTTGAACATCACCAGAATCAAGTGAGGTAGGTTGTGGAAATATTATTCCTGTTAGACAAACAAGGAAACTGAGGTTTATGGAGGATAAGCAATTTGTCAAAGGTCATAGTAGCGGCAAGACCAGGATTGGGGCCCAGTTTTTGGTTTCATTTTTTAAACTAGAACTGTGATTTCATTGGCATAGGGGAAATCCTATGAAGAAACTCCTTTCAGTGAAGACAAATCTCATTACTGCTATTCCTTCTGAAATGGATAGGCTGAGAGAGTTGCTTGAGGACACTGAGAGGTCAAAGATAACAACCATTCTACTAATAACTAACATTTGCACGGTGCTTTAAGGTTTGCAAAATGAATGTTATTCTCCTGGGGAGTAGATGCCATAATGGCTCATTTTAGTGAGCAGAACCTGAAGCCACTTGTTCACCATCACTGTTGGCCAGTGTGTTAGGCTAGATCAAATTTGAACTTGAGTCTTCCTGACTTCTAAAGGCAGCACTTTCACCGCTGAGCACCTAGCTGCCCGGAGTGAGCTAACCAGGGTTACCCAGCCATTATTTGTCAGAGATAGGACTTGCACTTAGGTCTTACAGACTCTAAATTCAACAGAAGGCCACAATTTACCTAACTCCAAATCTAGTATTTTTTTCCCCACTACATTACAGATTCTAAGTATGAGGGATGGATAGCCTGACCAAATGCACAGGGATGGGAGCAAGAGTGTTAAATTTGGGGAGTAGCTAACAAACTAGTTTGTCTGGGAAGTAGATATGGCCAATGTTGTGATTTATTTTCTAGGACTATATGGGAAGGAGGTGGTGGATTAGTGGGTGTTAGGGGCAGCTAGATGGTAAGGAAGATAGAGCACTAATCTTGTTTTGTTTTGCTTTTTTGGAGGGGGGAGGGCAGGTCAATTGGGGGTTAAGTAACTTGCCCAAGGTCACAGGGCTAGTTTTGTGTTAAGTGTCTGGGGTCGGATTTGAACTCAGGTCCTCCTGACTCCAGCGCCGGTGCCCTATTCACTGCACCACCTAGCCGCCCCGATAGAGCACTCATCTTGAAGACTCGTCTTCTGGAGTTCAAATCTGGCTTCAGACACTTAGCTGTGTGACCCTGGGCAAGTCTCTTAACTCTGGGTTATCATAGTTTCCTCATCTATAAAATCAGCCAGAGCAAGAAATGGAAAACCACTCCAGCATCTTTACCAAGAAAACCCCAAATGGGGTCATAACGAGTATGATACAACTGAAAAACAACTCAACAACAAGACTACAGATATTCAAAGAAGAATATTAATAAAATATTTTTTAAAATTCAGAAAACAAAAAAGTACAGACGGGAACAAAAACCAAATAGGACCATTTTGCCATTAGGTTGTTAAATTATATATATGTATGTATACTGCACATATGTATATGTATATAAACTGCACATAATAAAAGTTCACAGTGCCTTCCAAAAGTCTCCCATTCTTGCATTTGTTGATGATTAAATTTACGATGAAGGAGAAATTTTATTTTAAAAAGAAAGTAGAACTAATGCACTGTTGGTGGAGTTGTAAACTGATCCAACCATTCTGGAGAACAATTTGGAACTATGCTCAAAGGACTATAAAAATTGTGCATACCCTTTGACCCAGCAATATCACTTCTAGGGCTGTATCCCAAATAGATCATAAAAATGGGAAATTTTTACACGTACAAAATATTTATAGCCTCTCTTTTTGTTTGCCTTTGGAACTTTCCTGTCACCATAGTAGCTTTTTATGATAAAGGATATTTTTTGACCATTTAAAAAAGTTGAGTTCTGTTCCTGGGACTCAAGAGACACTGTTCCAGGCTTCTTGCAGTGACCAGGGGCCTGGTCACTGACTTTCTGCTCTGGAGACTATGGGGCTGGTGCTTGTGCACTGTACTAGGGTGGCCTGGCCTACTCACTCCCATTATGCATTGGGTTCTGGGGCTGCAGTTTGCTTTCTGCAGTGGGGTTGGAGGCCTCACTGGCCTGCTGAGGCAGAACCTTGGGGCCTCAGATGCTTATCTGTGTTGTGACTAAGAGTCTCACAACACAGATGTGACAGATGTGGAGACAGAAGGGACAAAACTTAGTTGAATATGGAGTAAGGGTGGAAGAAGAGTTAAAGGTGATTCCTAGGTTTTGAATCTGGACGGCTAGAAGAATAGTCGTGTCCTCAAGAGAAACAGGGAAGTTTCTAGGGGGAGTGAGTTTCATTCTCTACATGTCTAATTTGTGATGCTTGTGGGATATTTAGGAAGAGATATGAAGCAGGTAATTGATATATAATTGGAATTCAGGAGACAGATTAAGGCTAGTAGATATATACATCTGGGAGTCATCTAACTGGAGATGGTACTTGAACATGTGGGACCCAATGAGGGAGAAGGGAAGTGGGCCTTTGACAGAGCCAGCGAATGGGATAGGATATAGGTGAAGAATGGATGAAGATCCATCAAAAGAGACTGAGAAGAAGCAGGCAGATAGACAGGAAAATTAGGAGAGAACAGTGTCATGGAAGCCAAGGAAAAGAGAGTGCCTAGGAGAAGGCAGGGTCAAATCAAGATTGGGTTTTTTTTTTGTTGGTTTTTTTTGTTGTTGTTGTTTTTGTCTTTAAGGACAAAGTAGACCTGAACATGTCTATAGGTAGCAACCAAAGACATGTTTATAGGTGGTAGGGAGAGGCTGAAGATCAGATTGAGGAGAGAAGATGATCCGTGGGGTAAATTCCTGGAAGGGATGAAAGGGTGGGAATCAAGGATACAAGTAAAGAAGTTGGAATTGTTCAGGAGAAGGGAATATTGTGTAAGCCAGTTTGACTAGGACACAAAATGCATGAAGTAGAATAATTAGCAACAAATCTGGAAAGGGAGCTGGATCCACATTGTGAAAAACTTTAAACGCCAAAGAGAGGAGTTTGTATTTTATCCTTCCTGCAGTTGGGAGAAAACGAAACTGCTTGAGCCAGGGAAGGACATGATCAGGTCTTCTATTTAGGATAAAAAGCATAGATGTGCTTAGAGTGTGGGTGTTCCCCCAGCGAAAAAGCAATGCTCCTCTACCTCCCACCTGGGCCAAAATTTATGCATGCCTATGAATGAAAAGAAGAGATCCAGGATGAAGGGGCACTTGTTAATGATTGCTTGGGGATTTCAGAGGGCACAGTGGAAAGAGATAGCAAAGGAGGAAAGGAACTGGGCAAGAGTAGGCCTGAACTAGGTTGGAATGAGAGTAAGAGAACATGTGGAGCTTTATCTCTCTGGTAGACAGGGGCTGCTGACTCACTGGGATTAGGGTATTGAGAGGTACATATTTACTAGCCAGAGGGCCTTTGATGTTAGACGGCTGTGTTAGATGGCAAAATTGATGTTTCCAATCCAAACCATGGAGAGGTAGTGGTGGTGATGGTTGAAAATTCCACCTCAGATCTTGATTCCTGCTAAATTACACTAAATTCATTTATAGCACCAACGTGGTGGTTATACCCCCAAGATGGTGGGGGCACACAAGAAGGATGTTCTACATCTGGAGCATATGTTCAGCTCTGGTTCAGGCCTGGTGACCCAAGGCAGATGCTTCCTTCTCCCTCTGCCCTGTGGCCCTCTTCTCCCATTGGTGAATTCTTTCTGTAATCTCCATTTTGAGGAAGGGCCCAAACCAGCCATCCTTAATTTTCCAGATTTTGCCACCATGTCTTAGCTGCTTCTCTCTCTCTCGTCACCCCTTTGTCTTCCTTCTCCCTTTGTTGAGTTTTTTTCTGGAAGTTTTATTTTGAGGAAGAGCCCAGACCAGGTCTTCTTCATTCTCTGGACTTCTATATCATGATCACTCTAGAGTACCTCTTCCTCCTCTACCCTACTCTTTTCAGCCCCATTAATATACAAGCTCCTAGAGGGCAGGTTCTGTCTTTTTTGTGTATTTGTATTCTTAGTACTTAGGACAGTGAAGGACTCATAATAAGCATTTAATAAGATGCTGATTGACTTGATTTGACATGACTTGTTTGGGGTTCTTTTCAAAGAAGTACAGAGTTTTTGCTTGAGGACTCAGTCATTCTGACTCCTGGTAGGGTGTCTAAGACCCCATTCAGGGAAGAATTAGGTCCAGGCATTCCTTGGTTCTTCTCAGTTTGATGGTAATACATCTTTATAGCCTTCTCTCACAATGCTCCTTATCACTATAGTCCAGATAAACTGAACAACTCACCACCACCAGTCTATGTATCCCCACTGCTCAGGCACATTGTTACATGTCTTTCTCTGAGTTTGACTGTTGTTCAAAATGCTATGTGTTCTTTGCCTTGCATTATTCATATATTGAATGCCTAACTCTCCTTTGAGATTGAACTCAGTTGCCATGTCTTCCACAAAACCTTCCCTGGTCTGCCTAGAAATGATCCCATCCCAGGTTTAATTTCTTTCCAATTCACTTTCCCCCCATTTTGTGTAATAGTTATTTGAGCACATCTATTCTTTTTAAGTGAGTTTAGGAGGGCAGAGACCCTATGTTGTGGATTTTCTATCTCCTTTAGCATTTGGCATAGTACCTTGTACATAGTAGGGATGAAGGGAGGAAACAAGCAGCTACCAAGTGCTAAATGATTTTAAAATCTGGTCTAATTTGATCCTCACTAGAACCTTGGGAGGTAGGTGCTATTATCATCCCCATCTTATGGTTGAAGAAACTGAGGTAGAGGCAAAGTTCAGGTTCTTATTTGAACTCAAGTCTTTCTGACTTCAGGACTAGTATTCTATCTACTGTGTCACCAAGGCACTTAAGAAATTGAATTGATTACTAAATTCTGACTGAAATATTTCATCATCAAAATAAGAAATGAATCATATTCCACACAATTTTGAACTTTGCTGATTAAATAAAATAGAATGAAAACAAATTGATAGAATCTATCAATCAATAAGGGTTTATTAAGTGCTTACTATATTTCAGACAATGGACTAAACATTGGTGACATAAAGACAAAAGCAAAATAATTTTTACCATCCAAGAGTTTATATTTCAATGGGGAGACATGTACATGTTATAAGTATACAAACAGGACACATACAAAACAGACATAAAGTAACCTTGGATGAGAAGGCAGGTTTTCCCTTCTCAAAATAAGCTTATTATTTAAAGCTTAGGAAAAAATACATTTTAAAATTTCATTAATTTATTAATTTTGTTAACTGATTACAATTTAAGCTTAGAAATCAGACACATTAGGTAATGAGTTTTTACCTTAAAGAAAGTTTTCTCCAGAGTTTTATTTTCATAATTCCCCCAGATTAATTTCAAATATTATTCAATTTATCTCTAAATCATGCAAGTTTTTAAGGAACACATTTATTGTATAAAGTGTAGTATATCTATGCTGTCATAAAAATTGACTGAATTTGGTTATTCTAGATTCAGAGAAGCCCTTTAAGTAAGTTTGACATTGTAGGTCTCATTTCTCTCTTTAGGACTCTTACTTAACCTTACATAATAGTGTTCTTACTACCTTTCACTTCTTTCTATGTATGCCTGGGGGTGGTGGGAAGAGGAACTGGACAGTTTGGTCATTCTGCTTGGCTTCCAAGGCTTGTCACTATCTGGCCCCACCCAGTTTGGCATTCCAGAACTCTCATACAAAGCACCTTCCATTTTCTAGAAGGATCAAGGTTTGTCAACAGGGAAAAATTTTATAGGAAAGCCCCATCAGATGGGCCTTAAGAAAGGGGACTTCCGGGGGAGTGGGGAAAGTCCCTCTCTCCACAAAAACATCACTTTGAATAAAGCAGTCTCCCATTTCATCCCACTTTACCCCTTCTCTTCAAGCAATCAACCATTGTCTTCCCTGTTTTGAGGAGAGAGAAGGGATGAGGACTGAGGACCATTGGCATTCAATCATGAAACATTTAAGGTCTAGTAAGTTCCATACACTGTTGGACACTGAGAAATCTACAAAGATAATTCAGGCATTGTCCTAGCCCTCTAGAAGACTAGAAGGATGAGAATATGTATGTACAGAAATAACTATTAGAGCCAAAAGAACAAAAACATAGGAAAAAGTATAAACATACTGCTCTGCCGGTCTAAGGAAGGAAGCTCTTGCCTTTTCTTACTGGGAAGAGAACAGAGAACAGTGACCCAGGGACACTAATCAAAAACTTCAAGGATTTTAGAGTTTTGTTAGGTCAGCAGTGGGTTGGCAAACAGAAGCTTTGGGGGAAGGATATTTATCTTGCCAGGAAGCAGCTCACAGGAGCAGTTTAACTAGAAGCATATTCCTACATAGTTCTAGGTGTTGTGGAAGATTAAAAGACTAAGAAAAATAGTTCCTGACCTTAAGAAGTTTATAATTTCTTTGGAGAGACAACATATAATTCTGTGGGACAATTAAGAGAGCAAGATATATCTCATGTCTCACCTATCCCCTTTAAAAACTACTACTTGACTTTGGTGAGCCCCTCAAGCTATCATCTTATATATATCTCCTCCTTTTCCTTGCCAGATTCCTAGACCCAGAACCATCTATATTTGAATACTTCATTGTTTTACTACTTACCCCTTTTCTCAACTCAATTTGGTTTCTATCCACGAACCTATGGAAATTATATCTCTTATTTGCTAAGCCAGGGGTTCTTTCTCAATCTTTATTCTCCTGGACACTCCCTGCTTTGGTTTACTAGCATCACCTCTCCTTAGTTGCTCTTTTGTTTGTCAGCTTTCTTGACATTTCTCCCCCACTTCTCCTATCAACTACCATAATTGCTGGTTTACCTTTCCTTTCCATTCTCCTTTGTTGATTCATTGGGGGTCATCTACAGTCATCTTGATCAATATCTTGCCATTGGACTCAGATGGTTCCAGAGTAGAAGGTGAGGCTGGTGACTTTGTACAGCCTTCCCTCACTTCAATCCAGTTTTACAAATCATGGCATCACTTTCTTGACATTTCTCCCCCACTTCTTCTATCAACTACCATAATTGCTGGTTTACCTTTCCATTCCATTCTCCTTTGTTGATTCATTGGGGGTCATCTACAGTCATCTTGATCTGTATCTGGCCATTGGACTCAGAGGGCTCCAGAGCAGAAGGTGAGGCTGGTGACTTTGTACAGCCTTCCCTCACTTAAATCCAGTTCACTTACAAATCATGGCATCACTTTCTTGACATTTTCCCCTCACTTCTTCTATCAACTACCATATTTGCTGGTTTACCTTTCCATTCCATTCTCCTTTGTTGATTCACTGGGGGTCATCTACAGTCATCTTGATCTATATCTGGCCATTGGACTCAGAGGGCTCCAGAGCAGAAGGTGAGGCTGGTGACTTTGTACAGCCTTCCCTCACTTAAATCCAGTTCACTTACAAATCATGGCATCACTTTCTTGACATCCTGGTCCTCTTTGAGAACAAAGGACAAACAATACAAACAATAACCTGTTGATTCATTATCCATCTTTCACTCCCTAAATCTGAGTTCCCTACAAAGCTCTTTCCTGGGCCCTCCTCTTCTCTCCCTCTATAACCCCTCCCTTGTTGCTCTTATCTTCTCCTATAGGTTGAATTACCAACTCTAAATTTGTATTTTCAACTCTCAAATGTTCATATTCAACTCTAATCTTTCTTTTAAACTCAGTCCAAATGTCACTCAGACACCTTCTTTAAGCATCTCAAACTTAATATGCCCCAAGCAAAAGTCATTACCTTCCTGGACAAATCTGCCCTCCTAAATTTTCAAGTCTCTGTTGAGGATATTATCATTCTCCTAGCTACTAAGATTGGAAACCTCTGAATTATCTTTAACTCCCTTTTAAAAAAAGTTTTAGTGATAATCTCCTTTTAAAACATGGCTATCGTTTGCAAATAACCCTCTCCCAAGAGCCCTCCCTTGTAGGAAAGCAATAGTTAACCAAAATGAATCGACACATTGGCTGTATCTGGACATTTATGCCCCATTCCTTACCTGTAGTCCACCACCTTTCTGATGCAAAGTAGAAGGCAAGCTTTATTGTCAGTCCTGTGTTGATATGATCAGTCGCTGCATTCGTCAAAATCCTGAAGCCCTTCAATGTTGTTTTCCTCTATATTATTGTGTTATCTTTAGTTATATTCTCCTCTTTAAATTCCATTTCCACCAGGAGGTTTTTTCTAAACTTTCTAGTTACTAGTCCTCTCTCCCATCTCGAACTGATGTTAACTGTACCAAAAAGACTTGTCCCAGCAATTACGTCACAGGAATTCAGAGAAAGGATGCTTCAAGGGAAGGTAATCTGGTATAGGCAACTGTGCACCTAACTCTAGTACAGCAGGGCCTAGGTTTGAATTCCACCTCTGATGCTTGCTCGATGGCCTAATTATGGGCAGGCCACTTAATCTCTCTGGGCCTCAGTTTCCTCAATTGTAAAATGAAAGAATTAGACTAGATAATCTTTATGATCTTGATGTGTATAAGAACAATTTCCTAGAGCTATCCAGAGTCTAAGATGTATGACTGGAGTCTAGGAACAGCTCTGCAGTCTTTCTTTCCTGTCATATGCTCCCCTTCTCCTCCTCCCCCTTCTTCACTCTATCTTCCATTCTCCTCAAAAACAACAAAGAAAGCTCCTTCCTTTCCTTTGCCCTCATAATTTTATACCATTTCCAGTCTTTAGTCCCCAGCACATTACTTCCTTACACTCCTCTTCTCCCCATCAGGGAAACTTGGATTGTTCCCCTCCACTCATGTCATGTCTCCAACATCCTCCCAGTGGCAGGTCCTGCAGTTAAACAAGTTGAAATTCTAGATTCCTTTGAACACTGGTATTAGCTTCTCCCAAAGTTAGGAAAAGGAGGAAGTATTTGTAGCCAGGGCACCAAAAGGATTGTTAGTCTGAGCAGCTGCTTTACCCCAATTAAGGGTTGGACCATAAATAGGCCTTTGTTTCTTTTGTCTAACCCATTTCCCTTTTCTCTTTATCTCAGTGTAACTCCTGCCTCTTAGTCCATATTGGGAAGCCGGCAGGTCCATATGCCTGCTGGCTTGCTAGAGTTTAAGTTTCTCTGCAGAAGGAGGACTCTCTTCATCAAAGTCTGTTCCAGGTAACTCCACCCTTACCCTAACTCAACCTTCTCACCCCTTAGATCACTCTTCTTCTTTTTTTTTCTTTTCAAAGGAAAAAAAATACAGAGGTTTATTTCCTGAGTTTAAATTTTGTTTATTTATGTTGTGAAGAAATCTTTTTCTTTGAAGTGCTTTGAGTAATCTGCTGGAGAAAAGATGGGAAGGAATGGGATCTAGAAGGGCTGATCTTGATAAGGAGTGAAGGTAATAGTGGAGAAGGATGTCTGAATGACATGAAATGAAGAGGTGCTTAAGAACTCTTTGTTTTTGAATTGTTTAATTCAATAGTTAGGCAGCTGGAAGTAGTAAAATGAGTCCTATAGAACTTTGGAATAGAAAGCCTAGAGTTGTCTTGATTCTGACGCTTACTAATTGTATGATGTTGGTCAAATTACTGAATCTCTCTGAGGCATAAGTACTTTACTGTAATATGGAAAAGATAACACAAAAGCTTCCTGTTGTGATTGTGTAAAAATCCTGTGAACTATTTTTCTTAATCAGGAAGTAGAGGTGAGAAATGATGGCACGGGACAGACTCCCAAATAATACATCTCTAGGACACCCTGAATCCTAGAGTTCATTCGGACCCCTTTCAGCAGGTGTGAGAATGGAACTACTCTCTAAAAACCTCCAGGGCCATAGCCAGGGATGGGGCCAAGGGCTCCATCTGTCGAAAGATAACGAACATACTGCTACAGTATAATGCTAGTCAATTACAAAGACTTGGAGGAGATACAAAGTCTCCCATTGTCAGGCCTATAAAATAAATCTTGTGGAAGGGAAAAGTGGAAAGCCTGCTAGATTTGGCGGAAGATTCTTGATTTAGTTACCTCAGTTACCACTCATAGCTCAGACTTCAGGATAGCTCTTGCCTAAATCCTCTGACTCTAACTTTTCTAGTTGCAACTAGTAGGGCTAGAAAAGGTCTATTCAATTCAATACAATGCATCTACTTATTCAAAACAAAGTGGGGCTGCAAAGATGAATGATACAAAGGCGGTGGTGAAGTATAGTGTATTGTAAAAAAAACTTGGTACACCCTTGGCTGCGTGACCTTAGGGAAATCCTGCCACCTCTCTGGTCCTAGGTTTCATGAGATAAATGGACCCTAGATTTAGAGGTAGGTAGAGACTCTATGGATCAAGCAATCCAATCTCTTTATTTTTACAAATAAGGAAAAAGGGAAAGATAATGACTTGTCCTAAGTAGCAAGTCCAAGAGATAGGTTTAAAGTCTGATCCCCTGATTCCAAATCCAGCATCTTTACTCCTCTGGAAAATGAGAGGTTTGGAGTGTAAAGTGCCTTCTTACTCCAAAAGCTGTACTTTGTGTCTAAAAAGATCTAACCTTGCCTTAAACAAAGTTACGATTAGGCTAGGGATCGGACTATTCGCTATAGAGGGATCTGTTAGCAATCCAAATCACTTCCTTGTAAAGATTTCAGACCCTTGAAAATACAAGGGAGATTGTGGGGAGCTGTTTGCTGTTGGGGTATATAGTAAACATATTGGAAGAATAAAGGATTCTAACTCTCAGGGAGAGGAATGAACGATACTAGCGATTCAAGTCCCTTAAATATCATTTTTAGAGCTCTGCTCCATTGTAAATAATTGTGGGTGCTTTGGCTCGTGTTTTGTCTCATTTCAAAAACGCCGAGGATAAATTTACTGGATGAAACAAAAACCGAATCCCTTGCCGTGCCATTGCTTCCACAATGCCGTGACTCGGATTCGAACCGAGGTTGCTGCGGCCACAACGCAGAGTACTAACCACTATACGATCACGGCGAGCTAACCGGGACCCGTAGCCGAGGCTGGCCTGGTAACTCTCTTCTTTAGCAATAGATCCTCCCTGTCCGTACGTCATCGTTCGTTCCAGCTTTGGGGAGGCGTTCCAAACGGAGGTCGATGCTGAGAGCGCAGGCGCAGATCTCTCCCAGAACCGAACGTCTAGCATTCCTAGCTTGTGATTCTGAAGCTGCGGAACAATGTTTCGCTTCGAATGATTGTTACTAGTTGGAAGGACCGCTTTAGATGTCTAAGAGAAGGTTCCTGGGTTGCACAACCCCTTTCAGGATTCTCCCTAAATGCAAAATGCCCTTTAAGCGCTGGGAGCCAAGAGAAATTCTGCTGTGCATCGCTCTTAAGGGAAAACAGAAGAATTAACCCAAACAGCATTTATTAAGCGCCTAATGTAATGATGACGGGCAATGAGGTAGGTGCTGGGTGTCCAAATATAAATAATAAAATCATCGTCTCAAAGAGCTTACATTCTTACACAAACAAATATCGGGTCTCTGAGAAAGGAGTCGAGGAGGATTTTCTATGCGTCCTATGGAGAAAATAGTATCACAATAATAATAAGCAGCATTTGTGTAGCGCTTTAAAGGTTTGCAAAGTAGTATGTTTATATTAATCCATTTGATTAATTGTCCAGTGTCTGTACCTATGGGAGGTATAGGGGATCCAATCCCATACAACAAAAATTTATTAAGCTCCTACTGTACGACAGGCAGTGGGGTAGGCACTAGGGGTACAAATGAAACAGTCATCTCAAAGGAGCCCACGTTCTTACACAAACAAAAACTGGGTCCCTAGAAAGGAGTCAAGAGGATATTTTGTCTCTCGTGGAAAAAGTGGCGTCATCATAATAACAGCAGCAACAAAAAGCTAGCACTTTAAAGGTTTGCAAAGGCATTTATGTAATCTCATTTCATCCATCCATCCAGTGTCTGTACTTGTGGGAGATATAGGGGACCCAATCCTATCCAACAAGCATATATAAAGCGCCTACTATGTGAAAGGAACTGTACTAGGCCTTGGGGATATAAAGCCAAAACAACAGTCTCTGCCTTCAGTAGAGTTTGAATTCTCTTGTTGAGAACAGAACACACATACTGGTAAATATGAAGGAACTCAGTCATTGCCCACTAGGGACAAGTGGTTACTACGCGGAAATT
>CM053582.1:406885457-406934442 GCA_028627135.1 Pseudochirops cupreus
CTATGGAGAGGTTCTGAGTAATTTCACATGTTCAGCCTGTATTTGATTGCCTGTCCTTCCACTGGGGATGGGTGGTGAGGGAGGAGGAGAAAGAATCTGGAATCTGGAGTTCCATAATCAAATGTTATGAATGTGTATCTATCTATCTATCTATCTATCTATCTATATATGCAATTATTATTATTATTATTGACTACATCCAACTGGAACTCGAGATACACAGGCACTGCAGTTGGGAGATCCATCCTGCCCTACCAAAAAGTGACATAGGAGAGAATAGACTGGGGGAGGGGGAACACACTGGGATGGCTGTTTTGGGGTGGTGGGCAGGGGAAAGACGGGGAGAAAATATGTAACTCAAAATCTTGTGGAAATGAATGACGCAAACTATAATAAAATTAAAAAAAAAAAAGAAAAGAGCAGAACTAGGAGAACATTGGACACAGTAATAGTAATATCGTAGGATGACCAGCTGTGAATTGACTTAGCTATTCTCAGCAATATAATGATCCAAGACAATTCCAAAGGACTCGTGATGAAAAATGCTATCTACCTCCAGAGAAAGAATGGATGGGAGTCTGAATGCAGACTGAAGCATACTTTTTTAAAAACTTTCTTTATTTGTCTTGTTTTTTTTCTTTTTTGGGCTAGAAGTATAATGTCCACTCACAGGCCTGATCTCAATAATGACCTGCTTTAATCATCTCTGATCTGGGATGGTTCCCTTTTCCTTAATCAACCTGGTAACTCTTTTCTCTGAGGGGCTCACCATGTTGATGCCCAATTTAGTGCAGACATACCAGCTTTAGCTATACCGTAGCTCTGAACTCCAGAGGTCAAACCATCACATCTCAGCCATTACAGTAGCAGAGATTAAAGCCATGTGCCGCCATAACTGACCAAAGTAATTGTTTTGAAGGGCTGGGGGGGGGGGGGATGTAGCTCTATATTAACTCATTCAAAAACTGTGATGTTTGTCACCAAAGCCCTCACACTGCTTCTAGTTACTATTCTTTAAAATTCTTTTTGGGAAGTGTTGCTGATGGCCACCCACAGGAGGGCAGCACAGACTCACAGGATGGTGGGGATGGATAGGGTGGAGTGGGACAAGGTTCTGTGGTTGGGTTGTAGAACTGACAAGTTCTCATTTGCCCATTAATTGCTCAACTTTATGAACATTCACTTGAATAGTGAAGTCAGCAGTTGGTTGGTTCTCCATGAATCCAGAAGAATAGCTAACCAGCTTGTCTGGAGGTGGGAGATGAGGTTTCTTGGGGGGTGTTGGGATGTCCTCATAAAGCTGGGTAGCACGGAATGGGGAGAGAGCTCAGATTCCACTCTGTTGTAGAGGCTCAGTAATGAAACAGATAAATCTAAGAATATCAGACCTGGAAAGGGCCATCTAGTCTAATCCTGGAAAATGTGGAGATATTACCTCCTAGAGTTTAAGGACATTTAAAAAAAGTTTTAATGACACCTTTTTAAAAAAAACACGTTATTATTTAGGGATGTCCTCCCAATCTCTTCTCTTCCAGAAATGAATCCTTCTTTATAATAAAAAAAATAAGTTTAATAAAAACAACTGAGGCTATTATCATATCTGGCACTAGAGAAAACATTCAGCTTTTGTAGTTCTCTTTTGATCTATTCTCTCAGACAATTTTTGTTTTTTCCAATAACTCAAAATTTGGCTTCTTAAGGAGACTTAAGGTGCCCACCTTCATCTCTTCCCATAGATTCAGACTTGCCAACCAGCAAATTCATCAATTCTAGTAGGGGCATAGGACTGCAGTGGAGTATGATAGCTTCTCTTGAACCCTAAGTCACTATTTGCCATGAAATATCAATAATAGTACCCAGGAAAGAGTACTGCATTTGAAGTTCAAGGAGGTTGAATCCTAACTCAGCCACTTACCACCTTGGTATTTAGTTAACATTTTTTGGATCTCAGTTTGCTCCTGACTCTCTCTACTTTTTTACCTTCCCCCACATAACCCCCAACCCCAGCTTTCAAGTGCCCTTTTATGTTATCTTCCCCATTAGAATATAAGCTCCTTGAAGACAGGGACTTTTTTGTTTGTAATTATGTTCTCAATACTGAGCATCGTGCCCAGCACAAGGTAAGTGCTCACTAAATTCTTTCTCTCCCACTGTCACCTTGACCATCATTTTCTCTTAGTCCATGATGAGAGTCTGTGAACTTTGGGAATAGCAGTGCTTCTAGCTCATTAACTTTAGCCTTTGTCCTAGGAAGCAGCTGCTGTGGAAATGTAGCCTAGCAGTTGCTTCTGTTATTCAGTTGTATCTGACCCTTTGTGACTCCCCAGATCATAGCACACCAGGCCCTTCTATCCTCCACCATCTCTCAGTCTGTTCAGATTCATGTTCTTTGTTTCCATGATACTGTCTATCCATCTCATCATATCCTTCTTCTTTTGCCTTCAATCTTTCCTAACATTAGAGTCTTTCCCAGTGAGTCCCGTCTCCTCATCACGTGGCCAAGCTATTTAAGCTTCAGTATTTGACCTTCTAGTGAATAGCCTGAATTAATTTCTTTAAATATTGAATGGATTTGATTTCCTTACTGTCCAAGGGATGCTTAAAAGTCTTCTCCAGAACCACAATTCAAAAGTGTTGATTCTGTAGCACTCAGCTTTCCTTATAGTACAATTCTCACAGCCATACATTGCTGTTGGAAACTAAGTGGAAACTAAGTCAACAAAGTGATGTTTCTGCTTTTTAGTATGCTGTCCAGATTGGCTATAGCTTTCCTTCCAAGAAGAATGTGTCTTAATTTCATGACTGTAGTCGCTTTCTGCAGTGATCTTTGAGCCCAAAAATATAAAATCTGACACTGCTTCCATTTCTTCCACCTCTATTTGCCAGGAAGTAATGGGACCAGTTGCCAAAATCTTTTTTTTTTTTAATGTTAAGTTTCAAGTCAGCTTTTACACGCTCCTGTCTCACCCTCATCAAGAGGCCTTTTAATTCTTCACTTTCTGCCATCAAAGTGGTATTGTCTACATATCTGAGACTGTTGATATTCCTCCCAGCAGCCTTGATTCCAGCTTTTGATTCATCCAGCCTGGCATTTAAAAAATTTATATATTTATTTATTTTTAGTTTTCAACATTTGCTTTTATAAGATTTTGAGTTCTAAATTTCCCTCCTCCCTCCACTCCCCCCTCCCCAAGATGGTATGCAGTCTGATATAGGTTATACATATATGATCATATTAAACATATTTTCACATTAGTCGTGTTGTGAAAGAAGAATCAGAACAAAAGGGAAAAAACCAAGAGAAAGGAAAAACAAAAAACAACAAAAGAAAGAGAAAATGGCATGCTTTGATCTGACATTTAAAAAAAATTTATTTTTGTTTTTTAGCAACATTATGATTTGATATCTTCTTTTCCCCAATCACATGTAAAGACAACTTTAACATTCTTTTTTTCAAATTTTGAGTTTTAAATTCTTTCCCTTCCTCCTCTCCTTCCCTCATTGAGAACAGCCTGATGTACTCTGCTCCTTCAGGTGCCATAGCCACAGCTACTGACGACCCAAAAAAGAAAGTTCTTGACACCATCAAGTTGTTCAACATTAGAAACTGATATGATTTTATCAGTGGAAATGCCACTAAAGGAGCATTCCCATCTCCTTTGTAACTGTACCCTAAAGACCAAAGGACCTTTCCATGTGACTCGTAGCCAAACCCTTCCATATGGGTTATCGCCCTCATCAGAATGTGAGCTCTCTGAGAATAAGAATGGATATTGCTTTTCTCACTATATCCCCTTCACACAGCGCTTTGCCCATGGTAAGCACTTAACAAATGCTTCATTCATTCATTTTGCATCTGTCTTTCTCTGTCTCTCTCTCTCCTCCTATAACCCCTTCCCTAGCACATCAGTTTGTAGGGAGCTTGCATACTGCTTGAACCCTCATTCTCAGACTCCAGAGCCAGTACTCTTTCTAGTGTACCATGGCATCTCCTTGAATAAAGGCTTGTTGGACTGGATTTGAAAATATATATTAAATGCTTTTCCAACCTCCAAGCACTACATAAATATGGGCTCTTAACATAAATCCTGATTCTGCTACTATCTTTGTGATCTTGAGCAAGTTATCTTTAGCAGTAATAGCAGCATTGGAATCAAGAAGACTCATTTTCCTGAGTTCAAATCTGGCCTCACAGATGTGGTAGCTGTGTGACCCTGGGCAAGTCACTTAATCCTGTTTATCTCAGTTTCCTCATCTGTAAAATGAGCTGGAGAAGGAGATGGCAAACCCCTCCAGTGTCTCTGCCAAGAAAACCCCCAATGGGGTCACAGAGTCAGACAGGACAGGGCTGAAACGACTAAACAACAACAATAGTTGGAAAAACTGAGGCTCGCAGTAGGAGTGTGCTGGTAAGTGTTTAGCAGCTGGCTCTGGGGAAAAAAAAACCATGCACAACACATTTTAAAGGTTAATCTACATTATTAACTTTTTCTCTATCACTTTCTTAAGGTCTAGAGTTCAGGGGTGGGGGAACCTGTGGCCTTGAAGTCCTCAAGTCCTCAAGTGCAGCCCTTTGAGTGAATCCAAATTTCACAGAAGAAATCCCCTTAATAAAAGCATGTGTTCTGTAAAATTTGGACTCGCTCAAAAGGCCTCACCCACGGATCTAGATGACTACGTGTAGCCTCAGGGCTGCAGGTTCCCCACTCCTGGACAATCAGCAAAAAAAATCAACCCCAGGTTTGTAGCATTTTTCTGATTTCTGAGGTGTAAATGATCACACCAAAAGCTTAACAATTAACTTTGAATCAATCAGAGCTGGCTCCAGCACACTCCAGCTTAAGAGAGCTTATGTGGATTGTTTTAGCTTTTGAGAACTAGCCAAATAACTAGTAAATTAGTTAATACTAGCTTACTAGTAATACTAGTCAGAAACAGAATTCGAACCCAAGGCCTTCTGACTTCACATGAGGCAGCTATTCACTATGCTTTGATAACCCTTACAGATTCAAAGACTTGCGTGATTGTTCAGTCTCAGGTTGAAAGGGACCTAAGCAATCATCTAGTGCAGGAGTGGGGAACCTGTGGCCTCGGGGCCTTAAGTTTGACTCTTTGACTGAATCCAAACTTCACAGAACAAATCCCTGTAATAAAAGGATTTGTTCTGTAAAACTTGGACTCAGTCAAAAGGCTGCACCTGAGGACCTAGAGGGCCACAGGTGACCTCGAGGCTGCAGGTTCCCCACCCCTGATTAACTCCATATTATTATAAACTTTATTGTTCTGTTGTGTCCAACTCTTTGTGATCCCATTTGGGGTTTTCTTGGCAAAGAAGTAGTGATTTGCCATTTCCTTCAGCTCCTTTTACAGATGAGGAAACTGAGGCAAATGGGGTTTGTGACTTGTTTAGTAAGAGCCTGAGATCAGATATGAACTCAGGAAGATGATTCTTTGTGACTCAAGGACTCATGAAGAGTCAGAAACCCCAGACTCAGCGCTCTATCCACTTCACCGCATAGCTAGAGTCAGAAAGATCAGAGTTCAAATGTGACCTCAGCCACTTACACTTACTAGCTATGTGACCCTGGGCAAATCCCTTAACCCCTGCCTTCACAAAACTGGAGAAGAAAGTGGCAAACCACTCTATCTTTGCCAAGAAAACCTCATGGACAGCTGGTGCACAGGGTCAAGAGGAGTCAGACACGACTGAGAACATCCTATCAGCCTTTTTTAGCTGCTGTATCACATGGGTGAGGCACATAGTGAGATTATAATCGACAAAATACCTAGGGTCTTTTTCAGATTAAATACCATTCGGCTATGCCTCTTCAGTCTTCTGAAGTTGACTTTTTTTTTTATAAACCAAGTGTAAGACTTTATACTTTTATCTCATTTTTTTATTCCTAATAATATTTTAAATTATTTATTTACTTTTAGTGCACAACATTCAGTTCCACAAACTTTTGAGTTCCAAATTTTCTCCCCCTATGTCTCCTCCACCATCCTCCCCTATGAGAGCATGCAATCCAATATAGGTTCTACAAATACCTTCACATTAAACATTAATCAAGTTGTAAAGAAGAATTATAACCAATGGCATGGACAATGAGAAAGAAGAAACAAAACAAAGCAAAAAAGAGAGAGCAAGTAGTTTGCTTCTGTCTGCATTCAGACTCTATAATTCTTTCTCTAGATATGGATAGCCTTTTCCGTCATGGGTCTTTTGGAGTTGTCCTATAGTCTTGCATTGCTGAGAGGAGCCCAGTCTATCAAAGTCAGTCATCACAGATAACTGTGTTTGCGATTGTGTACAGTGTTTTCCTAGTTCTGCTCCCCTCACTCAGCATCAATTTATATAAGTCTCTCCAGGTTATTATGAAATCCGTCTGCTCCTTGTTTCTTATAGCACAGTAGTATTCCATTACATTCATATACCACAACTTATTTAGCCATTCCTCAACTGATGGGCATCCCCTTGATTTCCAATTCTTTGCCACCACAAAAAGAGCTGCTATAAATATTTTTTTACATCCAGGTCTTTTTCTTACTTGTATGATCTCTTTGGGATACATCCCTAGAAGTGATTGCTGAGTCAAAGGGTATGCACATTTTTATAGCCCTTTGGGCATAGTTCCAGATTGCTCTCCAGAAAGGCTGGATCAGTTTACAACTCCACCAACAACACGTTAGTGTTCCCATTTTCCCACATCTTCTCCAGCATTTGTCATTTTTCTGTTTTGTCATGTTAGCCAATCAGACAGGTGAGATGTGGTACCTCAGGGTTGTTTTGATTTGCATTTCTCTAATGAATGGTGATTTAAAGCATTATTTTATATGATTATAGATATCTTTAATTTCTTCCTCTGAAAACTGCCCAGTCACATCCTTTGACCATTTATCAATTGGGAAATGACTTGTATTCTTATATATTTGCCTCACTTCTCTGTATGTTTTAGAAATGAGGCCTTTATCAGATACAATGGTTGTAAAAATTCTTTCCCAATTTTCCACTTCCCTCCTAATCTTGGTTATATTAGCTTTGTTTGTACAAAAACCTTTCAATTTAATGTAATCAAAATTATTCATTTTGCATTTCATAATACTCTCTATCTCTTGTTTGGTCATAAAATCTTCCTTTCTCCATAAATCTGATAGGTGAACTATTACTTGCTCTCCCAGATTGTTTGTAGTATCAGCCTTTATATCTAAACCAGTGGTTCTCAACCTGTGGGTTATGTTCAATTTGTAACAATGAAAATACATCCTGCATATCAGATATTTACATTATGATTCATAACAGTAGCAAAATTATAGTTATAAAGTAGCAATGAAAATAATTTTATGGTTGGGGGTCACCACAACATGAGGAACTGTATTAAAGGGTCGCGGCATTAGGAAGGTTGAGAACCACTGATCTAGATCATGAACCCATTTTGACTTTATTTTGGTATACGTTGTAAGATACTGGTCTATGCCAAGTTTCTGCCATATTATTTCTCAGTTTCCCCAGCAGTTTTTGTCAAATAGTGAGTTCTTATCCCAGAAGCTAGAGTCTTTGAGTTTATCAAACAGTAGATTACTATAGTCTTTAACTACTGTGTCTCATGTACCTAATCTATTCCCCTGATCTACCACTCTATTTCTTAACCAGTACCCAGTAGTTTTGATGATTGCTGCTTTATAATACAGTTTAAAATCTAGTATGGCTAGACTACCTTCCCTAGCATTTCTTTTCATTACTTCCCTTGATATTCTGGACCTTTTGTTCTTTCAGATGAATTTTGTTACTATTTTTTCTAGCTCTATAAAATAATTTTTTGGCAGTTTGATTGGTAAGGCACCAAGTAGGTAAATTAATTTAGGTAAAATTGTCATTTTTATTATATTAGCTCGACCTAACCACGAGTGACTGATATTTTTCCAGTTATTTAGATCTGACTTTATTTGTGTGAATAGTGTTTTATAATTGTGTCTATATAGTTCCTGGGTTTGTTTTGGCAGGTAGACTCCCAAATATTTTATAATGTCCACAGTAACTTTAAATGTAATTTCTCTTTCTATTTTTTACTGTTGGGCTTCGTTAGAAATATATAGGAATGCAGAGGATTTATGTGGGTTTATTTTATATCACACTTTTATCTCATTAAATTTGATCCTTTGTTCTAGCCTGTTGAGATCTGTTCGGATCCGGACTTGATCATCAAACATTTTATTCTTCCCAGGTTTATGTCATCTGCCTATTTGAAAATCATGTGATTTATACCTTGGAGGCTTTTATAAAAATGTTAACAGTGCAGGGCTTAAGAGGAGTAGCCTGGGACACTAAGCTAGAAACATGCCTCTAAGCTGATTTTATTTCATTAATGACTATTTGAGTCAGGTTGTTCAAGCAGGTCCAAAGCCACCTAAGTTTATTATCATCCAGAGAGCAGTTCTCAAATTTATTTATTTATTTATGTAATCTCAGGACCATTTCACAGTCTTAAAAATTAGTGAGGATCCCTTCATAATCCCTGAGGACCCCAAAGAACTTTTGTTTTTATGGTTTATATATTAATATTTCCTATATTAGCAATAAGTTGATAAAATTTAAAATATATATGAATTCTCTAAAACTAACAAATGTTACATGATAACATAAGTGATATATTTTTATAAATGACATTACTTTACATACTTCTGCAAGTTTCTATTATAGAGACATTAAGTCTGGCTTCCTAGTAGACAGCTGGATTCTCATAACTGCTTCAGGATTTATGTGTTGGGATATGTTGTTTTGGTTGAAACATATAAAGAAAATCTGTTTTCATACAGATATATAGTTGTAAAAAGGGAAGAGTGTTTTAATAAGCAAATAACCTTTTGGTATTACCATGAAAATAGTTTTGACCTTGCAGACTCCCAGAAAGGATCTTGGGGACTTCTAGGGGTCTGTGGACAGCACTTTTGAGAACCACTGATCTATCTCTCCATAGTGTTCACATGAAATCTGTCAGAAACTCTACATTTGCAACTTTTAAACCTGGCTCATTTTGCATAAGACTTGCTTAAATGGCAGCCTTCATGAGAGGCAGAGTTGGCAGGAAAGCTTTGGAGAGGAGAACTATTCTTTCCTCCTTCAAGAGTGAGAGGCACACAGTTCCAGACTCCTTGGGACTGACTCCAGGGATGAGTCTCTTGATTCTCTTGCAGTGACAGTACCTCAACATGTCCCTGATTTCTCATTTGCTTCTTTAGAGATTTTGGATTAAATTGGAGCCTTCTGGTTGAGCTATCTCATGCCTTAGTAGGAGAGCTCATTCACTCTTGTGTATTCTAATCTGTAGAAACTTCTCCAATTTAATGCATTAACTGGATACCTATTATTTGTAATTGTCTTTTGTGTAACTAGCATTTGGTGGGAAGGAGTCAAATATGTAGTCTGGAAACTGATAACTTCTACCTTTAAGAGATGACAGCTGGGGAAGTGACTTGAACCTAAAAAAATATCCTGCCCCTAGATGGGTAACATTTGTGGGGGAAGATAAGATATAAGCTACTTTCTTAACAATCTACTGATACAGTTCTCTCTAAAGGCCTCCTTCTACCTCTTACAGATTAGACAAATCTAATGCTGATTCATCTTTCCAGTCCTCAGTGCTCTATTTGACATGATTGACCGTCCCCTCCTAGAAATTCCCTCAGCAGTCCCTGGCTCTGCTGCCACTTCTCTTACCCATATTTCTCTGTGTCCTTTACTACCTCCTAACTGTTAATTCAAGATTCCTTGCAAACTTGGAACAGTGGTCACCAATTAACTTGCAGCCTATTCAGTCACCACGATAAGATCCTTTCTAATAATTTAGCAATAGATAGGTAGATAGAGCATTTATTAAATACTTGCTGTGTGCCAGACACTGTTAAGACTGGACATATAAATAAAAGTAAGCAAGAGAGTCCCTCTCCTCAAGGGGCTTACATTCTAATGAAGAAATACCACACATAAAGGGGACCTTGATGGGGGGAGGGGTAGAATACATGGCTGGAGATTTCCAGAGCAAAGTTCCGAGGAGTTCTGATGTCTTGGTGCTTTCCCCAATGAATAATAGTTCCTTTATCTCATCACCATGGGGACTTGAAGGTGTGCCAGAGAACTCCCATGAAGGATAACCTGACCTTTCTAATCTCTATTTTGATTTTATAGATACTAGTTTATAATTAGTTTCTACTAGGGTGGGAGCAGGGGATAGTCTCATTACCTGGTATAATTGGAGCACTGTGACGATATCACATCCCTGCATCACATACAGAGTCCCCTCAGGTCATTCCAAAGATGCTCCATAACAGCATGCTTGAGATGGGTGCTGGTTTGGTACCAAGATTCTAGAAGTGCACTAACCACACTCCCCTCCCACTGAAACCATGTGCTCAGTTGCCCCGGGGAAAATTGTATAAAATAGAGAGGGGTTGTGTAGAATTGTGAAGTAGGCAAATTGGTCTTTGGTGTGTTTCCACGTCTACTCTCTTCTCATTTCTGGAGTTGCCTTCTCCTCTTCCAACCTGGCTGAAGCCTTCTAAAATGATTTTTCCTTTCCTTCCCCCACGCCCCAATCAGAATTCCTCTTTCCTCAGTGCCTTGTTATGAAGGATTGTTAATGGAGGAAATTATCTTATAAATTAATTCACACAAGGGCATGAAATATGAGAAATTATTAGAAATAGCTCTGTGCTGAAGTGGCAAAGTCCCTAATCTACAATGGTAAAAGTTCAAGCACTCAGGCTATTGAGGGAGAGATTTGGGGACACTAGGGCTGATCTAGTGCTCCTCATTATGTACCACATGGGTAACTGTCTATTCTGTTTATATTTAAACACTCCTACTATGGAATATGGATCTATTCATACTGTCAAGATATTAGGAGATAGCCTTTTTTGCAGTGCTAAGGTCCAGCAAGCAAGCTGTGCCCTGAGTTTGGCATAACAACAGTCCTTTGCATTCCCTCTGGATGATTTCAGCTACAGCAAAACCCCAGAATTGTTTCATATAATTTTTGTGCTGCTTTGACCAGCTCCAGGTGTTCTCTGAGCTCAGACAAACACCTGCTTTATCTATGTTACTGTCTTGCAGCCCTGCTATGAATGACAGTTGCCACGTTGTTGCTCTTACCCCTCATTGCCAGGGCTACAGCTCATGGCACAATCATTGGTAAAAGTATTGAGATCTCCTGCAGGGTGGGGTTCTGGCACCATGCCTTGTATGCAAGCCATTTCCCTCGCTTTGAATTTAAACTTCTGTCTGATTCTTGACTCTCCTGTCTCTAGCTTACTCTGTTCAGCTCTGGCCAGCCTCAGGTTACCGGCCCGTTCATCTGGTTGACGATACTCTAGCAAACATAGCAAAAGATATACAAGAAATATGAGTCATCATTTTCAGAGGGAGTTTGAAGTTTCCTTTGAAAGTTAACGAAAAGTGAAGCAGAAAAGGTTTTGAAAATATGGACTTTTTGTCTCAGGGGATTTAGATGAATGCAAAACCCTTCCACTTCCCTTTATTAGCTAATGAAGATCATAGATTTAGATATTATTAAACACCAGTAACGGGAAGAATAGAAGTCAAAGTCTCAGGGTGGGGAATGTACAGCCCACATCTGGCCCTTGCTTCATTCCACTTGTCCTTGGGACAAACATAATAGCCGAGTTAGCAGACATTTTGTTTTGCGCCAAGTATGGGTGGGGTTCTGATAAAAAGAACCTAGGTCTGTTACTGGGTCCAGAACTAGGGGTCCCTTGAAAGGGAAAGAGTGAACATCATGGTTCTCTGGAGACTGTGCAGTTGGGTGATGTCATATTTGCTAACACAAAAAGTGCTGCCATGAATGTTTTGGGGCATATGCCCATCAGAGAGACTTGTGGCTTGAAAGGCATTGACATTTTCATCCCCTTTAAATTAGAATTGCAAATGGCTTTCCAATTTGGTTGGATCAGTTTATAGCTCTACCAACAATGTATTCATGTGTCTGACATTTCATAGACCCTCTAGATTTGTTACATTTCTGACCAAATTTATTTTTTGGGGGGAAAAAAAGTCATATTTTATAGCCTTTGGAAGCCCTCGTGCTTTCCACCTATATAAATTTTTGAGGAAGGATTTTATTTCCCCCCCCAGGCTTATCTTGCATTGCAAGTCTCTTTCTTTTTGAAATTAAAAACAACAATTTATTATGCACTTAACTTTAAACAAACAACAAAGTCAAATAAAAGCACATTTACAGTGATTTACACTTTAAAATAGCTTCTTTGTGCTATACGCTGCCGTAACAGCTTGTTAGTTATTCGCTCCATTCCATTCTATTCACTTATCTCTGTACTTGTATATACATTTTTCCTTTTATGTAGTCCTAGTTAATATGTATATTTTTTATGGTTGGGCTTGTTTTGCCTTGCACAACTCCTTATTTGTTTTTCCACGTTTCTTTATATTCCTCAAATCTATCATTTTAATGGCTTTGCCATATCCCGTTAAATTGATATACTATGGTTCATTAGCTATTCACCAATTGTTGGACATTTAGGTTGTTTCCAGTTCTTTGAAGTTCAAATAATTCTGCTATATGCATTTTTTAAAATTTAATTTAATTTATTTTTTATTATGTTTTAAGCTGCAAACTGTCTCCCTCCCTCCCCATCCTGCATGATAGAAGGCCACCATTTCACACACACATATGCACACATACACACTCTTACGCACATATATATATATATATATATATATCACATATATAAAACCATACTATACATACTTCTATTATTTATCCATTCTTTCTCTGAAAGTGAATAGCATCTTCCTTTACAGGTCTTTTGTAGGTGACTGGAGTATTTATGATACTCAGAATAACTTAGTCATTCCCAGTTATTCTTCAAACAATACATACTGCTGTTAGCTATATGCATTTTAACAGATACTGTTTTTTCTTTAAATGACATGTTTAGGGTCTCAGTAATGGGATTATTTGATCAGAGCGTATGATTATTTTTGTGGCTCTTGTGTGTTGTACGCTAAAGAAATTCTATACGTTTGCACAGCAATGTACAGAACATCTGTTTCTCCACAATCCCGGCATCATTGAATTTCTTTAAAAAATGTTTTTTCATACAAAGATCTGCATTGTTTTCTCTCTCATCTTCAATACTATCCTCTTCCTCTAGCCAAACCCCCATTTACAGACATGTAGAGTTGAGCAAGACAAACTCCCGCTTTTGCTATGTCCAGGAAAAAAAAAAAGCCTCAATCTACATGCTTTGTTATCACCTCTGTCTCAGAAAGTTGGGTAGTACGGCAATGAATTTCATCACTTCCTATTTATGTTAGTGGATCTCTTTCAGAGTATATTGACATTGAGACTGATTGGCATGGTAATAGAGTAAGGATTTATATATGGGAGATGAGCAATATCTGTTTTGTTGGTAGCACTAGAATAGTGTTGAACACTTACTTGGTTTTCAAGGAATGTTTGATGATTGATTGGTAGAGTGCTAGGTACCAAGAATTTTATTGTATAGTAGTTAAAAAATATATCTATATATATGTATTTAATTAACAGATGATGCAAGCCAGCTATGATTATGTAAAGGCAATTTACTAGGCCAAAGAGAGCCTGTAGGAGCAGGTCCTTAAATAGGGGCGACTTTGATTTTACTTTTCTCTGTAAGATGAGTGAGAAGCAAAAAAAAAAAAAGATAGGCAAGTTATTGGAGCTAAATCCCCCTTCTATGACTTTGAAAGCAGCATCAAGGTATACTGGAAAGAGCAATGGTGGTAAAATAAAGATGTGTCTTACCTCTGATATTTATTATCATGAGGGTTATTTAAAATTTTTTATTAAGCCTCAGTTTTCTCATCTGTAAAATGGGGATAATCATACCTGTCTCACAGGGCTGTTGTAAACTTTAAAGATGAGAGATAATATATGTATAATGGAGGTCAGACTAGAGTACTTCCCAAGGAGCTGAGCATGTGCTCTAGCCTAGTGGGATAGTGCTCTAGTTCCAGTGGGATACATGAGCCCTGGCTTTGCACTGAAGAACTTAATGCAGTAATCCTTTATTGGTCTCTGTGACTGTTCATCAGTGGATGAGGAAAAGCTGACTGCTTTTGGGCTATGAGGAGCAAGAAGAAATAATTTCTGGCCTTTTTTGAGGTGGCATCTTTGTGAGGACACAGTCAAAGCCAACTCTCCCTTGGACCTTCAACAAAGTCAAGAAGGGGCTTCTACTACCCTACGTTTCTGGCAGCAGCAAAAATGATTTTATGCTAGAACATGTGCTTACCTAGGTCAGCTTCAAAGCGTATCTCAGGTCCCCTGGATGCCCTTTCTGTTTTGTGGTGTTTTTTCCCCTCTGAGATCAAGTGAACAAACAGTGATCCTGAGAAATGGAGGTTTACCGTGGTGTGAATTTGAGAGTTCCTGGGGATGTACTACTTCCCCAGAAGGAGATTTCTGCAAGAGCTTCACATAGAAGAAAGGAACCTTTACCAGTAGTATTCTACAGCTGAAAGGAGTAAAAGGCTGTTTATACCAGCTTGGAACAGAGGATCTGGACTTTATAAGTTGCTTGAACAGTACAACTAAGAATGCAGATTTGAATGTGACATTTCTTTTCAGCAGTTCTATGCAGCTGTTTCTATCTCTCAGGTAAGTATAAGTGATAGGTTATTATTTCATGTCTTCAATATTTAGTAATGAACCGTCATGAATCTTTTGTGTTTTAAACGTTTCTTTAGTGGGAGAAGAAATAAGTGGCTGTCCAATACCTGATATTTACTTTGAACATTTTGTATATCTTTTAGTGGGTTGAGGGGACCCTAGACATGAGCCATAACTAAGTTTTGTTTAAGATATTTTCCCCACAACTCCAGGGTGGGGGTATAATGAGTCAAAGGGTTTGAGAAAAGCATATCTTTCTCTTTTGAGGGTCAGATTCCCCCAAGAATGAGTAGAGTATGCCTAAACCTAGAACCAGGGTTCTTTGTGGGATATGGGCAGTATATGTAAAACACTTTGTAAACCTCAAAGTACTAGATAAATGTCAGATGTTATTTTGTGGAGAGGTGGTATCTAGGATTTTGGCCCTTATTTTGCTTTTTCTCTGAGTTTCTTTCTTTTATCCTAGTTCCTTCCTTCCTTCTTTCCTTTCTCTCTTCCTCCCTCCCTCCCTTCTTTCCTGTATCTTTATATTGACCAGGATTTCTTTCTTTTTTTTTAAATTTTTGGAGGGGGGGAAGGCAAGGTATTTGAGGTTAAATGACTTGCTCAAGCTCACACAGCTCATGTGTCAAGTGTCTGAAGTCAGATTTGAATCAGGTCCTCCTGATTCCAAGGCCGGTGCTCTATTCACTGCACCATGTAGTTGACCCATTGAGCAGTATTTCTTGACCCATGATGGCACTGAACGCAGCTAGGTCAGAAAGCTCTGGGAGGAAAGGGATTAGTTTTCAGAGTGCCTGTGATTCTGATTAAGGCTTTGTAGAACACAACTTTGGACTTCGTAGAGCTTAATTAGCCATGAGAATTGCTTCAGCAAGCAGCAGTGAGGACAGAGGGCACTAGTGGACCAATCAGTATTTAAATGGTTAAGAGGAGGAGGCCAGGAAAAGCCCAATAGAGGCACATTTGTTTAATCTTGGCATCTAGCACCTACAACTTATACTATCTGTTAACAAACCCATCTTTATGATCGGTAGATGAGAACCTTCAGTCTGCTTGCTTATCTACATGCAGGACTCTTGGACCGAGGTCAGTCTGAGAGAACCTAACCTCCAGTTCTCCTTTATTGCCCTCATTAGGTCTATGGCCATCCTGCTGGCCTGGCTGAATCTGTCATAGACAAAAATCATTGAGTAGGCAAAGACTGAAAGTTAGCCTTTATCCCTGATCCCTAACCCTTTGAAAGTGCCTAACTTCTACCCCATTTGTAGAGGTCCTTACTCCTTTTATTGATAAATAAGCACCAATATCAATAAATATTGATAAATAATTCCTGGTTACAGTGCTAGTTGATAGGGGTACATATGTTCTCAGAGAGTATTTGCATTTTAACAGGAGGCTCTGGAGTCGGGGTGGGGAACCTGCCGCCTCCAGGCCACATGCAGCCCTCTAGGTCCTCAAATGTGGCCCTTTTGCCTGAATCCAAACTTCATGGAACAAAGAATTTGTTTGACTTGCTGCCCTGGATCCTCTGATTTTAGAATTGCCAGAATGATGCCTGATTTCTAATCCTTTGTTCATATCATTCAGCTCCCCAAAGCCTTTGATCCTTTTTCTCTGTCTCTCCAAATCCAGCTCATCTTACAAAGCTCAAAAGAAGTGCCTCCTTTATTAAAACTTTCTAGATCAGCCCATCCCCCATTGATATTTCTCTCCTCTGAATTCTTAGCACTCTCCCCATATCATTCATCTAACTAATGGTCTGATCATAGTCTAATTTAATTTCTTATATTGTTGGCAGTGTGTCAGAATGGATAGCCAGGCAGCCTTGGTCAAGTCTTGCCTCTGACATATATTGGCTGTATGACTCTGGAACAGTCACTTGCCCCTCTCAATTCTCTAGTTATTGTTGTTCAGTCATGTCTGACTTTTCATGACCCCTTTTGGGATTTTCTTGGAAAAGATATTGTAGTGGTGTGCCATTTCCTTCTCCAACTCATCTTACAGATGAAGAAACTGAGGCAAACAGGGCTGAGTGACCTGCCTAGGGTCACACAGCTAGGAAATGTCTAAGGCTAGCTTTGAACTCAGGTCTTTCTGACTCCAGGCCTGGCACTCTATCCACTGAGTCATCTAGCTGCCTTTTATTGTTCTAGGCAGCTATCTAAGATGTTTCAGAGAAAGTGCTGATTTGCATGTGTAGAGGGGGCCTTCATTCCCTGTATCGATGAAATCATAAGTGCAATCTCTATTCTTGGCACCATTCTATAACTCTCATATCGTTATTTAATTTTTCATGTGTTCATGAGTAACCAGGACTCACATCTATGAAGTAGATTTATGCCTGTATTAATAGTGATTCTATACTTAGAGGGGTAGTTATGAAATGGCTAGTGTTTAGGCTTCCAGTTAGGACAAATCTCGAACGATGGGCCAAAGGGGGGCTCCCAGCCCTCCACGAGGAAAGGTCCATGTCTCCTCATATTGCAAACCTCATTGCACCTGGCAATAAGGACAGGGCCCATCACAGGTGTTTATGAGAAACAATATTAAATCTGGCAAATGTATTCTTTACTGGAATAAATTTAAGACCAATGGAAGTAAGGTTGGGGTAGGGCTCACCTTTTATTCATCTCTCGACTGGCTTTTTTTTTCCTCATCTAGCTCCAGAAAGAGCCTGTGATAAAACACACAGTCATATTCACATGGAAGTCATCGCTCATGGGACTGGGTACAGCTGTGACTGAAATAATCGCCACCTCTCCCTTCTCTCCAAATTTTTTTGCCTTAACTCTGTGTGAAAACCTTTGGCCCCACTCCCCCAACTTCAAGCCCCCCAATCTCCCCAAAGTGGGAAGAATTACACATCTGTGAGGGTTTTGTGACCAGCTAGCCCTTGGCCAGGGATTGTTACACATGTATTATCCCACCTCAACCCCCTTGACTCTAAGCTCTTAGTAGGCAGGTGGTAGAATTTCTTATGCTTCTTTGTCTCCCTCATTTAGGAGCTCAACTGATATGTATTGAATAAATGAATTGATTTGGAAGATGTAATACTATCAGATGCGGGCCAGCTCAAAAAGCCTGCCTGGTTCCACAGATGCTTGTTTTGCAATGAAGATAAGTATAATGCATTGTCCTTTGAAGTTTATTGTCCTTAACTCATTAAGATAACTCCAAGATCTGGGAAAGGCAGTCAGGCTGGCGTCAGTGTTGCTTCTTGGAATCAATTTGTTTTTAGAAGCCTAGTTTGGTGACTTATCTTCATGCCTGAAGTTCAAATTCAAGGACTTTGGGGCAGGGACAAGCAGACAGTAGTGGAGCCAGAGCCAGTGAACTAGCTTCTAAGACCTTGGAATAAGTGAATATATTGTTTTGTTTAGTTTATGAGCTATAAGAATATTACTTGTCCTTCCGCGAGGTTAATAGGCCTAAGTTTTTTCTTTCTTAGAGTGTTGTCACCTGGCACCATTGGCTGATTTTGCTGAGAACTTTGTCATTCATGGAAAGGGGACATTTCATTTGTGTTGAACATAGTGTCACCATCTGAAGGGCCTGCTAACTCATCAAGGAGGGGGTGAGAAGGGGAGGGAAGAGAAGGGAACAACCTTTGATGAAGCCTGTACTATCTGCCAGGCATTGTGCTTAGAGCTTAACAAATATTATCCCATGTGTTTCCACAACAACCCTTTGAGGTGAGTCCTGTTATTATCCCTATTTTACATTTGAAGAAACCGAGACAGGCAGAAGTTAAGTGACTTGCCCAGGGTCACACATCTAGTTCAAGTAAATTCTAGAATCTTTGGTGCCATCCCTGGGCCCATGCAGCAGGAAGCTAAACTCCTCAAAGAGAAGGTAGCTGATTTTGGGGTGGCATTTAGCTTGAGAATCAGAATATGAGAGACCAGTTAGTACAAACTGTACCCAAGCAGAAATCCCCTGTGTAACATCCCAAACAAGAGGTCATGCAGTCTCTGTTTGGAGTCTTTTAGTAATTGGGACCTCAGATGACAGCCCATTCGGCTTTAGAATAGCTCTAAATATTAGGATGCTTTTCTTAGAGAGGGACAATGTAGTGAAGTAGACAGGGAGCTGGCCTCAAAGCCAGCAAATCCTGTGTTCAAGTCCCATTTTTCATACATACTGGTTGTGTGATTCTCTACTATAAGCTGCAGAGAAGGTACTAAACTGCAGTAGGAGAAGGCATTTCTTCATCCAGGAGTTCACTATGGAGATGAAATCACAGGTCTACTCTCCATTGCTCTCATCCATTTTGAGTTGACTTAAGAATATTGGGCTTGATTTATTGAGTACCTTCTATGGGTTGGGCTGGGTGCTAGACCCTGGGGATAAAAAGACAGACAGACAGACACACACACACACACACACACACACACACTCTCCCTGCCTTCAAGGACCTTACATTTTAGAGGGCTGTAGAAATGGTGTTGTCTGGCCCTCAGATCTGAGCTCTGCAAATTCTTGACCTGGGTGGTTAATAGATATCATTATGAAATCTCTGGGATTCTGACCAGTTAAAGTAGCCACTGTAAACCAATACAATCCAGACGGTCAATTTAAATGGTAGTGGTATTATTTGTTCAGTCACTTCTTCATGTCCAACTCTTCATGACCCCATTTGGGTTTTTTTTTGGCAAAGATGCTGGAGTGTGGGGTGGCTGGGAGGCACAGTGAATAGAGCACTGGCCCTGGAGTCAGGAGGACCTGAGTTCAAATCCAGCCTCAGACACTTAACAGAAAAACTAGCCATGTGAACCTTGAGCAAGTCACTTAACCCCAATTGCCCTGCCTTCCCCCCTCCAAAAAAAAATAGAAAAAGAAAAAAGAGATGCTGGAGTGGTTTGTCATTTCTTTCTCCTGTTCATTTTACAGATAAGAAAACTGAGGCAAACAGGGTCACACAGCTAGAAAGTGTCTGAGACTGAATTTGAACTTAGGAAGAGGAATCTTTCTGACTCTAAGTCTGATGCTCTCTCTGCTACACCACTAGCTGCCCTTAAATGGTGTAGCCATTACGAGATGTGCTGTGGGAATAGAGTCAAATTACGATAACAGACTCCTTTGTGATGACCTAACATGACGTGGTTCCATACTCTGAAGACCTTTGGTTCTTCTTTCCATGATCATGATTTGATGGTCGTGAATAATTCAGGAATGACAGACACAGATTCTTTGGTGGTGTCTTCATTCAGTATGTTGTAATCTCATGTTTCATTATTTCTGTTGCAGCTGTAAAGTACTAATTTGCTTTATTTCTATTATATTTTTTGCTTAGTCCTTCTTGGGCATAAAACAGTACATCTGGATTAGGTTTCTTTCTCTGTAGCATAAGATTGAGGATGGGATATATTATGCTACATATGAAATAACATAAATGAGTTAACACGTATGAAGTACTTTCCAAACCTTAAAGTGCTATGTAGGTCCTAGCTGTTAGTAATCATAGCAATGGATAATTATTATTATAATAGCACTTTGAGATTAAACTTCAGAGAGGATCCATTTAAATGATCCATCTTCTCTCCTCTCTCTAACCCAAGAGGCATTTCTTTCCTCCCATTCTTTCTTATCCCCAGACAAATATAAGCATTATAGAGGTATAAAATGTCAGGGCTGGAAGGGATCTTAGAGGTGTAATCCCTTCATTTTAGAGCTGAGATCACAGGAATTAAGTGACTTTTTTGATGACCACATATCTCCTTAGATCATACCATCTTGGAAGTACCAAAAACGTACAGGCCCCCAGAATTAGCTCTGAAAAAAGAAGCATGAAAAACCAAAGTAGATAGCCTCAGAGAGGGAGAAAGGCCTAGGGCTTCTCTTAGGGCCATCTCAGTGGTACTTGTTAACTTTACTAATCCACATTGTCCATCTTATTTTTTAACTAATGAATCTGTAGTAATACATCAGTGGGCACTGCGATTTGGGAATTGGGCATTTGACAAGGCTCCCATTTAATTAATTTCTAGTCTTATAATAAAAGCAAGAAACTCCCTCTTCCATTTATTGTAAATTTTATTGCCTTGCGATTTGAGGAACTATGAACATCTTCCAGCCCAAATGGGAAGGTAGTACTTTCTCCTAATTGAAGTTTCTTATTTGGAGGCTTCCTATTCTCTTATATTTGTCAATGTGAAATAATAGAGTTAGTCACTAAAAGTCAAGAATGACCACTAGAAATACCCAGAGACAAATCTTACAAATCAACGTCCTTCCCTATTCCTGTCATACTTCCCTTTTCCTGTGAATTCTATGAAAATACACTTATATCATAATATGTACTAATCTCATGAATATGTATTTTGATTAATTTCTCTTTTTAGACTATAAGAATGCTCTGTATTTTGCCATAGAGGATTTTGGTTTCTGACCCCTGTTTATTGGTAATAGCTTGCTTGTGCTTGGAACTCTGTCTCTTTTAGTTATCAACTGATTTTCAGATATGATAGTACTAATTTATGAACATGTATATCTTTCAAGTCAGAGGCAGTCATGGAGTAGTGGATAGGGAACTGGCCTCAGAGCCAGGAAAACTTTGATTTGAGTACTACTTCTGACTTACACTGGCACTGGAACCACAGGCAAGGCACTTACTGTAGTAGTGCTATAAGTAACTCCCAAGTATCTTATATTGTCTACAGTTCTTTTCTTTTCTTTTTTTGAAGGCAATTGGGATTAAGTGATTTGCCTATGTTAACACAGCTAGTTAATGTCTGAGGCTGGATTTGGAAATCAGGTTCTCTTGTCTTCGTGGCCGGTGCTTTATACACTGCGAGACCTAACTGCCCCATCTTATAAATTTTATTTTTTCTACAGTTATTTTAAATGAAATTTCTCTCTCTATCTCTTCTGCAAGAATTTGTTGGTAATATATAGAAATGCTGGTGATTTATGTGGGCTTATTTTATGTCCTGCAGCTTTGCTAAAGTTGTTCATTGCTTTGATTAGTTTTTCAGTTGATTCTCTAAGTATACAGTCATATCATTCATTGATGGCTTGTTCAATTTCTTTTTCTAAGACAAGATTATTCAAGTATTCAATTTCCTCTTCTGCTAATCTGATCAATTTATATTTTTTAAAATATTCATCCGTTTTGGGGGGGTAGAGCCAAGATGGCAGAGTAGAGATAGAGACTCACCCAAGCTCTCCCTCAAACCTTTTCAAATACCTGTAAAAATGACTCTGAACAAATTCTAGAGCAGCAGAACCCACAAAAAGACAGAGTGAAACAAATTTCTAGCCCAAGACAACCTGGAAAGTCGACAGGAAAGGTCTGTTGCACCAGACTGAGAGAAACACGAAAAGGTAAATAGGAAAGAAAAATCGTAAGGGATTTATAAAAGTTGAACTGTTTACATTCCTACATAGAAAGATGATATTTATAACTCATGAAATCTTTCTCATTATTAGGGTAGTTGGAGGAAACATATATAGGCAGAGGGTACAGGGTAAGTTGAATATGAAGGGATGATATCTAAAAAATAAAATTAACGTTTAAGAGAGGAATTTACAGGGAAAAGGAGAAAGGGAGAGATAGAATGGAGTAAATTATCTCCCATAAAAGAGAAAAGAAAAAGATTTTACAGTGTAGAGGAAGAGGGAGATTGAGAGGGAATGAGTGAACCTTACTCTCATTGGAATTGGCTTAAGGAAGGAATAACATACACACTCATTTGCGTATGGAAATCTATCTTACCCTACAGGAAAGTGGGAGGAAGAGAATAAAAGAGGGGGGATAGAAGGGAGGGAAGATTGGGGCAGGGGATAATCAGAAGCAAATGATTTTGAGGAGGGACAGGGTGAAAGGAGAGAATAGAATAAATGTGGGGTGGGATAGGATGGAGGGAAGTACAATTAGTTTTTCACAACATGACTATTATGGAAGTGTTTTGTATGACTATACATATATAACCTATATCAAATTGCTTGCCTTCTCAGTGAGGGTGGGTGGGGAGGGAGGAAGAGAGAATGTGGAACTCAAAGTTTTAAAAATGAATATTAAAAATTGTTTTTACATGTAACCGGGAAACAAGATACACAGACAAATGGGGTATAGAGATCTATCTTACCCTACAGGAAAGTAAAATAGGAAGGGGATGGAGGGGGTGATAGAAGAGAGGGCAGATTGGGGGAAGGGGTAAACAGAAGCAAAACATTTTTAGATGAGGGACAGGGTGAAAGGAGAGAGAGAATAGACTAAATGGGGATAAGAGGAATAGGATGGAGGGAAATACAGTTAACAATAGTAACTGTGAAAAAAAATTGAAGCAAATTTCTCTGATAAAGGTATCATTTCTCTAACATATAGAGAACTCTGTCAAATTTATAAAAATAAGAGCCAATCCCCCATTGATAAATGATCAAAAGATATAATCAAATAAAGCTATCCATAGCCATATGAAAAAATATTCTAACTCACTACTGATTGGAGAAACGCAAGTTAAAACAATTCTGAGATACTACCTCATACCTATTAGATTAGATAATAGGACAGAAAAGGTAAATGACAAATCTTGGAGAGGATGTGGGAAATATGAGACATTAATGTACTGTTGTTGGAGTTGTGAATTGATTAAACCATTCTATAGAGCAATTTGGAACTATGCCTAAAAGGCTATAAAAACATTCATACCTTTTGACATAGCAATACCACTACTAAGTCTGTATCCCAAGAGATAGAAAAACAAAAAAAGAAAAGGACCTATATGTACAAAAATATTTATAGCTGCTCTTTTCTGGAGGTAAAGAATTAGACATTGGGGCGGCTAGGTGGCATGGTGAATAGAGCACTGGCCCTGGAGTCAGGAGGACCTGAGTTCAAATCCTGCCTCAGACACTTAATACAAAAAATAGTCGTGTGACATTGGGCAAATCACTTAACCCCAATTGCCCTACCTTCCCCCCTCCAAACAGAAAAAAAGAGAATTAAACATTGAGGGCATGAATATCAATTAGAAAATGACTGAATAAGTTGTGGTATGTAATTATGATTGAATACTATTGTACTGTAAGAAATGATGCACAGGATGTTCTCTGAGAACATCCTAGAAAAAACCTAGAAAGATTTACATGGGTTGATGCAAAGTAAAATGTATTCGATATAAAGTAACAGCAGTATTGTAAGAGGATCAGCTATGAATTACTTAGCTATTCTCAGCAATATAGTGATCCATGACAACTGTGAAGGACTTCAGATGAAAAATGCTATCCATTTCCAGAGAAAGAGAAAGAACTGATGGTGTCTGAATGTAGATTGAAGCAGTTTTTGTTGTTTTTCTCACTTCTTTTTTCTTGAGGTTTTTTGGTCTGTGTTCTTTCACAACATGATGTGTTTTGCATGACTACACGTAAATAACCTATATGGAATTGCTTACCTTCTCAGTGTGGGGGAGGGGAGGGAGGGAGAGAGAGAGGGAAAGAATTTGGAACTCAAAGTTTTAAAAACAAATGTTAAAAATTGTTTTTACGTGCAATTGGGAAATAAGATATACAGGCAATGGCATATAGAAATCCATCTTGTCCTACAAGAAAGTAAGGAGGAAGGGGCTAAAGGGGGGGGATATAAGAGAGGGCAGATGGGGGAAGGGGTAATCAGTATGCTTGACACCTTGGTGTGGGGGTAGGGGAAAGATGGGGAGAAAATTTGGAACTCAAAATCTTATTGAAATGAATGTTGAAAACTAAAAATAAATAAATTTTTAAAAATTTGTTTTTACATGTAACCGGGAAAAATTAAATACTAAATAAACACAAAAATATTCATCCATTTCATTTAGATTGTTATATTTATTGGCAAATAATTGGGCAAAATAACTTCTAATAATTGCGTTAATTTAATCTTCATTCTGGTGGTGCATTCACCTGTTTCATTTTTGATACTGGTAATTTAGTTTTCTTCTTTTTTTAAAAATAAAATTAACCAATAATTAATCTGTTTTATTGGCTTTTTTATAAAAGCAGTTCCTAGTTTTATTTATTAATTCATTTGTTTTCTTACTTTCAATTTTATTAATCTGTTTGTTGATTTTCAGAATTTCCAATTTGGTATTTCATTCGGGATTTTTACTTTGCTCTTTTTCAAGTTTTTTTTTTTTAAGTTGCATGCCCAATTCATTGTTCTGCTCTCTATTTTATTGATGTAAGAGTTTAGAGATACAAAATTTTCCCTAAATATTGCTTTAGCTGCATCCCATAAGTTTTGGTATGTTGTCTCGTTGTTGTCTTTCTCTTTAATGAAATTATTGATTTTTTCCTATAATTTGTTCTTTGACCCTCTCATTGTTTAGGATTAGTTTATTTAGTTTCCAATTAATTTTTTTTTTACAGATTCAACTTTTTATTGAAATAAGCTTTACACAGTCTCACTTTACACAAGAGTCTTTGGACATCCAAAGAGAGCAACTTTCATATTATTCACAGGAGGAGGCAATATATACACATATCCGCAGTTCTGTACAAAAGATCATTTTTCAGAAATAACTGTAAACTATACTCTCTCTCAACAAACCTGCACCATCATGAAGTCACCATGTTATCAAAGGCCCTAGAACGAATACGGGATCCAGGGTTGTAGAAGGGGTTGCACATGACATCTGTGTAGGAATATGCAGCTTTCAAAACATACTGTGGATCTCATGGTCTTGAAGTGCTGTGTTGGAGGAATCCACCACCATAACAAACTTCACCTTGGAATTCGTCACATAGCCATATACTTTGTAGTCTTCTGTGGGGTACAGGAGGCCCAGGTAGAGCTCCCTCTGATCCACGAGGGCCTTTCCCATTGCAGAGACCTTCTTGTCTACCACATCAAGAGATGTGTGCACTGTATAATGGAACTTCAGCTCATGCTCTGCAGGGATGCTCTGGATGTAGAATGGGTAATTCTCCTTGGTGATCACCGCAATACACACTGCCATCTTCGTAGGGAAGGGAAAAGTCCAGTCTCCATTTAATTTTTAATCTACATTTCCAGGCCCTTTATTGAATGCAATTTTTATTGCATTATGATCTAAAAAGGATGCATTTAATATTTCTGTTTTTCTGCATTTGATTGTGAGATTTTTATGCTGTAATACATGGTCAGTTTTTGTGTCAGTGCCATGAATTGCTGAGAAAAGATATATTCCTTTCTATTCCCATTCAAGAGGTCTATCATATCTATTCATCTCCTTAACTTTCTTGTTTCTTTCTTGTTTAAATTTATTTAGTTCTGAAAGGAGAAAGTTGAGGCCCCCACTAGTATAGTTTTTTTTCCTTTTAAAAATGTGAATTCTGTACCATTTGGTGCATATGTGTTTAGCATTGATATTAACTCATTGTCTTTTAGCAAAATGTGATTCTGCTTATCTCTTTTAATTAGATCTATTTTTCTTTTGCTTTGTCTGAAGTCACGATTGCTACCCTTGCTTTTTCTACTTCAGCTGAGGCTTACTAGATTCTGCGCAAGCCTCTTGCTTTTACTTTGTGAGTATGTATCTCTGCTTCAAGTGTGTTTCTTATAAGCAACATACTGTTAGATTCTGGTTTTTAATCTATTCATCTATCTGCTTCCTTTTTATGAGTGAGTTTATCCCATTCACATTCACAGTTATGATTACTAACTGTGTATTTTCCTCCATCTTCTCTCTGTTTATCCTCTCTCTGTCCTTTCACCCTATCCCTTCTCAAAGGGATTCTCAAATTGGCTTCTGTCCACTGTCTCCCCCAATCCATCTTCCCTCAACTTCTGCTACCCCTTGCCCTCCTACTTCCCTGTAGGTAAGAGAGATTTCTATCTCAGCTGAGTGTGTATGTTATTCCCTCTTTGAACCAATTTTGATATGAGTAACATTCAGGTGTTGCCTACCATCCCCATCTTCCCCTCCATTGTAAAAGCTCTTCTTTTTGCTCCTCTTTTTGGCTGAGATACTTTACTTCACTCTGCCTTTCCCTTTCCCCCTTCTCCCAGTGCATCTTACTTTCTCACCCCTTAATTTTATGTTTTTTGAAATCATCCCATCATAGTATACTCATACCCATGCTCTCGGTCTATGTATATATCTTTTAACTGCTCTAATGATGATAAATTCTAAGGAATTACAGATATCATCTTCCCATGGAGGAATATAAACAGTTTAACCTTACTGAATCCCTTACCGTTTCTCTTGCATGTTTACCTTTTTATGCTTCTCTCTAGTCTTGTATTTGAAAGTCAGATTTTCTATTCAGCTCTGGTCTTTTCATCAGGAGTGACTGCAAGTTCTCTATTTCATAAAATATCCATTTTTTTTGCCTGAAGGATTATACTCAGTTTTGCTGGATAGGTTATTCTTCATTGTAATGCTAGCTCCTTTGGCATCTGGAATATCACATTCTAAGCCTTCTGATCTTTTAATATAGAAGTTGATAAATCTTATGTTATCTTGACTGTAGCTCCATGATATTTGAATAGTTTCTTTATGGTTGCTTGCAGTGTTTTCTCCTTGACCAAGAGCTCTGGGATTTGGCTTTAATATCCCTGGGAGTTTTCAATTTGGGGATTTCTTTCAGGAGGTGATAGGTAGATTCTTTCAATTTCTATTTTTTCCTCTGGTTCTAGGATATAAAGGCAGTTTTCCATCATAATTTCTTTTTTTTTGCTTTATTTTATTTTATTTTGTATTTTAAATAGTATTTCCCCCGCCTATAACATGATAAGAAAATTTTCAGCCTTCATTTTTTACAAGATTTTGAGTTCCAAATTCTTCTCCCTCGATCACTCCTCTCCACTCTTCTGAAAATGGTAGGCAGTTTGATAAAGTTTATACATGTAGTATATGTAAAATATTTCCATATTAGTCACAGTTGTGAAAGAAAAAACAGATCAAAAGGAAAAAAAGCCATGAAAAACAATAAAGTAAGTGAAAAAAATATGCTTCAATCTTCATTGAGCCCATCAGTTCTTTTTTTTTTAATTTAAATTTATTTATTTTCTTGTTTACATCATTCATTTCCACAAGATTTTGAGTTACAAATTTTCTCCCCATCTTTCCCCCACCTACCACCCCAAAAGAGCCCATGAGTTCTTTATCTGAATATGGATAGCATTTTCCATCTTGAGTCCTTTGTACTTGTCTTGGATCACTGTGTTGCTGAGAAGAGCTGTCATTCATAGTCAACCATCACACAATGCTGCCAGTATCGTGTATAATATTTTCTGGATGTGCTCATTTTACTTTGCATCAAAATACAAGATTCTGAAATCTGCCTGTTTTATCATTTCTTATTACGCAATAGTATTCCATTACATACATATTCCACAGCTTGTTTAGCCATTCCCCAAATGATGTACATCCCCTCACTTTTCAATATTTTGTCACCACAAAATGTTGCTATAAGTATTTTTTGCACATAGGTCCTTTTCCCCTTTTTAATGATCTCTTTGTGATACTGATGTAGTAGTATTGTTAGATCAAAAGGTATGTTTTATGCAGATTTGGTTTTCCTTTAGGCATAGTTCCAAATTGCTCTCCAGAATGATTGGATCAGTTTACTACTCCACCAACAATGCATTAGTGTTCCAATTTCCCTGCATCTTCTCCAACATTTATAATTTTCTTATTTTTTTGTCATATTAGGCAATCTGATAGGTATGAGGTGGTACCTCAGTTGTTTTAATTTGAATTTCTCTAATCAAAAGTGATTTAGAGCACTTCTTTATATGCCTATGAATACCTTTGATTTCTTCATCTGAAAACTGCCTGTTCATGTCCTTTGACCATTTATCAATTGGAGAATTACTTGTATTCTTGCAAATTTGGTTTAGTTCTCTATATTTTTCTTTTTGCTTTTCGGAGGAGGGAAGATGGGGCAATTGGGGTTAAGTGACTTGCCCAAGGTCACACAGCTAGTAAGTGTTAAGCGTCTGAGGCTGGATTTGAACTCAGGTCCTCCTGACTCCAGGGCCGGTGCTCTATTCACTGCGCTACTTAGCCACCCCAGTTCTCTATATTTTTAAGAATTAAGGCCTTTATCAGAGATACTTGTTGTAAGGATTTTTTCGCAGTTTTCTGCTTTCCTTCTAATCTTGGTTGCATTAGTTTTATTTATAAAAAAAGACTTATTAATTCAATGTAATCAAAATTATCTATTTTACGTTTTGTAATGCTCTCTACCTCTTGTTTGGTCATGAATTCTTCCCCTCCCCATAGATTTAACAGATGAAAACTATTCCTTGCTCTCTAATTTGCTTTTGGTGTCATCCTTTATGTCTAAATCATACGAAAGGTCTATCATACCCAACTTTTCTAATATCTGTTTACCTCCGTAGTTTCTTTTTTGGTTATTTTTGGTTAGATTTATTGAGTTCTGAGAAGGGACAGTTGAGGTTCTACACTAGTATGCTTTTGCTGTCTGTTTCTTCCTGTAACTCACTTCACTTCTCCTTTAAGAATCTGGATATTAGGGGTGACTAGGTGTCGCAGTGAATAGAGCACCAGCCCTGGAGTCAGGAGGACCTGAGTTCAAATCCAGCCTCAGACACTTAACACTTACTAGCTGTGTGACCTTGGGCAAGTCACTTAACCCCAATTGCCCTACCTTCCCCCCTCCAAAAAAAAAGCAAAAAAAAAAAAGAATTTGGGTATTATACCACTTGGTGCATATGTATTTAGTATTGATATTGCTTCATTGTCTATTGTACCTTTTAGCAAGACATAGTTTCCTTCCTTAGCACTTTGAATTAGGTCTATTTTGCTTTTACTTTATCTGAGATCAGGATTGCTACCCTTGCTGCTTTTTTTTTTTTTTTTTACTTTAGCTGAAGCATAATAGATTCTGTTTCAGCCTCTTACCTTTACTCTGTGTGTCTTTTTGCTTCAAGTCTGTTTCTTGTAAACAATCTATTGTAGGATTATAGTTTTTAATTCACTCTTCTATCTCCTGTTTTATGGGGAGTTCATCCCATTCACATTCACAGTTATGATTACTGCCTGTGTGTTTCCCTCCATCTTATTCTTCATCCTGTTTATCTTCTTTTTCCTTTCACCTTTTCCCTCCTCACCAGTGTTTTGTTTCAGTCTACCACCTCTCCTGTTCTGCACTCTCTTCTGTTAGTCCTCAACCTCCTCCCCCTTCCCCGCTTTACTTTATCTCCTCCTCTCCTACTTCCCTGTCAGGTAAGATAGATTTCTACATTCAGCTGATTGTGTATATGATTCCCTCTTTGAGCCAATACTGAAGAGAGTAAGGTTCAAGTGGTATTCATCGCCCACCCTCCTATCTTCTCTTCCAGTGTAATAGGTCTTTTACACTCTTCATGGGAAATAATTCACCCCATTCTACCTCTCCTTTCCTTCTGCATCCCATTGTACTCCTCTTTCTCATCCTTTAATTTTTTTTATGTCATTCCCTCAACTTCACCTTATACTTGTACCCTCTGTCTATGTATATTCCTTCTAGCTGTACTCTCACGGATACAATTTTTAAGAATTACAAGTATCATCTTCCTATGTAAAATATAAATAGTTTAGCTCTATTGAATGCCTTATATTTTCTATTCTCTTTTTACCTGTTTATGCTTCTTTTGGATCTTGATATTGGAGATCGAATATTTGGTTTAGTTCTGATCTTCTCCTTATGAAAGCTTGAAATTCCTCTACTTTGCTGAATGACCATTTTTCCCTTAATGTATTATGCTTAATTTTGATAGGTAAGTGATTCTTGGTTGTAATCTTTACTCTTTTGCCTTCTGGAATATCATGTTCCATGACCTCTGATCCTTTAATGTTGCAGCTGCCAAGCTGTGATACTCGTTGTGACTCCCTTTCTGGCCACTTGTAATATTTTTCCTTGACCTGACAGTTCTGAAATTTGACCGTAATGTTCCTTGGAGTTTTTATTTAAGGATCTCTTTCCTAAGTTGATCAGTGGATTCTTTCAATGCCTATTTTACCCTCTGGTTCCAGGAATTCAGGGCAGTTTCCTTTGATAATTTCTTGAAATATGCTGTCCAGATCCTCCTTTTGATTATAGCTTTCAGGTAGTCCAGTGAAACTGGATCTCTTTTCCAGGTCAGTTGTTTTACCCATCAGGTATTTTACATTTTCCTCCATTTTTTCACTATTTTGAATTTGTTGGATTGATTCTTAATGTATCATAGTCATTAGCTTCCACTTGCCCAATTCTCACTTTTAAGGTATTGTTTTCCTCAATTAACTTTTGTACTTTCTTTTCCATTTGGCCAATCATACTCTTTAAGGAGTTTTTTCTTCAGTATATTTTTGTATCTCCTTTTCCATTTGGCCAGTTCTACTTTTTAAGCAATTTTCTAACCTGTTGATTCTTTTTTTTAATAATTCTCTTGCATCAATCTAATTTCTTTTCCCATTTTTCTTCTATCTCTCTTACATGATTCTTAAGTCCCTTTTTGAGCTCTTCCATGAGTTTTTTCTGGGCTTGAGACTACTATCCATTTTTCTTTGGGGTTTTGCCCATAGGTATTTTGACTTTGTTGTCCTCTTCTGAGTTTATGTCTTAGTCTTCCTTGTCACCATAATGTCTTTCTATGGTCAGATTCTTTTGTTGTTGTTAGGTTTTTTTGTTCCTTTTTTCCCCTTTTCCTTTTCTTTTAAATTTGAGCTCTGCTTCTGGGGTGGTAGGGGCTTTGTCACAGACTTCTTATGCCAGTGGCTGCAGAAGCTGGCTATTTACCTGGTATTTCATTCATGTTGTCCTGAGGCCCCTGGGGCACCCTCATATCTGATACTATGCTGAGGGGTTGGAGTGGGTGGTGGCTGGTACTGCTGGAGACTACAGGGGTCTGGCTGCTTACCTGGTGCTGAGATGGGTTTCTACTGGTGGTATCTGGCATGTGCTAAAGCCCAGTGAGGTATTTCTGCGTTTCTCTGGGGCTATACTGAAGCACGTGGAGGTCCAGTTGCTGGAGCCCACCTGTCTGTCTGGGGCTACACTGAAGCGCATGATGGTTCTTGGAGTTGTAGTCTGCCAGTTCCCTTGGATATGCTAAGGCATGTGAGTGGTCCTGGTGCTAGTGTTAGCCTGCTCCACCACATTCAATAATTTCTTGAAATATGATGTTTAGACACTTTTAAAAAAAATCATAACTTTTTAGTTAGTTCAATAATTATTAAATTATCTCTCCTCAGAACTATTTTCCAGGTCAGTTGTTTTTCCTGAGATATTTCACATTTTCTTCTTTTTATGTTCCAAATGAGATAAAGTAATACAATGCTGCATATGTTTTAAGTGCTAGATTAATATAGATTATTTTTAAGATAATCCTAATGGCTCCAATTTATAAAGGGCATTTAAAGTACCTATTATATGTAAGGCACTGTACATTCAACAACAAAATGAAGAAGAGACCATGGTTAATGAGCTTATATTCTGCTGGATGTGATATTCCATCATCTGGAGGAAATGAGTAACACCTCCATGGTATTAATGGACCACAATAATTTTGTTGACTTTCATGCAACTAAAATCATGAGATTTTACTAAGTCATTCTGCCTGATAGTTATCCTTATTTTTGTAGCTTTTTCCTCTTGTAGGTCTCTTCCTGATGTATTACTGTGAATTTGGAAGTAATTCTTCTATTGAAGGGTTATGGTTCTGTTAATACACAGAAAAACCCTGTGGCCTCATCATGATACATTATTAGGTAGTTCTCTGAGAGAAGTGATGATCAGCAATTTAATTTGGCAGTACTCTTGATGGCCTAACTTGGAAATGAGATTTGGAGACAAAGGAGCTGAGTTCAAGTCCTGATCTAACTACTTACTACCTGTCTTTCCCAAATACAAGTGTGACCATGTTACTCTCTTGCTCATTAAATTCCTGTGATTCCCTGTTATCTCCAGAAACAAATTCCAACTCCTTGGCTGGCATTTAAAGCCTTATACAACCTATTATTTCTTTCTGGTCTTACTATACATTGGTCCACTTCATGCACTATTTGGTGCAGCCAAACTGATCTTCCTGTTGTTTCTCATACAGAACATTCTGTTTCTCATCTCTGCACTGTTGCATAAATTGACCCCCTTCCTGGAATTCATTCCCTCCTCACCCATGTTTCTTATAGTCCCTAGCTTCCTTTAAAGGTCAGCTTGAATATATCTCCTTCCTGAGGAGGCCTTTCCTTATCTTCTTAGCCAGAAGAGTTCCCACAGACAACCATCTGGTGCAGTGGTTAGAACACCATGCTTGGATTTAGGAAGAACTGAGTTCAAATTTAGCCTCAGACACTTACTAGTTGTGTTACCCTGGGTATGTTACTTAACCTTCTTATGATTATGATGTCTTTGTAGCCCCAGCACCTAGCATAGTATCTGGAAAGATTTGTATAAACTGATACAGAGTGAAGTGAACAGAATCAGGAGAAAAATTTAAACACAAAGAACAATATTAGGAGGTCAAACAATTTTTTTCTTTTTTAAAAAATTCATGATTTATTAAGTTCTTTTCTCATTTCAAAAATTTTTATTTATTTATTTTTGACAAGCAGTTTTTAAAGACTCATTTTAGCTGTGAATTTTTATGTTTCAAAAGTGGGATTTTTTGGTTTGTTTGTTTGTATTAGTCAACAACATAGTGTTAGATTCTGTTTTCTAATCCATTCTACTCATCTTCTCCATTTAGTGGGTAAATTCGTTCCATTGATATTGATGGTTAGGATTTTAGATCCGTACTCTGTTTCTTATCTCTGTTTTGTATAATAATATTTCCTCTCTTTATCACCATTCTTCTCCTTTTTGCAAAGAAAAATAAGATGGGGGAGAAAAAGAATAGGATTGACTCTAATAACCTATAAATGCAGTAGTATGACCTCATTTCCCTGTCCTTCTCTTTGTCTAGATGACATCCAGACCACTAGTACTTACTTTCTTTGCTTTTTAAGCCTTTCTTTCTAATTAGCCTTCTGTTGTTGAAGTTTGTTTTGCTTGTGATCATTTCTTCCCCAATTCTGGTTCCCTCTTAAACCCCCCTCTTCTCCTTTCCTGTCTCCAATTTTCCTCCTGACTTTAATGAATTTCTACACCAAACTCTGTGTGTGTGTGTGTGTATGTGTTTTCAAACTTCTTTGATCTGATTTAGATAAATGAGATTCATGATATATTTGATCCCCTACTCTCATCACCATATTTATGTACTTTTCTTCTGACAAACCCTGATTATGAGAAATACTAAATTCTTTCCTCGTCATTTCTTTCCCAGTGTATTCTTTATTCCTTTCTACATAGCCATGGGAGACTCTTGTTCCCCTTTCCTATGATCTGTTCTCCTTTTGTATAATTCAGGTATGCTTTAGACATAAACTACATCCATTTCCAGTTAGAACTAGCTGATGAAATTCTCCAGTAAGTCCGCTGATGTTTCCTAGTTATAATTACACTTTTTTCATCCTGAGTAATCCCTTATGGTAATTTTTTGAGACCTCTCCCCTTTTTCTACTGTTTCATGTTCTCTTGACCCCATTACCCCACCAGTGACCTGACTACTGCCATTATACACTGTTTGTCTGAAAACCCTATGTAAATCTGGATTTTTATTTTATAAATAGTATTTTATTTTTTCCAATTACATACAAAGGCAGTTTTCAATATTTATTTTTTAATAAAATTTTGAGTTCCAAATCTTTTCTCCTTCCCTGTAACCCAGTCCCCCTCCGCAAGATGGCAATCAATCTGATATAGGTTATACATATGCAATCATGTAAACATATTTCCACATTAGTCATGTTGTAAAAGAAGAAACAGAACAAAAAGGAAAAGCCACAAAAAACAAAAAAGTGAAAACAATATGCTTTGATCTGCATTTAGACTCCATAGTTCTGTCTCTGGATGTGGATAACATTTTCTGTCATGAGTCCTTTGGAATTGTTTTGGATCACTTTATTGCTGAGAAGAGTTAAGTCACTCATAGTTGATCATTGCATGATGTTACTGTTACTGTGTACAATGTTCTTCTGGTTCCGCTTACTTCACTTGGCATCAGTTTATATGTCTTTCTAGGTTTTTCTGAAATCTGCCTGCTCATCATTTCTTATAGCGCAATAGTATTCCATTGCATTCATATGTCACAGTTGGTTCAGCCATTCCCCAGTTGATGGACATTCCCTCAATTTCCAACTTTTTCCCATCGCAAAAAGAACTGCTATAAATATTTTTGTACATGTGGGTCCTTTTCCCTTTTTTATGATTTTTTTTGGGATACAGACGTAGTAGTGGTATTGCTAGATCAAATGGTATGCATGATTTGGTTGCTCTTTTGGTATAGTTCCAAATTGTTCTCCAGAATGATTGGATCAATTCACAACTTCACCAACAATGCATTAGTGTTGCAATTTTCCCACATCTTCTCCAACTTTTATAATTTTCCTTTTCTGTCATATTACCCAGTCTGATAGTTGTTTTAATTTATATTTCTCTAATCAATAGTGATTTGGAGGACTTTTTCACGTCTATTGAAATCTTTAATTTCTTCATCTGAAAACTGCTGGTTCATATCTTTTGACCTTTTATCAACTGGGAATGACTTGTATTCCTATAAATTTGACTTAGTTCTCTCTATATTTGAGAAATGAGGCCTCTTTCAAAAACCCTTGCTATAAAGATTATTTTTCCCAGTTTTCTGTTTTCCTCGTAATTTTGGTTTCATTGGTATACAACTTTTAAAATTTGTTGTATTTAAAATTACCCATTTTGCATTTCATAATGTCCTTTATCTCATCTTTGGCTGTAAATTCTTCCCTTCTCCATAGATCTGACAGGTAAACTATTCCTTAATCTCTTAATTTGCTTATTGTATCACCCTTTATGTCTAAATCATGTACCCATTTTGACCTTATCTTGTAAACCTAGATTTAAAAGAAAATTACACTGTTGTAGTTATTGAATATATTGTGTTTTTTGGTTCTACTTGCATTACTCTACATGAGTTCACATGTCTTCCCATGCTTCCCTGAATTCTTCATATTTTTCATTTCTTTGGTGCAGTAATATTCTTACATTCATGGAACACATTTTATTAGCCATTCTCCAATTGATGGGCCCTTTGCATTAAAGCAAGTGGACTTTGCTTTAATTTCTTTGCTACATCAGAAATGCTGCTATGAATGTTTTAATGCATGTAGAAATTTTCTTTCAGTCTTTGACCTCCCAGAAGTATGTAGTTAGTTCCAGGATCTTAGGTCCAGAGTATTGATATTTTAGTCTTTTTTTTTTTTGAGCTCAATTCCACTCTGCTTTTCAGAATGGCTAGATTGATTCACAGCTCCACTAACAGTGTATGTGGTACTTTCTTTCCATAACTCCTATTGAACTATTTCCATATTTTATCATTTTTCTCAATTTCCTGATACCTTTTGATTTTAACATCTCATAACTAGATTATATTTGATCTTTATCCATGTAAGGACTATTCAAATGCTTGATAACAGCCAGACAGCTCTAGGATTCAGTGTTTCCCAATTTTTTTCCTCTCCAAATCCTTTCAAATGCCCCATGTAGATGAGTTTAGAGGAGGCAGAATTCAGGAAAGTAAGCCCAGAGGGCAAAGTAATTATCATTCCTATCCTGCTAGATTCCTGGCCTTTCCTCTCCATAGGTATAGAGATATAGTCAGAAAAGTCTGAACAATTTTTGAGTTCACCCTTACTGGAGCTTAATATATTGTGATTGAAGTCAATTGAAATCATAGAATCATCTGGCCAAAAGTTGCATGGAAATCCAAATAGCGGCAGGCCAAATGCGCCCTACAATTCTCCATAAACTGAAGGGAAATCCAAGAAAGGAAATCCAAATCTGGCTTCAGGCTGTCCCACTTTATCCTCTGCTGAGTACGGTGAGGGAATATAAGTGGAAATTCTGCTTTCAAGTCTTTCCTTGGACTTGAAACCCCATTTAGACCTAAGGGTTTTCCTGACTTTTCTGGTCAGGAAAACAGCAGCTGGTCGATTCTGCCCACTCTCCATGGCAAGAAAACATATTTCCTTTTCTTTTTTGTAGGACCACAGGTCTTGAGCTGGAAGGGAGCTCAGAGGTCATCTAGTTCAACCTCATTTTATAGATGAAGAAACTGAGGCCTGGGTAGGGTGACTTGTCACCCACAGGTAGTAAGTGTCAGAAATAGGGTTTGAATCTGAGTCCTATGACTTATTAAGTTACCTTTTACCTTCCACTTCACTTTTCTCTCTGTCTCCAAGGTTCTGCCTTGTATACTCAAAGATTAAGCTCTCTCTCTTCCTTGAGTTGCCCTATTCAGTAGGACTGGAAGAAGAGGAGGTGGAGGGCCTAAAGACATAATGAACTGGTCAGTAGCCAATCTGACTCTTGCTCAACCTTGACATAGCAGTGATCATTTGCACCTGCCTTACTTTGGAACCCTCCTTTGACTGCACCTGCTGAGCTAACACACTGAAGAGCTAGTTAGAACTGGCTGGAACTAATGCTACAGTTTGCAGAAGCCCCCTCCCCAATTTATGATAAACTGAAATGGCCAGGAACTAGTTAAGTGAAAAACTTCATGGACTTAAAGAAACTTGCCCAGGAAACAGTGAAGTGATACTTTATGAAATTACAAACCAGCCAAGTAAAACTTTATGAACTCGAGATGAACTCGAGATAGAAGTCAGTGAACTGGCCTGTGAACCCGCCTGGGGTATGGGAACCAGCCTGGGGTAATCTGTCTCTTTCTTACTGTGAGCCTCTTTTAACTCTAAGGCTTCATTGAATTCCCGGAGTAATTTATAAGCTCATAGAGTTCTAGATTCTATCCCTATACTTTCCCCCATATTCACCTCCCTTACCTGGAGGGATCTTCCTCACCAGAGCCACATGACATTTTGTTCCCACCCCTTTTCTCTGCTAGGTCCTTGGACTCCACTTCACATTCACTCCCTCAGAAACACCCTCCCAAAGGTGTCCAGGACATCCAGCAGAAACTCACACATTAGGGTAAGCAAGAGGTCTAATTGATAAACTTATCTTATCTATAGGGCTTCTCTTAAAGGGAGAATGACTAAATTCAGTTAATTCTATTACTGTTCAGGTGAACCTCATTTTATGCAGTGTGTTCCTCATACCTATCCTTGCTTCTGCTGTCTATTCATGTCTTTAAAAAATTTTGAATGGTTTCTAAGTTACCTAACCTTGTTTTTGTTGTCTATTTATGGATTTTTTCAAATCTCAGTTGGTTTATATCTTTTTAGAGAGTGTCCCACACTAATTTACCATAAAGCCTTCTTTAGATATGATAGGATGACTTGATTGCTTTTGAAGTGTAACTAGATTCCAAACCCTAAGAGAGAGAGACTACACATGGCTGTTTTATGGGAAAGGATCTCAAGCAGAAATGAGCAATCAGCCAGTATTATACCGTGGTCCTCAGAATATCTGCTTCAGCCTTGGAAGTCTTCCCAGTTTTGACATTTACTCCTTATATCTTTCACGCTAACAAACTTACACATACCCTTTAGTTTATACTCAAAGGGGGAAATCTTATAGAACAAGAATTAAAATTCTTTGCACAATTTGCTTGATTCATCAAGCATACTTGTTTTTGCTTTTCTAATTTATAAACTGTTATGTTCTCTTAATATTTTTGTCCCCTCATTCCCTTAACCTTCTTAGTCTCCTGGTTCCCTTATTCCTTAAAATCCCCTTGACTTTATTTGGCCAGTTTTCTCAAGCACTGTCCTCTGGCTTCCTCTGTCTCTCCTATTTCCCCCAACATTCATTTCTTGCCTTCTTACCCCTCATGCCTCCTCCCCACCCTGTGCTTTGTGATCCAGTGACAGTGGTGTTCTCGCTGTTCCAACAAGATATCATTTCCCAACAACAGGTATTTTCACTGACTGTTACTCATGCCTAGGATCCTCTCCTTCCTCATCCTCTATCTCCTACCTTCCTTGGGTGCCTTCAAGTCCTAGCTGATGTTTCACCTTTTTCCTAGTTCTTTCCCTCTGTAGGCAGACGGGTGGCTTAGAGCATAGAGTGTTAGATGTGGAGTCAGGAAGACCTAAGTTCACATCTGGTCTCCTGTGACCCTTGGCAAGTCACTTAACCTCTGTTTGCCTCAGATTTCTCATTTGTAAAACTGGGATAGTAATAGTACCCCCCTCCCAGGCTTGTTGTGAGGATAATATGAGAAATTTGTAAAACATTTTGCAAACTTAAAAGTGCTATATGAATGCTAGCTCTCTAACTTTGTGTGATTATCTCCAATTTATCCCGTATACATGTTGTTTGTATATTGTACTTTGCATGTTACATCTCTCATTAGACTGGGAGTTTCTTGAGGGCAGGAACTGATTTTTTTTTTTTTTGCCTGTCTTTGGAACCCCAATGCTTAGCACAGTGCCTAGCACATAGTAGGTGCTTAATCAGTGCTTGTTGATTTGACTTGATGGGTCACTCACCGTAATGGGGGAAGAGTTTCTATCTGCAAATAGAGAGGTTGTTCAACTCAAGCTTTAGTCTCATATTTTTTTTTAACTTGAAAAAAAGTAACAAATATGGAGAAAGAAATAGAGAAAGAATCTAATTTGCTCTCTCCACAAGAGAACTATATGGACAACCAGGGACTGGATATCGTGGTAATTCTGTTTCTTCTTATGTAGAAATATGTCTTGGCCTCAACATCATGTCTAAACTATTGCTCTTCTCTGTAACTTACATGGACTTTGTGCAAATTTGTAGGGGGAAGAAGCAGATGTTCTAGAGAAAACAAGGAATGAAGATACAGGTATCAACTTGAGGAATGGATCAGAGCTTTCCAATTTCCAAAGGTACAGTATGAAATTTCATGGGGATGAATGTAAAGTCCTACAAGAATTCAGCAAAACCACTACATGTGTAGTCTTCACTAGCTATCTCCCTTCTCCCTCCTTATCCCCCCCTTCCCTGGCTTCCTTCCCAGCTAAAGTCCAGCCTTCTGCAAGAAGCCTTTCCTGGTCTGCTATAGTTTTAGGGCTTTCCTTATGAAACTGTCCACCATTTATCCTGCATATAGTTTGTTCAGAATGATCGTGTCTTCATTAGACTGTGAGCTCCTTGAGAACAGAGACTGTCTTTTGACTTTGTTTGTATTCCTAGCACTCAACACAGCGCTTGACACATAGTAGGTAATAGGAGACAGACTGATTGACAAGTAAAGCATAGAGGGTAGTTTGGGTGAGACAAGTTTGTGGGAAACTAGAGATTCTGGGGGTTTTAGTGGCCCACGGGTTCAATATGAGTGTCTCAACCAAAGGAAATGAGAGCCACATTTCACTCTGTCCTGGTCAGAGTACAACCAGGGCTATTGAGCTTGGTTCTGGTCACTGTGTTTTAGAAAGAACGTTGACAATGTGTAATGAGTCCATAGAAAGCTGATGAGAGGATAGTAAGGGGGGAATGAGGTGAGCGTCAATTTAGAGCTGGAAGGTACCTCAGAGAAAGGATGAGAGAACAAAGGTGAACAATGACCATTTTCCATTACTCCCCAAATAGGAATTACTGTGTGTGGGATGGCCCCCTTTATACTTTAAACACAAATGCTAAATTATCTTCTCTCTCTCTGTCTCTCTGTCTGTCTGTCTGTCCCACTCCTCCCTCTCTCCTCCACTTCCTTCATCTTCCTCTTCCTCCTCCTCCTTCTCCTCCTCCTCCTCCCTTTCTGTCTCCTCTCTGCTCTTCTGTCTATATTTCTGTCACTCTCTTCTGTATCTCTGTCTCTCATATCTGTCTCTCCTTTCTATTCCTTTTTCTCTGGCATTGCCTCTATTTCTGTCTCGTTCCTGTCTGTCTATCCGTTAGATTGTTGAATTCCTTGAGGAAAAGGACTGTCTTTTGCCTCTTTTTGCGTCCCTAGGACTTAAAACAGTACCTGTCATGTAGTGGTGATTGATAAATATTTATTGACTATCTCTTCTTGCTCCTCCTATTGAGCCCCTTCCCCCTCTGCTATTGCCCAGGTATGGTGAGAAATTAAATGACACCCTTTTTTCTCCACAACAAGACTCTCCCTGGAAAAACCACCATCCTCAAAGAGTGAGCAATTGGGCTCAGAGTAACAAAAAGGTTTGCTTTTTGGGTTGCAGGTCTAAAGGCAGCTCAAAGATATCAGAGACGAGTGAGGATGGACAAATGAGGAGGTGGGGTCATTCTGAAGCCCTCATACTATTAGGCACCTTCTAACAACCCAGCCAGTTAGGGAAGGCCCCCCCCCCTGGAGTTTTCTAGTTTGCAAACACATTCCTGATGAACTGTTCAAGGGTGTGTCTCTTAGGGTAAAAAAAGCCTGGAAGGTCTTCTTAGGAGACCATCACCTTCCCCCACTTCAGAATGTGATTACTGTACATTCACTGACCTTAGGGGAGAGCAGTGAGTGAAAACTTTCTTTGAAAGAGGCAGGAAAAAGCTATTCTCTTTCCTGAGGCATGTGGGATCATCAGGGATACCTCTGGTTCCAGGATGGGACGGAGTTTGCTGTGATTTCAGATGCAGAAAGGATAGATTTGACACAACCAAAGTCAGTTTTCTTCAAGCTGAAGACCATTACCTGCTGGGTGCTTCCATTGAATGAAGACAGATTCTGCCTGGAACCAAGGTGTCCCACCTGGGTTGGGAGTATAGGAGCTGGTGAGAAGGAGCTGAGGTAATTCTAATTTCTTGCTATTTGGTCTTCAAGAAGGGGGAACCAGCAGCCTTTCTGCAAGGCAAGACAATTCTACAAAACTCATGCCCAGTTGTTCCGGCAAATCCTATTGTGCCTCCTGTGTACAGGTGAGACATTCTGAGTGCAGTTTTTCTTCAGATACTGAGAAGTGAGAGATTAAATCACTGTGGGATTGGTGCTGTATCACTCTGCTAGGTGGCTAGAATGCTAGATCTGGAGTCAAGAAGACCTGAGTTAAAATCCTTCCTCAGAAATTTACTAGCTGTGCGATTCTGGGCAAGTGACTTAACTGCTCTGTGTCTGCTTAAGGGAATAATATCCTCTATAATACAGAGAGTTGTTGTGAGACTCAAATCAATTAAAATACATAAAGTACTTCGAAATATTCTTTTTACATTTATTGGAATAGCTTTAGTCTCCATTGGAAGTCGTAATATTGGAATGCATTAATTCTCCATAGATACATGAGCAGGTCACTTAACTCTGTTACTCTTAGTTCCTTCTGTTCAAAATCAGCTGGAGAAGGAAGGGATAAGTCAGTCCAGTATCCTTGCCAAGAAAACCCCAAATGGGATTACGGAGAGTCAAAAATGACTGAAAAGCCTGAACAATAACAACAAAATATGTGAAAACCGTTTCCAAAACATATTTTTTTAACACGTGAAAAATTATACATTTTATAATCATTAACTGAGTGGCTGCCATCACTTTTTAGATAACATTACATATCTTTACATATGCTTCTAACCTCCCACCCTTTCTCTGAACTGGATTCAATAAATCCCTCTCTTTAATTTACAGTAGAAAATTGTGCTAAATTATAAATTTTATCCCCAAAGATTAGCTATATAAGTAAATAATGTGTTAGCAGATATCTAATTTCAAATTAGGATCATAGAACCTGGCAAAGTATATGTTTCTGTTTTAAAAATAAGTTAATAAAAGTATATTTTGTTGAATGGGAGACTAATTAGAAACTTGTTTAGACTGATTCAAAACTCCACTAATAGTGTATGTGTGCCTTTCTTTCCAGAAGCCATATTGGACTATTTCCATATTTTATCATTTTTCTCAATTTCCTGATACTTTGTGATTTTAATATCTGATAACTAGATTATATTTTATCTTTATCCATGTAAGAACTGTTCAAATGCTTGATAACAGCCAGACAGCTCTAAGATTGTGTTTCCCAATTTTTTTCCTCTCCAAGTTCTTTCAAATATCCCAGGTAGATGAGTTTAGAGGAGGCAAAACCAGAAGATAAGTCCAGAGAGCAAAGTCATTATTCTTCCTATTAACCATATTCCTGGCCTTTCCTCTCCAAGCTTGAAAAAGTTTTGAGTTCACCCTTACAGGTGCTTAATACATGGTGGTGGAAGTCAATGAATTCATAGAGACATCTGACCAAAAGTTGTATGGAAATTCAACTCTAGCAAGCCATGTGCTCCCTACTAGTCAGAATTCTTCATAAACGGAAGGAATACCCAAGAAAGGAAATCCAAATCTGGCTTCAGGCTGTCCCACTTTATCCTGTGCTGAGGGAAATTCTGTTTTCAAGCCTCCGCTTGGACTTGAAACCCCATTTAGACCCACGGGCTTTCCTGGCCAATTCTGCCCAGTCTCCATGGCAAGAAAAAGTATTTCCTTTTCTTTCTTGTAGGACCACATGTTTTGAGGTGGAAGGAAACTCAGAGGTCATCTAGTCTAGCTGGTGGGGCATAGGGTCTGGGAACTCCCTTGAACTCTTCCTGAATCTTTGCACTTGACCTGGTGTTCACCTGAGGCTGTAAACTTTTCATTGCAGCAAGGTCCAAATCTCTGCTACCTCTAGAGTGCTTCTGTCTACTTCCCACTCTTGATCCTATCAAAATCCCATTCTCTTGGTTATTGTTCCCTGACCTCATTACCCCAGCCTACTGGCCATTCACATCAAGATCCTCCCTGGACACCTCCTCCAGTCACCCCAGACTACTTGGCCACCCCTAGATCCCCCTCAGTGTTTCTGTATATAAAATCCATCTTGCCTCCATGAAGGTGCTCATATTCAATCTGGCTCAGATTCAATCTGGCCTTCTGGCATTGATACAAATGCTCAAGAGTCCACCCGGTATGGCAGATCTTTAAAAAACTTTGTTTTACTTTGGCTGAAAGAAGGCTAGGGTCAAATTCATTCAGTCAGGACCTGGTGTGTTGCTATTTCAGGGTCCCAGCACCCCTAAACCTCAATATAACCTCATTTTACAGAGAAAGAGACTGAGGTCTATGGAGGATGACTTGTCACCCATGGATGGTTAGTGTCAGAAACAGGGTTTGAATCTGGGTCCTGTGTCTTATTAAATATCTTTTACCTTCCACCCAAATAGCTGACTTTCCTTTTCCCTTTTCTCTCTCTCTCTCTCTCTCAGGTTCTACCTTATAAATATACACAAAGATTAACCTCTTATCTTCCTTGAGTTACTCTATTCCATAGGACTGGAGGAAGAGCAGGATGGAGGGGCTAAAGACATAATGGATGGGTCAATAGCCAATCTGACTCTTGCTCAGCCTTGACATACCAGTAATAATTTGCACCTGCCTTACTTTGGAACTCTCCTTTGGCTGCACCTGCTGAGCTAGCCCACTGAAGAGCTAGTTAGAACTGGATGGAACCAATGCTACAGTTTGCAGAAGCCCCCTCCCTAGCTCATGATAAATAAGAACATCCTTCTTCAATGTTCTAGTGGTTCCTGGAAGGGACTGACTTTCTCTTCCCCCCATACCTTCCAGTTTAGGGGAAAATCCATAAATATCTCATGCTTTGCCTGCAGAGCCAGCCTCTTTTATACTCTGTATAGAGGGGGTACTCTCATGGATGTCTTTCCTTTCTCTTGTAATAAACTCAGTTGATACTTGACCTGATTATAGTCTCATCTGGACTCAGGAATTTTTGTCAGCAGTCTCTGCTAACCCACCAAAGAGGTAGTATATGGAAAGCCTGCTGGATTAGGATTCAGAATTCCCAGGTTGCACTCTCACCTCTGTTTCTTACTATCTGTGTGACTCAGTTTTCTCATTTGTAGGATGAACAGGTTAGACTCCTAGTTCTCAATCTATGATCTGTTGATACTGTGTAAGAGGAAAGCACTTGAAAGAGAAGCATTTATTCACAAGTAAATAGATTTTGAAGCTGAGAAAGTAACCTTTGCACTTCTTCCCCTGTAGTGGAGACAGAGGCAAGGAATAAGGTTTTTACTGGGGAGTAGGGGTGGAGGAGGGAGGAGTGGAGTGAGGAGTTTGGGTGTTTACCTAGGATTTGGAAGAGATCTGAATAGCAGGCTAGGTACTGGCTACGTCTTCCAAAGGTGAGGAATGACCTGGGAGAGGAAATCCAAATTTGGAGTCAGGTTGTCCTCTTGTCCTATACCTAGGTGGGTGGAGCTGGTAATTTGAGAGCAGTCTTTCCTCCTGCTTAAAGACTCAATCTCTGCCAAAAACTGTGGGGAACCACACAGTTTCTTAAGAGAGTTTTACAATCCATCTGGGTGAAGTGGTTGCAATTACTTCCTCTCTCTCTTAATTTTTGTGTGTTCAAAAAAAGTAAAGTTTCTTTCATGAGAAACTTTTTCGGGGAAATTGGTGCAAGAAAAGGAGGCTGCAAGGACAGAGTTGGCACACCCATTTGTCACTATTCATCTTGTCTGGACATTGGGAGCTGCACATTGTTTCTCAGCCCACTCTGGGTCAGGAATGAGAAGGTATGGATATATGTAGATTTTAAAGGGGATCAGGAAAGGGGAGAATAAGTAGGGGTCATAATCAAAAAGACAGAGAGAGGAGGAAGAGTGAGGTCAGGAGAAACCACAGGATCATCTTGAGGTGACCCCCAGTCAGCCAAGTGGAGATGCCTAGGGGCAGTTACTCCTCCCCACATTCATGTGTTCTTCATCTGAACTCCTGTAATTGTGATTTTTGCAACACCATCGTCTCCCTGACTCCTTTAGACATAATACTGCGCAGTATTGCTTTCTGTTTTAACTGTCTCATAAAGAGCTTGTGCTGTCTCTCCAAAGAGATTATATTCTTTTTCCAAACAGAGACTACGGTTTGCTTTACTTACAGTCCCCCAGCACATCCTGCAGTGCCAGACAAGGTACCCAACTGAACTGTTAACCTGGCTTGAAGATACCAGGCAAGACAAAAATAGGGGTTGATTATTTGGTTTGTCCATTCGGAGTAGACAGGACCAACCTTGGACAAAGTTGTGAAGCTGTTAAAGTTTGTCATTAGTGTCTCCAGACTCAGTTGTTGTCTTGAATCTCAGTTGTTCTGTTGTTCATTGTGAGCCCCTTGGGTGCAATACTCTCATTTTGATTGTAATTTTCTTGGGGATATTTTGATTTTTTTTTTTATTGTACCTTTTTAATGTTTTATTTTTCTTTGACTTTCTGTTTAACGAACAAACATTTATTTTATATCCTTCCCACCTCCCCATCCAATTAAAAGAAAACAAAACAGAAGCCATATGAATAGGCAATAAGAAAAATACCCACATTGGCCGAGTTCAAAAATGCATTTCTCATTCTGCATCTTGAATCCTTCATCCCTCTGTTAGGAGTTGGGTGGTATGCTTCATCATTGGTCCTCTGGAATGATGGCAACCCCTTAATTTTACAAATGAAGAACCTGGTTAAGGTTATTGCAGAAGGGACTCAAAAGCAGAGATAAAGTTACAAATTCCTACTTCCCCCTCTCCCCTCCATACTCACTTCCCCTGTATTCTCCTCCCCAGGGCCACATGACGTTCTGTTTCCACCCCTTTGGATGCAAATTCATACTCACTCCCTCAGAAGCACTCTTCTACTCCCTCCCCAAGGGTGTCCAGGACATCCAGCAGAAACTCAGGGTAAGTAAGAGATCTAATTGATGATTAAATTCAGTTAATTCTATTACTGTTCAGGTGATCCTCATTTTTTTGCAACACGTTCCTGATACCTGTTCTTGCTTCTGCTGTCTCTTCATGTCTTTTAAAAATCTAAAGTGGTTTCTAAGTTACCTACCCTTGCTTTTCTGGTCTATTCATGGATTTTTTCAGATCTTAGGTGGTTTATAAAACTAAGGTGGACATTTACATGGATCTTTTTAGATAGTGTCCCACATTGATTTACCATAAAGCTTTCTTTAGATATGATAGGATGGCTTGGTTGCTCTTGAAGGGTAATTAGATTCCTAACCATAAGACTACCCATAGCTGTTGTATAGGAAACGATCTCAAGCAGAAATGAACAATCAACCAATATCATACTGTCATCCTCAGGATATGTGCTTCAACCTTGGAAGTCTTCCCAATTTTGACTTTTACTCAACTTCGTATCTTTCATGCAAGCATACTTACACATACCCTTTAGTTCATACTCAAAGAGAGAAACCTTATAGAACAAGAATTCATACTCATTGCATAATTTGATTGATTCATCATGCATGCCTGTTTCTGCTACTCTAAGTAGGTACATATGATAGATTTTAACATATGAATAGTAAACCGTTATGCCTTCTTGGCATTTTTGTTCCCTCATTCCCTTAACCATCTCAGTCCCCCGGTTTCCTTAATTCCTTGACTTCATTCACTCAGTTTTCTCAAGCACAGTCCCCTGGCTTCCTCTGTTTCTCCTATTTCCCCCAACATTTATTTCTTGCCTTCTTGCCCCTTGTGCCTCCTCCCTATCCTCCACTTTGTGCTCCAGTGACACTGGTGTCTTTGCTGTTCCAACAAGACACTCATCTCCCAACTGCAGGCATTTTCACTGGCTGTCCCTCATGCCTGGGATCCACTCCCTCCTCATCCTCTATGTCCTGCCTTCCTTGCTGACTTCAAGTCCTAGCTGATCTTTCACCTTTTTCCTAGTTCCTTCCCTCGTTAGGCAGACAGGGGGCTTAGAGCATAAAATGTTAGATGAGGAGTCATGAAGACCTAACTTCACATCTGGTCTCCTGTGACCCTTGGCAAGTCACTTAACCTCTGTTTGCCTCAGATTTCTCATTTGTAAGGTGGGATAGTAATAGTACCCACCTCCCAGGCTTGTTGTGAGGATAATATGAGAAATTTGTAAAGTGTTTTGCCAAGTTAAAATGCTATGTAAATGCTAGCTCTGCGTGATTATCTCCAGTTTATCCTGTATACATTTGGTTTGTATGTTGTACTTTGAATGTTATCTCTCCCATTAGACTGGGAGTTTCTTGAGGGCAGAAACTGATTTTTTGTTTTTTGCCTGTCTTTGGAACCCCAATGCTTAGCACAGTGCCTGGCTCATAGGAGGTGCTTAATCAATGCTTCTTGACTTGATGGGTCAGTGGCCCTAATTCAGACAAAGTTTCTGTCTCCACATTATGTTGTTCTACTCAATCTTTAGTCTTGTATTTTTTTTAGCTTAAAAAAAAGGAACAAAGATGGAGAAAGAAAAAGAGAAAGAATCAATTTCGCTCTCTCCACGAGTGAGCTATATGGACAACCAGGGACTGGATATCGTGGTAATTCTGTTCCTTCTTATGTAGAAATATGTCTTGGCCTCAACATCATATCTAAACTATTGCTCTTCTCTGTGACTTACATGGACTTTGTGCAAATTTGTAGGGGGAAGAAGCAGATGTTCTAGAGAAAACAAGGAATGAAGATACAGGCAACAGCTTGGGGAATGGATCAGAGCTTCCCACTTTCCAAAGGTGCAATATGTAATTTCATGGGGACGAATGTAAAGTCCTACAAGAATTCAGAAAAACCACTGTATGTGTAGTTTTCACTGGTGTCTCCCATATCTGGAACTCTCTCCCTCCTTATCCCCACCTTCCCTGGCTTCCTTCCCAGCTAAAGTCCAACCTTATGCAAGAAGCCTTTCCGGGTCTGCCTTAATTTTAGTGCTTTCCTTATGAGACTATCCACCATTTATCCTGCATATAGGTTGTTCATACTGGGTGTGTCTTGTCTCTATTTGACGGTGAGCTCCTTGAGAACAGCGATTGTCTTTTGACTTTCTTTGTATTCCTAGCACTCAGCACAGTGCCTGGCACATAGTAGATACTAGTAGATAGACTGATTGACAAGTAGAGCATAGAGAGTAGGTGTGGTGAGATATGTTTGTGGGGAGCTGGGGATTCTGGGGCTTTTACTGGCCTGCAGGTTCAGTGTGAGTCAGCAGTATGATACAGCCAGCAATAGAGTGTCCAGACTAAGGGAAATGGAAGCCACATTTTGCTCTGTCCTGGTCAGAGCACAACGAGGGCTATTGAGCTGAGTTCTGGTCACTGCGTTTTAGAAAGAACGTTGACAATGTGTAATGGGTCCATAGGAAGCTGATGAGAGGATAGTAAGGAGGGAATGAGGTGAGCATCAGTTTAAAGCTGGAAGGTACCTCAGATAAAGGATGAGAAAACAAATGTGAACAATGACCATTCACCATTACCGTGTGGGAGGGCAGATCTAGAACCCCACACGTGTTCTCTTAACAGGTGCCATTTTCCCCAACTATCCCAAGTATTTACTGTTTTCATCCACAACCCTTCAAGGCATGCATTTATTCTGCCCAGAAGCTCATTTCCCTCTGGGCTCCAGTTTCCTGAATGCTCCTCTATACTTTTCCCACAAATGCTAGATTATCTTCACCCCTTCTCTCTC
>CM053582.1:406934942-406956796 GCA_028627135.1 Pseudochirops cupreus
TCCCTCTTTCCCTCTCTCTCTCCCTCTCTCCCTGTCTCTCTCTTGCTCTCGCTCTCTCTCTTTCTCTCCCTCTCTCCCTCTCTCTCTCTCTCTCCCTCTCTCTCTCTCTCTTTCTCTCTCTCCTTCTCTCTCTTTCTCTCCCTCTCTATCTCTCTCTCCCTCTCTCTCTACCTCTCTCTCTTGCTCTCTCTCTTTCTCTCCCTCTCTCTCTCCCTCTTTCCCGCTCTCTCTCCCTCTCTCCCTGTCTCTCTCTTGCTCTCGCTCTCTCTCTTTCTCTCCCTCTCTCCCTCTCTCTCTCCCTCTCCCTCTCTCTCCCTCTCCCTCTCTCTCCCTCTCCCTCTCTCTCTCTCTTTCTCTCTCTCCTTCTCTCTCTTTCTCTCCCTCTCTATCTCTCTCTCCCTCTCTCTCTACCTCTCTCTCTTTCTCTCCCTCTCTCTCTCCCTCTCTCCCTCTCTCTCTCTCTCCCTCTCCCTCTCTCTCTCCCTCTCTCTCTCCCTCTCTCTTTCCTTCTCTCTCTCTTGCTCTCGCTCTCTCTCTTTCACTCCCTCTCTCTCCCTCTCTCTCTCTTTCTCTCCCCCCCTCTCTTTCTCTCCCTCTCTCTCTGGCATTGCCTCTGTTTCTGTCTCTTTCCTGCCCGCTCCCCCACTGGGCCGTAGCTCCCTGGAGAAGAAGGCCTCCCTCTGGCCCCGTGTTGCCTCGTGCCTGTCCCGGATGGTGATCAATCAATGTTTATTCACTGACTGGCCATCTCTTTTTCTCTCTGGAGCCTTCGTTTCCACCTCTATTCAAAGGCAGTTTGTTATAGTGGAATGAGTGTCTGGGTTCAAATTCCACCTCTGATGCTTCCCTATATCACCTTGCACATAGTCCAAATCCAGGATAAGTCATGTCAGTTTATTCAGTGTAAAATGAGGGAACTTTGGATGGCCCTTCTAGTTCTATTTCTACAATCCTGTGATTCCTATCTCTTCACATTCAACCCCTTCCCCCTCAGCCCTTGCAGTCTTGGTTGCCCAGGTACAATGAGAAATTAAATGACACCTTCCTATTCTCCACAACAAAAACTTCCTGGAAAAATCACTATCCTCAAAGAGCAAACAATTGAGCTCAGAGAAACCAGTTCTGCTTCTCGGGTTGCAGGTCTAAAGGAAACTCGGAGATATCAAAGACAAATGAGGAGGGACAAAGGAGGAGGCAGGGTCATTCTGATGACCTCATGCTCCTTACAACACAACCCATTAGGGAAGGCTCCCCTCACTGGAGTTTTCTAGTCTATAAACACGTTTCTGATGGATTGTCCAGGGCTGTGTCTCTGGGGCAACTAATGCCCAGAAGGTGACCATCACCTTCCCGCTCTCCAGAATGTAATTATTGTGTGTTCAGTGACCTTAGGGGACAGCAGTGAGTGAAAATCATCTTTGAAAGAGGCAAGAAAAAGTTATTCTTTTTGCTGAGGCATGTGGGATAATCAGGGATAGCTCTGGGTCCAGAATAAGATTGAGTTTCCTGTGATTTCGGGCTCAGAAAGGGTAGATTTGACACGACCAGAGTTGGTTTTCTTCATGCTGAAGACCATCACCTGCTGGTGCTTCCACTGAGCAAAGACAGGTTCTACCTGGAGCCAAGGTGTCCCTCCTGGGTTAGGAGTGTAGGAGCTGGTGAGAAGGAGCCAAGGTAATTCTAACTTTTTGCTATTTGGTCTTCAATAAGGGAGAGCCAGCAGCCTTTCTACAAGGCAAGACAGTTCTACAAAACTCATGCCCAGTTGTTCCGGCAAATTCTTTTGGGCCTCCTGTGTACAGGTGAGACATTCTGAGTCTGCTTTTTCTTCAGATACTGAGAAGTGAGAGATTAAATCACTGTGGAATTGGTGCTGTATCACTCTAAAATACTCTGCTAAGTGGTACAATGGACAGAGTGCTGGGCCTGGAGTCAAGAAGACCGGAGTTAAAATACTTCCTTAGAAACTTGGTAGCTGTGTGACCCTGGGCAAGTGACTTAACTGCTTGGTGTCTGCTTATGAGGACAATATCCCCTCCAACATACAGGCCTGTTGTGAGACTCACATCAGTAATATAAAGTTCTTTGAAAATTTTTTTAAGGTTTACTGGAATTTCTTTTGTCACATTTGAAAGTACTGATACTGGAAAACATTAGTTCCCCATAAATACATGGGCAAGTCACTTAACTCTGTTTGCCTTAGTTCCTTATCTATAAATTGAGCTGGAGAAGGAAGTGATAAACTCCTCCAGTATCCTTTCTAAGAAAACTCCAGAAGGAATCATAAAGACTCAGACATGACTCAAACAACTCAATCACAACAAGAAAATGTATGGAGCCCCTTTCCAAAACCTAATTTTTTTTACATGAGAAAAATTATACATTTTTAATCATTAACTGAGTGGTTGGCGTCCCTTTTTAGATAACTTGCCATCTCTTTACATACGCTACTCACCTCCCATCTTGTTGCTGAACTTGATGCAATTAATATCTCTCTCTTTAGTTTACAGTAGAAAATTGTGTTCAATTATAAATGTCATCGCCCAAGGTTAGCTATATAGATAAATGTTGTATTAGTTTCAAATTAGGTTCCTAGAACTGGGAAAGTAGATATTTCTGTTTTTCAAATAAATTAATAAAAGTGTATTTTGTTGAATGAGAGGAGACTTATTGGAAACTTGTCAACACTTCAATATGAACTGGACACTTGCCTTTAAAAATTTTTGTTTTTTAGAAAAAAAGCTTTTGAAAATTGTACACATATTTCATTAAATTATACAGAAATCTTCTTTTTTTAAAATTTTTCCAAAATTGTTTTATTGACAATATCTGGTCACGTTAGCAGACCTGACATTTCAGGACGATAGGAATGATAGTCAGCAGCCAAAACCGTGATGGCCTTCATTTTGTATCCACGCCACCACATTTGTCTTCAAAACTGCTTAGCTCTGTTGCTGAAAGCTGTTGCGTTATCTTTTAAACTTTCTGATTTTTCTTGTGGCTCATCCAGTCTTTCTTCTCTTTCGATTACTTTTGGGATATTTCCTGTAATGACACCAATTAGTTCCACCTGATTCTATACATGCCTATTTTTGTCACTTTGAGATCCAGATCTTGGTCCAGATGGGCCCCTTAGGAAAAAAAAAGTCCTCTTCGTCTGAATCTTCTTCCAAAAGATTTTTTCTTTCACTTTTCATGGAACTTGTGACATCATCATCAATTCGATGGCATCTTTTTTATTATTATTATATTATATTTATATTTATTTTATTTATATATAATAAATTTATAAATTATTATAATTCAGGCAGCATCTTCATTATTTAAAAAAGTTGCTTTCCTTTTCCCAACTTTAACAGGCAGATATGTGCCACCTAGTTGTCCTTGGGAAGCCTCTGGTTGTCCCTCAGAGGCAGGGTGGGAAGGGCTGGCCTGGACAAGGGTAAGCTGGGCTGGGGGAAGGGGAATTAAGGAAGGAGGAAGAAGAAGATGGGGAGGAGGTGGAGGAGAAAATGGCCACGGGCCTGGACCTAGCTTTGGCCACTCTTCTGCTCTTCCAGATCAGTAACCATCCATCCCTTTGCAAATATCTCTTCTTTTCCCCTATAATATTTTATATGTCAAAACAATTTTTAACATCCATTTTTAAAAATTTTGATTTCCATATTTTTTGCTCCCTCCCTTACATCACCCTTCCTTGAGACAGTAAGCAGTTTGACATAGGTTATACATGTTCAGTCATGTGAAACACATGATCATATTAGTCATATTTAAGAAACAGACCCAACAAAAAAAGTTATGAAATAAAAATACAGAAAATGAAAAATAGTATGCTTCTATCTGCATTCAGACTCCATCGGTTCTTTCACTGGAGGTGGGGAGTGTTTTTCATCCAGAGTCATTTGGACTTATCTAGAATCATTGTTTTTCTGAGAACAGCTAGGTCATTCATAGTTGATCATCACACAGTATTGCTGTCCCTGTGTACAATGTTCTGCTCACTTCACTTTGCATCAGTTCATATGAGTCTTTCCCACTGTTTCTGAAATCAGCCGGGTCATCATTTGTTATATCACAGAAATATTCTATTACAATCATATGCACATCACATGTAATCACAACTTGTTTAGCCATTCCCCACTTGATGGGCATCCCCTCAATTTCTCGTTCTTTGCCACTACAAAAAGAGCTGCCATAAACATTTTTGGTACAAACAGGCCCTTGACCCTTTTTGTTGTTGTTCAGTTGTTTCAGTCATGTCTGACTCTTTGTGACCCCATTTGGGGTGTTTTTGGCAAAGATACTGGAGTGGTTTGCCATTTCCTTAGCCAGCCTATTTTATAGATGAGGAAACTGAGGCAAACAGGGTTAAATGACTTGCCCAGGGTCATACAGCTAACAAGTATCTGAGGCCACATTTGAACCTAGGTCTTCTTGACTCCAGGCCCAGCACTTTTATCTGCTTCACCACTTAGCTGTCCCTGCAGATCTCAAAATACTATATAAACATTAGCTGTTACTGTGGCTCCATTGGTGGATGATGAAGTTTTAGTTTTTTTGTGTTAACTACGTAGGTCTAATAGGATATATTATAATCATGACTCATTTGCTTAAGGGAGAAAAATTTGAAAGAAAGAAGGAAAAAAGAGAGAGAAATATCAAAGAATCATAGGCTTGCTCAAGGAAGGGTGGGCTCAAAAGTAGAACATGTCTGGGTCTCAGTTTTTCGTCTGTAAAACAGATTACCTCCAGTGATGAGAGGCGGCATGTCAGAGGGGACAGGCACTGGAGCTGTGGTCAAGGCCCGTCTCAGATGCTTAGTCATGATGTGACCCTGGGCCAGTCACCGAACCTTCTCTATCACTTGGGGAATAAAAGATCTGGGGACGGGGATGGTTTCAGAGAAACACAAAGACTTGTGTGAAGTGATGCAGAGTGAAGTGAGCAGATCCTGGAGATCAGTTCATACAGTGACAACTGTACAGTAAAGCCCAACAACTTTGAAAGATGTAAGGATTCTGATCCGTGTAATGTTCAAACGTGATTTCAGAGGATTCATGATGAAACATGTTCCCGACCTCCTGCTGGAGGAGACTTAGAGTGCAGAATCAGACATATATGCATAAACATATGTATTTATATTTTTTTCTTTCACACACGATCAATGCCAAAGTTTGGATGTTGATACTCGTTTGTAATGGGTTTTTAAGAACTCTCATTTTAGGGAAGGGATGAGTTAAGAGGGAGAAATGGCAGATTTTTGCTGATGTAAAAAATAGCTTTTTGGAAAAAAAAATAAAATGACAGATTTCTGAGTGATTCAGCTTAGGTTAAATGCTGTCTGATGCCAAGGGCTAGGTTGAGCTTGGGAGATTCACTGCAGGTCTTTCTTGCTCAAATCCTTCAGATTCTCCGTAGATGTTCTATTTTTCCCCTTACAAATCCATTCCCTGACCTTTATCTTTTTCTCTTTAAATTCTCTTTAGCTTATGCTGCCTATCTTCTGGTGGCCTGTATCCTGAATTTCCAAAGAGCCCTGGCTTTGTTTGTCCTCACCTGTTTGGGCCTCTTCTTCTTGAGTTACAGTCTCATTAAAAGGCATTTTGGGAAGAAACTGTTGAGTTATGGGAAGCCCTTTGGAAATTCTCAGTTGTGGCGTTGGCTAAAATGGTGAGTGGGAAGACAGCTTCAATGGCCAATTGCCCCACGGTTTTATGGTCTTTGAGATAGGTACTACTATTACTCCAAATTCTGAAATTCTTTTGTCATTTCTCTCTCTCTCTCCCTTTCTCTCTCTCTCTCTCTCTCTCTCTCTCTCTCTCTCTCTCTCTCTCCCTCCCTCCCTCCCTCCCTCTCTTTCTTTCTCCCTCCCTCCCTCTCTCTCTCTCTCTCTCTCTCATGACAGATTATTGCTGCACTCACTGGGGCCATTGGGTTTAGCCCTGCACCTTGCATCCATGTAGGATAACACGCCTGAAGGGTTTAATGCTATTTCAGAGAAGGGAATCAATTGGCTCGCCCTTCAGCTGTCCACATCAGGAACAAGGGAAATGACAATCCAATTCACTGAAATAATTGGATGACGAATATTAAAGCTTTGGATAGGACATTACTCTGTTACTGTGTTGATATCATCCTGTTCTAGAAATTACATACCTTCCCCAGCCACCCTTACATTTCCATATTCCTGCATCATATCCCTAGACTTCCAAGGACTATTGGTAGTACTGACAGAGCTGCCCTTTACAATTCTAGAATTTCTAGCAGCAGACTTACTGCTTAGCCAGTGAGGAATGGTATATCATTTCCAACAATATATTTGTGGTCTTTTGTGCAGGGTAACATGCAAAACTCTGAGACTCCTCCTGTTTTTGGATATTCCCTGTTCTCTTAGAGTTGTTCAATGGAAAGGACAGGTATAAAGGGCCAGTGGGAATTTATATTCATCTGAATCTACATAAATCCATTATTGGGAGACAATGTGGTACAGTGGAAAGGGAAATGACTTGGAATCCGAGTGTCTGGGTTTGAATCCTGGCTCTGAAGATGATGACCTGTGTCATCTTGGGCAAGTCACTTACGTTTCTCTTGACCTCAGGTTACTCATCTGTAAAATGAACAAGTTAGACTAGATGATATCAAAGACCCCTTCTACTTCTGAGTCAATGATCCTTTCAACTCAACTCTGAGTCACTGAGACATGTGGCACCATAGCATATACAGGCAAAGAGAGTATTTTTCCATTAGGTTAGAGAAGATAATGTGCATCAAAGGTTTTGTAAACCTGAAAGCATCATATGTGTCAGCTAATATTATTATTTTTAAAAATGCCAATAATAATCATATAGCTTTCATTTATGTTTGTATTTTAAAGTGTGTCAAGTGTTTTTACATATTATCCCATTGGAATAAGAAGTATAGGAGAGGGATTGCCTTGGAGTCAGGAAGACCTGAGTTCAAGTCTTGCCTGTGCCACATACTGATTTGTATGACCATGGGCAAATCGTTCTCTCAATGTCCAAGGCTAAGACTCTAAATTACAGACAAGTTACCAAGTTGCATTGCTAGCAGGAGTTTGCACACTCAGATTTCCTTATACCAATGAAATCACAGACCCCTTCAAAAATTATTATTCATAATTATGAGGAAGTTTATGCACCTCTAAATTGTGTCAAACCAACAAGGATTCTGGAAAAAAGGTTTTATTTGCTCATTGTAGTGAGTTTTTGTTGAGAGTAATTCTGTTTAAGATTTCAGTACTCTTCCTGTAGCACCTTTTTACCTCTGAGTTATTCCAGAGAATAATATCCTCTCTTTCCTTCTCTTTTTAGGGGTCTAATGGCAGTTGCCTTTGTTGGCCTCATCCTTTGGCTGATCCTCGACACTGCTAAAAGGCCAAAGCAACTCATTCCTTTTGCTGGAATCTGTATGTTCGTTATCATCCTCTTTGCTGGCTCCAAACATCACTCTGCAGTAAGTCTTGGGTTTATACATAAGGCTAAGAAAGCCACCCCAATGGCCTCCTACTTAATCACTGAGAGACCCGTCAGGTGACTATCATGGAAGTGATGTGAACTCGGACTGCTTGGTCATAGAACCAATGCTAAATCAAAAAATAAGTTGGTGTCAGGTGGGGAGTGGGGAGAATACCAGAGCATAAAGTCAGAAGGGAGATAAGAAATTCCAGGGATCTTTATGAAATCCAGTTTGATTCCTCTTCTTTAGGAAAAGCCAGTTAAGGCTGAAGTATTTGGGAATGGCTTAGGAATTTTTAAAACAAATCAGACAAGCCAGAAAATCTATGTTTAAAAAAAGTATAAGGCATAAGCAGAATCTTTCTGCCTAGATTCCTGAAGGACAGCAGATTTTCATAGTGATTATCTGAAAGTACAGTTGGAGTGTACTTGTGAAATATCAGAAGTGTAATTTTATTATGCAAAATTAACAAACAATTTTTTTTCAAAGTTGTCTTATAGTCTCTTAGAAAGCCTGGTTATGGTATGATCCCAATTCAAGCTCATAGAATAGGTCCAAGGGTCCCAGAGGCTCTGGATGGGTGTCACCTAACCATTAACCTTAATTTCCAAAATTATTCTGGTTAGTTACCCCTGTGTTTTTCTACATGACATTAGTGTGCTAGAGTTCCCTCAGGCCTGTGCCTAAAATCTCAGGTTGCCTCCAGTAATGGGTCAACTGTGACATTTGGAATGATATCCAGGTATTATGGGCTCCCTTAAGGGGTGGTGGGTTCCCCTTCTTTGGAAGTCCTCAGGTAGAGGCAGGATGAACCACTGTTGGGTATGTTGTAGCACAGATTCCTTTTGGGTATGAGTTAGACTAGATTCCTGTTGGGGTTCCCTCCAATTCTCAAATTCTGTGATTCTGGGATAGGGACCTAGGTAATATGGGGAAAATAATATTTATATAATGCTTTAAGGTTTGAAAAGAACTCTATATATGTTTTAAAAATAATTATACATTAACATTAATTTTTTTTTAAATGTTGAGCTTCCAATTATCTCCCTCCCTGCAGCCCTTTCCCCACCCATTGCCAAGGTAAGAAATATGATATCAGTTATACATATGAAGTCCTGCAAAACAGTTTCATATTAACCACGTTGGAAAAAAAACAAGAAAAATAAAGTGAGTTGAAAAAAAGTATGCTTCAGTCTGCCGTCAGAGTTTGGGTTCCTCCTTTGGCTGTAGATAGCATTTTTCTTTGGAATTGTCTTGGATGATTATGCTGATTAAAGTAGCTAAGGCTCTCACACTCCCTTGATCCTCACAACCACCCTGTAAGGGAGGTGATATTATTATCTCCATTTTACAGATGGGAAAACTGAGACAGGGAGGTATTGCCCAGGGTCAGACAGCTAATAAGTGTCTCAGGAAGGATTCATACTCTTCCTGACTCCAAGTCCCTTTTGTATTCACTGTGCCATTTAGCTACCTCTTCTTAAATCCAGGTATCCTGGAGGGCTGTGTTTTGGGGTCTTATGTTGGAATTTGCTCTTGGCATCTTGGTCATCCGAACTGATCCTGGATTTGCTGCATTTCAGTGGCTTGGTGAACAGATTCAGGTATGGGAAGCTGGGCTCTAGGTTCTATTCTGCCTCAGGATCCTGGAAAGAGAAGGTTTGGGAGAAGGGAAGAGGGAAATTCAGATCCTATCCTGAGTACTGGGGAAAGATTTCAGGGGAGGAGATCCAAATACATAAGATTACAATGAAGTATGAGTACGGCATGAGACAGACAAAGAGACAGGCAGAGTCAAGATGGTGGAGTAAGAGCCAACATTGTTGGTTAGATATCCCAACACAGCCACTTCAAAACAACCAAAAATCACACCAGACAATCCTGAGCAGGAAAGTCAAGACAGGCAGTGTTTTTTTCACTACTTCCCAATGCCAAGGATAGAGTTCATTGCCTCAAATCTAGAAATGACTGAACCAGTTAGGAGTCAATGACATCTGTTTTACTGTATCCATGTGGATTGTTCTACCAAGGAACTCAGAGCCTGATGCTTCACCAGAGATCCTGAAAGTCTTCCCATGTGCAAAGGCTAGAACAGAAAGCCCACCGTACTTGGTAGATAGTCAGGTGACTTACAGCATCTGTATTCTGGCCAGAGAGCATGAGTCCACAACATCAGACTGATGAATCAATGGACACATCCCTGAAAGGCAGCTGACCACATGGCAGACTCTTAACAGTCTCAGATGTGACCCCATCACAAGGAAGTCCAGCAGGGATGTTTGTATGGTGTGTGCATACCAGAGAAAGGAGGAGTGTTAGCATTTTCACAGGCCTTGACTGGGTTCTGCTTTGAATCACCACAACAGGACCTCCCAATTTGTAGCCTATAAGCGCAAGCAGAGTTGAATGATGAGTATAATTGATCTTTTGCCTCATGGCTTTTCATCTTTTCCTTGTTTTTCTTTCCTTTTAGATCTTCCTCAATTATACAGTGGCTGGTTCCAGTTTTGTCTTTGGGAATGATCTCATCAACGATATTTTTGCCTTTCAGGTCTTTGTGGGTGGATATGGGGAGTAGGGGGATAGTGACTGAGCCAGAGTATGTGGCTCTTTATAAAGGCCAGGGTCTCCCATTGCATCCTGGGTCATTTCCAGTCATCCTCATGAATATCTGGTCACTGAATCCAGATGTCTCTGGAGGAGAAAGTAAGACTGGTGACCTTGCACAGCCCTCTCTCATTCATATCAAAGTCCATTGCAAGTCATGTCATCATTTCCCTGATGCCATGGTCCTCTTCGAAAACGAAGGACAAACATAACAACCGGGAAAGTAGGCATTCAAAGAGATAGAGCTGAGTGCATTCCAGGTATGGGGGTCAACCTGCGCAAAGGCCCTTCAAGGGGTGATAGAATGCCATGTAGTGGGAACAACAGTTTGCCTAGTTTGAATGGACTGGACTGTAAGTGAAGGGGAGTTATCTGTGTAAGGGTATAGGAATGCTCTAAATGCCACATCTCTTCTCTAAATGCTTCTTGTCATTCTCCTTCTAGTCCTTACCAATCATCATCTTCTTCAGTTGTGTGATGTCTATCCTCTATTACTTGGGACTCATGCAGTGGATGATTGTGAAGGTGGGTCCTGTTCCCGCTCAGGTCATGAGATAACCCATTCTTTGTGAACTTTGGAATCCAAACAGGTGGAGTCTCAGAGCTGAAATGCTTTAGAAGGTACCCAAGTCTAGGGCACAATATAGCCAAAACAGTATTCAGTGTTATATACTTCTAAGTAGCATTGGCACCAGATTGAGTAAATTAGGCTGCTCTATTTAATTAATTTTTAAAAAGAAATGTTATTTTATTCAGTTGACTTTTTCTGTTTGAAGCATTTGAGACTTCCAATCAACAATGTGGCTGATTCATCTTAACCGAACAGCTCTCTGCTCCCCACCCCAATATACACCCTCAATAATAGCTCAAAATTATATGGCACTTAAAAGTTTTAAAAGTAGTTTACATGGGTTATCTTTTTTAATTTTCATAACAACCTTTGACCTTTCTGGGCCCCAATTTCCTTATCTGTGAAATGAGGAGGTATGACTGATCTATTTATAATATTTGAATTATATTTATTTATTTTATTTATAACATAATTTATAACCTTTATCATCTTTCTAGATTGCCTGGCTTTTGCAAATTACCCTGGGCACCACAGCCACAGAGACCTTGAGTGTGGCAGGGAACATCTTTGTGGGTATGGTAAGCAACATACAACCTCTTGGTCTCCTTATAGTCCTAGTTTGGTTTGATGTTCTTCATCACACCCTTCACTTCCTTAGAGATTATGGCTAGAGAATACCTTGGCCACTGATAGAGCTCCATTTTTATCTCAGGAATCTCAAAGTACTTCCTGGTTCAGGTATCATTTCTGTATCTTTAACCACAGGGGCAGAGGGATAGGTAATCAAAAGAAAGAAAAGATTGACCCCCCATATTGATCTCCCATTAATATAGTCAACTTTCGTGGTAGTAACATTCCTAGAAAATGGTATGAAAGTTAAGAATGTGAATGATGATACACTGAACCTGTGAGAAATAGGCGGTTAGGTTTTTGTGATCTCCAAAAACTAATCTTCTCTAGAGATAGCTAAAAAAATACTTTTCTGCATATAGTTCTTTATAACAAAACATTAATTCTGATAATATATACTTTTCCTAACCTAGTAACCATGAAATAATGTATAAAATGCAGTACACAAAATAAAATTAGTAACATGCAAAACAGGGACAGCTAGGTGGCACAGCTGATAGAGTATTGGACCTGGAGTCAGAAGGACCTGAGTTCAAATCAACACTTACAAGCTGTGAGACCTTGGGCAACTCACTTAACTTTCTTTGCTTCAATTTCCTTATCTGTAAAATGCGCTGGAGAAAGAAATGGCAAGCTACTCTAGTATCTTTGCCAAGAGTACCCCAAAAGGGGTCATAAAGAGGCAATTATCCAAAAAAACCAACAAAAAACGTGCAAGCATTTTTTCTTGTAGTAAATCCTTGGAATTCTGTGAGCTTTTATGCTAACATCTCATTTTAAAAAATTGGTTCCAGACAATATTCACTTTTGTATAATGAATGAAATCTTCAGTACCATAAATACTGCACAGCCAATAAAATTCTTAAGACCGAAACATTTTTTAACCTGAATCTTCCCTTCCACTGTGTCAGATGGTGATACGAGGGCATTATACTGTGTACTATGTTACTATCTATCTTGGACACCCTCTGAAAAACAAGGGAGAGGTTGATGGGACTTTAGTTACTGCTGTGAGAAGACACAGTTCTAGTCATCACCTCTAACATGCCATCTTTTATGACTGGTAGATGGCACTGGAGATCGTGAAGGGCTCACCAAGTTAAAATGATCCATCAGGTACGTCTGCATCAGGGGCTCTTTGAGATCCTTAAGGATTTCAGAGTATGGGAGCAGAGCCAAGGCGAGTTCATGTTTAACTTTGAGGCTGCAATTAGTGTTGGGATCAGCAACCTCTATGTCTCTAGCCAACTGGCTGATTATGCTAGCCTGTCATTTAAGCTTGGAAACTGTGAGTGACACAGTCTTGGAAGCTAGCTCATCATTCATCATCTTTGATGTCCTGAAAACCTTCCTGAGTCATCTCATATAACTCCTCATTCATCAGTTCCTGGGGTTTCTCCTGCAAGACGTCCGAGACATCTTCTCCCATTTATCCTTGGACCCTTTGCCTACAAGAAGTGTGCACTAGACACACAATTGCTTCAACATTCAACCTCACTGCTTCATCAACACCTTTAAAGCCTTTAAAACCCTGCATATAAGCGGACCATATGTTTTTCTAGCAGTTGTTCTAGGTAGCCTGTGAAACATTCCTTCAGGCTATATTAACAATAGTTTATAACTTGAAGCACAGTGACAGATTTCCAGAAATCTATCATGGTGGTTTCTGGGTTAGCTTCCAAGTAGTCATAGGCATGGTGGTAGATTTCCCTGGTATAATGGATCTTGAAGGCATTTACAATTCTCTGATCCATAGGCTGGATCAAAGATGTGGTTTTGGGTGGCATAAAAATAACTTTGACATTTTTGTGGGCATTTTCTAACTGCTCACAAATGTAAACTATTGTATTGTCGAGTATTGAAAGAAGCTTGAATGTAAAGTTCTTTCCCTGCAGATATCATTCTACCTCTGGAATGAAACAGTTGTTGAACTAGTCCCAAAAGATTTCTGCAGTTATCCACACTTTTATTCCCGTGCCAATGCACTGGCATTCTGACCTTGTTTTTTTCCTTTCAAAACCCTGGGATTTGGGACTGAGTAGATCATCAGTGGGCTTACACTTGAAGTTACTTAGGGTCAAACAACCCTTAAAAGCCACCTGGGGACTTTGGCAATTACTTTTCATATGTATGTGTGCTTTCCTACTTGTTTCATACATAGAACATTAAACATTTGTTCTAGTAGGTAACCCTTTTTTTTTGATCAGTGTGTTCACCATGTTCTAAAACTTGGCAGCAGCTGCAGCATCAGCAGAACCAGCTTCACTAGAAAATTTCACATTTTTAAAACCATACTACAATTTAAAACAATATATCCACCCCTGGCTAGCTTAAAAAAAACTTCATATTTTCTTGGCCTATTGTAACATGCTTATAAATTTGTTTGGCTTTCAAGTGTGTGGTTGCCATATTGGCCACACTTTTTCATTCTACCATTTCATTTACCCACAAACTTAGCCACTTTTCCATTTTTTAAATTCCCTCATCACACATTTGAGCATTTATGTTAGCACTTTCTAAAAGGGATTCACAAACATTTATGAGTACTTTCCTCCTTTTTATGGATATAAGGAATCATTGATTCATTAACTCCAAACTCTTGGTAGACAACAGTTACAGTCATTCCAGCATAAAGTTTCTCTCCCACCTTTATTTTCTCACTAAGTTGAATCACAGACTTTGTATTCTTGGGCTTAGAACCAAAGTATTTGGGGTGGCAAGGTGGTGCAGTGAGTAGAGCACCAGCCCTGGAGTCAGGAGGACCTGAGTTCAAATCTGGCCTCAGACACTTAATACTTACTAACCCTGTGACCTTGGGCAAGTCACTTAACCTCAATTGCCTCCAATAACCTCCAAAAAGCAAAAAAAAAAAAAAGAACCAAAGCACTTGCACTACTCTTTGGAGGCATAATTTCAACGCAAAACTCAAGTTTTAAAGGCAAACAATGAAAATATGCAACAAATACAGGGGAGCTCTTTATAATAGTTGGACAAACAAAATGCGTGGAGCACCTACCAGGATACCAGCTGTTCCACAGACTTATCCATCTTCCCTCTCATTTCATCCACTGAACATATAGCCCCATAAAAGTTGCCAATGTAAAAGTAAAAATGAGGTTACTAACAAAATCACCCAAATGCTTGAAGTAGCAAAAGTTAAACTGTAAATGGTTTTTTTTTTTACATATTTTGGAGGGGGGAAGGCAAGGCAATAATGTTAAGTGACTTGCCCAAGGTCACAGAGCTAGTAGGGTATATCAAGTGTCTGAGGCCAGATTTTAACTCAAGTCCTCCTGACTCCAGGACTAGTGCTCTATTCTCCATGCCACCTACCTGCCCCTTAAATTGTAAATGTTGAGCATTAAGTGTACTTGATAGGGCTCAAGAGTTCCTGTAGTTTCTGGTATGAGTACCCTTGAAGGTCCTTAGTAAAAAGTTAAAGATAGCTACACACTTTTATTCCAGGTTTTCTGTAGCACAGGCATAAGAATTTACAAGGGTTCAAGTCTTTCTCAGATAGGCAGTTACAGATTCAAAGAGTAGATGGAGAAGTGAGTGCGGAAGGTCAGTCTTAAGAAATTCCCTTGGCTCTGTATACTACTGTCTTCCTGACTGGTTTTGTAAGAAGTTCTGCTTTGAACAGAAAGCTTGTGCCTAGCTCTCATAGACTTTGAAGAAGTAGTAGAAATCATCAGATTAACCAGTTTTTTATCTTGGCTTTGGAACAGTTCCAACCTGAGTGAGTTATTCTGGTTTTTCAAATAGAAGATCACTCCTAGTCCCAGCACCTACAGAAAAGTAGATCTCACTAATCTTGACTAATTCATTCTTACTGACAGGCTAGGTGGGGACAGTAGATAGAATGCTGGACCTGAAGTCAAGAAGACACCTTCTAGCTATGTGACCCTGGGCAAGTCACTTAGCTGCTCTTTGTCTTAGTTTGTTCATCTGTATTTTGGGGATAATAAATACCTACCTCCCAGAGTTGATGTGAGGATCAAATGAGTTAGTATTTGTAAAATGCTTTGCAAACCTTAAAGCAGTATATAAAGGCTATTATTATTATTATTGTTGCTATTATTTCCAATAAGATATCATTCTCCTTTTTTGTTTAACTCTTAAGAAGTCATCCTAGCCTTCCAAGTATGAATAACTACTGAAAATACGAATGCTGAAGTGGATAGACATCCTATTCATAATGAAAAATGCCCATAATGCAATTCTTGGTTTGAAATAAATATTTTTTAATTATGTTAAGGAAAAAAAAAATCACTCCATTCTCATGCTTTTAAGAATTTTTAAAATAAATGGATATTCTTTTAAAGTTAAAGTCATTTTCTGCATCTTATTATGAAGTAAAATTATAACATTTCTCCATCACTATTATAAAATAACATTACTTCAGTGTCTTTTCTTATCAATATGTTCTGTTATATTGATATATCCTTATAAGCTTTTTGCCATGCTGCCTAAGCTCTCTGACTATTGTCTTGGGTTTCCTGGCTCTCAGAGGTGAGCTTTTGCCTTATATTATGGGGAAGCAAGCCTCTAAGCTACTTCCTGGCTTTTAAAAAAATCTGTTTTTTAAAATCTTTTTATGGTAGGTATCCTAAGATAACAACTAATTTTTCTTAACAGGTAAAAGCACTTAGATTGATGATCTGTTTATTGCCACGCTTCTGCCCTTTGTTGTGAAATTCATTTCAGGATTTGGATGCTCTTTCTAATTTCAGATCAATAGTTTCTTTGAGGATGGATTTTTCTCAATGAATCGCTCAAAATAAACCTTGATTTTTATTTGTACATCTTTCCATTTTTAAAAAGAGTGCTTAGCTTTGCTGGGAAATTGATTTTAGCATGAATTCTAAAGCTTTCTACATAGTACAGGTTAATTTCTTCTGTTATTTCTTATTTTTATAGAAAAACCTTGTGAAATTTAAAATGGTATTTTTTTGATATGTGATAATGTTTTTCTTGATTGCTTGCAGGATTATTCCTTTATTATAGTAGTTTTGAAGCTTGAAAATGATATGCCAGAGTGAATTTAATTATGGATTTTTCCATACTAACGTCTTATAAATTTTATTGGTTTTCAGTCTTGACCTAGGTTTCTACATTTTTTGAACATTTTCTTGTATAACTTCCTGAAATATAATGGTCAGATTAATTTCTTCTTCATATTTTTCAGGGAGCTCAATGATTCTTTTGTTGTTTGCTTTTTTTTGGAGGGGGGAAGGCAGGACAATTGGGGTTAAGTGACTTGCCCAAGGTCACATGGCTGGTAAGTGTTACGTGTCTGAGGTTGGATTTGAACTCAGGTCTTTCTGACTCCTGGGCCAGTCCTCTATTCATTGTGCCACCTAGTGGCCCCAAGTTCAGTGATTCTTAGTTTTTCTCTACTTGATCTGTTTTCTAGCTCCATCACTTTCACCAGCAGTGCTTTCAAATCTTTTTTCCACCTTGGAGATTTTCAGGGTTTGCTTTTTCTACTTTCTGTTCCTTCTATTAGTCTGTCTTTTAGTAAAAATAATGTGTTTTTTCAGCAGTTTTATTTTCACAGACGTAAATTCTAGGCACACTTCTAAACTATTCTCTCTTGTCCTGATATTCCTTGGCTATATCTAGTTTTGTCTTTTTTTCTTTTCATAATATTTTTTTTACTAATTCAGTTTCTTCCCTAATACTTTCAGTGTGTCTTTCACCTACTTATTGTATTCTAGTTTTGTTTTCACCTACTTATTGTATTCTAGTTTTTTCTGATCTTCCTGTCAATGTAATTTCAATCTCTTTTTCTTTTGATCTTTTTGCCTGTTTCTTTTAATTTCTAATACAGGATATCCCAAAAGTCTTAGAGAAGTTTTAAGCCTGCTTTAATTTTAAGAGACTTAACTTATAGGATACCCTGTATTTTGTCATTGTGTTAGAGTTTTCCTTTGGTTCATTAATTTTTTTCAGGGGAGTTTTACATTTTATTTTGAAGATTCTGATTGTTTTGTTTTTCTTGTGTTTTTCTTGCTGTTTTTAAGGGGGATATTGATGAAATAGGCTTCCTTGTGACTTCTGTCATATTTTTCTGTCAGTCTTCATGTCCCTATGCTCATGAATATCTCTGTTTAATTTTAATTCCCACCCATCCTCAGGCCAGTGCTTTCAAGCACAACAAAAAGAATGCGGGTTTTCATCATTTCTTTCTATGTTTATTTGTGATTTACTTACAAACATTTATATTTGTCCAAACTTTCTAATTCATGACTAGGTCTTCCATCTTTCTGTTCCTCCTCCCTTTTCTTTCACAAGGATTTAATGATCATCTTTGATGTGCTTCATTCATCATAGGAACAGTGTTTTCTTCCCCACATGCCAGGAAATGTCAGTATACAGTTGGTGTTCAATCCATGCTTCTGACTGAATAACTAGATAGTAGTAGTAGTATGTTACCAAATGACATAGAGTTAATCATAAGATAGACCTTGACTGTAGGTTCTATGTTTCATTCATTCATTCAACATCCAGTGAACATTTATTAAATGCCTAGTGTGTCCTTAGATGTGGTATGCTTAGGAAGGCACAAAAGAAATATGAAAAATAGTCTCTTCATCTAGGAGCTTATAATTTAGCAGTATAGAAATAAATGCTTGTCGATTGATTGCTTGGTCCTGTAGCACTTATTTCTGATACTTGCTTAGAGTCAGTTTCACCGAGAAGGGCTTTGAGTGTCCCCTAGCAATCTAAGGCAGCATAGGATCATAGTTTCACAGAATCATAGATTTAGAGGTAGAAAGGACGTTAGGGGCTATCTGGTGCCACTCCCTTATTTTACAGATTGAAGTCTGAGGAGGTTAAATGCCTTGTCCCAGGTCACACAGGTAGTAAATGGCGAAAGTGGGATTTGAACCAAGGCTCAAACTCTTAGTCCAGTTATTTTCTCTTTTCACTAAATCATGCTGCTTAAATGCTACAACGAATGAGACAGACACAGAGAGCTAGGAGATTGCTCAGAGAAGGGGAAGGTGATTGCTAGATCGGCATGTGTCTCCATATTTCATCACCCTCCTGTGTTGTTTCTCTTCTCAGTGTAGTAAGCCAGTGAACGAGAACCCAGTAAATAAACCTGTGAAAAGGAGATTGTCCTCCTTTCATCCCAAATACTCCTCTCTCAGTATACCACTGTTTCTATTTCTAGGTCAGTGATGATAGTAATACTTGGAATACCTACCTCACAGGGTTGTTGGGAAGAAAGTGCTTTATAAACCATAAAGAGGTTCCTCCTTGGGGGAATATACTCCTGAATCCTGGGCTGTGCCTTGGGCACAGTAATGAAGATGATGGTGTTGAAGCCACTTGCGTCTCCAAGCTCAACTAACTTTTTCTTCTTTTCAGACAGAAGCGCCTCTGCTGATCCGGCCATACCTGCCAGACATGACATCCTCAGAAATCCACACGGTTATGACTGGAGGTTTTGCTACCATTTCGGGCACCGTGTTGGGAGCATACATCTCTTTTGGGGTAGGCATTGGCCTTTTAGCCCCTATGTAAATCGGAGAGTCAGACTGTCTTCACAGAGGCAGTAGCCATTCTCTAGAGAAAGTCTTCAAGGATCTTTTCTGGTTGGGGTTCCTCCTGCTCTTTTCATTTATGGTTTAGGCTGGGACCTAGGGAGCTTCCGCTAAAGTGCTTCAAGGTCCTGAGGTACTCCTGTGTGAGAACAATCAGCTAGCAGGAAGTCAGGAATGAACACGTGTTACAGAACAAGGAATTCAGACTTGCGTCTTAATGTGCTGGGAGAACTTTGGTTTTCTCCTGAGTATAATAACCCAACAAACATATAGTCATGAACAAGAGATTGTCCTCTTGTCATCCCAGATACTTCCCTCTCGATATGCCGTGGTTTCTGTTTCTGGGTCAGGGGGTGTGATAGCACCTTCAATACCTCCCTCATAAGGTTGCTGGGAGGCAAGCGCTTTCCAAACCTCAAAACCTTTATAGATGCGAGCTATTATTATTGTTATTGTTATTGTTATCACGCTAGGATCCCTTCTGCCATGTTTCTTGGTTGTTTCCAATTTATTTGTAGATAACAGAACGCTCTGGCACTCAGGGCCATCCTTGGTACCAACTGGCAGGCAATCTTGGGTTCTGATCAGACGCTCACCTTGAGATCTGACCTTTTAGATCGATCCTGCATCCTTGGTTTCTGCTTCTGTGATGGCTGCTCCCTGTGCTCTTGCCCTGTCTAAGCTGGTCTACCCAGAAGTGGAAGAATCCAAGTTCAAGAATAAGGAAGGGGTAAAACTGCCCCGTGGGTGAGTCCAGTGAAACACGTTACTTGAGAGCCTGTGGGGTAAGGGTCACATACAGAGGCTGGAGAGAGTGCTAGAATGATGTTCCATGTCTTATCTAGCTGAGGCTCCATGGTAAGAAGAGTCTGCCCTTCCTCCTCATCACTGTTTCAAAATAATCCTTTGTTTCCTTCCCTTACATTGGCTTGTCCTCTGGCCTATTTTCTCTGTAGCTCAGCATCACAGAGTAGGTGCTTCGTAAGTATTTGATTGATTGATTGGTTCTGTAACACTTATTTCTGATACTGGTGCAGAGTCAGTTTCACTGAGGAGGGCTCTAAGTGCCCCCAACCTCCATGGAGCAAATTCAAAGCTAGTTACTCTGAGTGTTCAACCCCCTGCCCCCACCCCCAAGACACATACATACACACACACAGAGTTGCCAACACTGGGACAACTACAGCTTCTCATTCGTTTTTTACCTGTTGTCTTTGATGACAATCACAGTGATCAGAAGAGCATTCTGGAAGCTGCCAGCAGTGGTGCTGCAGACTCTATAGGACTCATTGCTAACATTGCTGCCAACCTCATTGCCTTCTTGGCTGTGTTAGCTTTTATCAACGCTGCACTTTCCTGGCTGGGGGAGATGGTGAACATAGAGGGACTCACCTTCCAGGTAATATATGTCCCATTTTTGGGACATTGACCCATCATAGTCCATTTCCCTGGGATGTGGTCAGGCTGGTACCAATACTGTGCCTGTTCCCTCGATCCTATATAAACTAAAGGGAAAACTGGAAGGATGGGAGATATTGAGCCCTGGCTACAGGGGATATATGTCCTTTCTTTCTTTTGAACGCAATTGGGGTTAGGTGACTCACCCAGGGTCATATAGCTAGTAAGTGTCTGAGAGCAGATTTGAATTCAGGACCTCCTGACTCAAAGGGCCAGTGCTCTATCCACTGTGCCACCTACCTGCCACTTGGATAGATATTCTTACCTGACCTTTGCCATTTATTTTTCCTTATCCTAGACAGACTCAAATTCTCATTCTCATTCTCATTCTCTCTCTCTCTCTCTCTCTCTCTCTCTCTCTCTCTCTCTCTCTCTCTCTCTCCCCCTCTCTCTCCCCCTCCCTCCCTCCCTCCATCTCTCTCTCTCCCTTTCTCTCTTTCTCTCAGGTCATCTGTTCCTACATTCTACGGCCCATGGTTTTCATGATGGGTGTGGACTGGGAAGACTGTCCAATAGTAGCTGAGATGCTGGGGATCAAGTTCTTCCTGAATGAGTTTGTGGCCTATGAACAGTTGTCTCAGTACCAGAACAAGCGTCTGTCTGGAATTGAGGAATGGGTCGGGGGTGAGAAGCAGTGGATTTCCGTAAGTAGTACATCCAGAGAAATATGGAACACTCTAAGGCAATGGTTCTCAACCTTCCTAATGCTGTGACCCTTTAATACCCGTATGTGGGCATATCTGCATGTGGGTGGACCCGCCCAGAGATAGATAGAGGAGCAGTGTCTCGGTTCTTAAGACCATTGGAAATATGTGTTTTTGGGAAATACGTGTTTTCCGATGGTCTTAGGTGACCCCTGTGAAAGGGTCGTTCGACCCCCAAAAGGGGTTGCAACCCACAAGTTGAGAACCACTGCTCTAAGATCTCAGCCAAGGCTACCCATGGGCAGAACGAAACTGCCATGGAAGATGCTGGAGCAGGCTCCAGGTCCCTCTTCCAGGTTCCCAGGATGAGCTCTGAAATAAGCTGTAAGATTATGCTCGGCCAGCAAGGCAGACCCAGTAGTGGCCTTCTGTCTTCAGCCCTTGACCTTCCTTGAGGCCTGTATTGTTTCTCCTTCATCTTTTATCATTTTTTTCTCTCCAGTCTAGCACCAGATCTTGACAGAGTGGCTGACTGTCCAGAGGCGTGATTCCTCACTTAGAGCCTTAAATTAACTCTGTGGGTTTTTTGATTTGTCATTTGATGATCTCTCTCTCTCTCCCTTCTTTCTCTAGCTCTTTCTCTCTTTCTTCTCTCATTTATTCTCCTTCCTCTCCCTTTCATTCTTCCTCTCCCTCTCTCTCTCTTTCTCTCCCTCCCTCCCTCTCTCTCTCTTCCTCTCCCTCTTTCCCTTCCTCCCTCTCTCTCTTCTCTCTCCCTCCCTCTCTCTCTCTCCCTCTCTCCTTCCCTCTCTCTCTCTTTCTCCCTCTCCCTCTCTCCCTCTTTCCCTCTCTCTCTTCTTTCTCTCTCTCTCCCTCTGTTCTTTCTCCCTCCCTCCCTCTCTTTCTCTCTCT
>CM053582.1:406957296-406981189 GCA_028627135.1 Pseudochirops cupreus
GGGGTTAATCCTCTCATACAGAAGAGGCAGGGAATAATTGTTACAATGGAGGGGAAGAACAGGAAGGCAAAAGGGAAAGGGTCAACCTTACTCTCATTGAAGTTGGCTTAGGGAAGGAATGACATAAACTCTAAACTGGGTATCTTGGCCTACAGGAGAGTAGGGGGGAAGGGGATGAGAGGGGGAAGGATGGAGGGGGGGGGGCAGGTTGGTGGGGAGGCTTGTTAGAAGCACACACTTTTGTAAAGGGACAGAGACAAAGCAGAGAACAGAACAAGTTGGAGGTGGAATAAGGAGGGAAATATACAGGTACTGGGGTAGGGAGATCCATTGGAAAGTCAGAGGGGCAATGGGGAAGGATATAGGAGAGAGCAGATTGGGGGAGTGGGTATACAGTGGGATTGCTGCTTTGGGGTGGTGGGTAGGGGAAAGATGGGGAGAAAATTTGTAAATCAAAATCTTATGGAAATGAATGATGTAAACTAAAAATAAACAAAAGTTTAAAAAATTTAAAAAAATAAAAATAAAAAATAAATTTTAAAAATGCTCTAAATCATTACTGATTAGAGAAATGCAAATTAAGACAACTCTGAGGTACCACTTCACACCAATCAGATTGGCTAATATGACAGAAATGTAAAATGATAAATGTTGGAGAAGATGTGGGAAAATTGGGACACTGATGCATTGTTGCTAGAGTTGTGAACTGATTGAACCACTCTGGAGAGCAATTTGGAACTATACCCAAAGGGCAACCAAATTGTGAATATCCTTTGATCTAGCAATACTACTACTGGTCTGTGTCCCAAAATGATCATAAGAAAGGAGAAAAGGACCTACATGTACAAAAATATCTATTGCAGCTCTTTTTGTAGTGGTAAAGAGTTGTAAATCAAGGGAATGGATATTAATTAGGGATTGACTAAACTAATTTTGGTATATGAATGTAATGGAATACTGTTGTGCTACAAGAAATGATGAGCAGGCAGATTTCAGAGAAACCTGAAAAAACTTGTATGAACAGATGCAAGTGAAGTGAACAGAACCAGGAAAACATACACAATAACAGCAACATTGTGTGATGATCAACTATGATTGATTTACCTCTTCTCAGCAACACAATGATCTAAGACAATTCCAAAAGACTAATGATTAAAAATGCTATCCATATCCAGAGAAAGAATTATGTAGTCTGAATGCTTATTGAAGAATATTATTTTCACTTTTTTTTGTTTTTTTGTGACTTTTCCATTTTGTTCTGTTTCTTCTTTCACAACATGACTGATGTGGAAATAGGTTTATATGACTGCACATGTATAACCTGTATCAGATTGCTTACCATCTTGGGGAGGGGGGATGGGAGAGAAGGAGGGAGAAAAGATTTGGAACTCAAAATTTTATTAAAAAATTAATGTTAAAAACAACCATTACATGTAATTGGAAAAAGTAAAATACTATTTATAAAATAAACAACCAGATTTACATAGGCTTTTCAGACAAAGGTGTGTAAAGGCAGTAATCAGGTCACTGGTGGGGGGGGAGGGTCAAGAGAACATGGAACAGTAGAAAAAGGGGATAGTTCTCAAAAAATAAACAAAGGATTACTCAGGATGAAAAAAAGTAGAATTATAACTAGGCAACATCAGCAGACTTTCTGGAGAATTTCAGCAGCTAGTTCTAACTAGAAATGGATGCAGTTTGTGTCTACAGGACACCAGTTATACTAGAAGAGAATAGATTGTAGAAGAGAAGAACCATAGTCTACTATGACTATTCAAAAAGTAAAAAAAGAGTACACTGGGAAAGAAATGAAGAAGAAAGAACTTAGTATTTCTCATAATTAGGGTTTGTCAGAAGATAAGTACATAAATAAAAGTACATATGTAGTACATATGGGAGTAGGAGGATCAAATATATCACCAACCTCATTCATTTGAATCAGATCAAAGAAGTTTGAAAACACATACTAACATACACACACACACACACACACACACACACACACACTTGCATACATACACACACACAAATTTTGGTGTAGAAATTCATTAAAGTCAAGAGGAAAATCCATTAAAGTCAACAGGGGGGCTTAAGAGGGAACCAGGATTGGGAAGGAATAGTCAAAGCAAAACAAACTTCAATAACAGAAAGCTGATTAGAAAGAAAGAATTAAAAAGCAAACAACATAGGTACTAGTGGTCTGCATGTCAGCTAGGCAAAGAGAAGGACAGGGAAGTAGAGACATATTACTGGAGTTATAGATTATTAGAGTCAATCCCTTTCTCTTTCTTCCCCCATCTTATTTTTCTTTGCAAAAAGGAGAATAGTGATGATAAAGAGAGAAAACAGGATCCAAAATGCTAACCATGAATATCAATGGAATGAATTCACCCACTAAATGGAGATTAGTAGAATGAATTAGAAAATGGAATCAAACAATATGTAGTTGACCAAAAAAACCAAAACCAAAACCAAACGTCCCCCTTTTGAAACATAAAAATTCACAGTTAAAATGAGTCTTTAAAAGCTGCTTGTAAAAAATAAATAAATAACAATTTTTGGAAGAAAAGTACTAAATAAATAATTAATTTTTAAAAAGAAAAAATATCTTTATGCTGTTGCTATTTGTGTATACATTTTTCTCTGGATTCCCTTCACTTCAAGTCTTCCCATTAGGAAAGCACCATTCAGTGCTAAGGCTAGAAAGACATTATAATCATAAGAAGGCTAAGGAACCTACCCAGGGTCACACAGTTAAGTAAGTGTTTGAGGCTAGATTTGAACTCAATTCTTCCTAAATCCAGGCATGGTTTTCTAACTACTGGTTAGAATATGGTTGTCTGTGGAAACACTACTGGCTAAGAAGATAAGAAAAGGCCTCCTCAGGCAAGAGATATATTCAAGTTGACATTTAAAGGAAGCTAAGGGACTATAAGAGACATGAGTGAGGAGGGAGTGAATTCCAGGAAAGGGGTCAAACTATGCAACAATGCAGAGATGAGAGACAGAATACTCTGTATGAGAAATAATAGGAAGGTCAGTTTGGCTGCACCAAATAGTGCATTAAGAAGATTGATGCATAGTAAGGCTAGAAAGAAATGATAGGTTGTATAGAACTTTAAATGCCAACCAAGGATTTGAAATTTGTTTCTTGAGGTAACAGGGAATCACTTGAATTTTATGAGCAGGAGAGTAACATGGTCACACTTGTATTTTGGAAAGACAGATAGTAAGTAGCTAGACCAGGACTCAAACCCAACTCTTTGTCTCCAAATCTAATTTCTAAGTTGGGCCATCAAAAGTACTGCCAAATTAAAATACTGATCTACACCTCTCTCAGATAACTACATAATAGTATATCATGATGTCACAGGATTTTTTTGCGTATAAACAAAACCATAACCCTTCAACAGAAGAATTACTTTCAAATTCATGGAAATACACCAGGAAGAATACTACAAGAGGAAAAAGCTACAAAAATAATGATAACTATCAGGCAGAATGACTTAGTAAAATCTTAGCCACATGAAAGTAAACTAAATTATTGTGGTCCATTAACACCATGAATGTGTTATACTCTTCCTCCAGGTGATGGAATGTCATATCCCCCAGAATGTAAACTCATTACCATGATCTCTTTTTCATTTTGTTGTTGAATGCACAATGTCTGGCACATAATAGGTACTTTACATGCCCTGTATAAATTGGACCATGAGGATTATCTTAAAAATAATTGTTGATGTTAATATAGCACTTAAAACATATGCAGCATCATATTACTTCATTTCATTTGCAACTTAAAATAAAAAGAAAATGTGAAATATCTCATCAAAACAACAACTGACCTGGAAAATAGTCAGAGGAGATATAATTTAAGAATTATTGAACTACCTGAAAGTCATAATCAAAAGGAAGACCTGGACAGCATATTTCAAGAAATTATCAAGAAAAACTTCCCTGAAGCTCTGTAACCAGAGGGCAAAATAGGCACTGAAAGAAACCACCAATCACCTCAGGAAAGAGATCCCAAAGTAACAACTTCAAGGAACATTACAGCCAAACTTCAGAACTATCAGGTCAAGGAAAAAAATACTACAAGTGGCCAGAAAGAAACAATTCAAATATCAGGGAGTCTCAATCTGTATCACCGCTTGGCAGCTGCAACATTAAAGGATCAGAGGTCATGGGACATGATACTCCAGAAGGCAAAGAAACTACAACTACCTAGCAAAATTAAGCATAATACATCAAAGGAAAATAATGGTCATTCAATGAAATAGAAGGATTTCAAGCTTTCATAAAGAGAAAATCAGAACTAAACCAAAAATTTGACCTCTAATATCAAGACCCAAAAGAAGCATAAACAGGTAAAAAGGGAAGAGAAAGCAGAAGGCATTCAATGGAGCTAAACTATTTATATACCTACACAGGAAGATGATACTTGTGATTCTTAAAAACTATATCCATGATAGTACAGCTAAAACAGACATACATAGACAGAGGGTACAAGTGTAAGGTAAATTTGAGGGATAATAAAGGAGAACAATGGGTATAGAAGGAAGGGAGAGGAAAGATGGGGTGAATTATTTCCCACGAAGAGGTGTGAAAGACCTATTACAGCAGAGGGGAAGATGGAAGGGTGGGCGATGAGCATCCCTTGAACTTTATTCTCTTCAGTATTGGCTCAAATAAGGAATCAGTTGTGTACAGAAATCTATCTTACCTGACAGGGAAGTAGGAGGGGAGGAGATGAAGTAAAGGTGGCAGGGGCCGGGGGTGGGGTGGAGACTGACAGAAGGGAGTGCAGATCAGGGGAGGTGATAGAGTGAAATAAGACACTGGCGAGGAGGAAAAGGGTGATGTCTAATATGGAAATGTTTTACATAATTGCACACATATAACCTATATATGATTGTTTACCACCTCAGGGAGGTGAAAGGAAAGGGAAGAGGGGAGGGATAGAATTTGGAAATCAAAACTTTACATAAAAATGTTTTAAAAATTTTTTTAAAAAGGAAGAGAAATGGTTATTATAACTGCTGCATTGTTTCCCAGGACTAGCATTCTCTTTCCAAAGTGGCAATACAATGGCAACTCTTTGAAAACTTTTCATGGGAATAAAAAAGAGAGATACTGCATTTCATTGACTATGCCATCCACAGCTGTGAATGGCTTTTATTTTTCCTACGATGCATTTCAGTTTCTAGCTTTTCTTTTTATGAATCTTCTTGGTGATGCCTTTACCTCATTAAAATCAAGATGTCTAAGGTTTAAAAAAAAGCCTTAGGTCTTTTTCAAATAAACTGTACCTAGCCATCTTGTACTTACACAGTTGACTTTTTCAACCCAAGTTACATTTAGCTCTATTACACTCCAAATCTTATTAGATTCAACCCCTCATTTTAGTCAGATGAGATCTTTTTGGATCCTGATTCTGTCATTCAAAGTGTTATCTTTCTCTCCCAGTTTTACGTCATCTGAAAATCTGACAGGTGTGTCAGCTATGTCTTTTTGCAAAAGCAGGCCCCTTCTTACTCTGGGTTGCCACTCCCCCACTGCACAGAAAGGGAAGGGTTTAGGCTGCTTCTGAGACTCAAGAGAGGAAGTATGCAATGCAAACAGAAGTGACAAAATGTGATAGAAAATTAGGGTTGTCTCAGAGAAGTTCCCAAGGTCAATGAGAGGCCAGAGCAGAAATATATGTATATATATATTTTTTAAATTTTATTTTAGTTTGCATCATTCATTTCCACAAGATTTTGAGTTACATATTTTCTCCCCATCTTTCCCCCACCCACCGCCCCATAGTGCTAGCTATGAAAGAAGACCCAAGTCCTGGGTCCAGAGTTTCTAAGTCTTCTTCTAATGACTAAACCTACTGGAGGCTGAGTCAAGAATGGGCTGGCTTACTGGGGGGAGGAGCCAAGATGGCGGCATAGAAGCAACAAAATTCTGCAGCTCCCACATAGCGACCTCAAATACCCATAAAATATGACTCTAAACAAATTTTAGGGCTCCAAAACTCACAAAAACACATTTCTCACTGAAGGCAGCTTGGCAGGAAGGGCTCATCGCAGCATGCTGGGAGCCGAAACCAGCCCAGCCTGAAACCGTGGCTTGGCCCCAGGATGGCCAGGACGAGTCGCACCTGGAGCCTTCAGGAGAGCGGATCAGCAGCAGCTGCGGCAGTTTCCAGAATTATCAAGCCATAAGAAACAAGGACAAAGTGAAAGGTCAATGGAACCCAAGAATGGGCTGGCTTGTCCCGTCTACATCTTTTTACCTATTTGCAGGAGAAGCAGCAGCAGATCAGCAAACTGACCTGGAAGTCCTCAGTTTTAAGCAGCCAATATAACATCTGAGAGTCTTCATTTCACAACATGTGTGTGTGTGTGTGTCTCTGTATATACACATGTTCATGTATACACATACAAACACACACACACATACATCTATGTGTACACATGCATTTATGACATTTATGGTTATTATTTATTGTTTTGTCGATGACATTGACTCTATACAAAAGTAAAACCCGGTATCCAAATATGTGCTTTTGCAAGTCACTGATAAAAATTTTAAATAACAGAAGGTCTAGGACAAAAGTCCTTGGGTACTTTAACAGAGATCTCTAGCTATTAATGAATGCTTTCACTTGAAAAATTTAACCAGCTTTGTAGCTACCTAACCACACTCCTGTCTACTCCACATCATTCCATCTTATCTACAAGAATAGCACAAAAATCTGTATCAAATGCTTTGCTAAAATCTAGGGCTAGTATAGTCTCTTTTTTGCTCCAAGAGCCATCTCATCACCTTCAACAGGTATATAGCTCACATCTTTCTAGATTTTTTTTTCTTTTCTTTCTAGATTGTTGATCGTGTGAGAAAAGTTTAGATGGAGCTTTATTGGAGGAAGACAGAGGCTGAGCTCAAAGCTAAGATATCCTGAGTGGAGAGAATGTGGGCCAAACTGATCTTACTTCTTACCTAAAGCTATTTGGAGGAAATGCATAAATGTTTTTTTTAATGGAAAAAAATTTCAATGTTGGATTTTGGAGGCAATCAATCTCTTTAAAACAGAGCCTCTAAAGCTTTGCCGCCATCTGGTGGAAATCATCTCCATGGCTCTAAGCCCACCAGCAACCAGAAGTTTTCTCTAATGCATCTTCTTCCTTTATCTCCCTTTTTATCAAAGAGAAGAAATGAAATTAAAGAAATCACGTACCTCCAAAAAATGAGAGGCCAAATCTCATCTTTCAGATGACTCCCTTATACTTTAGTCAATGTAATTCCCTCTGTATTTTGTTTTTCCTCCTATAATAACAGGCAAAATTATTGTTGTTAGGCTTTCAAAGAAAAAGATGTTAAATAAGTATAGTAATTTGAAAGAGATTACTGGGAGATTTGAGGGCAGAATGCCATTATTCCATTTGGGTTTGCTTTCTCCCCAAATGGAACTTCCTGCCTCCTCCCCCTTTATTTCTACCCCTCTGTTATTTTATGTGTCCCATAGGGTTATTTCTGAATTTCTTTTATATGGCTTTAAATGAAAGATAACGTCATAGTAACAGGACTGGAAATCTAGAAGGAAAGTCATGCTTCTAACAGCACTGGGACCAGTACACAGAGCCATATGAGCAATAAATGCAAAGTTACCATAAGCTCCAAGCCTAGATTCTCCACACCATTCTCCACATAAATTAAAGAAATAGACTCTTTTTCTCTCTTTTTCTCTTCCACCTTCTACCTTTTCCAGCTAAAAATAAAATTTTTTTAATTCCAAGGTTGAATTATAATCAAAAAAGTTATTAGGCAACAAAATATACAAGCCATTCTAAAACAGAAATGCTTCTGTCCAAAAAGAAACTCAGTTTAAGGTAATAAACAAGTATTTATCAAGTATTTCCTATGGACCAGGTACATAGAAGGTACACAAAAACAAAAACTAATCAGGCCCCCTAAATGAACTTACACTCTATTGAGGAAAACATAATATGCCCTTCCAAGTGAAAAATACAGACACACACTCACACACACATACATACATAACCAGAAGGTAATTTGGGAGAGTGGGGTCAGCACTGGCAACTAAGGAGCAGCAGTAAAGGCCTTGTGTAGAAAGAAGCACTTGAACTGAACTTTGAGGGAAGGCAAGGATTCTAAAATGTCTCATGTATATCTCAAATTCAACATGTTGTAATGGTAATGGAAACTTGAAGATTCTCCCTGTCCCTTAACAGAGTGAATGTAATAACATGGAGCCTGTGGTCTGAGGAGTTTGCAGAATGGGTGGAGCAGAGCTGAGAGGAAGCTGGGAGTCAGAGCAGTTAGAAAGGGGGGAGGAAAGGACACAGGCAAGGAGACAGCTAGGTATGGTGTTCCTCCCTGTGGTGTAAAGGTATATTAACTTCTTTGTTGCTATGAAAGATTTGGCTTTCTGGTGTCTGAATAAATGTTTTGCTTCTATCTTCTATATGAAAAGTCTGTTATATTTTGTGATTCAGAACTACACCAGTATGTTCATAGTTGCTTTTGGTGCTGTGAATATCGTGTTGGCACTACATTTGGAGACAAGGATGGGATTGCAAAATATCAGACCTCTATCTGGAGGCAGAAGAGCTTTAGAAGAAGAAATGGATATCCCAGGATAAGAGGATTTACCTTATTCCTCCCTAGCAAGGGAAGAGGCTAAAAGTACAGAGCTCTGTGAAAATTGGAACTGAGGCTACAGAAGGGAGAACTTAAAGATTTAAAAAAATATGTTTGCAAGGAATACCATTAAAACCAGGGAAAGAGCTGGAAGGAATGTGTAGAAGAGGCTGGGTTTTACTTACAGGTTATCATATTATATGTAAATGTGAGGAAAAACTGCTGCAGGATAAAGCTCAGATGGAAAGGAAGTTACCTGATTTACATGAGAAACTATCTGTGGCACAGTGTTTGGGCTCTTCTTCAGAAGCGCAAGCTGGAGAGTTTCAGGTAGCAGAAGAGAATGCTGTTGTGGGTTTAGCTTAGAAAAAGAAGAAAATAACTAACAAAAGGAACTTGTATGTATCTCAGCCTGCGTCTAGTTGCCGTGATGATGACTGCCAAAAGAAGTGTGGGAGGAAAATGAAACAATGTTAGATGAGGCTTCTCAGGCAGAAGTTTGTCTCATACCAAGAAGAAAGCAGGAGAACCAGGGAGGAAATACAGTCTTCAGGGAGATAATTGAGAATTTCATTCAGCAGGAGGTCACTGATATATTTAGGCGATTCACCCAAAGGATGGAGGAACAGTTAGTGTCATGGATGGTGAAAATCAGTGATGAAGGGGTCAGAGGAGTATCAGTATACAGTGTTAGACTGCTTGAAATTTATAGGTGTTAGAATCCTTTTGTACAGGCTTTTATGAATCATCATAGGCTAGGTGGTAACAATATAACCAATCTGTTAGCTTTAGCTGCTGAAGGATGCAACAAAATGTATCCCACTGATTCCATGTGACCTAGTGGAGAGATACCCTGATATTTGCTTAGAGACTGTATGAAAAAGTTAAAGGAAGAGGTAATGAAAACAATTATCATGAAAACAAAAATCAGAGATGCAAATGTGTATCACAATACCCCCTTAGCAGTTTCTCATAGAAATATCAGAGTGAAGACAGCTCCTCCTGTTTATAACTACCTAATTCTGACTCTACTAATTGGTGAAATAAGACACCCTCTTTCAAAGGTGCTGGATGAGATTTCACAGTTAAGTGAGAGAGAGAATGGGAAAAAAATAAATTTCCTCAAGAAAGAAGAGTAAATAGCCAAGAGATTCAAACTCAGAATAGATTGACAAGAAAAGAATTGTTTACTGCTCTTTTGAGAGTAGGGATAGATTTTGGAAGAATAGATGAACTATATAATGTATAATGAACTATATAAAATGTACCAAGAAAAGGGGCTTAATATTAAATGGAACAGAGAAGCAAGCCTCCCCCTACAGATCCCCTTGAATCCTTGTATCCATATTCATCACATCTTCAGGGAGAATAGGAAATTGGCCAAGCCTCAGTTCAGATTAAAAAAATACACAGACAGGATTGCATACCCTATATCAGTTTGATCATATACTAGAAAAATGGATCAACCACTATAATTAGGGCAGTAATAGATACTGGGGCAGAGGTCTCCTTATATATGGGAACTATAATAAATTCAAACATGGAACTCCTATTACCATCACAGGACTGGGAGAAACCGAAATATCAGCCAGACAACTCAAATTAACGATCAAAACTGGACAATTACCTAAGAAAGAATATACCGTGGTCATTGTACCCATTCCTGAATATATCATTGGAATAGATATATTGAGAGGTATGACTCTAAATTTACCTGAGGGGAGCTACCAATTTGCAGTAAGGAAGCTAGGAATTAAAACAGTTTTAATGGGAAAAATAAAAATAGACCCAATCACATTACCTGAAACTTCTGAAGTAATTACTCTGAAGCACTACCATGTGCCAGGTGGGCAAGATGAAATTACCAATACTATAATAGAAAATGTTGAAGCAGGAGTGTTAGTCCCTACAACCCCTGGATGGAATAATCTTATCTGGTCAGTATGAAAGTCAGATGGGATGTGGAGAACGACAGTGGATTATAGACAATTGAATAAGGCGACTCTTCCCTTGTATGCTGCTCTTCCAGATACTGTTATGTTAATAGAAAGGATCCAGAAATAGGATGAGACCTGGTATGCAGTTATTGATTTAGTCAAAGTTTTCTTTTCTATCCCAATAGATTCTAAACAATGGGACCAGTTTGCTTTCACTTGGCAGGGCAGACAATATACTTTTACCCACTTGCCACAAAGATATCTGCATAGTCCCACAATTTGTCACAGGATTGTGGCTGAACATTTGGATGAATTAGAGCTACCTGGTATACAACTTACCCATAACATAGATATTATGATACAAAGGGGAAAATGTAAGAGGAGTGGAGAAGATTTTGACATTTTTTACTGAGGATATGAAAAGTAAAGGGTGGAAAACTAACCCTGCACAGATTCGAGGACCAGCTCAAACCACAAAAATTTTGGGTATACAATGAAATAAGAGGTTGTGAGAGATTCTCCCGCAAATTTGACAAAAGATTCAGGATTTTCCTATCCCTACCAATAAGAAAGAGGCCCAAAAGTTTATAGGAATATTTGGATACTGGAGGCATCACATTTCACATCTGGGACAGATTTTGAAACCCTTATATAAAGTTACTTGGAAGAGAGCAGAGTAAAGCTTTTGAAGAAGCCGAGGCTGCCATACAATTGGCTCTAGATTTATGGCCTATTCAAAATGGCCCAATGGACTTACAAGTGACTGTATAGGATGAATGTGCAAACTGGAGCGCATGACAAAAACAACAAAAATGAAATGTACCCTTTGAATTTTGGTCTCGGAAATTCAATCTGGAGTTCAATCCCTTTGAAAAGCAGGTTCTAGTTGCATATTGGGCTTTGGTAGAGACTGAACTGACTCTGGGTCATGAAGTGATATTAAGGCCTGGAATCCTGATTATGACCTGGGTAATGAGTACCCCAGCTTCTCACAGAATTGGACATGCACAAGAGGCTAGCATAATTAAATGGAAATGGTATATTCAAAACAGATCTAAAATAGGCAAAAGTAGAGTTTCTGCTCTATATGAATCTATAGCAAACATAGATACTGAGTGAAATGATACACACCTTGAACCAAAGCAACAGTTGGTACAGTCCTTGGTAAAATGGAATGAAGGATATGATGGATTAACTGAAGAACAAAAGACACATGCATGGCTTACTGACGGGACAGCAAAATATCTGGGCCACAAAAAACACCGGAAAGCAGTAGCTTATAACCCACATACTAGACAGACTTTGGAAAATACTAGGACAGATGGAAGTAGTCAATATGCTAAACTTATGGCAGTACATCAAGGCATTAAAAGAGAACGAGGAGGATAGAGTCATATATTTACTGATTCATGAACAGTAGCTAATGGGTTAGCTACATGGATGCCCATGTGGGAAACTCAAAATTGGGAAATTCATGGTAGTCTGTGGCAAAGAATTATAGGAAGATATATGGGACATATCTTTCATTACTAATTTGACAGTTTTTCATGTAGATGCTCATGTGACCCTCATCACGCCAGAACATGAGTACATTGCACATGATGATCAACTAGTAAAGATTGCTACTCAACATATTGTCCATACTATGACACTAACTGATGATCCAATACTAGCAAAATGGGTCCACCAAATGGCTGGCCATTTGGGAGTCTAGACCGCCCACCAATGGGCACAAAATCAAGGTATTAGTATGTCTCATTCATTTTTAAAACAAGTAGCAGAGGAATGTTATATATGTCAACTGGAAAAGGAACAAACAATTCCTCGGGTAGTAACTGGAGAGATAGCAAAGGGGAAAGTTCCAGCCCAAATTTGTCAAATAGATTATATTGGACCACTACCCTTAGATAATGGATGCAAATTTATCTGTACTTTTGTTGACACCTATTCAGGTATACTAGTGGCTTGTCCTTATAAGAATATGACCCAGAAAAACACCTGTAAAACTCTAGATCTCATAAATCTATATTATGAAGCCCCAATGCAGATTCAAAGTGACAATGGGTTACATTTCAAAAGTAATGAAATGAAGAGCTATTATATATTAATCAATATAGAATGGATACATCATATTCCATAGTATCCACAAAAATCTGGGTTAATTGAAAGAATGAAGGAATTATTTTTTTTTTGCCTTTTTTGGAGGGGAAGGCAGGGTAATTGGGGTTGTGACTTGCACAAGGTCACACGGTTAATAAGTGTTACGTGTCTGAGGCTGGATTTAAACTCAGGACCTCCTGACTCCAGGGCAGGTGCTCTATTCACTGTGCCACCTAGCCACAGCAGAATGAATGGATTACTGAAAGAACAATTAAGGAAGTCAAGTTCTAATAATTTGTATCAACATTGAAAGGATAATTTATTCACTGCTTTATGTAATTTGAATAATAGACCATTGGGAGGAAGTATAGCTCTAGTCAAAATGATGACCCCAAATCTGCATATTAGAAAACAACAAACATACATGATCCAAACTATTGAGCATTTGACTGTTAGGCCAGATGTACCAGCACCATATTCAGAACACCTGGTTTGGCAGTATATGAATTACATTTTTAGAGGACTTTTGGTTGGATAGAAAAAAAATAAGAAAAATCTCCATTTCAATATGTATGAGAATCCCTAAAAATCATTTTGCATGGATATTACCTAAATCAGGATTAGCAGCTCAAGAAATACATGTATTGGGGTATCTAGGTGGTACAGTGAATAGAGCACCAGCCCTGGAGTCAGGAGCACCTGAGTTCAAATCTAGCCTCAGACACTTCACACACTTACTAGCCGTGTGACCTTGGGCAAGTCACTTAACCTCAATTGCCCTGCCCTCTCCCCTCCAAAAAGCAAAAACAAAAACTAGAAATACATGTATTGGATGGAGTAATAGAGTGTAATTATCAAGGAGAAATTATTGGGGTGTTCCAAAATTTAGGTGAAGAACCTATACAGTTCTGTAAAAATGATAGAACAGTTCAAGTGATCATTATTCCTTATGAAACAATACCCCTTGTGAAATAACTATCAGAGGAACAGAAGGGTTTGGTTCTACTGACAAAATAAAATTGGGAGCTAAAGTATGGGTAAAATGGAATCCAGACGAATTTCCAAACGCTGCAGAAATTATAACATACAGGAAAGATAATATTGTAACTGTTGTTTATTCAGGAGTAGATGACTACCCAATTGTACCCTTAACTCAAATACTCTACAGTAAATGAGGTTATGACAGTGGGTTCATGGACTCCAGAAGCATGGTTGACCCTATATCTGCTCTACTTCAGGTTATTGTCTCCTTGTTTCATTTTGGTTTTTTGTATATTAAACTTGTTTGCTAGATTTGTTCTTTGCAGGCTTAGTACCCTCCACCTGCAGATGCCTGGTAACTTAAGCTGGATGTCACCCCTGTCCACAACTGTGATGCGTCATTCCTGGACCTGGTGTTGACCAAGCTCCAGATGCCAGCTAAAGAACTGATCTCTCAAATGGGATCTCTTGGGGCAGGGACAGCTCTATGTCCAATTTCTGCAGGAAGTAGCTGTGGAAGAAAACACCTTCACCCCTTAACCCAAGATTTTGAGCCCCATTCATTCAAGGGAGAAATGATGGGGTACTTGTGCTCAAGCCCCACCCTAAGATATTGTTCTATGTGCTTATTTTCTGTTATCCCTGTCATATTGTTGTAAAGTTCTATTGACACCAGTTACCCCTAAACTCCCATTAACCTATGTAAGGAAATGTATTGTTAATGTATTTTTGCAATACAAGGGACATGAAAGATCTTGGGGTCAAAGGTAATGGGAATGGGAATTTGAAGGCCTTCCCTTAAAAAGCATAAGGGAATTTGAAGATCTTTCCTGCTTTAATAGACTGAATGTAATCACATGGAGCTGTGGTCTGAGGAGTTTGCTGAATGAATGAGGCAGAGCTGAGAAGAAGCTGGGAGTCAGAGCACTTAGAAAGGAGGGAGAAGAGGAAACAGGCAAAGAGACAGCTAGGTATGGTGTTGCACCCTGTGCTGAAAAGGTGTATTAACTTCTTTGTTGCTATGAGGGATTTGGCTTTCTGGTGTTGGGATACAACATAGGTACAGATATATACATTATAAAGTGATTTTAGGAAGGAGATAGCACTGATAACTTGTGGGAGAGGGAGCCCAGATAATGCTTCAAGAAAGAAGTGGTCCCTAAGCTGAGTGAGCTTGGAAGGGGAAGCAAGGATCCTGGGAGGCAGAGTATGGTGGACAGAGTGTCAGGAGATGGAGTTTCCAGTCTGGGGAATGGCTGGAACATAGGTTCAGTTAGTTTGGAACAGGGATTCCATGAAGGAGAGGATAATGAAATAATAGAAAAAATGAAAAATAATGGGAAAAAAGGAAAGAGGGTGCGGCCAAGATTGCGAAGGGCTGTAATAGTTATTTACTTGGCGAAATGGGGAATACAGTGGCCTGGAGAATGTTTTAAAGGAAACTTTAGTCGTCTCAATAAATATGCATATACCTTTCAAACATAACTACAGAAATTCACAAACTCCACCATGATCACAAAACTCAGAAGCATTTCTTTCTTTCACTTGCCCCAAATCTCACACATTAAATCATATTCCCACTTTGTACCCTGCCAAACAATTTCCACAATAGCTTCCGATATTAAGGTCATAAGATTTTGTGGGAAATGCTTCTACTCCTTCAAACACAAGCTCATTCTTAGGACAGACTTTAATTTGGCACAGGGAGAAGAATTTGTCTGGTCTCACATGGGTATTCGTTTTCATCAGTGAACTGTGAACCAAAATAAAATTTTTACATTTTACATGATTGTTAAAAGACTTTGGTGGGTGAGAAATGATTCATGTGGGCCCCTACTCTATGTCAACTTTGATATGATTCCATAGGGGTAGTGATTATAAGTTCTGTATAATAGGCCGCAGAGCTGCAAACTGCAGAATGTAAGTTCACTTGCTTAATGATGGGACGTTAACTAGAGGCCCTATACCCCTGATTTCCTTGTTATAGTGAACAAATCCAGCATGGCAGATGTGACTCAATTACATGGGAAGTCTCTCAACTTTATTTGTGTACTTCCAAATCACTCTTTCTTGTCCAACATGAGCAGATAACCATCTTATGAACACCTAGCAGAGATACCTCATGCTTCAACCAACCCAAGACACTCCCTCCCCCTCAACACCGCTGCTATACCATTTTTTGGTTGATAAATCATTTTTGGCGCTCAAAGCAAGAGCTATCAATCAGCGGGATTCTATATTTTGTGTAGTGTCTCTAGAGTGTTCAAAAATTAAACCTGGTATCAAACCTTATACAAATAAGGCCCTGGAGGCAGGGGGCATCTCACATTGTGAGGAAGATCTGTAGTCCACTTTAATAAAGTAGTATTGGTTCAGAACTCTGCCTCAGTTTCTTTTATTGTAGATTGGACAATTTTAAACCCCACAGAACCACGTATTAAATCAGTCTGGACATTAATAAAGAATTTGAAAACATTTTGTTTTCACTGTAAAATGAGAGGGATAACTATGTCAGAGATACCAGACTTATAGCTCTGGTCCCTGGGAACTCTCAAGTGTAATCTTGTTAAAATGTAATTTGAGAAATGTTTAATAAAAGAATTAAAAATATAAAACAACATAGATAATGTTAATTTATGGTTTTCTACATTCATATACAGTTGCAGAGATTACCACTGGACTAGATGACCTTTTTAGCACTAGATTCTATGAGTTATGATCAAATATTGTTACACAAAGAGGCTGTTTTTTATACAGTTGGTATGGTTGTAGAGTCCACAGCAGTTGGCAAGGGTCTCAGCACCAGATTTTGGGCTTGTCCACAGTTGCGAAAAAGGGAGCTGGCCAGTGTTGTTGAGTGTGATGCTGAAATGGAAAGCCAGAGAACTTTGTCAATTGGTCAGAAATGAATTTCTATTGAGGAAAAATAAGACAAGTAGATGAAAAAGGAAGGAAACATTGAACAATCAGAAGTAATCAAGTTGCTTAGTGAAATTTATCATCTCCTTCAAGCCTAGGGTTGAATTTCAAGAAGAGTTTCCTGAATTTGGAGTTAGGGGACCTGAGTTCAAATCTCACCTCTGATACTCCATGTTTAACTTTGGACAAGTCACTCACCTAGACCTTAGTTTCCTCGTCTGTAAAATTATAGGGTTAGACTAGATAAATTCTAGAATCCCTTCCAGGTCAAGATTTATCATCTTTTCCTGTCTCTTCCCCTCCCTCCAGATACATGTGACTAGAGAAAATAGAGCCCTAGCTGCTGCTAATTTGGGCACTGCCCACAGGAAAATATTATGGCAATGTCACAAAGCATGCATTCATCCACAGAGAATAGGTAGGTGACAGACTCACCATGCATACACATACCATGACTAAGCCATGCCTTCTTTGAGAATCCATTTCTAGAACAACTGAATGGAAATCAACTTCAAAACCATAACCTACAGGTCCAGATTCCTGAAAGCAGGAGTCTTCCTCTCCTGAAAAGATGCTTTAGGTATCTTAATGCACCTTTATAACTTTAGGATGCTATGAGCTAAATACATACATATAAATCATTACAATTGTAGGAAGATTTTTTTCCACAAAAGGCCTCCTCCAGTGCTTCATGATGGCACAGAGATGACCCTGTATACAACAAAGCTAGGCTAGTAGAGCTGATAGAGCTGGGAGAGTCTGACAGGTCATCCTAAGTTGGAGAGGCTTACAGTATGGCCTGAGGACAGATTACACACATCTTATGGTCAAGGACTAGCCCAGCTGGATTTAGAGAGGTTCATCACCAGAAGCTGACCATCAGGCTGTCAGTATTTTTGGCCACACAACACATGCACCTATCTCCTAAGGCATGGAGGGTTGGGAAGATATTATGGTTTGTCTAAATGAAGAGAACAGTCACACTGGTGAAATCACAGCTACATGAGGTAAGTGACAGTAATTTTAATAGTGAAGTAAAATGGATTTCATATTAATGGGTTAATAATTTAAGAGCAAATTTAAATTGAATGACATTTTAACTCTCTTTTAAAATGCAACACAAATATGATTTTCTCCATGAAGTCTTCCCAAATCCCCTTCGGACTCACACAATACTTTGTTTTACAACTCTGATAGACTCTAAACTCCATGAGGACAGAAACCTACCTAAATTTTATAAGCCCTATAATAATAATAATAATTGTGTTGTTGTTCAGTCATGGCTGACTTTTTGTTACCCCTTTTGAGTTTTCTTGGCAAAGATACTGGAGTAATTTGCCATTTCCTTCTCCAGATAATTATACAGATGAGGAAATTGAGGTAACAGAGTTAAGTGACCTGCCCAGGGTCACATAACCATTAAGTGTCTGATGCTAGGTTAGAATTTGTGAAGATGGGTCTTCCCAACTCCAGGTTCAGATCAGCAGACTCTATCCACTATAACATCCAAGTCTGCTGAACCTGGAGTCAGGAAGACTCATCTTCCTGAGTTCAAATTCAGCCTTAGACACTTACTGGTTGTATGATCCTGGACAAGTCACTTAACCCTCTTTGCCTCAGTTCCTCAACTGTAAAATGAGCTGGAGAAAGAAATATTAAACCACTGCAGTATGTTTACTAAGAAAACCTCAAATGGGCTTACAAAGCATCAGACATGATTGAAAAACAGCTTAACAACAACACGAAGTCTGAAGTATTATCCTAGAAACATAGATTTAACACTGAAGAGACCTCTGGGGTCACCCAGTCCACCTCCCTCATTTTACAGATGATGAAAGTGAGACCATGGGAAACTAAAGTGACTTGCCTAATTTCACACAGATGGTTGTTGTCCTTCATGCTCGAAGAGGACCAAAATGGCATCATTATGTTGAGTCAAGGTACAGTGTGTCTGACTGTGGCTAATCAGACCACTATGAATTCAGAAGACACTACCACAGATCCAGCACATATAAACATTTGAAGTGAAGATGTTTAAATTTGTGCATCTCACGTTTTTTTTGAGCTACTGCAATTCTGCTTTGATCATAGAACATAGAGCATTCTTTGATTTGGGCACCCATGCTGGACAGTACTGTGCCAGTGACTCCTATGTCTCACAATCTATTCCAATGTTCTTTTTTTTTATTCAAAATTTTATTCATTTTAAACTTAAATACTAAAATTTAAATACAAAATAAGAAAAGAAAAAGAAACATTGCTATGTGCACAGCAGAATGTAAGAGAAGATTCAAAATATACAGCTATATATTTTCATTTCAAGAAAGCCTATATAACAAATACTACACTTTGTGTTCAGAACTGTCCATCTTTTCTTTGCTTCCTTGTAAGTTTTCTTTTATTCCCTGTTGTGTACTTTTTACTTTGTTCTTTTCTTCTCCTTTCCTCCCCTCTCCCTCAAGAAGGCTACAATTTGCACTGACATACACACATGGGTGCACACACACATATATACACACTTACATATATACAGATATGCAAACAGAGATACATATATGGACATACATACCTACTTGTACATATACATATACTTAGATATCCATAATAATATTTATATATAGACATATATATTCATATGCATCTACGTAAGACCATAATATACATGTTTGTCCTCTTTTTCTCTGAGGTTGGATAATATCTTCCTTGATACGTCCAAGTTGTTCTATATTTTTCTCAGTCCACCAATTCATAGTTTCCTATACCACAGCAATATTCCAACTTTATATTGTCTAGTTATTTTAAAGAGTCTAAAACAATATTAATTAATATGGCTGACATATGGTATAGTTGCCCTATTTTCTCTTCTGATTAAACCTGTTTTAGCTTTAACTTTGTCTGAGATCATGATTATTACCCCTCTCTTTTCCCTGATAAATTCTAGTCCTGACCTTTGTGTGTATCTCTTATTTGCTATCCCTCCTGACTCCTCTACTTTACTTCTTCCTGCTACCTTGCCCTCCTATTACTTAACCTACCCCACCCACCTTATCCTCTCCCCCTTCTGTATCCTCTTAGCCTTTTATTTCTTTTTGAATTTAGAAGAACTTTATGCCCTTCTAGATTTATATGTATTGTCCTCTCTTTAATCTACTCTCAAAGAGGGAGGGGTTCCAGAACTATCAGCCCTCCTTCCCCATCTAATTCCTCTATATCAATTCTTCCTCTCACACTTCATTTGTATATGACAATTACTTTTTACATTTTCCTAGATGGTTTACTTTTTAGTATCACATCATACTCAACTTTACCCCAATCTTTCTTTCAACCAACCCAATTACTGATAACAATCTTAGAATAGATTTACATTTCCTCATATGAAAAATAAAGTTGAAAGGAGAGGGAGGGGGAGAAAATTTTAAACTCAAGGGATTGTGGAACTGACTATAAAGTAAAAGTAAATAAATAAATTTTTTAAAAAATAAAAAATAAAGTCTATTGTTATTGAGTCCCTTGTAACCAGTCTTTGATGTTTACCTTATATTTCTTTTGGATCCTGTATGTCAAATTTTCTATTGATTTCAGGCCTTTCTGCAAGAAAATTCTGAAAGTCTGATAGTTCAGTGAATATCCCTTTCTTCCATTCAGTGCTATGCTTAACATTGCTGAGTATGATATTTTTGGCCATAATCCCACTTCTTTTGCTCTTCTATATATAGTGTTCCAAGACCTGTGGTCTTTCAGTGTAGCTGCTGTTAGGTCTTGTGTGATTCTAATTGTGGTTCTGCTCTATTTGAATTGCTTTTTTCTTCATGTTTGTACTATCTTCTCTTTGAGCTGGGGTTTCAGAATCTAGCTATGATATTCCTGTAGGTTTTCCTCATAGGATTTCTTTTGGGTGGTGATCAATGAATTTTTTTCTATTTCTACTTTCCTCTCTAGTTCTAACAATCTAGGATAATTTTCTTTAATTAAATCTTGTATTATTGTATTGAGATTCTTTTTTTGGTCATAGCTTTCAGATAGTCTGATTATTCTTATATTTTTGCTTCTTGATCTGTTCTCCAGATCAGTTGTTTTTCTTATGAGATGATTCACTTTCTTTTCTCTTTTTTTAATTCTTTTATTTTGTTTTCTTATTTCTTGATCTCTTAAAACTTCTCTGGCTTTACTTGCTCAATTCTAATTTTCAAGGAGTTGTTTTCTTAAGATTCTGAATCTCCTTTTCTAGGTGGTTGACATTCTTTTCATAATCTTCTTGGTTTTTTGAAATTGCTCCTTTTAAAAAAAAAATGCCTCAATCTCTCTCATTTGGTTTTTGAAATCTTAAGTTCTTCTATAAATTTTTTTGATTAGGTGACAAATTGACATTACTCTTTGGGGTAGGAAAGGCTTTTTTTTCTTCAATATCCTCTTCTGAAGATGAACTCCAGTCTTCTATACTCCCATAGTAACTTTCTATGATTGTGTTCTTTCTCCTTTGCTGCTCATTTAAAAAATATATAGCATCTTAACTTTTGTAATCATCTTTAGTCCTGGGGTATGGGGATGGTATCTTTGGCCTCAGAACCTCCTTCAGTATTGCCCTCTGACCTGGACCCAAAACCAAAGACTCTGCCCTCTTGTAAGTGCCCAAAGCCAGTGATGTCCCACCCCCCTGCTTCTGCACTCACTGGGTGTGTGCTAATTATTTCTCACTCATTGCTACTTCTAGGCAGCACAGCTCAGCCTAGCATTCCTTATCAGCAGAGGTTCCCTCAATCATCCCCACAATGTCCAGGATGCAAAAATTTCTGTGGCTGGGGCCAAGATTACCTCCCAACCCAGGTAGCCTGACGGTTTGCTACTTACTGTTTAGCTTGGAATGGATATGTCTGTGATCAGTCCAGCACTCTGCACCACACACCATCTTTATTATTCTCACATCCTTCCTTCTCCTTACAATGATATTGTCAATTAAATGCCATAGCAATCCTGTAAGGGTGCACCTAGGAAGTTTTACTGTGTTTAGGTAAACAGAAGACAATGTTGGTGTGGACAGGGTCATGAGACACACAAATCTTCATTAGTAATTGACTGTTACTGTTGGTATTTCTAACTCCATTCCTCCCAAGGACATACTGCTATGTCTGATACTCTGTTCCTATTCTGGTGTTAAAGTCACCCAGAACAGCAGTTCTCAACCTGTGGGTTATGTTCAATTTGTAACAATGAAAATACATCCTGCATATCAGATAGATTCATAACAGTAGCAAAATTACAGTTATGAAGTAGCAATGAAAATAATTTTATGGTTAGGGGTCACCACAACATGAGGAACTGTATTAAAGGGTTGCAGCATTACGAAGGTTGAGAATCACTGACACAGAATTATAAACTTGTCTTCTTTTGGCACATTGATGATTACGGTCTCCAGTTCTTCATAAAATTTTTCTTTGATCTTGTCAGAGTTCATCATGGTCAAAGCATGTGCATTAATGATGGAGATGGAGTGCTTTCCAGAAAGTAGCAATCACAGGTTTCATGAGCCTGTCATTCATGCCTTTCGGGAGGCATACAAGCTCATTAACTGGATTAACTTTGATTTCAAAACCTACACCAGCCTCATGGTGTTCCCCATCACTTCAGTCACTACAGAAAAATGTGTGTCCTGCTCTGACTTCAGTGACCTGGCCTTCATTTGCCAGCCTTATCTCATTCAGGGCTGCCATTTGGATGTGATACCCACTGAGTTTTCTCACAATAAAAGCTATTCATCTTTCAAGTCTACTGGATTTCTTGTTGTCCATAAGCATGTACACATTTCATGTCCTGATGGTGAGTGGAATCATCTCTGCAAAAGTTTCTTTACTTTTTTGCGTTTCTACTGTCCTGGGTGGGATCCCCCCCTGTTGCAGTAAGCAGACCAGGACTCAGTTAGGTAGCCTGTAGGGCACCTTTTCTAGCCCATTCCTCATGACAGGAGGTGAGTAGTGTAGTGCTAAAAAAAAAAAAAAGACTGATCAGACACCCAGAAGGCTGCCAAATCTCACTCTGGAGTATGGAGATGTTGTGAAACCAACTCTATGGTCTGAGTCACCTGTGTGCATGGCTGTGACTATAGCTCCCCGTGTATCTGCACCTGCTATTTCATCAATTGCCCATTGCCATAAGACTTCAAAGTAGGAAAAATGGCAAAATAGTATGGGTGATGCCTTTTGACTCATGCATAAAGTGGATTTAAGTGAGGTAGAGTTGCATAAAATTGTCAGTCTCACTTTCTTCCAGAGTCATCAAAGTTTAGCGGCAAGACAAATGTCAAGATGACTGATGATGGCTCAGGACATAGCGGATGATCTTGGCATTTTCAATGTCCAACCAAGGTCTAAGCACTCCACATGTGCCTGCTTCTCCTGCTTCATGGCCTTCTGAAACAAATTTTTCTTTCTTTCTGTCTTTTTTTTTCTTTTTGGAGGGCATTTGGGGTTAAGTGACTTGCCCAAGGTCACATGGCTAGTTTTTGTGTTAAGTGTCTGAGGCTGGATTTGAACTCAGGTCCTCGTGACTCCAGAGCCAGTGCTCTATTCATTGTGCCACCTAGGTGCTCCCAACAAATTTTTCTTATCTACTCATTTTCCAGGGAAGTCTTCAAATGCTTGGGGATAGACACTCCTCTAACTCACTGATGGATTTAAGGCCCATCAGTTTCCCTCAACCTGGTTTAGCCCCTCTACCCAGATAGTTTTTGTAGCTGCTGCACATGCTACAGCTTCTTGTAGCAGTAAGAGTTGGGTGACAGGTAGACACCAAAGGTGGAAAACAACCCTGAAAAGTCCAAGGCACCCTCACACCAGAAGTACTAATCTTGAATACCCATACATCCCTTTTTTGTTCACACGGGTAGTAAATGACAGACCCAGAACCAGAACTCAGGTCCTGGATACTGGGACAACAAACAAAGAAGATATATGGAGCTAAGTAGAGGCCAAAAATATCAGCCACATTCATTGGGCAAAACAAACAAATAAACAAACACAAAAAGAACTTTGCCCTGCAGAGGTTTTGCAAACCCTTTTAAACTTCATAAAGACACAAGGGAAAGGAACCTTTACAAAGTGATTCCATTGAAAATGCAACCTCTCTCCATGATGTTTCCAAGTGCTCAGTCCCCACTGAAAGAGAATGCATTCAGAGGTGGATGAGGGTCTATGAGTATTCCTGGGTATACATCTGTGTTTTGCATATGTCTTTGACAGGGCTGATGAAGCTTCCTAGTTAAAAGTTCTTAGCTAGCTAATAAATCTTTGAAAACGGGGATTCTGGGTCCA
>CM053582.1:406981689-407005533 GCA_028627135.1 Pseudochirops cupreus
CCCCCATGCCCCTGTAGAGGGAACTTATTATTCACTTATATAACTAGACCTATAGGTGTCCAACAAGACTAGTTAAAGAAAGAACAGGCTTTAAAATAATTTAATAATCACCCAATCAATCCCCCTGACTCTAGAAAGGATTGTAAACTGTCTGGGCTCGTTGAATCAACTTGCTATCACAAGTAATTAATCCCTCCGTGCACTTTCAATTAAAATGAATTCTTTGTTCACCCTTAAAAGTTAGGCAGTGAGAATTTCTTGAAACTTAAAAATATGTTTGAGGCTAATAAAAAATATTACCAAACAGATCATGGTCTCAGAAAACTGTTTAAACTTTAAAATGTAAATTAAATTTTTTATTTAAAATTTATTTAAATTTAAATTTATTTAATTTATTTAATTTATTTAAAATTTAAAATTAAAATGTAAATTAAAAATTGCATGCAGCACAGAAAATTATACACAATTTATATGTTATTTTATTGTTCTAACTTTGGTTTTAGGAAAACATCTAGATAGAATAATATAGAACATTACTTTTCATCAGTTGATGTTAAAATAGTTTTGATGTCCATAGTAGGAACCTTTAACTTATTTTTATTTTTAAACTTGACAGATAAAAAACCTTTAATATTTCCCTTAACCTTGAATTACGTGGGATATAGCTAGAATGTTACAGTGTAGTTTAATATTCTGATGGTTTCATAGCATTTCAAGAGAGTTTCTATAATTCTATAGCCTCTTTTTTGGCAATGGATACAAGTGTTTCATGACACTAATCACCAAGAAGTTTTTTAAAGAACATCTTTTGTTCCAAAAAGAAGGAGGCCTGCCAATGAGCCATCAGTTAATGCCAAAAAAAAAAATTCAGCTGTTTTATAGGGATGTGAATTATAAATTGCATGGATGATAACAAAGTATTCTCCAGGAGTCAAAATTTCTGACTTCTATTTCTAGCTCTACTACTGAGACTTAATAGTCTTGGGAAACACATATTCCTTCACATCTTAGTTTCTCCAAATATACAACCATTATTTGATAATAGGTATCTTTGTGCTTTAATTCTCCAGCTTCACCAAAAAGATTAGAAAATATGTGAATATATATAAAATGTATATATAGTAAATCTTTACAATATCTAAAATTTCTGCTGCCTCTTCATATAATGGAGAAGTTCTTGTGGGGGTCCATTCATCTAAAAGCAGAAAAGTCAGTCAAATGAAAGGCATCTGAAATATTCTTTTCAATCTAGTTTTGATATGGAAACCTTTAAATAAATTAGAAGAAAATGGTTTTTAAGTAAGTTGTCAGTACTAAATTGCCAGCTCTATGGATTAGATTCTAAATAAAGGCATGTGGTATCAAGGTGACCAAAAGTAGGATCATATGATTTAGAGCCAGAAGGGACCTTGGAGACCATCTAGCTCAATCCCCTAATTTTATAAACGGGACTGATAAACTGAGGCCCACAGAAGTCACATGACTTATCCAATATCACAAAGTAGTAAGAAACAAATTTGGTCTTCTAACTTAGGTCTTTGGGTTCAAAATGCAGTGCTCTATCCATACTACTGCCCCTCACATAATACAAATGACATTTATGCTTCAATAGATGTAATTTTAACTGTACAAACTGAGAGTTATATATTTATCACTAAAGCAATCACATAGGATAAGGGGAAAAAAACCTCAGTAACTTGATATCCACAAGATTTTCTCTTCCTAGGAAGCTGACAGAAAACAGAACTAAGAGAAAGCTTGTTCAAGGAATTACTCTGTGAGGGTAGGAGATGGGAGAAAACAAAGGAGATATACAAATAAAAGACAATGATAAAAATTTTAAAAATAAAAATTGCAAGACGTGGCAACTAATTGGATTTGTGGGGTGAAGCAGAGTAGAAGATGAAATGGATGCTGAGGTTATGAATTTGGGAGACTGGAAGAATAATGGTGCCTTTGAAATAAGTAGAGAAATTGAAAAGAAAGGAGGAAATGGGAGGGAAAGAGAGTGAATTCAGTTTTGGAGTATAAGATGTCTCCAGAGACACCTAGTTTGAAATGTTTGATAAGCAATTAATAATAGATGATTAAGCTCAGGAAAGAATAGGGATGAATATATACATCTGAGAGACATGTGCATATGGATGAGAATTAAATTCATGGGACCTGATGAGGTTACCAAAAGAGAGAATGTGCAGGGAGAAGAGAAGAGAGCCTAAGACAAAGCCTTGGGGAACACCTATAGTTCAGAGGGAGAGGGAATGACATAGATGACGGGCTAGCAAAGGAGACTAAGAAAGAGCAGTCAAACAGGGAGAAGGAGAACCAGGAGAGAGAAGTGTCATGAAATGCAGAGAAGAGAGAGTATCCAGGAGAGGTGGTCAACAGTGTCATAGGTAGAGAAAGAAGAGGCCTGAGAACAGACCATCAGATCAAGCAATTAAGAACTTTTGGAGAGAGCAACTTCAGGTGAGTGATGAGATCACAGGACAGACAGCAAAAGCTTGAGTAGTGAGTAAGAAGAGAGAAAGTGGGGGCAGGAAGTGTAGATAGCTTTTTCCAGGTATTTGACTGAGAAAGGAAGGAAAATATAGGATGACAGTTTGAGGGGGTGGTGTATTTGCAACCACACTAGCACACAGGGTGGGCTGCTAGCACAGGTTCTTTGATCTGCTTTTCTAAAGGAAAGATAACTTCAAAGGGGTCAACAATCTTACTTTAATTAAACAATGCAGAAAGATAAGTAGAAAGAAGTGAGTATTCAAGAAAGAATCCAATAGTCAGGGCTTCAGCTGTCTAAACAGTGCAATAGATACCTAATCACCAGACTAGGGAGCACCAACATCTGGGTTTAGGCACAGTGGGGAAGAGGGAGGCTCTTAACAATGGCAAAATAGAATCTCATCTGGCCAAATCACAAAGAAACATTCTTCCCATGAGTGAGCCCTAAAGTAAAATACCAACCTCCCAATATATATAGTTTTCAACTAATAGGCTCAGAGCCAGAAGGCATCACGACCCACATGACTCAGTGCCTAATTGACTCAGTGCCAAAAGGTGTGAAAGCCTTCCTGAAAGCAAGCCTCCTTCTAAGTAAGCTTCCCCCTAAGCAAGCTTCTCTTTAGACAAGTTCCTCCCCCAAGGCAATAAAAATTAAAATCTCCCTGAATCACCTGATGGGCTCTATGTGACTCAGGGTGTGTCACAGCTGTGAACTAGGCCAGAGCCCAAAGCAGCAAGACATCCACGATTGAACCTGAGAACATAGCCTATGTTCCAAGGGAAAAAGGAACACATGTAGTCACACAGCCCTAATAACGAACAAGGAAGATCTTATATTCCATTAACCCTACGGGGGCAGGCCCTGCTGATAATTTTTCAAGGATAGGGAAGATCTGGGCATATTTGAAGAAAGTAGGGAAGAACCAGTAAATAGGAAGAGGGTGAAGATTTGAGCATGTAATCTGTTGGAGAAGATGGAAAGGGATGAGATCAAACACACATGTAGGAGGGTTTCCCTTGGCAAGGAAAAATTTCACATCCTTGTCAGAGACTGGAGAAAAGGAAAAGGGAATGAGAAATGATATTAGGGGGCTTCAAGATGAAGAAAATGAGAGAGAGATTGTGTCAAATGGCTTCAATTTTCCCCGTAAAGTTAAAAGGCAAGGCTCTCAACTGAAGAGGACATGAGGTGAGTATGAGGGATAAAGAGAAGGGAGGAGGGAAGAGAACACTTGATTTACTTACCAAGGTGGAAGAGATGGTAGCCAAAGGCAATACCAGTTTGGAATACAAATTCACTTGCAAAATTTTACAAAGCATTATGAATAATTATAATTAATATTGATCGCCTCATAAAGCAGAGAAAAAATAGTGGAAGGCAAAACCAATTTAAAGAAAACTTGGTAAAGGATGTAACTGAGCAAAATTAGCCTGAGAGTGTTTCAGGTTAAAATAGTAATGGGATAATGAATAGAAGAAAAGTAGAAAAGATCTATAAACATCTTTATAACAAACCATTTTCACTATCAGAACAGTAAAGCCACCATGCTACACTCAAGCATTACAGTTGTGGATGTGCTTACACAGGAGGCAGAAATGGCACTAAAGGGAATGAAGATGGGGAAAAGTGCCAGATTAGACCAATGTATAAAGGAAAGATTTGTGCAGGAGGGTAACAATGGCATACAAAAACACTCATAAAATATTAATACTATAAAAGGTGACCACGTAAATACCAAGCTATAGTCTATTTTTCTATCTATACAAAATCTTTATGGTACTCATCTACATACAAATCAAAGGCGTCCTTGATAAGCATAACAGTAGAGAAAAGACAGGCTTTAGCAAATAATTCTACAATGAACCACATCTTTTCCATTTGGCATTTGGCTGGAAGATATACAGAGAATACAAAATCCCACTGAGTTTATTGTTTGATTATGATAAAACCTTTTGATTGGGTAGAACATTAAAGGCTCTTTTCCAATAAGGCATCTCTCATCTACACATCAAAATCACTCAAGATTCTTTAGATGATGTAGCAACAAAAACAACCCAATTCAATGAAAAAAAGGAGATGCTTGCTTAAGAAATGTGCTCACCAAAACAGATCCAGCACAAAATTTTTATGACTAGTGAGGTACTACAAGTCCTAGAACACTGCAGAACCTCCTGGAAGAAATCTGTAACAAACAAGTTTAGGCTGACCATCTATATAGAAAATTCCAAGTGAATGAATGTCTATTGCATAATCATATGTAGTTAGATGGACAACCTATAGAACTTGTCCATCAGTGTGCATATCTCAAATAAACAGTAGAAATAAACAATAATTTGGACCCAGAATTAAACAGGAGGAAAACAAAGGATTAGATTGTCTTCAGGAAATTGCAAATGCTCTTTTAACAGCCTCAAACTTCTCCCACAAGCAAAGGTCCATCATTTTTAGTACAAATATTCTACCAGTGTTCTTGTATGGTTGTGAGACATAGAATACCAGTTTCAAAGCATTAAACATTAATATTACGTAGAAAGCAATGGACAGGCACACAATGAATAAAAACAGACTGCAAAATATTTGGAGCCTTGAAGAAGATCAGGAACAAAAGATGCCATTAAGGGAAAAAATGAGTTGATCATATAATGAAGCCAATGACAGGTGAACAAGCCCAGTACCCCACTAGTATCTTCATGATGTCAGAAAAAAGTAAGCAAGACTTCCAGAATACTGGACTTTTGCCCCATGGCAAACTTATAGGAGGGTACAGATAAGAGTTGAGAAGAATGGGTGACCATGAATGGCTTGCAATGTGCATCACTGAGGGGAGCATACAAATCACTAAGACCACAGACCCATTGGAGTATGAGAATATTTGGCTCATCCTGATGATGCACTGCAATACACTTAAAAAATCTTAGGTCAACTTCTGGTGCCAACATGGTGGAGGAAAAAAGGAACCCCCCTGAAGCCCTCAAAGATTCTCCTCCAAACAACTAGAAAACTGCCTCATAATTAATCTAGGAGCAGGGAAGCTGCTTACCAACCACATAGGAAAGGCCTGTCTCACTGGGGTGGGAGGGGAGCAAGATCCAAGAGGAACAGCAGCAGCCAGTCTCATAGCAGGGTCTTGCAGAAAGGCTTCAAGCTTCAGAACACACCATTAAAACCCCATCCTCCTGCAAACGAGCAGACCCCTAGGCTAGCGAATAGTTTATGCTGTGTAGCAAGGTCCTTTCCCAGTGACCTCACCCCTAGCACAAGCCAACAACAAGGCCTTGACCCCACTGCTGACCAGTAATGAAGCCCCTCCCATGGCTGGCCAACAGTGAGACCCTGCCTCTGGGATCTACCAGCAGGGAGACCCTGTTTCCAAAGCAAACCAGCAGCAAGGATCTACCCCTGGAGCAGGCCAGCTGCTAAACCCCAAACCCAGGGAAGGCCAACAGGGAAGCTCCCCGCACCAATACAAGCCAAAAGGGAAGCCTACCCTCCAGAGGAAACAAGTAGCTAAGCCCTGAAGTCCAGTGAAAACCAGCCGTAAGGCCCACAGCCCCAGCACAAAAACCTTGGGACAGTGCAGGACCAGAGCCCAACTCTCACATAAAAACACCAAGTCACCAAAAAAAAAAAGAGTCAATGGCACTGGAGAAAGATATATAACAATTTACCAAGGAAAATAACTCCCTAAAATACAGAATTGGCCAAAAGGAAAAGGAAGTACAAAAGTTCACTGACAAAAATAATTCCTTAAAACTTAGAATTGAACAAGTGGAAACTGCTGACTCTATGAGACATTAAGATATGATAAAATGAAATTTAAAAAGTAAAAAAATAGAAGAAAATGTGAAATTTCTCACTGGAAAAACAACTAACCTAGAAATAGATACAGGAAGGATAATATAAGAATTATTGGACTACCTGAAAGTTATGATAAAAAAAAAAGCCTAGACAACATCTTTTAAGAAATTATCAAAGAAAATTGCCCTAATATATTAGAACCAGAAAGCAAAATCAAAATTGAAAGAACCCACCAATCACCACCTGAAAGAGATCCCAAAATAGAAACTCCCAGGAAAATCATAGCCAAATTTCAGAGCTCACAGATCAAGAAGAAAGTATTTCAAGCTGCCAAAAAGAAACAATTCAAATATCATGGAGCTACAATCAGTATTATACAGGATTTGGCAGCTTCCACATCAAAGAAACAGAGGGCTTGAAATATGATATACAAGATGGCAAAGGAGTTAGGATTGCAACCAAGAATTACCTAACCAGCAAAATGAATATAATCCTTCAAGGGGAAAATATACATTTAACAAAATAGAAGACTTTCAGAATGTTTAATTAAAAGACTAGGGCTGAATAAAAAAAACATGACCTCCAAATAAAAGACTCAAGAGAAACATAAAAAGGTAAAAAAAGAAAAAAGAAAGAGAAAACATAAGAAATTCAATAAGGTTAAACTGTTTATATTTCTGTATGGCAAGATAGTATTTGTAACTCTTAATAACTTTATTACTATAATAGCAATTAGAAGGAGTATATGCAGACAGATGGTATGGATATAAAGTGACTTTGATGGAATGCTACTCCCCCCCCAAAAAAAAACCAAAAAATAAAAACAAAAAAAGGGGTGAGATAGAAAATTGACCTAGAAGAAAAAGGAGGAGGGAGATTGAATGTGGTAAATTATTCCACATAAAAGAGGCATGAAAAAGCTATTATAATGGAGGGGAAGAGAAGGGTGGCATGGAGGGGTGGCAGGTAAACCTTAAATCAGCTCTCATCAAAATTGACTCAAAGAGTCATACATACTCAGTGGGATATAGAAATCTATCTTACCCTATAAAGGAGTAAAAAGGGAGGGAATAATAGAAGGAGGAGGGGGGACTGATAAAAGGAAGGGTATATTGAGGAAGACAGTGATCAGAATTAAAACACTTGAGGAGGTAAAGAGTGAGGGGTAAGAGAAGGGGAAATAAACAAATGAAAAATAGCATGGAGAGACATATACAGTGAGTTATCATAACTATAAATGTGAATGGGATGTTCTCACACATAAAATGGAAGCAGACAGTATAATGGATTAAAAACCAGAATCCTACAATATGTTACTTACAAGAAAAACATTTGAAGTAGATACACACAGTGTAAAGGCAAGAGACTGCAACAGAATCTATTATGCTTTTGCTGAAGCAAAGAATGTAGGGTAACAATAATGATCACAGGCACAGCAAAAGCAAGAGTTGACTTAATTTAAAAAGATAAAAAAGGAAACTATATCTTGCTGAAAGGTACTATAAACAATGAAGTCATATCAATACTAAACATATATGAACTAAAAGGTACTGCAACTAAATTTTTGAAGGAGAAGTTGAATGAGCTACAGAAGGAAACAGATGATAAAACTAGACTAGGAGGGGACCTTAACTTTCTCCTCTCAGAACTAGATAAGTCTAACCAAAAAATAAACAAGAAAGAAGTTAAGGAGGTGAATAAAATTCTGGAAAAGTTAGATATGATAGATTTCTGGAGAAAACTGAATGGGAATGGAAAGGAATATATCTTTTTCAGCAGTACATGGCACCTACACAAAAAATGACCATGTATTAGAACATAAAAACCTCACAACCAAATGCAGAAAAGGAGAAATAGTAAGTGCATCCCTTTCAGATCATAATACAATAAAAATTACATTCAATAATGGACAATGGAAAGAGAGATTAAAAATTAATTGGGAATTAAATAATCTAATCCTAAAAAACAAGTGGGTCAAAGAACAAATCATAGAAACAATCGATAATTTCATTAAAGAAAAAGACAACAATGAGACAACATACCAAAATTTATGTGATGCAGCCAAAGTGGTGCTTAAGGAAAAATTTGTGCCTCAATTGCTTACATCAATAATATAAAGAAAAAGTAGACAAATTAATTGGGCATCTTAAAAAAAAAAACTAGGAAGAGAACAAATTTAAAATCCCCAATTAAACATCAAATTGGAAATCCTGAAAATCAAAGGACAGATTAATAAAATTGAAAGTAAGAAAACCATTGCACTAATAAATAAAACTAGAATCTGGTTTTGTGAAAAAAACAAACTATAAAATAAATAAATCATTGACTGATTTTAAAAAGGTAAGAAGAAAACTAAATTACTAGTATCAAAAATGAAAAGGGTGAACTCTCCCCCAGTGAAGCAGAAATTAAGACAATTATTAGGAGCTATCTTGCTCAATTATATGCCAATAAATTTGACAATCTATATTAAATGGATGAATATCTACAAAATATAAATCACCCTAATTGACAGAAGAAACAAAATACTTAAATAACAATCTAAGAAATCTTAAAAAAAAAAAACTTGAACAAGCAATCAATAAACTTCCTAAGAAACAAATCCCCAGGACCAGATGGATTCACAAGAGAATTCTACCAAACATTTAAAGAACAAACAATTCCAATACTGTATAAACTATTTGGAAAAATAGGCAAAGAAGGAATCCTACCAAATTCCTTTTATGACACAAATATGGTGCTGATACTCAACTCAGAAAGAGCTAAAACAGAGGAAGAAAATTGTAGACCAATTTCCCTAATGAATATTGCTGCAAAAAATTTTTAATAAAATACTAGCAAAGCAATTGCAGCAATTTATCACAAGAATTATATACTGTGACTAGAGAGATTTGTACCAAGAATGCAGGGCTGTTTCAATATTTGGAAAACTATCAGCATAACTGACCATATCAATAACAAAACCAACAGAAATCATGATTACTTCAATAAATTCAGAAAAAGCCTTTGACAAAATACAGTACCCATTCCTATTAAACACACTAGAGCATAAAATAAATGGAACTTAATTTAAAAAATAAGTAATATTTATCTAAAACCATCATCAAGCATTATCTGTAATAGGGATAAACTAGAAGCCTTCCCAATACAATCAAGGATGAAGCAAGGATGCCCATTCTCACCTCTATTGTTTAATATTGTACTAGAAACGTTAGCTATAGGAATAAGAGAAGAAAAAGAAATTAAAGGAATTAGAATAGGCAATGAGGAAACATAATGATCACTCTCTGCAAATTATATGATCTTATACTTAGAAAATCCTAGAGAATCAACTTTAAAAAATTCTTTAAATAATTAACTGTAGCAAAGTTGCTGGGTACAAAAACCTATATAAATCATCAGTATGTCTATATTGCCAACAAAGTACATCAGCACAAGATAGAAAGAGAAATTCCAGTTAAATATTGTCTTGAATCATTGTATTACTGAGAATAACTAAGCCATTCATTGTTCTTCATTGAACAATATTGCTTATACTATGTACAATGTTCTCCCGGTTCTGTTCACTTCACTACAAATCAGTTCATGTAAGTCTTTCCAGATTTTTCTGAAATCACCCTGCTTGTCATTTCTTATAGCACAATAATATTCCATTATAATCACATACCATGGCACAATATAAAATAGACAATATAAAATACTTGGGAGTCTACCTGTCCAGACAAACCCAGGAGCTATATGAACACAAGTATAAAACACTTTTCACACAAATAAAGTCAGATCCAAACAATTAGAAAAACGTTCATTGCTCATGGGTAGATCAAGCCAATATAATAAAAATTACAATTCTACGGAAATTAATCTATTTATTCAATGCAATACCAAACTATCAAAAATTATTTTATAAAGCTAGAAAAAATAATAACAAAATTCATCTAGAAGAGCAAAAGCTCAAGGATATCGAGGGAATTAGAGGGAAAAAATGCAAAAGAAGGTGGTGTAGCCATTCCAAATCCCAAACAGTATTATAAAATGATAATTATTAAAAAAAACAAAACTATTTGGTACTGGCTAAGAAATAGAGTGGTGGATCAGTGGAATAGAATAGGTATGAATTACATTATAGTAAATGATCATAATAATCTAACATATGATAAGCCAAAAGATCTAAGATTCAGGAACAAAAACTCATTATTTGACAAAAACTGCTGGGAAAACTGGAAAACAGCATGGCAGAAACTAGATATAGACCAACATCTCCCACCATATACCAAGATTAAGTGAAAATGGGTAAGGGTGACACCATAAGCAAATTAAGAAAGCATGGAATAGTTTATCTGTCAGGTTTATGGATAAGGGAAGAATTTAGAACAAAAGAAGATAAAGAGAGCATTACAAAATGTAAAATAGATCATTTTAATTATATAAAATTTAAAAGTTTTTACACAAACAAAACCAAGGCAAACAAAATTATAAGGAAAACAAAACTAGGGGAAAATTTTTTGCAACAAGTATTTATGATAAAGGACTCATTTCTCAAATATATTTATTGATAAATAGTCAAAGGATCTATAGTCATATGAAAAAATGCTCTAAATCTCTATTGATCAGAGAAAAGCAAATTAAAACAACTCTGAGGTACCACCTCAGACCTATCAGAGTGGCTAATGTGACAAAAAAGGAAAATGTTGGATGTTGGAGAGGATGGGAGAAAATGGGAACACTAATGTACTGTTGGTGGAGTTGTGAAATGATTCAACCATTCTGGAGAGCAATTTGGAACTACTCCCAAAGGATTATAAAACAATGCATACTCTTTGATCCAGCAATACCACTGCTAGGTCTATGTTCTAAAAATAAACCAAAAAAAGGGGAAAGGACCTATTTGTACAAAAATATTTATAGCAGCTCTTTTTGTGGTGGCTGAGAATTGGAAACCAAAGGTATGCCCATCAATTGGGGAATGATTAACAAGTCATGGTATGTGATTATAATGGAATATTATTGTGCTATAAGAAATGGTAAGCAAGATGATTTCAGATAAATTTGGAAAGACTTGAACTGATTTGTAGTGAAGTGAACAGAACCAAGAGAACATTGTACATAGTATAAGCAATATTGTTCAATGAAGAATAGTGAATGGCTTAGTTATTCTCAGAAATACAATGATTCAAGATCCTGGGCAAGTCACTTAACTTCTGTTTGCCTCAGTTTCTTCATCTGTAAGATGGTGATAATGATCCCCATCACCTACCTCACAAGGTTGTTATGATGACTGAGATAATATTTGAGAAGTTCTTAGCAGGTGGCTAGGTGGTGCAGTGAATAGAGCACTGGCTCTGGAGTCAGGAGGACCTGAGTTAAAAATCCAGCCTCAGACACTTAACCCTTACTAGCCATGTGACCTTGGGCAAGTCACTTAACCCGAGTTGCCCTGTCTTCCCCCCTCCAAAAAGGAAAGAAAAAAAGGCAATCCCAGAAGGGCTAATGGTGAAGCACTCTATCAGCCTCTAGAGAAAGAACTGATATCAACTGAATACAGACTGAAGCAGGCTATTTTTCACTTTCTTTCTTTCATTTTTCTTCTTTTATTTGAGTCTTCCACTAATATGAAAGTATTTTACATAATGCCACATGTATAACCTATATCTGATTGCTGACCATCTCAGGGAGGGGAAAGGACATGGGAAGAGGGGATGGAAACCACATGGAACTCAAAACTTTAAATAAAAATGTTTAAAATTTTTTTTTAATTAAGAGAAATGGTTATTACAACTGCTCCATTAATTTCCAGGACTAGTATTCTCTTCCCCAAGTGGCAATACAATGTCAACTCTTTGAAAACTTTTCATTGGAATAAAAAGGAGATACATCACATTTGATTGACTATGCCATTCACCGCTGTGATTGGCTTTCTTTTCACTAGGATGCATTTCAGTCTCTAGTTTATCTTTTTATGAACTCCTGTAAAGGTAATGGTAATTTGAAGAGCTTCTCTGCTCCTTAATAGGCCAAATGTAATCACAAGGAGCCTGTGATGGGAGGAGTTTGCTGAATAGGTGGAGTAGGAAGGGTGGAGCAGAGCTGAGAGGAAGCTGGAAGTCAGAGCAATTAGTACTTAGGGAGAGAGAGGATGCAGGCAAGGAGACAGCTAGATTGTGACTGTTTGTGGGAAGGCCTGAGCAGAGGGAAGGCTTTGGGATGGTGTTGCTTCCTGCAGTGATAAGGTGTATTAACTTCTTTGTTGCTGTGATGGATTCGGTTTTCTGGTGTTGGGATTTGGCTTTCTGGTGTCTGAATAAATGTTTTGCCTCTGTCTTCTATATGGAATCTGTTACATTTTGTAATTCAGAACTATGCCCGCATAGTCGCTGACAGTGCTGTGAATACTGCCTTGGTGATACAACCCCCTTGGGACACTTTCATCTCATTAAAATAAAGATTTCTAAAGTTTTAAAAAAAAAGCCTTAGGTCTTTTTTAGATAAACTGTATCTAGCCATCTCATACTTGTGCAGTTGACTTTTTGTACCCAAGTTACATTTAGCTCTATTACACTTCACACCTTATTAGATTCAACACCTCATTTTTGTCAGTTGAGATCTTTTTGGATCCTGATTCTGTCATTCAAGGTGTTATCTTTCCCTCCCAGTTTTGTGTTACCTGAAAATCCGATAGGCGTGTCAGCTATATCTCTTTGTAAGAGCAGCCCCCCTCTTACTCTGGGCTGCCTTTCCTCCACTGCACAGAAAGGAAAGGGTTTGGGCTGCTGTCGGGGCTCAAGAGAAGAAGTATGCAGTGCAAACAGAAGTGACCAAATGTGATAGAAGGTTAAGGTCAGAGAAGTTCCCAAGGTCAGTGAGAGGCCAGAGCAGACATATGATGGCACGCTTTTCCTTGCTGGTGCTACAGCTGAGGCCACTCATTTTTTTCCTAGCTATGGCAAGAAGCCGTCTGAGTCCCTGTCAGTGACAAGACACTAATTACAAAAGCTTTAGTTCCCACCAAATCCCAAGTCCCTGTCCCTAGCTAGCTGTGAAGGAAGACCCAAGTCCTAAGTCCAGAGTTTCTAAGTCTTCACCTAATGATTAGCCCTACTGGAGGCTGAGGCAAGAATGGGCTGGCTTGTCCCGTCTACATCTCTTTGCCTATTTGCAGGAGAAGCAGCAGCAGGTAAGCAAACGGACCTGGAAGTCCTCAGTTCTAAGCAGCCAATATACCATCTTCATTTTACAGCATGTGTGTGTGTGTGTGTGTGTGTCTATGTCTCTGTCTGTCTATATCCATCTATCCCCACATACACATTTGTACGTGTATACTCATACATACATATACAGCTATGTGTACACATGCATTTATGATATTTATGGTTATTATTTATTATTTTATTGATTACATTGATTCTATACAAAAGGAAAACCTGGTGTCCAAACATGTGCTTTTACAAGTCACTAATAAAAAAATTTTAAATAGCAGAAGTCCTACAACAAAAATCCTTGGGCACTTTAATAGAGATCTCCTTCCAGGCTGACATTTAGCTATTAATGAATACTCTTCAGATATTTAACCAGTTTTGTAGCTACCTAAACATACTCTTGTCTAGACCACATCATTCCATCTTATCCACAAGAATAGCACAAAAAACTATGTCAAATGCTTTGCTAAAATCTAGGTAAACACTGTCTATAGCAGTCTCCTAACCCAGTAACCCTGTCATAAAAAGAAATTACACTGGTCTTTTTTTTTTTGAGGAGGAAAGGTAGGGCAATTGGGTTTAAGTGACTTGCCCAAGGTCACATGGCTAGTTTGTGTGTGTGTGTGTGTCTGTGCCTGTGTGTGTGTGTTGTGTCTGAATCCGGATTTGAACTCATGTCCTCCTGACTCCAGGGCTGGTGCTCTATTCACTGTGCCACCCAGCTGCCCCTAGGTTGGTCTTTCTTGACCTATTTTTAATTCAACCTTATCAGCTTTTAGAAATCACCACTTTCATTTCTAAATGTTCACAAATCATCCTTTCATACAATCTAAAATTTAACCAGGAATAAAAGTTAAGCCCTGAGTTCTTGTTATAAAAGACAACAAATGGTCCAAAAACAATTTTTATTTAGCTTTGAAGTGAATGATGTGATTTTAACAGCACAATTACCTTCCTAAATAGTCATGCTTAGACTTAAATTAAAAATTAGTTCAGTTGCCATTCACTGCAATAGGTTTGTTGAGTAGGTATCAAATGTTTCAATGGCCCAAAAATATGCTGAGTAGCAGGAAGAAGATCAGCCTAGAACTAAGGATTTCAACTACAAAGTAGGTGGTAGAACAGACTGTTATTTGTGTTTGTCTGTATCAGTGGTTCTCAACCTGTGGGTGATGTTCAATTTGTAACAATGAAAATACTTCCTGCATATCAGATATTTACATTACGATTCATAACAGTAGCAAAATTACAGTTATGAAGTAGCAACGAAAATAATGTTATTGGTGGGGATCACCACAACATGAGGAACTGTATTAAAGGGTCACAGCATTAGGAAGGTTGAGAACCACTGGTCTATATACACTGAAATGACACTGTTACGTTAATAGCTGAAAATAGTTAATAGTTGAAATAGGTAATAGTCAGAAATAACATTAGACTCCCCCAACCTGATCCTACAGCTAAGCTAATCATAAAACAATTGTTTTAAGCGTTTTTGTTCATTGGAGGTTGTAACAAAACCCAACAATATTTCCCAACTTCTCTCCAAAAAAGGACTGGCCAGAGAATTTTCACATACACACACAAATGGAGTTTGCTCAAATGCTCTACATTTATGCCACTACCAGGGCAGAACATGTGTTGAGAGAGCAGCCCAACTCTTTTTTTTACTCACCACTTCAAACAGGCAGGATTTCAGGCAGGATTTTCCAAAGAACTTGAGGTACTTATTGGCTTCTTTCCAAAGAACCTATTAAATAACAGGCTGTGAGACAGGAAGAAGAACATCACACAGGTAAAAATGAACAAGGCCAGGGCCCTCTGGAAATCCAGGACACAAGCAGCCAACAAGAAGGCAGCATGAGCCAGTAAGAGGGGAAATGGGAAGAGTCAGGGACTCAAAGAAGGCAACTATAACCCCTGGCCTGATTGGTCCTCTTTTATCTGACAGAGGCCACCTACTTGCTGGAAGACAATGAATATGTGTGGGGAGAAAGACTAATAGTCTCTGAAAGATGTGACTGCTCAGGCAGATGCCAGAATAGCCATTACCCTCCTAGGAGACTCCCCCAGTTCACCAAGGAGACACGTACAAAGAAACCTTCTGCGGATTTATGCAAGAATTAAACAGAATAAAAACAGGGAACACATAAAAAATTAAATCCTAAGTTAGAGAAAACATGAAATGTTTGTAAAGAGTCAATTAATTTACTTCTCTTCAGTTATTTTATTTGAAGCAATAGTTTAGAAGATGATGTGTGAAAGAAATACACGGAGGGACCTTAACTTTTAGGATACAGAAGCTACTGCCTCTTGAGGAGGACTCCATGAGAACCTACCTGAAGGGTTGGAGAAGTTTATTTATTACAAAATGTATATGCTTCAACAAAACAGTGTGAGAGATAGCCATGTACTTATTTAAGGGAATTTGACTGAAGGGTCTCCTCTGAAGTACAATTTCCAGAACGCCAGTCAGTTCTTGAACCTCTATTACACTAGGGTTATATGCAAGATGCTAACTGACTTCTTTTTAAGGACAATGGAGGAAGGGGGCTAATGTAGAGATTTTTCAAGTTATACTACAATGGCAATAAGAAAGGAAAACCACAGGGGAATCCCAAATGTACAGGAGGTGACAATCCTGAGTAAGACGAAACCCATGATTTCTGGTCATTGTCACAATCCCTTATTTGAACAAATAGTTTTAAAACAGCTAACCATGGCTTTGCCTTCCAAAGTCCCAGATAAAACACCCAGAATCAAAAGACAGTGGTGGCAGTAAGAGGTGCTTTGGAGAGATAATTCTGCCAGTGCGTGACACACTTCATTGGTACTGCTTTGCTTGTAGCAAGTATTCAATAAATGTTGGTTGTTCAGTTCTTTTGTTGGTTTAAGCCTTCTTTGTGAGTGGTTAGGGCCCAAAATAATAGAGATCTTCAGAAAAGGCCAGAAGAATGCCTTAGAGTGAGTCTAAGAGCAGAGAATATAAAATTTCAGTGACTTTTCAGAAAGATAGGTTAGAATTGGGAGATCTCAGTAGGCTTTTCCTTCATCAATCATGAATCCATCAAGGTAGGCCTGTAGAAGAAGGTCCTGGAAACTTCAACAAAGGGATCTCAAGGCAGAATAAAGCTGGAAGGAGTATCTGTGAGAAATTACCCTTGCCCCTGAGGATAGCTGAGACTGCTGGTGTTTTCAATCTCTAATTTTTCTGCATTTTGGAAGTACTACATTCAGTGTTTCACCTATACACATCAATCCCAGCAGAATCCACCAAAACTACTGGACATAAACTTTGCAGAAATGTTTTACCTTGGAGAAAGACTTCAGGCTCCTCCTGAGAAGAATGTGAAATGCACAATGTAGAAACAACCCTGGCCCTGGGTAAGTCAAAAGGACCATACTCATTAAGCAACATATCAGAGTATTCTCCATCTGAGTCTGGACCCAACAGCATCCCAGCTAATCCAAGTACATTAAAAGGTACAATTAAGGGTTGATTGTTTTAGGAAAACAACTGGTTTTGTTTATCCTTCTGTCACTTAAAGATACCAAATAGTCAACTCCCACTTTCTGAAAGGTATCATTTTATTATTATTATTTTTTTAAGATTGAGAGTCTCCATCTTACCCAAGCTATAGGGGGTACTCACAAGCCAAACCCACTACTGAGTCAAACGGGAACTTGACCTTTTCTGTTTCTGATCTGGGATAGTTCACCCCTCCTTAGAAAATTTGGTCACCATTGCTGCTGAATTTAATATGGACTCTGGATTGGCACAGCCCTTTGCAGCTCAGAACTGCTTTGCTCAACAGGTTTGCTAACCTCGGCCTCCTCAGGAGCTGATGGAATTACACATGTGGGTTGACATGAGGGGCTAGTATATATAGTCTCTTTTTTCCTCCAAGAGCCATTTCATCACCTTCAACAGGTATATAGCTCACATTTCTTGTTGTCTTCTCCAGATTGTTGCTTGTGTGAGAAAAGCTTAAGATTGAGTTTTATTGGAGGAAGACAGAGGCAGAGCTCAAAGCTAAGACACCTGAGTGTAGAGAATATAGTCCAAACTGATCTTACTTCTTACCTAAAGCTTTTTTGGGGGAAATGCATAATTTTTTTTAATGGAAAAATATTTCAATGCTGGATTTTGGAGGCAATCAATCTCTACAGAGCCTCTGAAGCTTTGCCGCCATCTTGTGGAAATAATCTCCCTGATTCTAAGCCTGCCAGAAACCAGAACTTTTCTCTAATGCCTCTTCTTCCTTTGACTTCCCCTTTTATCAAAGAGAAGAAATGAAATCTTAAAGAAATCTCATACCTCCACAAAAAGAGAGGCCAAATCTCCTCATCTTCCAGATGATTCCCTTGTACTTTAGTCAATGTAGTTCCCTCTGTATTTTGTTTTTCCTCCTATATTGACAGGCATTACTGTTGTTAGGCTTTCAAAGAAAAAGATGTTAAATAAATTTAGTAATTTGAAAGAGATTACTGGGAGATTTGAGGGCAGAATGCCATCATTCTATTTGGGGATGCTGGAACTTCCTGCCTCCTCCCCCTTTATTTCTACCCCTCTGTCATTTTATGTGCCTATAGAGTTATTTCTGAATTTCTTCTATATAGCTTTAAATGAAAGATAATGTCATATTAACAGGATGGGAAATCTAGAAGGAAAGTGCTGCTTCTGGACAGCATTGGCATCGGTACACAGAGCCACGTGGGCAATAAATGCAAAGTTACCATCAGCTCCAAGGCTAGATTCTCCATGAAAATGAAAGAAATAGGCTCTCTTTCTCTCTTCTTCTCTTCCATCTTCTACTTTTTCCAACTAAAAATAAAATTTTTAAAAATCCAAGGTTGAGTGATGATCAAAAAAGTTATTAAGCAGCAAATCATGTATATTATACAAGTCACTCTAAAACAAAAATGCTTCTGTCCACAAAGAAACTACAGTTTAAGGTCAGAAAACAAGTATTTATCAAGCACCTTCTATGGTCCAGGTACACAGAAAGTATATGAAGACAAAAACCAAACAGTCCCCCTAAATGAGCTTACATTCTACTGAGGAAAACAAAATATGTCCATTCAAGTGAAATATGTATATATATGTGCATGTATGTATATATATACACATATATACATGCACATACATATATAAATATACATATATATGAATATATATGCATATATATAAACACACACCAAAAAAGAAACTAAATACAAGGCAATTTGGGGGAGTGGGGTCAGCACTCGTAGCTAAGGGGGAGCAGTACTTACTACTTGTGTAGAAAATAGCACTGACCTTCGAGGGAAGCTAAGGATTCTAAAATGTCCCATGCATACCTCAAATTCAACATGTGCAAAACGAAATTCATTATTTTACATCCAAACCCATTCTTCTTTAGAACTTTTTTATTTCTGATGAGGGCATCGCTATCTTTCCAGTCACCCAAGGCCACAATTTTTGATTCACCTTTCATTATTTATCCTCACTAACCCCACATACCTAATCAGTTGCTAAGACATTGATTCTATCTGACCACCTCTCTCGTATCTGTTGCCTTCTCTCTACTAGGGCTACCATTCTACTTTGGGTTCTTGTATCAAGTCATATGCAAAACTACTTCATCTGCTTCTGGATGACCACGCATTTTAGCTCAGAGCTTAAGAACTTTAGGAATAACAAAGCCTCTGGATGTTTCCAGCAGGCCATGTGAGATTCAGTACTAAAGGCTGCTTCGAGGGTCACAAATCTATTTACTGTCATTGAGCAGGGAGAGCCAATGATTTTGTGGGTTTTCTAAAATGAGTGACCTTACATGAGTCAGTCATCTTTTCTCTTCTCTTCCCAGCTGCAGATCATGTCAGGTTTATTCAAGGCTATCCCGGAGGGGCAGGGAAACGTGGTCATCTTACCTCCTACCCTGTCAAAAATGGTGGCTGCTCCTATAAGGGAACTGGAGTAGCTACCTGACTAGGCAAGCTGTGACTGGGCTTTTTATTTGCCTCTTCTGTTTGTTCTTTCCTAAATATAGATGACTGAAAAGCAATCCTCAGGTGTCCAGTTTGGTTGCAACCTTGTGTGTGATCCTGAGTCCCTCAGCCAGGGCTGGCTGCACTTCAGAAATCCCCAACAACTCCTCCAGAACTCTTCAATATGATTACTAGCTAGAGGATGGATTTAGCCCCTGGCTTTCAATGAAGAGACCAGATGAAATATAAAGATGCCTATTCAGCATTATATAATCCTGAAAACTGCTTTTTATTCCAATGTTTAAGTCTCAACTTCCTATGTGAGTATAACAGTAGTTATAGGTCACTATCCTGTTTTAAGTTTGGGGGAATTTTTTTGTCAAGCATTTCTTTAGTGTTTATGAAATATTTATCTCTTACCTAATTTATAATTGTGTATGGGGTGCCTTTCTATTCCCCACTTGGGGTGAGCCTAGACATAAGCCCAACCTAAAATACAAGTAATTTTTCTGTGGGGTCCTTGGATGGGGGCATAATAAGGCAGAATGCAAGAAAAGGAGTCTGACCCTTCTTTGATGGGGTCAAGATCCTGCAGGACCAAACCTGATTGATCTACCAAGTTCATCTGTCCAGAGCAGAGGGAGTCTCAGTAGAAAGGGAGAAAGTGCAAAAACCCAGTCCCTTGGGAATGACACTGGGTTTTATTGAGAAAAAAAAAAGCCTTCTAATTGGTCTCCTTTGCAACAATTCTCTCTCCTTTCTAAGCCAACTTCCACACAGCTACCAAAGTGATTTTCCTAAGGAACTACAGCTACCCTGTCCTCTGGGACTACAACTACTGAAGACTCAGGGGAAAAAAATATGATCAGTTTCAAAGTACTTGGTGCTATTAAATAGCTCAATATCAGAAACAAATATGGTTTGGGCTTTCCAAATGACATTAAAGATGTCTGTTCATCAGCCTTATCTCTCTTCCATAATCCTGTCAAACTGGATGACTTGTCATGTAGACCACCAAGAATTTACTCTGTCCTGCTAAGGACAGAGGCTAAGGACAATCAAGGCTTTCTATTTACCCTGCCGCTGAACTCTCCTACACATTTCTCCCACTATTAGATTAGAAGCTCCTTGAGAGCAAAGATGATCTCATTTTTCTATTTTTCCCCAGGATTTAGCACAGTGCTTTCATTAAAAGAGCTTAAAAATGTTTTTTTTCCTTCAGTTCATTCATTCATTCATTCAAGAGGTGCAGGTTTTGGGGGTGAGAAGATAATGAATTCAGTTTGGGACATGTTGAAATTTCGATGCCTATGTGACATTCACTTTAAAATGCCCAGTAGTCCATTGTTAAGGCAGAACTGGAGTTTACGAGAGAGACTAGGGCTCATCAATACCCCGGTTATTGTAACAGTCTCCTGACAGGTCTTTGTGTCACTAATGTCTCCCTCCTCCATACTATCCTACAAAATGCTGCCAGATTACTCTTCCAAATACATATAATCATATTACTACTGTGCTCAAAAATTGTTAATGTTTCTCTTTTGACTATCATGTCAAGTTTTAACTCCTTACATGGCATATAAAACTCTCCAGAGCCCGGTGCCATCCTTCCTTCCTAGTCTTATTGCATACTTTGTGCAAACAATTCTTTACAATAAAACATTGATTCTGATAATATGCACTTTTCCTAATACAGTAACCATGAAATTACACAGAAAACACAGTATGCCAAAAAAAAAAAATTGGTAACATGCAAAATGGAGACAGCTAGGTGGCGCCATAGTGTGTAGAGAACTGGGCCTGGAGTCAGGAAGACTCATATCCCTGAGTTCAAATCAGGCCTCAGATACTTAGTAGCTGTGTGACCCTGAGCAAGTCACTTAACCCTGTGTGCCTCAGTTTCCTCATCTGTAAAATGAGCTGGACAAGGAAATAGCAGACCACTCCAGTATTTCTGCCAAGAAAATCCTGAATGGGCTCCTGAAAAGTTGAACGTGACTGAAAAATAATTGAATAATAACAACAACATAAGATATGATACACACATAAAAGAGGGGGGGGGAGATGATTGAATCAATGGAAGCAGGTGACAATGCCTAGGGCCTAGATGTAGCAAAATAAGTGAACTGAAGGATGAAGGATGGAGTCCTGAGGTAGGAGTGACAGGTGGTTCTACCATAGCAGAGAGTCTAACAGTTACTGAAGTAAACACCAAAAAGATAGTTTAGAACAGAGGTGGGTAAATCAGATAGGAATTGTATTCTGGAGTCCCATGTGGAGAGGGTACTGAAAGGGGGTTAAACACGAAGTTCTTAGGTATCCTGTGAAGGGAAAGATGGGAATAAAGCTATTTCCTTTTTAAGACTGGAGACCTAGGGAAACCCTATAACATCAGTATCATTCTCATGAGTAAATTTTACAAGTAAGAGCCAAGGAAAAGAGATACACTCAAAGTCACTGATTATCTGGCAGAGTCAGGCTACAGAGTTATGATCCAATCGTTCCGCCCTGTTATTAAGGTTTAGTCCTATTCCCATGCCCTACTTGGTAAAAGGCCTCAGGTTTATGTAGTATATCAAGATTTACAAATTGCCTTTCTCACAATTCTGAGGTGGTACTACCAATATTATGCTCATTTCACAAACATGGGAATTAATCCTTACAGAAGTAATCACTGGAATCCAAAACTTCAGTGGTACCTGTCAAAAGTCACATTTATATAATGTTAAAGTGCTTTCCTCTCAACAGCCCTATAAGGCAGGTGGTATAAATCCCAATCAGCACCACACAACAAATTCCTATCCCTATCTCTTCAATGCTGACCTGAGGCATTCACTTTTTTCTACTCCCCAGAGTTCTCTATTAATGTAACTATTTTCCCACAAATCCCTACTTATGTGCCACATTGTGGTATGGAGGGGAAGGCTCCTGGATTCTTGGAGGCCATGCTAATAGAGTGCAAGCTCTGATAGGTCTTACCAAGCTGAAAGACTTCAATTGTGGTCAGACAGTGGATTATTAGTCTTTCCTCTGAGTTGAATTACAGAGTACATGTGAAATGCCAGGCTGAATGAATCAAAAGCTGGAATTAAGAAATATCAGCAACCTCAGATATGCCAATGACACCATTCTGATGGCAGAAAGTGAAGAATTAAGAAGCTTCTTGTTGAGGATGAAAAAGGAGAGCGTAAAAGCTGACTTGAAGCTTAACATCCAAAAAACTAAAATGTTGGCAACTGGTCCCATCACTTCCTGACAAATAGAAGGAGAAGCAATATCAGATTTTATCTTCTTGGGCTCAAAGATCACTCCAGAAGGTGACTAGTCCTTTCCTTGGAAGGAAAGCTATGCCATAGCTGGACAGAATACCAAAGTAGAGAAATCACCTTGTTGACAAAGGTCCATATGGTCAAAGTTATAATTTTTCTAGCAGCAATGTAAGGCTGTGAGAACTGGACAATAAAGAAAGCTGAGCACCACAGAATGGACGTTTTTGAATTGTGTGCTTAAAGAAGACTTTTTAGAGTCCTTTGGACAGCAATTAGTCAGTAATTAAAGAAATTAATTAAGGGTATTTGGGGGCAGAGCCAAGATGGTGGCAGAGGAGCAGCTAGGTTTGGCAGCTCCCACACAGCCACCTCAAAATACCCATAAAATATGACTCTAAACAAATTTTAGGGCTCTAAAACACACACAGATATACTTTCTGCTGAAGGCAGCTCGGCTGGGAGGGATCATCTCAGTGCTGGGAGCCGAAACCAGCCCAGCCTGAAATGGTGGTTTGGCCCTGGGGGTGGCCTGATGAGCTGAGCTGAGCCACAGCTGGAACTTCAGGAGAGCGGATCTGCGGCAGCTGTGGCAGTATCCAGAATTATCAAGCCATAAGAAAAAAAAGGACTAAGTGAAAGGTCAGTGGAACTCAGCTAAAATTGGTAGAGATAAGCCAGCCAAACTACCTTCAGGGCAAGGAAGCAGCAGAAGAGGAGGCCCTGCAGCCACTTCCACGTTGCTGCTTCAGAGCTTCCAGCCTGCAGATTGCAGGGAGGCCAAGTGATCATTCAGAGGCCAAGTGCTCTTGCGTTGAGTGGCCCGGATACGGATTGTGGTCTTGGGTGGTGGTCCTGGGGTGTGTTTTCAGTGAGCCAGAGCTGGTGGGGGCTGCAGCAGCCTCCTAAAAATGCTGGCAGCTGGGAAAACCCCAGCAATTTGGGACAGAGCTTCCCCCTCTGGAAGCAGAGTTCCACAGAGCTAAAAAATCAGTGACTGGCCAACCATGAGCAAGCATAGGAAGCAAAGTAAGAAGAGCAACCAAACTCTAGATTCCTTCTTTGGGGAAAAGAAGGATCAAAGCAGGGAATGGGAGGAAGACAACACAGTCAG
>CM053582.1:407006033-407021214 GCA_028627135.1 Pseudochirops cupreus
TATATATATATATAAAAAAAAAACACAAACATACAACCAATCTCAGTCAGTCTATAAGCATTCATTAAGAGCTTACTGTGTGCCAGATGCTGTTGTGCCAAGCACTGAGGATACAAAGAAATGCAAAAACCAGTCCCTGCCCACAGGGAGCTCACAGATTAGTAGGAGACCACATACAAACAACTATGTACAGACAAGACAGACAAAGGATAAACTGGAGATAATCTCACAGAGAAGGTACCAAGATTAAGGAGTACTGGCAAAGACTTCTTCCAGAAGGTAGGACATGAAGACAGCACACACACAGTTTTACTTTATAAGTGTTCTCTTTAGAATGTTCTAATACACCAAGAAGCAGTCTGTATTTATTTCTCAAGTATCATCATCTTCATGAAGCTTTTCCTGATTCCTCCAACTGCTAGTACCCTCCCTCAAAACTACCTTGTATTTTGTATATCTAAGTACAGAACAGCAGTTCTCAACCTGTGGATCATGACCTCTTTGGGGGTCGAACAACCCTTTCACAGGGATCACAGGACGTCGCCTAAGACCATCGGAAAACACATATTTCCGATGGTCTTAGGAACCAAGACACCACTCCTCTATCCATCTCCAGGAGGATCTGCCGACATGCGGATATGCCCACATATAAGTATTAAAGGGGTCGCGGCATTAGGAAGGTTGAGAACCACTGCTATAGAACATGTATGTATAGATTTCTGTTTTATATCTCTTACTTATCTATATATTATATATAGATATATATTTATGTATCTATATATCTATATTTATTCACTTTACATTTATGCTCTATGTATCTATGTAGTACTTGTTTTTTCCCCTGCCCCTTGAAAGTAAGGATTATTTCTTCACACCTGTGTCCCTGTTAGCTTAGTATAGTGCCTGGCCCATAGTAGGAACAAGTAGGAACAACAATGCTTGTTGATTGATTCGCTGATTATTACCGATTGGTCATAATCATGTGGCAGGGTTTTTTTCTCCCTGAGTTCAAAGTTAGACACAAATATTCTCATTTTCCAATTAGTAAAAAATAGGTAGGAGTTGTTATTATCATCCTTAATTTTTCAAATAAGGAATCCAACACCTGGAGTAATAAAATAATATTGTGAACCCTTGTATGTGATCCAGTTTGGGGCTCTCTAATCTTTATAGCCCACCAGACTCCACAAACTTTGCTCTGTGGGTTAAAAAGCCTGAATATGAAATCTAGATTAAGAATATGCTAGTGTTATTTGAAGACACAAGTTATTGTATAAATACACTTATAACCTTACTATCTCAAGTGAAGGATTCAGAGTCAGAAGGGACTTTACAGGTAATTCCACTTGACTGTGACCCTCAAAGAATTCTAGTGGAAGCTGCTTTTTCAGCACATTAATAATACTGTTATTACCTTCATGTAGAAGACAGAGGACTCCCTCTAGTGTCTAAATGCCCATTAGGTTCTTTTTCTATATTTAAATCCTAATCCCTGCCCAGAATAATTTTTTTATGGTTAATCCAAGAAAAGATGATACTGGTGATTCATCAAGCACACTAGGTTGTTAAAATGGCTGAAATAAGGTACTAAAAATGGAATGTTTTTAGGAGGCAGAATGGATTCTTAATCTCACTACTGATGAGGTTCCATATAAATATCTGTAGTCCTATTGGGAGTAAGCAAGGAAGGGTCAAAGACCCCTTTCATGTCTCCCTATGACTCAGAATGAAGAAAAGAGCTGGAATGTAAAGCTCTTTTAGTTTTCCATGTACGTTGGTAGGGTGTATACATGCCTTGATAAGGCTCATCCACCAATAGTTTACATGGTTCCAAAAGGGCCAAAGAAAGTTTGAGTTTTTGGCAATTTAGAGATAGCGCTATAATTTGGGCAGCTATGTGGTGTGGTGCATAGAGCGCAGGGCATGCAGTCAGGAAGACTCATCTTTATACATTCAAATTTGGCCTCAGACACTTCCTAGGTATGTAACCCCGGGCAAGTCACTTAATCCCGTTTGCCTCAATTCCTCATCTATAAAATGACCTGGAAAAGGAGATGGAAAACCACGCCAGTATCTCCGCCAAGAAAACCCCAAATGGGATAACAAAGAATTGGACACACTCTGAACGACAACAATTATTTGAGTTTCCTAAAATATTCATTAAATACGGAGAAGGGTAGGAGTATTATATGGCAAGTATGACTCAAGCTGGGCTGGTGCTTCAGGTTTGGAATCAGAATGCAATGAGACACTTGCAGATCACTTAGCTGGTTGCTGTCCTTCATTTTCGGAGAGTACGAAAATGACAGCAATGTGTTAGAGTCAAGTCACAGTGTGTCAGCTGTGGCTAATCAGACCAATACAAGCTCAGAATGCTCTACCATACGTTGGGCACAAATAGTCCATGTGAACATTTGGGGTATATCCTCTAAATCTGTGCATCTCACATTTCTTTTGAGCTACTTCAATTCTGCTTTGCTCGTAGAGCACAGAGCCTTGTCTGATGACGGCACGCCATGCTGGGCGGTCCTGTGCCAGTGTCTCCCATGACACACAATCTACTCCAAATTTCTTAAGAGAGACCTTGAGAGTACACTGCATTGCTTTTTCTGACCACCACATGAGCACTTACCCTGTGTAAGTTCTCCATAAAATAGTCTTTTTGGCAAGTGTGCATTTGGCGTTTGAACAATGTGGCCAGCCCATAGGAGTTGCGCTCTCTGCTGGAGAGTATGAATGCTTGACAGTTTAGTTCAAGAAAGGACCTCGGTGTCTGGTACCTTATCCTGTCAGGTGATCTTCAGAATCTTCCTAAGACAATTCAAATGGAAGGATTCAGTGCCTGGCGTGGTGTGTCCAGGCATACAACAATGAGGTCAGCACAACAGCTCTGCAGACTTTCAGTTAACTTGACTTAGTCAAAGCAGGGAAAGAAAATACAACAAGGATACAGTTTTACTGTCTCTTTTGGCCATGATGGTCTTTCAAACCAAAGAAAGAGCTCCTCACTTTGTAGATTTTTTTTTTAGGCAACCAGAAAACCACATCAAAGGCTGAATCTTGGTTCCCTCAGATTATTAAGACTTAAAAATGATTTTTAATAGTTTTTAAGCAAAAACTAAGCCTGACAGATAGTGTTCTTACCTCAAAGGATGGTCGGGGGAATCCCTGATTTGTTGGACTGGCTCAGCTTTCGAGGAGCTGGATATGTCCTCTGGCTCCTTGATGAGGAAGTGTATACCTTGCTAGAATGACACAGGGAACTGCTGATTGTTCCTTAATTACTACTATTTTGAGAAGATGACTGTCAAGAGGATGGATTTTTGTTGAGAAGAGCTGACTCCTTTATCGTTTACAAGAAATCGAGGAGAAATGTCTTTACATAAGGCAGGGGTTGTGGGGAGAAGAGGAATGATTTACAGATATGGAATATTGCATGTATAGTCTGATTTTTTTCAATGTATTAATATTTGCTGATTTTTTTTCTTCCTCTTTGTATTTAAAAAAATATATGAGATGGCCCTCTGGGAGAGGGGGAAAAGGAGAAGGAGAGATGCAGAAGGAAACTTAGGTTATATTAAAACAAAAGATATTAATAAAAATTTATTTTAAAAAGCTCATTGAAAAAAGAACAAAGGAATGCAAAAAGGAAAAGAAATGGCTCTGCCCTCTTGTGTGACCCTTTTCCTACTCTTTCTCTCCCTTGAACTTCCAGGAAAGACCGAGGTAAAGGGAGAGGATCTTTCTCCCCTCTTCCTTCCTCCCTAAGAATGGCTGTTTGTGGCTAAGCACACTCTCTCTGTCTCTGTCTCTGTCTCTCTGTCTCCCTCTCTGTCTCTCTTTGTCTCTCTCCATTTTCTGGAAGTCCAAGGGAGAGAAGGAGCCAGAAAAGAACCACACAAGAGGACAGAGATATTTCTCCTTCTTCCCCTGCTGGACTATACAGGGAGCAGCTATGGTAACAAGAGTTCATCTTCCCAACTCTTTCCTGACCCAGCCACCAACCATCTTCACCAAGTGCTAGTCATGGGGACAAATGTGGAGTTCCCTGTGTGATCCCAGAAAGATCCATATCCCTGAGCAAGGAGCCGGAGTTATGCAGCTCCATGAGAGGTGCCCTGTCCAGCAAACCAGGTGCTCCCTAATCATCCCTGCTATAAATAAATTAAACTTCAAGAAGCATGTCCACTGAGAAACACATGGTTACCTTCAGAGCTGGGCACACCTGGCTCATGGATGAATTACAGTCTTGGGCTGGTTTAACCTTTTTGCAGAAATGAATAACCGTACCTAATAGTTCAGCTTCCCTTTCACTTGTTTTAAACCAGTGGTTCTCAACCTGTGGGTCACGACCCCTTTGGGGGTCGAATGACCCTTTCACAGGGGTCACCTAAGACCATTAGAAAACACATATTTCCCATGGTTTTAGGAACTGAGACACTGCTCCTCTATCCATCTCCAGGCAGGTCCGCCCACATGCAGATACGCCCACATATGAGTATTAAAGGGTCACAGCATTAGGAAGGTTGAGAACCACTGCAGAGAAACTTAAAACTTACTACAGTATTATGAGCCCACCGACCTGCCCCAATTCTTTTCGCTTTCCCCTGGGTACTGACTTAGCTTATTTTTTTGAACTTTTGATTGTCCCCTTCTCACCTATGTCAGAGACCCATTTTTTAGATGCTCTTTTATAGTAGAATGTCTCCTAAGCTAGGCTATAGGAGATGACAGGTGTTATCTTGGAAATATAAAATACAGTATACTCTTTATTAATTCAGGTCTCCTTGAATTAACTGAGGTCAAAAAGTTACAGTCCTTTATGGTAAACTTCATCATAATTTGAATTATATCAGAGCTTGATATGTAGTCAGTAATGCCTAAGCCAAATTATGGCAATGCTGCTAAATATATGAGATTATAAGAGAAAACAGACAAAAAAGGAAATACCAGAATTAAAGTTTTAAAACATTAATTTTCAAGTAGTAGTTATTAAACTTATGAATACTGATAAAGATTCAATTGAATTCAATAAACCTTTGCTAAGATCTTACTAGGGTACAGAGTATTTTGATAGGTTCTGTAAAATGCAAAGAAACATGGTCTCTGCCCTCATGGGATTTACAATCTAGTTAGGAAATAATTAGCTTGCCAGTTTTTCAACACTGTCTGGAGTATGTAGGATTCCATCCTGCAAAGACCCTTATTCCACATACTGCAAAATTGCCAATGGATGTTGCTCGAAAGGCCTTTTGTGTCATGAGTCAGTCTTGTCCTACTGATAACAGGGTAATCAATTCCTCTGTTTTACATGAGACGGGTCTTTAGTTGCGTGAATGACTGGAGTGAATTGATCTTTGTGAATTTTCTTCATGAAGTGTCCCTCACTGTCTTTGCAGAGTTATCTCAATTCTTCTTAATGTCTTTAATGTTCTTGGGGTAGATGGACCTTAGTCGTTTATTTGGAGGGAGAGAAATGATGTTGGCTGCTTGTAAGAAGGCAGGACAAAGGTTGTCTACTTTATCAGCTTGTTGCTGCTGTCCTCTGCTGGACTATTCTGCTGAGATTCTAGCTATGCTGAATTTGTTGGCTTGTTTTTGACTGCCATCTGCTGGTTCTTTGGAACCACAGCTATCATGAGGCTGATATTACTCACTAGGGAAGGGGTTTGGCTCTTTTTAGTCCATAGTCTCAGGGGCTATTTCAGCTCTTCTGTGAGCCAGACCTACAACTACCAATTATGCTAGTCTTAAATTAAGTCTGCCTTTTGAAATTCTTTGCTGCTGCCTCAACTGCTATTCTCTGAAGTCGACAAGCATTTATTATTTACGACATGCCAGAGTCATCAACGTCCAACAGCAAAGACAAAAGTCAGGATGATTGGCAATGGCCTGGGATGCAGTGGATTACCTGGCTGCCTTTGATGTCTGACCAAGCTCTAAGCACTCCACAGTACCTGCTTCAGTGTCCTTCATGGCTGTTGGAACAAACTGTTCTCATCTGCCCACCCCTGGGGAAGTGTTCACATGCTTGGGCTAGACATTTTTCTAACTCACTGACAGGTTTGAGGCCTGTCAGTTACCCTCACCCTGGTTTAGCTCATCTGCCAAAATGGTTTTACCCAGGTGTGGCCACTGTACTTGCTATAGTTTCTTGAAACCACAGATGAGAACTGGGTGACAGGTGGACACCAAAGGTGGATGAGCAGCCCTGAAAAGAGGTGCTAGTTCTCCCTGAACACGCCATACACCCATACAAATGACTCTGAAAAAAAGAGAGAGGCCCAGTGACTTTGTGAAAGTCTGTCTCACATCCAATTCACACACAAGTCAAAACATCACCTTGTGATGTCAATGGTCCTCTTTCAAAGTAAGAATGAGTAACAACGTGCCAGGCATTGGGCAGTCAAAAAAAATACAATTTCTGCCATTAAGGATCTTACCTTCAAATGGGTGAAGATAATACATAAAAGGAAGGTGAAAAGGTGGAGGTGGGGAGTGAGGAGATGCATGGCAGAAAAAGAAATATGGGGAATACGTAGGAAAGCATGAAGAAGAATGAGTGGACTGGGCTACTTAAGATGGAGGAAATGACCATCAGACTAAGGAGCTACAGGGGGGGAGGGATCTTCCAAGGTGAGAAGACCACAGGTAGAGAAAGTCACACACCTTATCTAACAAAGGAATCTGTGAGACTTCATCAGAGAGATGGTTTCAGAAAGCATATGGATGCATTTTCCATTCATATATAGCACTGTATAACTTCATTGCCCAGGTAAAAGAGAACTAGTCAGTATGGAACCTAGCCTTCCATTCGAGTTGGAATGAGTCCACTTCTTTCAAATTCCATCATGTCCCTTGACACTAGCCTGGATCCATGCAAATCCTGGGAGCTTGGCTTAGCAAAACTGAGAGGCAACAATGAACATTGCCTTCCTGTAGGTACCAAGACTGCTGCCTTCTCCACACGTTCACTGGTTTGGTGAGGACAGAACTGGGAGCAATGAGTGAAAGTTTTAGTTCTGAAGAGAGAAATTTAGGTTTGATGAAAGGAAAACTTTTTAACAATTAGAAAGATCCAGAAGTTGAGTGCCTTGGGAAGTAATGGACTTCCTCTTACTGGAGGAAAGGCTGGAAGACCATTTGTTGGGTGTGTTGTTGAGGGAGCCTTGTTTGATTATAAGTTGAACTAGAAAGCTCCTGGGGTCCCTTTTAACTCTGAGACTCTACACTTCATAAGCTTTTATCCACACAGGGCTAGAGCTTAGACAAGACACAATCCCTGCCTGCCAGATACTTACAGTCTAGGAGGAGTGATTTATCTCATTTGATCCTCAGGACTAGATAATGAGGCAGGTTTTATTATTATCCTCATTTTAAAAGAGGAGAAAATAGGCTGAGAGAGGCTAAGGGTCACAGAGTTAGTAATTGTCTAGAACCTGCTTTATGGACTCAGGTCTTCCTGATCCTCCTACCCCCACCCAGATGAGAATGAATAATATTAAGAAAGCTGTTATCACCCTAAGGAAGGTACCCTGGGGTGGGTAACTAGTAGCAGCTGAGAATAAAGTCACTGAAGAAACACCAACCCCTTTTCCCCTCTGAGGCTGCCTGTGGGCAGCAGATAAAAGCAGGAAGAAACAGAATTTTGTACACTGTATTACAGGCTAGTCCTTTATAGAGGGTGTTCTGAATATCTTAATGCAGTTTGGAGCTCTCTCAGTAGCTTTAAAATGTATTTAAAATGTAATTTAAAATAGCTTGAGCTATTTTAGTATCTTAAGACTTTACTAAGACTTTTGGGACACACTGTAATATGACTGTGGAATTGATTATCTTGGAAGGAGGGAGAGATTAAGTCAGGTGAGATCTATTAATTGAAAGCTGGTAGTTCTCCAGGTCTGTTGTTCCTGTCCACGTTCTCTGTGGTATGTGTCTTATGTGCTAAATAATGAAGTGAATTCTTAAGGCCTTAAGCCAAAACAACCCCCCCACCCCCGAGCTTTTTTTTCCTCTCTCATTTCTGCCTACCCCTCATCCCCATCCCTCTTCAGAACTTAGTCTCTGTGGCTTCTGGCAATTCTTCTACTCCCCACCTCTGCTTGTTAAATTTTCCATCATCCTAGATCTCTTCTGATCATATTCTTTTTTTTAAAGTAGATTTTGTTTGATACCTTTTATTTTTACATCTAAATTTCCCCCTGAATCCCCTTCTCTCCCGAAAGCCATCACACACTAATACTATTTTCGGATTTGTTTTTTGTTGTCGGTTTGTTGTTTTTTTTTAAATAGAGTCCCTCTCACATTCTTTCCAGTTTTGTACTATCACACACCTGGTTTTCTCCAAATAACACTTTGCAGGTTCCTTCAAGGTCTCTCGTGGCTCAAAACCTACAATCTTTTTATCACTCTGCCTACAAAAGTGCCTAGGCCTCTACCTTCACTTAAAAAAAAAAGTTCCCTTGACCCTGTCACCCCCTCAAGCTATTTCCCTACATCTCTCCTTCCTTTCACTGCCAAATTCCTAAAAAGAATCTTTGACATTAGCTGATCTCCTCTTCCTCATCACCCATTCACTTCCCAACCCCCTGTAATCTGGTGTCTGATTCAATAAGCAATACCTCATGCCTAGAAGGCACTCCCTCTTCAATTTAGCCTCTCAGAAATCATTATCTTCTAACAAGATGGCTCCAGTGCCCTCTCTCTCACAAAATTTTCCTTAATCCTCCAAGTTGCCGGTGTGCTCTTGTCCCCAAATACCTTATATTTACTATAGCTAGGTACGCTTCATATCTCCCCAGTGGATTCCTTGAAGGCAGGGCCTAAGAGAGACATAGGAAAGGTGTGATGGATGCTCATTGGATGGCTGGGGAGAAATTACTTCTGAATGGGAAGGGAAAGTTAAACTCCAATGTCGTTTCCAAACCTTCCACACATGCACAGTCTCATATAGGTAGGACTTCCAGGAAGACATGGAATACTGAAAGATGAATAGAATCTCAAGAGGCAGAAATGGGAATGTCCCAGGTTTAGGGAATACCAGGGATAAAGGCAGAGAGGCAAAAGAGTAAAAATTAGAGAACATGGAGAAGTAGAGATGGAATGCTGGTCCTGGAGTCGGGAAGATCTCAGTTCAAATCCTGCCTATGACATTGGCTAGCTGTGTGATCCTGAGTAAGTTCCTTAACGTCTCTGAGCTTCCTTTTTCTCACCTGTAATTATGGGTTGGACTAGATGACCTCTAAGCGAGTTCTAAATCAATGATCCTTTAAAATTCAGCATGTATTGTAGGGACAGTGAATAGTCCAGTTTGATTGCAATATTGATTATATAAAGGAAAAGAGTGTAAGATAAAACTGGAATAGAATGATGGTGTGAATTATAAAAGACGTTTTTAGGAATATGGACTTTATTTCATAGGCGACAGAGAACCATTTATGATCCTCAGCTATTGGAATAACACAATCAGTGCCATTCATTGGGAGGATTAATTTGGCAAATATACGTAGGATTCGTTTGGGAAAAGACTAAAGGTAAGGAGATCAATTAAGAATTTATTATAATAGTCCAAAAGGAGGCAAAAATAAATGGAACTGGGTAATAATAGAAAAGAGAGAGCAGATTATCTAATGAATGTGAACAAAGGACATAAACAGTACTCAGAAGAACTGCAACTATTAACAACTACATAAAAGATTGTTCCGAATCACAAATCACGAGAAATGCAAATAAAACCTCTGAAGTTTCATCCTGTACACAGCAAGGCGGCAAAGACGGCAAGAAATCACTGTTGGAAGGCTACAGGAAAACAGGCTCTGGCACTGGTAGTGGAACTCTGTATTGGCCTAACTATTCCAGAGAGCAACTTGGAATCATGCTAAGAAAATGACTAAGCTTTTCTGGACCAATAGACCCCACCTGGGTTTGTACTATTCAGGCTTGACAGCAACTTCTGAGTCTTCTCAGGAATTCTTGTGTCAGCGGTCAATAGAGGTCAAAGACAAAAGGGTTCCACATACACCAAAATATTAATTACAGCCCTTTTGTGGCAGCAAAAAAATCGAAACAAAGGGTGTGCCCATCCATTGGGTATTGGTTAAATAAATTAATACCTGAAAGCAATAAAATATTGTTGTGCTTTAAGAAAAAAATGAATATAAAGCGTCTAAGAAACATAGAAAAACCTACGAACTGATGCAAAAAACAGTATCAGGGAAACAACATACATAGTAACTGTAACAATATAAATGGCACGAATGACAAAGATAAGAACAAAATAAAACCGAAGGCCACGTCGTTATCACGTCCAGGCTTGGCCTGAGAGATGAGAAAACGTACTTCCCTTCTGCATACTCTGGGTCCAGTGTTTCTGGAAAACATGGCAACTCAAGAAGAGAAGTTCAGGGGGCCCCTTAACATTTCCTGCCAAGGAAGGAGACTATGGGTATAGAATAGTACAGATACTGTAAGTCTCAGCTGATATATTGAATCAGTTTTGCTGAAGCCAGGTTTTTTTTAAATGTTTCTTTTTTATTATTTGCAAAAAAAAATTGGTTTGATGGGGAGGGGAGTAGGGAAGGATATATTTGGAAATAAAGGCAATGTAAAACAAAAGTTCAGGAGAGGATATAAAGCTAAATTTGGAGTCAGGAAGACCTGAATTCGAATGTAGCCCCAAATACTTACTAATGGTGTGGTTGTGGGTAAATCACTTTACCTACACCTCAGGTTCCTCAGCTGTAAAATGGGGATAATAATAGTACCTGAGGATAAAATTAGATATGTGCAAAATGCTTTGCAAAGCTCAAAGTGCTATATAAATTCTAGTTATTAAAATCAGCAGCTGTAGAGCTAGGAAAAAAAGAAAAGAGGAGGCAGGAATAAGAGACATTTTGGAGACAGAATCAACAGGACCTGGCCACCAAATGGATACTGGAAGAGAAGTCAAGTTCAACAATGACAGGTTTTGACAGGTAATTAGGAAAACCAAAGTTCCTTAGAGATAGGGGAAATAGGACCGAGAAATAGGTTTGGGAGAAAGATGATGAATTTGTTCTTGACTTTGTTGAGTCTAAGGTCCTACAAATTATCTAGGAGGTGGAGATATTAAGAAGTAGACAGAAAGGCTGGGCTGATGCTTGGGAAGGAATTAGAACTGGATAAACAGATTAGGAGTTATTTGCACAGTGTCGATAAGAATCCATGGAAATGGATGAAATTGCCAAGGTTCTGGAACAATGCCAGTAAGAAGTATCTGATAAGTAGTGCTCAGAGAGAGAAGAGAAGAGCCAGGTTGTACTTTAATATTATAAAAGCCAATGGAAGAAATGGAGACAAAAGGGAGGGGGCGGTCAGTGATGTCGGACACTATAGGGGTCACTGATTTGGCCACTTTCATCAGCAGAATAGTTTGGGGGAAGAGCCAGATTGCAAAATTTGGAAAAGCAAATAGGTGGTAAATGGGAGTAATTAGTACAGACTAATCTCGTAAAAACAAAAAAGGAAGGGGAAAAATAATCAGACTAGTAGGTTTTTTAGGATAGGTGATGTTTTATCCCCATCCCTTAGCACACTGTCTATGCACTGGCAAGAACTTAATAAATGCTTGTTGATGATTATGATGATAAGCATGTTTGTAGGTATAGGGGAAGGAATCAGGGGAGAGGGAGAAATTTAAGTTGCAAAGGGAACACAACAATAAATCTTTCTTTTTTCTCCAGGGATTTGACAATTTTCCCTTCCTCTTTTCCCCAGCATCCAGAGCCCTATTTATTTAGCCCAGTGATACTCATTGATGAATCAAGAAATACATATGGAGTATCTGCATATTTAAGTAATCATGCCAGGTACATCGTGTCCTGAAGGTCTCTTTGTGTTTTCAAAACCCAGACCAAGAAAAATAGCCCCTTGAGCCAAAAGAGATTTTATTTGCTAATAAGGAGAAACAGAGCCAGATTGCTGCAAACACTGTTCCAATTCTACAGTTTTAAATGCATATATGTTTAAAGGGGGAAATGTCAAGGATGTTCTAACATTTTGCAGTTTCTATGTTTTCGTTCTAATTCTATGATATCCATGTTTTATATTCTAAAACGTTTTGACCCATAAGCATCTCTGTGATGTCATAGGAATGTGCTTGTCCTAATCAGTTCTAATTGTCAAGGTTCCTGATTCAGGGCAGAGTCAGTTCTGCATCAACACGTATGCTTGAAGATGGGGTTGGCCTTGTTCAATACAAGCTTCAACACTAGTCATTCATTCAATCCCTTTGGCCACTTCTAGTTATAACTGACCTATTGATCTGGATTAAGTGGTCAGACCTCACTAATTCTCTCACTTTTAACTGATTCTGTGTCTGTCTCTGAGGACTAGCCTAACCAGATTAGGTAAAGTTTATCATGTCCCAGAATGATTTCTCTAACCGTGGGCTCAAAGCCCACTTGCTAAATTACATATAGAGATTGCTGATAAAGCCATAACTAGGAATTTTTGTATCTTGGGTAAGAGGGCTAAAGAATGTTATATGGCAACAGGGAGCTCATCTGAGATGTGGACGCTGACATTGAGGAACACTGTGAGGTTTCTAGGCTTCTGAAGGACTAAGGAATGTCTCAGATAAGGGTGGAGTGCATGTAAAGATGGGACCTAGCACTCCCATCCTAGGTTAGTATAATGGCAAGCAAAATAGGACTTTTTGCTGGTTTTCTGGATTGAGTTTTATCTAACCAAGTGCCTGTGAGCCTTGCCTTTGATTATATTAAGAGTCTTTGATTGGAAACAGTATACATTGTATTGCCCTTAACAGGCCTAAGGGAGTTTGAAGATCTCCCCTGCCCTTAATAGGCCTAAGAGAATTTGAAGATCTCCCTTGCCCTTAAGAGGCCGAATGTAATCACATGGGAGCCCATGGTAGGTATTGAAAGGGTGGAATAGGAAGGAGCAGAGCAGAGAAAAGCAGGAGCAGAGATGGGAGTGGGCAGAACTGAGAGAATGTTTTCGATGTTGGCATTCTGTTGTTTGTGTTGATTTCTCAGACAGAAGCCCCTGTCTGTTGTTCTGTATTGGTTTCTTAGACAGAAAGTGAATTGAGATGATAGTGCTGGTAATTTGTGTAAACACTGTTGTAGCCCTGTTAAGCTTTGTTTTCTAGAAACAGAAACTGCAAAGAACTTGGAGTGGAGCAGTGCCCCTGAGCTGAAATACAGACCAGCAGCAGAGGAGAGCTGCCTATGTGTGAATCCAGGCAAGAGTTGGAAGTGGTCAGACTGTAGAGGAGGAGCCGTGAGGTTTGGAAACCAGCCTCAAGTGAAGATGAAAGAGGACTTTACTTTGGATACTCTGTATTGACTGCCAAGATTTTTAACTTACTGTGACCTAGGGATGGATGGTGTTTGTACTTTCTGCTGCCCTTTAAGCATGATTGGAAGCCAGTCTCTAATCAAGATGAAAGAGGATGTTACTTGGATACTCTATATTGACTGAGATTGTAACTTACAGTGAGCTAGGAGTAGACGGTGTTTGTATTTTCTGCTACCCCTTTAAGATGACTATAAGATATACTGAATGATATGTTTTAAGACTATGTGGCCACCTTAGTAATAAGATGTTATGTTATGTTGTTGTGAATGTTATGCTTTAGTTTCTTGAATGTTATGCTTTAGTTTATTGCTGAATAAATAGTTCGTTATACTATGCTACTAGACCCTTAAAGTTATTCACAGCAGCAGTCCTCAGGAGAGCTGCCATGATTAACTTTACAACTAGGTTGAGTCTCAGGAGGGAATAGTTAACCTGAACACAGCCACAAGGAAGGGGTAGGGGAGCACACCCCCAGAGAGTGTTCTTTGTACCCTCTAAACTTTGGGGAAAAGCTCCAGTCACCTGTCCTAGCTACAGCTCTGGTCAACAGAGAGAACACCCACATTGACAAAGTCACAAATCCTTAATTTTTAGTAATAATAAACCTATTATTTTACTTAATAAAATAAACCAATAATAAACTAATAAACCAATAAAATGCCCAATCTGGTCAGATCTTTGTCTGAAATATCTATTATAGGAGGAGATGGTTTCAGAAAAACCTAGGAAGACTTATATGAGCTGATGCAAAGTGAAGTGATCAGAACCAAAAGAACATTGTGCACATTAACAGCAGTACCACGATGATGATCAACTATGAAAGACTTAGCTATGGGGGTGGAGCCAAGATGGCAGCACAGGAGCAGCAAGGTACCGCAGCTCCCACATAGCCACCTCAAATACCCATAAAATATGACTCTAAACAAACTTTAGGGCTCTAAAACTCACACAAATACACCTCCTGCTGAAGGCAGCTTGGCAGGAAGAGATCATCTCAGTGCTGGGAGCTGAAACCAGCCCAGCCTGAAACGGTGGCTTGGCCCTGGGGAGCGGCCAGGATGAGCCACAGCTGGAGCTTCAGGAGAGTGGCTCAGTGGCAGCTGTGGAAGTTTCCAGAATTATCAAGCTATAAGAAACAAGGACTAAGTGAAAGGTCAGTGGATCTCAGCTAAATTTGAGGGAGAAAAGTGGTCCAGCCAAACTGCCTCCAGGGCAAGGAAGCAGCAGAAGCAGCAGCCCTGCAGCCACCTCCTCATAGCTGCTTAAGAGCTCCCGGCCTGCAGACTGCAGGGGGCCAAGCAATTGTTCAGAGGCCAAGTGCTCTTGCGTTGAGCAGCCTGGATCTGGATCATGGTCCTGGGTGGTGGTCCTGGGGTGTGTTTTCAGTGAGCCAAAGATGGTGGGGGCTGCAAAAAAACAACAGCCCCCTAATAGCTCCGGCAGCTGGGAAAACCCCAGCAATTTGGGACAGAGCTTCCCCCTCTGGAAGCAGAGTTCCACAGAGCTAAAAAATCAGTGACTGGCCAACATGAACAGGCAAAGGAAGCAAAGTAAGAACAGCACCAAACTCTAGATTCCTTCTTTGGGGACAAGAAGGAACAAAGCATGGAATGGGAGGAAGACAACACAGTCAGAATTCCCACACCAAAAGCTTCCAAGAAACATGAAGACTGCCTAAAAGCCATAGATCAGCTTAAGAAGGATTTTGAAAACCAAATGAGAGAAGTAGAGGAAAAATTGGGAAGAGAAATAAGAATGATGCAAGAAAATCATGAAAAGAGAGTCAACAATCTGACTGAAGAAAATAACACCTTAAAAAACA
>CM053582.1:407021714-407040898 GCA_028627135.1 Pseudochirops cupreus
TCCTCTACTTCCTTATATACTCATGCCCTTGCATACAATAAATGAGACTTGATCAGAAAGCCTGTCTTGTCTCCATTCTTCGTGTTTCTTGTCCCCCGTCCCTCTTTCTCTTCTAGGGTCCACGTTGTGCCCCGCAGGCCGGGGCAACCTTGAGCTGATTCAGCTGAGCAAATCTGAGAGGCTCTGGGTTGCCCATCATTGTCCACCACTGGAGTGCCTCATGACTTTTTTGTTGTACTCAGGTGACTATTATTCGATGTTAATAGCCTGGGCTATTAGTCCCCTGTGCTACTCAAGGAGTTGAAGATAGACTTTAATTTGAATGGAGTTGGGGAGTTAGTATATTGCCTCCACTAAGTCAACAAAAAGTCAATAATCATTTACTAAGAGTCTCTCAAAGTACCAGGAACTCTGTTAAGTGCTGAGGATACAAAGAAAGGTAAAATAATCCCTGCTCTCAAATTCACAATGTAATGGGGGAGGGGACAGGCAAATAACATAGGGACAAGATATATACATAGGATAAATTACAGATAATCAATAGAGGGAAGTGCTAGCACCACACTTTATAACAAAAAACAAAAAAGGAAGAGGAGGGAAAAACAGAACTAAATACATCAACAAAGTCTGACATATGCAGTGTTCCATATCTATGGGCACCAACTCTACAAAGAAGGAAGAGAGTTATATTCTCATCTCTCACCTTTGGAACAAAACTTGGTCATCATAATTATACAGCTTTTAGTTTTTACTTTTTAAATTCCATTTATATTGTATATATAGACATTGTATATATTGCTTTCCTGGTTTTGCTTACCTCACTTTGCATCAGTTCACATATTTTCTCATGCTTTTCTGTATTTTTCATATTCATCATTTCCTAGAATGTGGTAGCATTCACTGAATTAATGTGACACAGTTTATTTAGAAATTCCTGAATTAATGGGCAGTAACTTTTTTCTAGTTTGTTTTTTTTTTTTTACTACTGCAGAAAGTGGGATCCCTGGGTCAAAGGGTATGAATGTTGTAGTCATTTCTTTGAATAATTCCAAATTGGTTTCCAGAATTGCTGGACAAATTCATAGCTCCATTGACAGTTACTAATGTGTTTCCACAGCCGGTTGGGCCTTGATGGTCCCCACCTTGTCATCTTTAATTGCTGTGTGTGAGATGGAAGTTCAGAGTGGTTTTGTTTTGCATTTCCTTTATTATTAGTAGCCTGGAACAACCTTTCATATGGATATCACTAATTTCCAATTCTTCTTTAGACTGTTTGCTTCATACGCTGGGGAATGGCTCTTGGTGTTATATGTTATTTCCCTGTATTATCTTGGATGCCAGTCCCTTATCAGACATATTTGATACAAAGATATTTTCCTGATCAACCACCACCTTCTTATATTGATTTCAAACTTATACAAGTCTCCCACGTTTAAAAAAATCAGATCAGAAGACCTTGAGCTTGATCCCACTCTAGCTGCTTCTCATTTTCTTCTTTTTACTGCTAATTTTCTTGAATGAGTGTCTACACTTGCCTCCATTCCTCACCACACTTTCCCTCCTTAGCCTTCTGCCATCAGGATTCCATTATACTGCACTTAGGGTATCATTGCTCACCACTGACCTCATTTTCTTTGACCACTTTTCTTTCATGATGCTGCTGACTATCCCCTCTCCCTTTAAAATTCCTTCTCCTCTTAGTCTCTATGATAATATTAACAGCTTTGCAGAGTGCTTTCTTTATGAGAAGAGCACTGGATTGAACTTGGGTTTGATTCCTACTCTTGAGCTTTCTAGATTTGTGACTTTAGTAAGTTATCACTTTGGGCCTCATTCCCCAATAACAGGGCTGAACTAAATGATTTCTAAGATCCAGTATTCGGTTCTGTGAGCTCTATGAGGTACAAGCAGTACAAGTAGAATAACTGCTATTTTAGATATAAGGAAACCAACTTTTCAAGAGGTGAATAGGCTTGATTGAAATCTCCAAACCAATACATGCTGGAGCTAAGACTCCACCCTACATGATCCTGGTTCTGCTACGGCTTCTCAGACTGCTTTTCACTGTGTCCTTTTTCTTTTCTCATAGGCACCCCAAATATAGGCACTGCCCAAGGCTTAGTCATTGGAGAGCTCAACCATTCTGTGCCTGGAATTTGCTCCCTCCTCATCATGGTCTCTTAGTCTCCTTGGCATCCAACACTTCTCTCAAATCTCACCTTCTGTAGGAGGCCTTTCTCACTTCCCTTCGCTCCCTCATCTGCTAATGCCTTCCCCTCTCAGATTGCCTTCCATCTACTCTGTATAATATCTTATATGTATCTAGTTATTTACATGTTTGGCCCCCCCCACCCCCCGCATTGGAATATGAGCTCCTTGAGGTAAAGGACTGCTTTTTGCCTTTCTTTGCATCCTCAGTGTTTAGCACAACACTTGGCACAAGGAAGTGCTTAATTGCTGACTGTCTTCCATGTTGAGGAATCTAAATCTGTCTCTCTCTAACCTCTGATCTGAGTTCTAATCCTGTATTTCCAATTTCCTACTAGACATTTCCACTTGCATGTCTACTGTCACTTCAGATTTGAAATGTTCAAAACCAAGTTCTAAATTTTCCTTCCATGTAAGTCCTTGGCTATACTGGTGTATTGAGTCAGACAAGGGAGCACAGACATTCATGTCATCAGGGAATATATGCCACTGCCATAAAAGCCACCGCTTTCAGGAGGCAGATTGATTCCTACAGTCAGTCTACCAAGATATCTTCTTCCTTACTTTTTGATCAAGGTCTGCCTTCGTCTGTTTGAGCCTGCATCCCATATTTGGCTTCCCATTCATTTCTGTATCACCAGAGATTTTGGTATCAGGTTTCTCTGTGTCATTTGGCCTTCAGGTACATTCTCTTGGATCCCAGTTGAGACGCTGCCCCTCGGCTCCCTGGAGATGATTGATGCTCCTCTCTCCCTTCTCCTTTGAGCTTTGCCTTGAATCTCTCCCCACTATAGCCCATCCTCTAATCACCTGTCTGTCAAATTAATCTTCCTAAAGCCCAAGTCAGACCGTGGGTCACCCCCTATTCAACCAACTCCATTCACTCCATGTTACCTTCAGGATTCTCTGGCTTAAAAAGTCCTTCATACTTTGTCCCTTTTCTGCCTTTCCTGTTTCACACCATTCTTCCCTCCCCATATGCTGTGATCCAGTGACAATCCTACTATTCCTCTCATTCAACACTTCATCTCCCAACTCCAGGCATTTTCATAGGCTGTCCTTCATATCTGCTTCCTAGCTTCTCTGTCTTCCTTCAAGTCCCAGCTAAAGTCTCACCTTCTACAGGAAGTCTTCCCTAGTCGACCTTTATTTCAGTACCTTCCCTCCAAGATTATCCCCACTTTATCCTGAATGTTTCTTGTTTGTAAAAAGCTGCTTGCATGTCATCTCCCCTCATTAGATTGAGTTTGTCAGGCCTAAGAAACTGGAGGCCTGAGTGGGCCATATTACAGAACCATAAAGAGTGGCACCAAGTAGGGAAGGGAAAGCAGGTGTCATATTCCTTCTTCCTCCCCTTTGAGTGATTGGGAGCAATGCTCTAAGATAGGATTTGTGGTTGGAGGGTGTGGGAGCAGTCTTTGGGTAGAGGAACCTTTTTGTTAGGGACTGAAGATTTACATGCATCTTTGCAACTAACGCCATTCATGCTAACCTCTTCATTTTGTTTTCTTCCAATAAAACATTCTTCTGTTAAAATTATGTTTGGCATGCTTATAAATTGGGAGGTGGCCTAACTCCTGCATTCTTTTTTCTTTTTAACATATTTTTATTTCATTAAATATTTCCCAGTCACGTGAACATTTTTAACATTCATTTTTAAAAAACTTTCAGTTCCAAGTTTTCTCCCTCCCTCCCACCCCACCCCTCTCCTTGAGAAAACAAACAATTTGATATAGATTATACGTGTGAAGTCATGCAGAACATTTTCATTTTAACCATGTTGCAAAAGAAAACAGACAAACCCAAGAAAAACAAAGAGTAAGAAGAAAGAGTATCCTGCATACTTATTTTGAGGCTTGTCTGTATGAGCTAAGAGCCAAGGGTTTGAGAAAATCTCCCAAGGTATACCTGAGGCCCTTTGTGCCATGCAAGTGTCTAACATACTGATGTCAAACTCAAATAGAAACAGGCATCGCTAAACTGTATGTAAGGATCCCTGTGGGCCTGAGTTGACTTAGAAAATCACATATTAATATCATCTGTGTTTTATTATGTATTTATGGGTTTTTTTTTGAGAGGGGAAGGCAAGGCAATTGGGATTAAGTGACTTGCCCAAGGTTGCACGACCACCAAGTGTCAAGGGTCTGAGGCTGAATTTGAACTCAGGTCCTCCTGACTCCAGGGCCGGTGCTCTATTCACTGTGTCACTTAACTGCCCTAGTATGTTTATGTATTTAGACAAATATTTCTCAATTACATGTTAATCTCTTTTGGGCCACATTAGGGAATGTTGTGGGCCACAGGCAGTCACCAGGCAGTTTGTTTGACCCCTCTGGTCTAACAAAGTTACAGCTGAATTAGTACTGTACATGCATTCATTCTTTCATTTAAATGCTAAATCATTTTCTTATTATTTCATGTGTGTGTTGCCTCCCCAAATGAGATCATTGAGCCATTCTGAGGGCTAGAGTCATGTCTTAAACTTCTTTTAGTTTATACAATACTAAGTCTACGTCAAATTTAATAAAATAATACTAAGCACATTTTTTTGTCCTTTGACTTCATCATGGTAGGGAATTTCTGGTGTGGAAACTCCATCCATGAGGCAGAGCAGCAATAGTTCTGTAACTTAGAATCTTAGAGAAGTTGCTTTGGAACATTCAGAGGCTAAACTGATTTGCTCAGGGTCACCCACCTAAGGAGTCAGTGGCAGGACTTAAGCCCACATCTGACTGCGACCTGTATGTCTCTCCTCTCAAACCTGAGCCAGAACCAAAGCAGTGTCCAGGTGGAAAGATGCTGTTGTTCCTTCAGTACTGCCTTACCCACCTTCTCTCCTACCTCTTCCCCTGTCTCCCACCCCACCCTCACCCTTCTTTCCTTCATTTGCTCTATTTTCCAGCCAAAGTGGACCTTTCCCCAGTCACTGATTTTACCCTGCCCCCTCTGGCCTCCCCCATTTTTGGAATATACCTCATCTCCACTTGTTAAAATCCTTCCCTTTAAGACCCAGTTAAGGTACCACATCCTCTGTGAAGTTTTCAGTGATTCCTCCAGTTTGAAAGGAATCTTTTCCTCAAATTTTCTTACCATAATTTGTCTAGATCCATCCTTTGCCCTAAATGATAATAGCTGGCATTTACATAACACTTTAAGGTAAGCAGAATGCTTTGCAAATATTTTATCTTCATAACAACTGGGGGAGGCAGGTGCCATGAGGAAACTAATTTATATTCCTGTCTTATCCCCCTTATTAGACAGGAAGCCACTTGAGGGCAAGGGCTGTTTTGACTTTCATCTTTGTATCCTCAGTGCCTAGCCCAGTGCTTTGCAAGTTGTAGGAACTATTGATTTGCAGGAGACCAATTAGGAATGGAATGGGATTTTGACATCCATTTACTTAGTAAAGCATTAGGATCAGGCAGAATCAGTTCAGAAATGTCTCTTGCACACCTCCCCTCACCTCTCCCCCAATAGCCCCCTTTCGGCAGATCTGTTTCTGGATAACTCAGAATCCTGAGAGAAAGAATCTTGCATCTGAAGGAAATTGATCTATGGGGATCCAAAGTAGCCAAACTAAAGACAAAAGCAAATACTCCTGTTCAAGTTTCCTCAGACCGCTACAGAGCTTTCATTAGAATAACATCATTGTCCTTGGTGTTGAATACCTCTTTTGTTCACTGAAATAAAGGTCACTACTCCGACATCCATGAGCAAAAAAGTGTAGGACTAGACTGTGTGTGTGTGTGTGTGTGTGTGTGTGTGTGTGTGTGTATTTGTGTGTGTATGGCACTTCTCAAAATTCTATTTGGGCTACTTCAGTGTTGCTTTGTCCCTTGGATGACCAAGTGAAGAGATTATATGGATTTGGGGATGATCCTCTTTTTAAATGCTTTTCTTGGAGACTCCTAATCAATCTTGCAAGAAGAGAGTAGAAGGAGTTGGGAGAAGTCTGCAAGATCCTGAATGGTTAATTACCCAAGGGAAGTTAACTGTCATTGCCATGAGCAGTCATTTCAGTGATTAGAAGGTGTTTTGGGGGGAAGGAGAGGCATCCTGAGGCCCTTGTGGTTCTCATTGATGTTTCAAAGAGTGCAGCAATAGATGCTGATATTTTCACCTAATTATCTACTAGAAGATGTATGTGCTCACCAATATTAGTACTAAGATTTCTAAGCCTGTCCATCATTGATTCAGCCATTTTGGCCTCCTCCTTTAGTACCACTGGCTCTCAGTATGCCAGGGCTCATAACAGATGTCTTTGTCTACTCCATGTAGCTGCATATTCAATCTTGCTTTTATTAGTCATCAAATCAAAAATTTTAAGATACATTTTAAGTCAGAAACATCTAAGACTGAGGACATGTTCACAGAGGGAAGTCCCCTGTGAGCTTAGATTTAAAAGGATATATACAAAATGGAGGCATTTTCTCTTGGGTGAAGTCTAGGGCTCTCTCTTTTAGTGGAGCTGAGTTACCTCACTCTCAGTGGTAGAGCTCCTTCACTTTGTATGGTCTGGTATATATATTTTCCTATGTAAACTTTGCCTGATTTCTCTTTTGCTATCAACTAGGATAAATGGGGGGTTTTTGCTTCCAAAAAACCCCCAAAACAAAAAAAAAACCAACACACAGAAAACAGAATGAATATCAAAAAACAACATGACTTTGTAAAAAGGTTAGAAGATCTGAAGGCCAGAATGCTTGAGAAAAATACCAAATAGAGTTTTTTTAAGGTGTGTCAAGAGTGAGAGAGCAAGGAAGGAATAGATCAGGTGTGGGGACCCTGTGGCCTTGAGGCTACATGTGGCCCTCTAGGTCCTCAAGTTCTTGGGCCTCAGTTCTTTGACTGAATCCAAACTTCACAGAACAAATCTGTTTGGATTCAGTCACACACAGGGCTGCACTTGAGGACCTAGAGGGCCACATGTAGCCTCGAGGCTACAGGGTCCTCACACCTGAAATAAACTATCCACTCCTAGGGCAGAAAGGCTATGAAAACCTGAAAGGCTATTTTCAAGGCCATGAAAGTTGAGATGTATTAAGAGTCTCACCTTAGTCTCCTAAGCCCTAAGAACATTAGCAAAATAGTCATAAATGCCCCAGGTTTCCAGAGCCAGGCTGCTATTCCCTCTACAGGCACCCATTAGGGGTTGGGGGTATCTTTCTCCAATACTGTTGCCTTGAACCCCCATTGCAGTGTGTTCATACCACTTTTATCTGTTTTTTTTTTATTTTTAGTGTATTTTTAACATTTATTTAAATAGATCTTGGGCTCCAGATTTTCTCCCTCTCTCCTGTTCCTCCTCCATCCATTGAGAAGGCAAATAGTATGTCAATTATACTGTTGTGCAGAGAATAAGAGCAAGCTGAGACCTGGGTTCAAGGTAAATTTAGATGTGGATTTATTGATTAAGCGCATGACTACCAGAGTGTTCAGCACTCAGATTGGCAGTGATCTTTGGAATATAGATCTTGGTTATAAAGGCTAAAACCACAATAGGGAGGGGAGCTAGCAGAAGCTATAATGCACAGAAGCAAAGAACAGCCATTGGTTAAATCTATGACTCAGGGGAGTATGGTGCAAGGGTACAAGGGTGCAACCTTCCTGTGAAGTGGGGGTCTTTCCTAGAACTGGGTGGAGGGCTCAGGATGGAGGGTCATGGGATGAGGGGGACTGGAATTTCCCAGAGCAGGCTAGGGTGATGTTCTGGGTGAGGGGGAGTAGAATTCCCCAGAGTATGCTAGGGTCATGTTCTGGACGAAGGGTGTGGGGGTCCTGTTTGGTCATCGGGGCAGGACAGGATGGTACCTAGATAAGATCCTTGCACCGTAATGAGCCTAGTACACTATAATGAGTCAAGGAGAAAATATCAAATGCTGATTAGGGGAGAAGGAATCAGGGAATATCTTGAGCAATGCCCAGACATGCCTTAAGCTGTTTCAAGCTATTATAAAATATAAAACAGGGACAAAGACAGAAACACAAGAGGGGCTTAATGGTGGACCACAAGTCAGGTGGTGTATAGTGACCTGGGATTTGGTTTTGGGTACAAGAATACATGTGAAGATATGTAAAATATATTTACATATTAGCCATATTGAAAAAAAATACAAGAAAAAGCATAAAAAACAAAGTGAAAAAGGTATGCTTTAGTCTATACTTCATTCTGCATAATCAGTTCTCTCTTGGGAGGTGGATAGCATTTTTCACTATGGGTCCTTCAGAATTGTCTTGGATCATCCTGTTGATCAGAGTAGCTAAGTCTTTCACAGTTGATCATTGTAACAATGTTATTCTTATGGTGTACATTATTCTTCTGGTTCTGTTCACTTCACTTTGCATCAGTTCATGTAGGACTTCTGAGGTTTTTCTTCTCATTGTTTCTTATAGCACAGTACTATTCTATCACAATCATATACCACAGCTTGTTCAGCTATTCACCAGTGGATGGGCATCTCCTTGATTTCCAATTCTTTGCCACCACAAAAATAACTGCTATAAATATTTTTGTACAAATAGGTCTTTTGATCTCTTTAGGATACAGACCTGTAATTAGTTTTGTTGGTTCAAAGGGTATACATGAATAGTTTTATAGCCCTTTGGACATAGTTCCAAATTGTTTTCCAGAATGATTGGACCAGTTCACAACTCCACCGACAATGCATTAATGTTCCAATTTTTGCATATCCCCTCCAACATTTGTCATTTTCCTTTTTGGTCATGTTAGATAATCTGATAGCTATGAGGTGGTACCTCAGAGTTGTTTGAATTTGCATTTCTCCTATCAATAGCGATTTAGAGCATTTTTCTGTGATTGTTGATAGTTTTATTTTTCTGAAAACTGCCTGTTCATATCCTTTGACCATTAATTAATTGTGGAATGGCTCCTATTTTTATGCATTTGATGTAGCTCCCTATATATCTGAAAAATTAGGTCTTTATTAGAGAAACTTGATGTGAAAATTTTTTTCCATTTTCCGGCTTTCCTTCTAATTTTGACTACATTGCTTTTGTTTCTGAAAAAAACATACACCTTTTTCGTGTACTCAGAATTATCCATTTTCACTTCCTGTGATCCTCTCTAACTCTTGTTTGATCATACATTTTTCCCTTACTGATAAATCCGACAGGTAAAATTTTCCATGTTCCTCTAATTTATTTCTGATATTTCTCTTTATGTTGAAATAATTTACCTATTTTGACCTTATCTTGGCATACAATGTGAGATGTTAGTTTATGCCAAACTACTTTCCCGTTTTCCTAGTAATTTTTGTCAAATGGTAAATTTTTGCCCTAAAAGCTTAGATCACTAGATTATTGTGGTCATTTATTATTATGTTATTTATTGTGTATCTAATTTATGCCTCTGATTTACCACTTTATTTCTTAGCCAGTACCAGATTGTTTTGATGATTACTGCTTTGTAATATAGTTTAAATCTGGTACTGCAAGGCTGAACTGACTTCCTTCACATTTTTTTGTTGTTGTTGTTGAGTCCCTTAATATTCTTAACCATTGTTCTTCCTGATGAATTTTGCTACTATTTTTTCTAGGTCTGCAAAATAATTCTTTGGTAGTTTGATTAGGATCTCACTGAAGAAATAAATTAATTTACATAGAATTATGATTTTTATTATATTGGTTTGGCTTATCCATGTTCAATTAATATTGTTCCAGTTGTTTGGATTTGTCTTTATTTGTGTGAAAAGTGTTTTGTAATTGTGTTCCTTTAGTCCTTGGGTTTGTCTTGGCAGGTAGACTCCCAAGTATTTTATATTGTCTGCAGTTATTTTAAATGAAATTTCTCTTTCTATCTCTTCGTGATGGGTTTTGTTGGTAATATGTAGACATGCTGATGATTTATATGGGTTCATTTTCTGTCCTCAACTTTGCTAAAGTTGTTAATTATTTCAACTAGTTTTTTAATTGATTCTCTAGGGTTCTCTAATTATACCATTATATATCATCAGCAAAGAGTGATAGTTTGGTTTCCTCATTGCCTATTTTTATTCCTTTATTTTTCCTTTTTTATTGCTATAGCTAGCATTACTTGTTTGTATGTTTTTAATTGATTATTTATAAATTTGAGTTCTAAATTATTTTCTTCTTTCTGGCCCTTCCCCCACTTATTGAGAAGATAAGCAATATGATACCCATTATACACATGAATGTAGCTAGCATTTCTAATACAATTTTGAATAAGCGGTGATACATATATTTAGAGATATAAATTTCCTTTGTCCCTATCTTATTGGAAAGGCTTTTAGCTTATCCCCATTACAGATAATGTTTGCTCTTGGTTTTAGACACATACTATTTATCATTTTATGGAAAGCATATTCCTATGCTTTCTATGTTTTTAATAGGAAGGTGTGTTGTATTTTGTCAAAGGCCTTCTCTATTAAGATAATCACATGATTTTTGTTACTTTTGTTATTTATATGTTCAGTAATACTTTTAGTTTTCCTAATATTGAACCAGTCCTGCATTCCTGGTTTAAACCCCACCTAGTCATAATATATAATATTGGTGATATATTATTACAATCTTCTTGCTAGTGTTTCATTAATTTTTGTATCAATATTCGTTAGGGAAACTAGTCTTTATTTGGGTTATTTTTTCCTCTCTGGTTTGGGTATCAAAACCATTTTTGTGTCATAAAAGGAACTTGGTAGAACTCTTTACCTATTTTTTCAAATAGTTTATATCATATTAATATAGGATTAATTGCTCCTTAAATGTTTGGTAGAATTCACTTGTAATTTCTTCTGGTCCTTTGGATATTTTCCTAGGGAGCTTATTTATGACTTATTTATGACTTAGGGACTTATTTAATTTCTTTTTCTAAGACAGGACTATTTAAGTATTCTATTTCTCTTAATCTAGGCTATTTATATTTTTGTAAATATCTCTCCATTTTGCTTACATGAGTTTTACTGCCATATGATTGGGCAAAACAACTCCTAATCATTTCCTTAATTTCATCTTCATTGGTGGTATATTCACTCTTTTCATTTTTGAGTTAGATAATTTGTTTTTTTCTTTCCTTTTTTAAATCCAATCAATGATTTATCTGTTTTTATTGCTTTTTTTCCCCTCATAAAACCAGCCCCTAGTTATTGTTGTTTTTATTAGTTCAATGGCTTTCTTACTTTCAATTTTATTACTCCTTTGATTTTCTGGATTTCCAATTTGGTGATTAATTGGCGATTTTTAATTTGTCCTTTTTTTGGTTTTTTTTTTTTTTTTAGTTGCATGCCCAATTCATTGATCTGCTCTTTCTCACTTTTATTGATGTATTCATTCAGAGATATACATTTTCGCTTGAGTTCTGCTTTGGCTGTACTCCACAAATTTTGGTATGTTGTCTTATTATTGCCATTCTCTTTAATGAAATCATTGATTTTTTTTCTATAATTCATTCTTTGACCCACTCATTCTTTAGGATTAGATTATTTAGTTTCCAATTAATTTTTAATCTGTTCTTCCATGGCCCCTTATTGAATGTATTTTCTTTTACTCCTTGATAGTCTGAAAAGGGTCCATTTAATATTTCAGCTTTTCTGCATTTGCTCATGAGGTTTTTAAATGCCCTAATACAGGGCCAGTTTTTGTGCACATGCCTTGAATAGCTGAGAATAAGGTAGACACCTTTCTAGTCACATTCAGTTTTTTTTCCAGAAGTTTAGCATATCTAGCTTTTCTAAAATTCTATTAATTTCTCTAACATCTTTCTAATTTATTCTATGGTTAGATTTATCTAGCTCTAAGAAGGCAAAGTCCCCCACTACTATAGTTTTATAGTCATTTCCTCCTATAACTCATTTAACTTTCCCTTTAAGAATTTGGATGCTTTGTCATTTGGTGCAGATATGCCTAGTATGGATATTACTTCATTGTCTGTGGCGCCTTCTAGCAAAAATATAGTTTCCCTGCTTATCTCCTTTAATTTGGCCTATTTTTGTTTTTGCTTTGTTTTAAGTTCATGATTGCTACCCCTATGTTTTTTACTTCAGATGAAGCATAACAGATTCTACTCTAGTCCTTTATTTTTTCATTTTTTTTGTTATATTTATTTATTTATTTTTAGTTTTCAGCATTTACTTCCATAAGATTTTGAGTTCTAAATTTTCTCCCCGTAGTTGGGGAGGCATTCTTTCCCATATCCCTTTGGTCCCAGGAGAGAGTAGGTCAAACTTAAGGAAATTTCTACATGAGATTCATCCCATCAGGTTAATTTCTAAGTATGGCATAGCTAAATGGATGAGTCCTCATCTCAGCAACCCCTGGGCTGAGTCTCTCAGGTTATTAATCAGGACCTTACCACTGGGATGACTTTCTACAAAACCTAGCAGGGGCTCCACTTCCTGGACCTCTGATGACTTGCATTCTGACCTTTTAAAGTTCACAAGGTCATAGCTATCTCCTGTATTCCTTCATCTGAAACAGAAACAAAGAGGCAAAGAATGGAAGCCTGTATTCACAGATGCATGATGGACTCTTCCCTCTAGACACTTCTCTCTTGTGTCCCTCTTCAAATGCTACCACAAGGGAAAAGACCAAGAAGAAATTTTCCCTCTGGCTGGCTCATGCCTTCCAAATGCATTCCCGTTCCAGCTACAAAGCCAACCAAAAAGGATGGTTAGTAGACCAGAACCAGTTATAGATTGTCTGTGATGGCCCAGAGTTCATATGGAAAATGTACTAGCTCAGCATACTAATGCCTGCTTACCAGTCAGCCTCCTGTTACAGAGAGAAAGTGGACATTCCCGACTTCTAGTTTTGCCTCTCTCTTCTCTGTCAACTTCTTACTGTTCTAGGCAGCTCTCTAACAGCTGTAAATGGTAGAGAAGGTACTGACCAGCTTTAGTAGAGTGAGTTTCCTTATACCAAAGAAACCACAAGTTTATTCCCTATATTTTAACTCCCTTCTCTGTTAAGGTGAATAATATTCAAGCAGGAAGGAGTAAAACAAACAGAAATAAGAAGGATTTGATGATTGAGTTAGATGAGGAGATTAGATGTGAATTGCTTGGGAACCAGAAACAAAGCAGATGCCCATCTGTCAGTCACTAATCACTGATCCATATCTTGCCATCGGATTCAGATGGCTTCGGAGAAGAAAGTGAGGCCCGTGACCTTGCTCAGCCCTTCCTCACTTAAATCCAATTCACTTGCAAGTCATGGCATCACCTTCCTGATGTCATGGTCCTCTTCACAATAACAATTTATTAAACACCTACTATATGCTGGACACTGTGAGTGTTTGGGATAGAAAGAAAGGTAAAAGATAGTCCCTGCCCTCAAGGAGCTACCGATCTAATGGAGGAGACAATAAGCAAAAAAATGTAAAAAACAAGCTATATAATGGGATTAGTAGGGCATAATTAACAGAAGAAAGACATTAGAATTAAGAGGGTCTAGGAAGTACTTCCTTTAGAAGGTGGGATTTTAGTTGAGACTTGAAAGAAATTAGGGAAGGAGGAGGTGGAGATGAAGAGGGAGAACATTTCAGACATGGAGGACAGTCAGAGAAAATGCCTGGAGCTGAGAGATGGAGGGTCTTGTCTGTGAAACATCGAGGAGGCTAGGATCACTGGATCCACGAGTACTTGGGGATTTTGTATTTGATCCTGGAGTTCACTGAGAATGGCAATTAGAGAATGGTTAAACTAATTGTGATGCCCGACTAATGGAATGTTTCTGTGCCAAAAGAAAGATGAATATAATGAATGTGATGACATAAAAACTGATGTAAAATGAAACAGGGAGAATAGGAAAGCAATATGAATAATGACAGCAACAATAGGAATGGAAAAAACCAAAAAAACCCTTGAAATTGAACATTGTGATTATAAATACCAAGCCTGATCCTGAAGAAGAGATGAGAAAATGCGCCTCCCTCTGTTCTTTGCAGAGGTGAGGGACCGTGGATGTAGAACAAACTTGATTGATGTGTTGTTTTGAAATCTAGCTCTTATCCTCAACTCTTCACTCTCATTCACCCTACAGATCCGTTCAGTTGCTAAATCTTGACATTCTCTCACTTGTGTTCCCTTCTCACTCCCCTCACATTAGTTCAAGCCCCGGACACCTTTCTCCTAGGGCATTACAATAGCCTCCTGTTTTCCCTGCCTCAGACCTCTCCTCAACAAATAGTCAGTCTACCACACAGCCACCAAAGTAAGTGTCCTGAAGTCTAATAGTTCTGATCATGTCACCCTCTCATTCATTGAACTCTAATGGCTCCCTATCACCTATGAGTTTACCAAACATGAAATTCTATTTGATATTTAAAGCTCGTTATAACTCATCTCCGTCCCATACATTCTACTTCTACTTACAGCCTACAGTTCATCTATACTGACTAGCTTTCATACCCTTCCTCCCATATAACACTCCATATCCCGTCTATATGTCTTTGCATGTACCATATACCTAGAATGTTTTCTGTCCTTGCCTTTGCCTTTTGGAATCCCTTCAATGTCCTTTAAGACTCAGTTGTTATCACCTTCTGCACAGAATGGTTAAACTAATTGTGATGCCTGACTAATGGAGTGTTTATGTGCCAAAAGAAGAGATGAACATAAAGAATATGAAGACTTATGGTCAGACATAGAAACCGATGTAAAATGAAACAGGGAGAATAGAGAATCGGTCTCCCCAGATACTTGTGCATGCCCCTCCAAGGTTACCTTGTGTCTTCATTGTACATACCTCTACCTGTATGAGTTGTCTCCCAGTAGAATGTAAGCTCCTTGAAGGCAAGGACTATTTCACTCTCCTCTTTGGATTTCTAGCAGAAAAGAGTATCTGGCACATAGAAGGCTCTTAATAAATGCTTGTTGATTGATTGGTCAGTTTCTCTTTTTGTTTCTTTTTTTATTATAGAGAATAGCTCTCTGGGACAAGGGATTTGGATATAAATATAAAGATATAATAGATATAAAGATAAAATAGATCAATAGAAAAGAGAGAATTACTTGGAGAGTGATTCAGATCTCTTGGCCCAGAGAGGTTACAAAAATCAAAAGAGCAAGATTCTTACCTCTTGGCATCTGTAGTCTACCATTCCTTATCTCTAATGGACTTGAGTTTGTTTAGTAAATCCTGGTGTTATGAAACTTCCTAAGCTTAGTGATCCTTGGCAATGTCATAGTTTATGATTGGTACCATTTAGATGTTTGAATGAGATGGGAAGAGTTCCCTCCCTCACTTGTCTTCAGCTAGCTCAAGAATGTCAATGGGTCACAAATTTAGAGATTAGATTTCTCTTCAGTAATGGTATAGAATCCCTTTGATTCAAAACTATGGTTCCCAGTGAATCATGTGGACTGGCCTAAAGAAGTAGCTTTCTGTTATAATAGATTAGGAATTCCCTTCTCCCCTGAATTAAAAAACAAAAATGATTCCTCTCTTAGAAAAAGGACACCACATCCAATGACAGAATCACAGAATTTGAGAGTTGGAGGGGGTCTCAGTGGCCATCTAGTCCAATGTATATGTAAAAGGACTCTCTACTATAATATGCTTCACATATAAGTCATCTAGCCTCTGACTGAAGACCACCTCTCAAGGCTTCTACTTATGGGCAGCTCTAATTGAGAGGCAATATGGCATAGCTAATAGAAAGCTGGCTGGCCTCAAAGCCAAGATGATCTGGGTTCAAGTTCTGCCTTTGATGCTGTGACCCTGGGCAAGTCACTTAATTTCTCAAGTGCTCTAAGCAACTCTCTAAGATTGTAAATCACAGAAAAGGTGCATACCTGTATTGGCAGAGAGTTCTCTTACCTGAGAGTTCCCAATATGAATGAAAGCACAGGTCAAACTTAAATTTGTCTTTGCATTTTCTACCCATTGTCCAAAAGAGAGATAACCCAGACAAAACAAAAGCAAAAATAGACCTAAATAAAAGAGATGATCAGTAAAACTACATTTTGCTGAAAGGTATCATAGATGATGAAGTAATATAAAAAAATTTTTTGGAAATTTGCTCTAATTAAGACCTCATTTCCCAAATATATACTGAATATAGAACTAAATCAAATTTATAAAAGTAAAAGCCATTCCACAATTGATAAATGGTCAAAGGATATGAACAGGCAGTTTTCAGAATGAGAATCAAAGCTATGAAAAAATGCTCTAAATTACTATTGATTAGAGAACTGAAAATTAAAACAACTTATACCTATTAGAAATGGCAGGTGCTGGAGGGAATGAGGGAAAAGTAGGTACACTAATGAACTGCTGGTAGAGTTGTGAACTGGTTCAACCATTCTGCAAAACAATTTGGAACTATGCCCAAAGGGCTATAAATACCCTTTGACCCAGCAATACTACTACTAAGTCTGTATCCCAAAGAGATCAAAGGAAAAAGGCATATATGTACAAAATTATTTAAAGCAGCTCTATTTTGTGGTGGCAAAGACTTTGAATTTAAATTGGGGGATAGCTAAGTGAGTTGTAGCAAAAGATTGTGATGGAGTACTATTGGGCTATAAGAAATGATGAGGGATAATAGTTTCAGAAAAAACATTTTAAGACATATATGAATTGATTTGAAGTGAAAAGAACCAGGAGATCATTGTGTACAGTAACAATAATGTTGTAATGATGACCAGCTGTAAAAGACTTGGCTGCTCTGATCAATACAATGATCTAAAACAATTTCAAAGGACTCATGGCAAAAAAATGCTACCCTCCTATAGAGAGAGAGAGAATTGATGAACTGAGTGCAAATTTAAATAAAATGTGATTTCTTTTTTCATTTTTATTGCTTTATTTTGAAATATGGAAATATATTTTACTTTATTTTACATGTATAATTGATATCATAAGGGAGAAAATCTGGAACTCAAAATTTCAAAAGAAAAGAATGCTAAAAATAAATAATAAATTTAAAAATAAAAAAGAATAGTTGACATGAAGCATTTCCTCCACAAGCCTGTAACAGTCCCCCACAAGTACATACGGAGTCTGGGAGGAGAGTGGGTCTGGCTTTGACAACAAATGTGGCAAAGGAGGAACTCAGAGCTCCCATGCGATGGTGAATGTCACTTTAATTCATCCTGTAGTTTTCAAGGATATCTAAAGACTTTTTCACACAGTCTGAAGTCCATGATTGATTGATTCAATGAAGAAGCATTCTTACCTGGTTAAAATAATTACTCTTAAGTGCAGTTGGGTGATTGATTGATTCAGTCTCCCCCCCCCCTTTTACAAATGAATAAATGAAAAAATATTTATTAAGTACCTATTATTGCCACGTACTTTGTTAGGTGCAGAGGATGCAAATGTGAAAATGAGATGGTCTCAGTTTTCATTGAGCTTACCTTCTAAGGGACGTGACAAGATAATATATATAGTGGAATGGTGGTGGGCAGGAAGATTTTGTCTAGGTGGTTATAGGGATTATGAGTGGTGCTGTAAGGGCAGTCAGTTATCATCCCTTTTCCAAAAGTAATGTGGTATTGATCTGATTACTGTGTGCAGAGCAGGAGATGGAAAGCAGAGTAGGGAGAAAGGAAAGATTCTGAGAAGAAGGGCCAGCACCAGGACAGATGGCAAAATGTCTTTGGGCATAGGATGGAAAAATATAACAAGGATGATTGTATAGCTAGATTAATTCAGTGTTGGCTGATTATCCAATCTCAAAAGATATTAACTGTTGAGCAAATGTCAATATTAGAGGAGATTTTAAATGGCATACTCCAAGATTCATTCTTTGACCCTATCCTAGTCAACATTTTTGCCCACAACTTAGATAAAGACATGACAGAATTCCAGACAGAATAGGGGCTGATACATCACATAACAGACTTGAGATCCAAAAAAGGATCTTAATAGGCAAAAACAATGGGACAGATCTGCCAACATGGCATTTGCTAGAGCCTGAACTAAGTTTTAGAACACATTTCTCTCTTATGGTAGACAGTAGTGTTCCAGAGGTTAATTAAATGAAGGAGAGATGGGAACACTAGTAAGACTGAAGAGTCAGCAGCTCAGAGGGAATATTGGATTATCCAACAAGCAAAGCCTTGAGTCATTCAGGCAGAATGTGGACAGTCAGAGAACAGCTCAGGTAAAATGGGGAAGAGACACAGACTCTAAGTGTTATTATGAGGCATAAATCAGGAGAGTTAAACAGAGTAGATGCACAGCCATCAGATCAGAGGCTCACCATTCTTTTTAGGTCAAGTCTAAGACTGGCTAAGAAAACCAGAGTCACGGAGTATGCAAAGAGTACAGGTCAGGGAAAATTATGGGTCAGAAGTCAGATAGATACCCAAACCAGAGGGTATCACAAAGGAAAAGGACTGAAGTTCAGATAAGAAAGCAGGAATCCAGAGGGTTTGGAGGGCAGCAGAGCACCAAGAGATGGACCAAATGATCAGGCAAGTCAGGCACCAAAGAAAATCAGACATCGGAACAAGAAAAGAGATTTAAGACACAAATAACAAGGAAAGCCTTTAAGAACTGAACTGAAGCTTCAGATTTTACATGATTCCAGTGATGGCAGAGGTCAATCCCCAAGTATGGCTGCCTTCAAGTTTGCAGATACAAATAAATGAGAACAACTAGCTAGAGGGGAGGGGAAGGGCAAGGCACTTTGCAGTTAGGAGGAGATTCCATGATAGGATGATAGAATTAACTGAAATTGACCCCAGAGGCTAAGTCTAACCAGCCTCAGTTTGTAGAAGAGGAAACTAAAACCTAGGACATTAAGCCATTAGCCCAACATTATAAGGTGTAATGCCAACCAAAGGCAACTTCCAAGGTTCGGATTACCAGCATAGTAAACCCCATTTATTCAGCAAACATTCACAGACCAGAAAAAGTCAGAATAGAGTGTAACTTGTTCCTTTAGCAAGTTCTCCATTCAATCCAGGTACGACTCCACCCCTAGACAGTACATTCATTTAGTCAGTCAAAAGTCTCTTCACAAATGGAGATTAGTCTCCAACCATAAACAA
>CM053582.1:407040998-407065044 GCA_028627135.1 Pseudochirops cupreus
GCCCTTCTTTCATCTTCACTCCAGGCAAGCCCTCAGCAATCTCAGTTCCTGGGGAGACAAGGCTCAACAAAGCCATAGCCAGTGTCCTCATCAAGTCACTCTCTGGCTGTAGAACAGTCCCAGAACCCCTGAAAACATCAGCAAGGCCCTCTTCCAGGATTTATGTGCAAGTACCACACGAAAATCCTCCTTCAGGGCTTCTGAACCAACAGCCAGGTTCCAGGGCCTCTACAACAGCAGCCCTGTCCTTCACCATCCGGTGAATCTGGCAAAACAACATCAAAACAGACAGACAAAATACCAGCATCACAGCCATGCCTCCTCAGTTCTTGGTAGTTCCGGGTGGCAGTTCCAACAGGCTCTTAGCAGTCTTTCTCTCAGCAACTCAGGCTCCACGATACTGGATACTGTTCTCCCAAAGTCTTTCTGGCCTTCTCTAGGCTTGGACCTCTCTCCCAATTCACGGTTCCTCCCAGTTCAGCCCTCTCTCTTCGGGTCAAGTCCATCCCACAAGTGGGATTCACAAGCTCTGGGTTTTAACACTCAACCCAAAAACCCAGCCAATACAGGGGCATCTCCAAATTTCATTACCATTACATAAGGGTAAGAAGTGACAGAGGTAGGAATTGAACCCACATCCTCTGACTCTATAGGCAGTCAGTATACCTGCCCCTGTGCCATTCTGGTGGTGGACTTCATTTACATGAGCAAGAGTGAGAGAGCCAGGCCTGAAGTCAGGAAGACTCTTCTTCCTGGATTCAAATATGGCCTCAGACACTTACTGGCTGTGTGACCCTGGGCAAGTCACTTAACCCCTGTTTGCCTCAGTTTCCTCATCTGTAAAGTGAGCTGGAGAAGGAAATGGCAAACCACTCCAGTATCTTTGCCAAGAAAACCCCAAAAGGGGTCACAAAGAGTTGGACACAACAGAAATGACTCAACCACAACAGCAACTCTCTTAATGGACTGGAATCAGTGGGTCAAAATTTAATTTTTAATTCAAAGAACCTTTTGAGGACAGTGGCAAATTTATTTCATCTTGAACTTTGTGTAGAATTCCCTTGTATAGTTGCCTCTCCTGTCACTGACGGCAAAACTCTCAGGTGCTGTCTCTTGAGTGTCCCCAAGGTGACAGAAAGAGGAGCCAGAGAACATAGAAGCCGTCTCTGTAGACACACAAAGGATCTGTGTCTTGTATGACTGTGCCAAGCCATATCTTTTCAGTCATACTTCTTATGGTTAAAAAAAAGGCAGAAGTCAAATAGTTGATTCCATATAGCCATTAAAATAATTCCAGCTATGACCCATCCAGCTAAAATTGTTCAGCCCCTTCTGATCCTGCACAGCAGCATCATAGACCAGACAGTGACAATGTAAACAACTGATGTTCTGTCTGTCTATAAGCTATTAAAAGCTAGCATAGCATAGTAGATAGGGCGCCATCTTTGGAGACAAGAAGACCACCTCTGATGCATAATAACTGTGTGACCCTGGACAAACGAGGTCACCTTTCAGTGTCCCAGGCAGCACTTGAACAGTATAACTTCTAGTTTTCTGGTCTACATCAGTGGGAAGGTGTTTTTATATCGGGAGTTGCCTTCATTGTTGATGTGAGGGTGGGCTTCCGCATATAGGATTAGGTGCCCAAGGTGTAGCACAATCACCCTTTGAGGGTTGGGGGCTGGTCTAATGCAGACTCTCATTTGTCTCAAAGGCTTATCTCTATTACAATGATAGCTCATAGGTCTGGACCAAAAATAATCATAAAAAACACTTATTCAGATTCCCTTTCCTTTAGGGCTTCTTTAGTATTTCTAAGCTATTAACTCTCTTCCTATGCCCCACCAAAAATAAATATTTCCAGAGAAAGGGAGGAGGGCAGGGAATGAGGGAAGGGAGAAGGGAGGGAGGGAAGAAGACAGAGAGAGAAATATTGATTTGAGATTCTTTGAAACCTCACCCTATTTAAGCCCTGATGATAAATGGTTGGATTAGAGTAGGTTCCTGGGCTTGAGCCAAAGCGTCAGAGGCTAGGGGAGATTAAACATAATATTAAATTACCTTTCCTGGAATAGTGGCATTCAGTTGCTTGCTGTTTTCCACTTATAACTTTGACATGATAGTGCCCTTAAGTAATATGATCAATCTGCTTTCCAATTCTGTATCCTTACCCAATAAGTCTGATTTATGAAATGGTTCTTTTATTATATTAAAGTAAGAAAAAAAACTAAAGTAGACCCTTGTGGCAGACTACAGTTACTTTTTTAGAGAAAGTATTATATGCTATAATCATTGTGAAGATTGTTTTATTCAGGAAATGCCGTCATTTGGAATTGAAATATGTTGGGCTAGAGCAAGGTTTTAGCTTAAACATCCCTTTGCTTAATGATCAAACATGTGCCCTAATGCCAAGCTAGCTGAGGGATTCCCTGGTATTTCATCAGATAGATATGACACTTATTGTCCTTTAGAACTTGCCCTGGGCACATGTTCTAAAACCATGGTGTCAAACTCAGACAGATAAGGGGGTCACCACACTATACATAAGAATCTCTACAAGCTGCATTTTGACTTAGAAAACCACGTATTAATGTTATCTGTGTTTTATTGCATTTTAATTTATTTTGTTAGATTTTTCCTAATTACATTTTAATCTGGTTCTTGCTGCTCTTGGAAGTGTTGTGGGCCACATGGGGCCCACAGATCATATGTTTGATGCCTCTGGTCTTACAGGTAGTACTGAGGACACTTTACTTTTTTTTCAGATAAAATATTTCATTTTTTAAAAACCTCAGAAATTCAATGAAAAATGCATTCAAAATAATTGCTTAAGTAAAATATCAAGATATATAATAAACCCACAAAAGCCATTAGCTTTTCTGCATGTTACTAACAGAGATGAATAGGTGAAAATAGAAATTTTTTTCAAAAAATATGAAATGCATAAATATATATAAGACTTAACCTACTAAAACACACTCCAGATATACTCAAAGTAAGACTTAAATAGTTGGAGTGATTCATTGTTCTTGGTTGGGCTGTGCGGATGCACTTTTAAGTTTAGAAACTTGAATTCATAGGATCACCAAGCTAGAGCTAGGAGGGCCTTCATATGCCCTCCTGTTACAGAAAACTGAGGCCCAGGGAAGATAAGTGATTTTACCCAAGGCCAGACACATAGTTAAGTGTCAGAGGGGGATTTGAGCCCCAGACTCTGACTCTAGGGCCAGTGCTGTTCTTTCCACTGTAGTGTAATTCTCATCCTGATACTCATGCTACATGTCACAGGGGAAAGGGAACTGGGTTTGAAATCTAAGAACTGGGATTTGGTCTTGCCTCTGCCACTTACTACCTATGTGACCCTGGGCAAATGGGCCTCAGTTTCCTCACTTGTAAAATGGAGATTTAATTTAAATGGCCTCTAAGATCCCTTCCAGCTCAAAATCTATAGTTGTACTAATTCCTTTAGTTTCCAAGGGAAAGTCATATCCCTAAACCTATCTATATCCCTAAACCAGTGATCTATACGACCACCAGATACACCTCTACTTTCTGCACATTCCCTAGAGATGCACAGAGAAGCAATTATGAGGTTCTTAGGGACCATTTTCCTATCACTTAAAGAATGTCCAGACTTTTGTATTGGCCCCCGTGACACACAGATAATAGGAAAATAGAAATTCTCTTACTCCCTCAGAGCAAAGGATATTCTACATGCATTTCTTTTACTCTTCTTTCTTGTCCTTCCTCCTGAAACAAACCTGCAGAGCATTTTCCTTTGAGCTATAACAGGACCAATTCCATGGAACATGTGTTTTGACTCCATGAAGATGGACATGCCTACTGACCACTTGCTGGGGAACATAAACTTTACTTTTCTGAAATGATATAATAACTCCTGATTGGTCATCATGTAACACAGTGAACTGGCCACAGAGCATCATGGTAGATGGACACACACTTGTGGAGGAAACTTCCTTTTAACAGTCTTTAAGAAATATAGAAAGGCTCTGTCTGTCCTCTCTGGAACCCCCTCTCGGCATAGATTCAGTCCCAGCTCTGCCTTGAACTTCTAGAAAACAGTAAGAAAAATTAAACTGAAATTGAGTTAAAAACTCAGAATCGTCAAGGAAGAGATTTTCCAGAGTGAGTTACCAGTTTGCTGCCAGTATCCCTGAAGCAAACCTGCTCAAAAGAAAATTCAGATAACAGGAGGAAGCAAATTAAAATTGGGGGGGAGTCCTAAAAGCAGAAAGAAGAAAAAATTTTAAAATCCCAGACATAAGATCCCACAGGTAACCAAGTGGGGGATGTATCTGAGCCATAATGGGAATCTTCTAACACTGGTAAAGGAGAGTTGGCTTCTCCAGGCCAAAGGGAAAACATGCACTCCCCACCCCTTCATATCCACTTACAAGCTTATTTCCTTAAGTTTAAAATAGAAAAGTCCAGAGTGCAATATGTAAACATTATCAAAATTTTAGATTCTCTCTCTAAGCTGTTCTGCCCAACCCACAGTAAAATCTAAGCTAAGGAAGATCCTTTTCCTCGGCCTTTCTAGTTTAACTTGCCAGTTATTGTAAGTGGCCATCTAATTTAATAACAGCTTTAAGTAAATCATAATGGAGATGAATAATGGAAAGGATAAAGCTTCCAAATGCTGGGTGTACTGGTTGCAGAGGAGGAGGAGAGTGTCTTTCTTCCCCTCCCACTGGCTGGAGGGAAAATGGGAAGATCAGAAACCAGATGAAATAATGAGATCAGGGGTAGACAGTACTCCAGAGAAAAGGGGAAGGTCAACAAAGCACTGTGAACTGGGCAGCTAGGTGGTTCAATGGACAGAGAGCCAGGCTTGGAGCCAGGAAGATTCCTATTCCTGGCCTCAGACACTTAATAGCTGTGTGACCCTGGGCAAGTCATTTAATCCCGTTTGCTTCAGTTTCCTCATCTGTCAAATGAGCTGGAGAAAGAAATGGCAAACCACTCCAGTGTCTCTGCCAAGAAAATCCCAAAATGGGGTCACGAAGAGTCAGACATGACTGAACCATGACATGAACTGGACCTGGGCATCTCATTGGTCACATGTCTGCTGCTTGGTTTGATCTTTTCTCTGTGGCCCAGCTCAAGGCCAGGCCTATTTTTGCCTCGAACACATCTGATTAGTCACTATGCTTACTGGCCAGTTGACCACAATGTTTTCCCAGAGTGGCATTCTGTCTTGTTCCTTTGTCTATCCTACATGATTACCTTGACTTCTATGGGGAAGTCTCTTTTAAAGACATCAGAATTCAGAAGCATCTATAGCTTCCCACACACCTCATCCCCTCCTATCCTTTGTGGTCCTACTCAGGCATCTCGGTGGCTCTGTTTCCCCACCCCCTCCCCCAGTTTGTTTAATTTATGATACTTCCCTCTCCAGTCTATAGGTAGAATTCTACTAATTGGACAGAATATAGATTACATTTCTATGAGTCCGTCTTCATCAAGACAATAGGAGCACTGCTTTGGGAGCAAGTGGCACACATGAGGATAATAAATCTGAGAATGGCCAAGAGTAGAAGGCAGTATGAGTTCGTGGGTGTAGGGCTGGACTTAGAGCCAGAAAGATCAGGATTCGAATTCTGTCTCTGTTGCTCATTAGGTGTGAGACCATGGGCATACTCCCTGAGTGGCAGAACAAGCAAGATGACTTCTGAGGTCCCTCCTGACTCTGACTTCTTGATCCTATAGTGTACTTCAGTTTTTATGTCTCATTTTTTTCTACCAGAAGACCCTTTGCCTATAATTGTGTTAACGGTATTATAGTTAACAGCATTACTGCTAGCTAGCAGCATCAGCAGACATTAGGAACAGCATAATGCTGCAGAGACCATCAGTGGCTTTGCATCTGGGTGGGCACCAACAATTTTTCTGTCATGTCATCTGATCCGTTTGTAACAGATGGTCCACAAGCCCCCGTGTAAGAAGAGCTTCCCTTTGCTCTAGAGAACCAGCCAGCAGTTGCTGCCAAGCCAGATTCCTTGAGGCAGAGTGGTAGGATGGCCAACCACTGTTCATTTCATGCCAACACCACAGAGGCATTTTCAGCTCTTTCTTCTCTGGTTTTGTATGAAGTGGTTTTTGAGGCCCTGATCCACCAGGACAACCTCCATGACTTAGCAAGCAAGCCCATGTCCTTTTATGGCTTCAGAGAGGAAATGTGCTTAGGAGGTTTTTTGACTAATATGAGTGAATCAGGAGTAATGAAGGATAGCATTGTCCAAGAAAAGGACAAGAAATTAAATGAAACCTATGGTTAAGAAGCATTAACATACCTAGTATTTTTTAAATTAAATTAAAAACTTTTCAATAAACAAAAAGTAATTTTCTCTTCTCCTCCTCCATCGGGAAAAAAGAAAAAGAAAACTCTTGTAACAAATGTGCATACTCAAGGAAAACAAATCCCCACGTTGGTTATGGCCAAAAAATGTCTCAGTCTGCAGCCTGTGTCCAGCACTTCTTTATAAAGAAGTGGGTAGTGTGTTTCCTCCAGGATCGTGGTTGGTCAGTCATTGCATGCTCTGAATCTAAAAAAAAAATTTTTTTAATGCTCTAAATCGTAATAATTAGAGCTCTTAAGTCTTTCAAAGTTGTTTGCTTCACAATGTTATTATTATATAAATTTATTATATAAATTATTATATAAATTGTTATATATATAATATATAATTTATGTATATAATAAATAAATTATGTATATATAAGTTATTATATAAATTGTTCTTGTCCTGCTCCCTTCGTTTTGTATTAGTTCATACGGTTTTTCCTAGGTTTCTCTGAAATCATCCATTTCATTTTCTCTAGCACAATAGTATTTCTTTACATTCATATGCCTTAATTTGCTCAGGCATTTCCCAGTTGATGGGAAGTCCCTTGATTTTTATTTCTTTGCCACAGAACAAAGAGCTACTATAAGTATTTACGTATCTACAGTTCCTTTCTCTCTTTTTTTGATCTGTTTTGGGGCAGAGACCTAGTAAGGGTATTGCTGGGTCAAGGGCATACAGTGTGGTAATTTTTTGGGCATAGTTCCAAATTGTTTTCCAGACTGACTAGACCAATTCATACCTACAACAATAGTGTATAAATGTACCTGTTTTTCCATAGCCCTTACAACATTTGTTATTTTTTCTTTTTGTCAACTTTTCCAATCTGAGATAGGTTTGTGGTAGAATCTTAGAATTGTTTTAATTTGCATTTCTCTAATTATTATGATTTAGAGAATTTAAATTTTTTTTTTAGATTTAGAGCATTTTTAAAAACACAACTTGGATTTTTTTTCCTCTGAAAATTGTTTGCTTATATTCTTTGACCATTCATGAATTGGGTCATCTAGCTCTTATAAACTTGAATGAGTACGTATTTTGAAAATGAGACCTTATTAAGAGAAACTTCCTGGAAAGATGTTTTTTTCTAGTTGCCTGCTTCCTTCCTAATTTCTAATTTTTCATTGCTTTTGTTTGTTCAAAGCTTTAAAATTTTATATATGATACACTTAATTTTTTTAAATGACTAAAGGCCAAATTTAATAGCTTCTTTACAAATTGGTCTCAGGTAGTGAAAGATAAAATCATTTGGAGATTGCTTAACTATAAAGATGGCTCAGAAAAACATCCTAGTGACACAAAAAAGATTAGAAGAAAAAATTGGCTTATGTTCTACATGGCAAAGAAGCCCTGCAAGAATGCAGGGGTGAAGAGAAGCCAGCTAGCACAACCTGAAGAATCAATATGGGGAAGGACCACTAATTCTGCCTTGAGGGCATCCTATTTCAGTTTGTATTTGGCCTTCCCCAACTCCTTTTCGCCTTTTTTTTTTTGTGAAGGAGGGAAGAGAAGAGTCCATGCACTATTAAACAATAATGCTGCAAGAGTCAACCTGGATTACAGCCTAGGGAGGAGGAATGTTACCTCCTCGGGCTGGAGCTTTAAACCTGTCCCTTCACCCCGATCATACAATATATATGCCCTAAGGATAGTAGGGTCATAGATTCAGATCCGAAAAGGACCTGACGGGTCATCTTGTCCAAACCCTTTATAGAGGAGGAAACAGGCCCAGGGAGGTGAGACTTTCCCAAGGTCACACAGGTAGTAAGTGACAAAGGTGGGCTAATCACCTAGGTCCTCAGCCTGACTCCAGAGCCAGGGCTTTTTCCACTGAGCCTGAGTGGACTACTGTACCTCCATCAGATGGCTAATAATGCAAGCTCACATTTCCATGGCACCTGCAAGCCCTTTTCTCATGATAACTCCTTTGAAGTTGGGAGTGCAAATGTCAAAAGTATTTGTTATCCTTGTATTAAAGATGAGGAAATGAAGTTTGGAGAAGTCCAGTGACCTACTCGTAATCACAAAGCTAATGACTCCAGCCCACGGTTTTTGAACCAGAATTCAGACCCAGAGCTACTGAAGTAAAGCCCTTGTCACCCAAAGTCCAAGGGGCAAAGGTGACAGCCAGAGTGTAAATGGTCCCATCTTTAACCATTTTATGCCAGCAGCACCATTAAAAATTGACTTGGTAACTGATGTGGTGCCTCTGTAACATTTTGGGGTGCCTTTGTAACATTGTTGTAACTTCAGTCTGTAAAAATCTCACTTGTGTTCCGGTACCTATGCATGTAACATCAGTCTGTAACATCAGCCTGTGCAATTAAGTTGTAAAAGTCACATTTCTCCCAAGTCATAAATCATTAACTCTGTCTCTTCCCTGCCCCCAGCCTAAAAGCATTTTCCCTGAAACCATTAACTCTATAACTATCTATCCTTGCTTGGTATAATAACAAGCCATACCTATGAATCCTTCAAAAGCATTCTATAAACAAATCCTTAGTTAGAGAAATGTATACCTCCTTTGTTCTAGTGGCCAGCGGCAAACTATGAATCCTTCAATGCATTATGCATTATCAGTAAGGTAACTCCTCACAATCAGACTCATCCTGAATCCCCAATTAGCCCAGCTTCCCAACATCCATCTTGTCAAAAAGGACTTTGATGGCTAACAGGCTGGGTACTTCTCATTCAAATTTGACCGCTGTCTGACTTTATGACATTTCAAGGCAAAAACCACACCTCCCCCCAACCCCCCTCGAATTTCTCCCAGTGAATTATGGGCAATACTCATGCGCAGTTGATATAAAAAGTTCATGTTCCTTTAAGCACTGACCACTCCTTTACTCCTCCCTAACTCCTCCCTAACTCCACCTTTGCACACCTAGTTAGCATAATTGATATCAGATTTATGGTTTTATTACTATATAATCAGTATCCCTAATTCCTGCATTTTGCAGGCTTTTTCTATCATTCCCCTGCCCGCTGCAAAGCGTAACATTAAACCTTATAACCCTGCACTTTGCAGGCTTTCTCTGACACCTCCCTGCCCGCTGCAAAGCGTAATAAGCTTTTACAAACTTGCCAAGATCGCTTGGGCCTGGTAATTCTTTCAGACTAAAAGAACCCTCCAAGGATTTCCTAGAAATCCATCACTCTCTCACCCTCTTCAGTAACCACATGAAGTAAGTACACAATACAGAGTATTATGTGTATTCTTTCTAGTATGACTGATAATGATATTCATTAAGCTTGTTTAATAAATTCTGAGGCAAGGGCAGTAATTTCAACACCTTAGAGCCAGTATGTATGTATGATAAGTTATAGGATCTATGCCCAGTAAGTTATAATCAGCTAGAGTAGAGACAGGTTTAAGAAACCATTCAAGCAAGAAGTATTTGTAGAGTATTCCCTAAAGGTCCAGTGCTGGGCTCAGTTAGAAATCTAAAGAGCTGGATTTTCTGAGGGCTTATACAGCATTGTTTATGGAATAGGGGGCTGCCTATGAAGTCAGGAACATAGCTTTTTAAATCCTGCCTCTGACACATACTGGCCGTGCCACCATGGGCAGCTGACGGCGTCTTAGTTCTTTAGACAATTCTCTATGACTTGTAGAGTTCCCTATAGGTGAGATCTAGGAAGGGTCTAGGACCCTTCTCTTTCTCCCCCTTGTTTACAGTTCGGTCATTAAAACCCAGGTTATATCATACCGCTAAAATGTGGTAATTTTTGAAGTTTATTAATTTATGCAACAAATATTTATTAAGTTTTTAATATAGGTGATTCACTGTACTAGATGATGGAGGATATAGGAAAATAAACAAGATATGATCCTTACACTCAAGGAATTGATAGTCTAGTAGTGCTGACAAGTTATTCATAAATTCCATGGGAATTAAAGAATTTCAAATTGGACTAGACCTTGAAGATCATATAGTTCAAGTCCTTTATTTTACAGATGAGGAAGCTGAGGCCCAAAGAGGTCAAGAATCACAAAGCTATGGGCAGCTAGGTGGTGCAGTGAATACAGCACCAGTCCTGGAGTCAGAAGGACCTGAGTTCCAATCCGGCCTCAGACACTTGACATATTTACTAGCCATGTGACTTTGAGCCAGTCACTTAACCCCAATTGCCCTCCAAAAAGAAAAAAAAAAAGAATCATGAAGTTAGTACATAGTAGAGTTTTGGTGAAATATAATAAATGCCTATGAGCAAGCATAAGAGGAATACATAATTAAGAGAGGCGAGGTGTGCCCATCAATGTTTAACAACTGACTCCTTTTTTTAAAAAAATGTACTCATGACATAAGTTTAATTCACGTTATTAACATTTTCTCTGCTGTTTTCTTAAGTTTAGACAGTCAACAAAGCAATAATTCAAGCTCCGATTTGTAGCTTTACCCATGTCCAAGGTATAAATACTCACCTTGACAATTCAACAGTTGGCTCTCCCAGGCCGATTCTACCAAACCCCTAGAGGCAGTATGGTATTATGGGAACAGTACAGGATCTGGAGTCCAAGCCCTGGGATGTGAATCCTGGTTCTGCTAGAGGGAAGGAATAAGCAGTTGTATGGTTATCTACGATGTCCTGGGCATTGGAACCAATGCTTTGCAAATATAATCCCATTTTATCCTCACAACAACCCTGTCAGGTAGATGCTATTATCAGCTCCATTTTACAGTTGAGGAAACAGAGGTTAAATGACTTGGCCAGGATCACACAATTAGCAAATATCTGAGGCTGGATTTGAACTGTGGTCTTCCTGACTCAAGGCTCAGCCAGTGCCCCATCTGCTGGGCCACCTAGTGGCTTTTCTTACTTACTAACTGTGTGACTTTGAGCTATTTCATCCATCAGAGTTTGACCTGGATCAGTTTCTTCACCTACAAAATGTGGGATTGGACTACATGATCTCTGAGATCCCTTCTGTCTCTCAATTTCTGATCCTGAAAGATATCACTGCTGCCTGAAGATTCAAGGAAGACTTCACGGAGGAGGCAGTGATTGATTTAGGTCTTCAGAGATACATAGGCCATCAATCAGTCGTGCAGCACTGAAGAGGTGTTTCTTATGTGCCCATACTAAGTAAGGGATGTACAAAGAACCAGTTAACCAGGAGAGACTAGAAAGCAGTCATTCTGGACTTAGGGGTTAGGATAACAAAAACAACAGAAATACTAGTATTTATGTATCACTTTAAGGCTTGCAAAGTGTTTTGCAAATATTGTCTCATAAGCAGCAACATGGAAAAATCCAGGAGGTGTTTGGGATACAGCAAGACAGTCGGTTTGGCCTGAGCAGTGAGTACACAGGGCTAGGGGTGGCGGGGAGAGAAGTGTGAGAGCAACTTTAACATGCTTTTGCTATCTAGTGATGGGCTGGGCTGGATCTTACCCACTGATAAGATAATTCATGCTAAAAACTATTTGCTTTATAGTAGCAAACTTAAAAAAAATTACAAGACAAAAATTATCAATGACCCTGCATCACTAAACCGAGCCCTTTGCCAGCTGGCAAGCCCAGGAAAATCTGTTCTCGAGAAGGGAGGTAATCATCCCAGTAGCTTTCCACTGACCTGCCACCATCCGTGGTGTAAGATTAGATGCTTGTTTGTTACAGAGTTGGGCACAAAGTTAACAAAACCACAGTTTTTAAAATGACATTTCAAAAATGTCATGGGTAAGAAGTATGTGTAAAGCTGATCATTATGCCACACAGTCCTAAAATGATCAAGACAGACCTGATCCTACCTGAACCACCTTCCACACAGCTCTTTGTATATAATTCACATCAGCAGGCATGAAAGAATTTCCATATGGTCAAAAATGTTTAATTGCATGATTGGAAATACAATAAGTCCTGATGCCAAGACTTACTTGCTCTGTTATCTTAGGCAAGTCTGAGACCTCTCTGAACATCAGTTTTGTCCATCTGTGAAATGGGGATGATACTGTCCATTTGCACTCAGGGTTATGTTGAAGAAAGTGCTGTGTAAACCTGGAAGCCTTTTAGAACTTTCATTGGAAGAGCTGCTATTGTTCAAACTGTTATTTATTCATAATATAAGATTCAGTAGGGATGTAGAGGGCAGCTAGGTGGCACACTGGATAGAATGCCAACCCTTGAGTCAGGGGGAAGATGCTTCTTCCTGAGTTCAAATCTGGCTTAAGATACTTACTAGCTGTGTGACTCTGGGCAAGTCACTGAACCCTGTTTACCTCCATTTCTTCATCTGTAAAATGAGCTGGGGAAGGAAATGTCAAACTAGTCTAGTATCTTTGCCAAGGAAACCCCAAAAGATACATGATTTAGGTATGAGGGATGATATTATAAGTAAATTAGGGGACAAACAAAGCCAATGCAACCAAGATTAGGAGGGAAGCAGAAAACGGGGAAAGAATTTTTACAACTACTGTTTCTGATAAAGGCCTCATCTCTAAAATATAGAGAATGGATTCAAATTTATAAGAACACAAGCCATTCTGCAGTTATTAGTAGTCAAAGGATATGAACAGGAAGTTTTCAGAGGAAGAAATTAAAGCTATCTATAGTCATATGAAAAAATGCTCTAAATCACTATTGATTAGAGAGATGCAAATCAAAACAACTCTGAGGTACCACATCACCCCTATCAGATTGGCTAATATGACAAAACAGGAAAATGGTAAATGGTGGAGAAGTTATGGAAAAGTTGGTGGAGCTGTGAGCTGATCCATCCATTCTGGGGAGCACTTTGGAACTATGCCCAAAGGGCTATAAAAATGTGCATACTTTTTGATACAGCAATTCTGCCTCTAGGGCTATATCCCAAAAAGATCATAAAAATGGGAGAAGGATGCACATAATTTATAGCAATATTTATATTTTAGCAGCTCTTTTTGTGGTCATCAAGAACTGGAAATTGAGGGGATGCCCATCAATTGGGGAATGCCTGAACAAGTTGTGGTATATGAATGTAATGGAATATTACTGTGTTATAAGAAATAATGACAGGCAGACTTCAGAAAATCCTGGAAAGACTTGTAAGAACTGATGCTGAGTGAAGTGAGCAGAACCAGGCTGTTCACAGAAACAGCCACAGTGTGCAATAACTGATTTTGATAGACTTAGCCTTTCTCAGCAATGCAAGGACCTAAAACAATTCCAAACGATTCATGATGCTAAATGCCATCCACGTCCAGAGAAAGAACTATGGAGTCTGAATGCAGAGAGAAGCAGACTATTTTCTTTTTTGTTTTGTTTTTCTTTCTCATGGTTTCTGCCATTCATTATAATTCTTCTATGCAATATGACTAATGTGAAAATGTGTTTAATAGGAATGCATGTGTAGAGTCCATATCAGGTTGCATGCCATCTTGGGGAGAGAGTGGGAAGGGAGGAGGAAGAAATTTAAAACTTATGGAAGTGAATGTTGAAAACTAAAAATAAATAAATTAATAAATTGGGGGAAAAAAGAAACCCCCCAAAAGGGATCATAAAGATGCAGAAGGCAGGGATGATTTTGTTTTTCCTTTGTGTCCTCATCACCTTTATGGTGCCTCCTACAGTAATAGCCCCTTAATGAAGGTTTGTTGAATTGAATTGAGTGTTGGACCAAGACTTAGGAGGCTTGGGTTCTAAACCTGAATTTGCCCCTGACTAACTCTGTAACCTTGATGAAGTCATTCTGCTCCTCCCTCTAGTTTCTTCATTTGCAAAATAAGGTGGTTGGACCAGATAATTTTGAAGGTCCGTTTCAGATCAAATTAACTTCTGCCGTATTATATACTGGGTTTTCTATTAAAATTTTTGGTTTGTTTGGTTTTTCACTTTGACCATAACATATCAGCTCAGCATGAAAACAGATCAGGACTGGCCTCTCAGCTTCCCACCCATGTGTGTGTCCCATTGCTAGTATATTAGTGAGTTGGATCATCAAGCTCCTGGACATGCATACTTTGGAATCTTGCAGGGGGAAACGTGCTCTGGCTAGTCAGCACCCAGGAGCTCCTGAACTTTTGAAATTATAAAGCAGGCATTAGAGCTGAAAAGGTCAGTGTCTTAGGATCAATGTTCAGTCATCTGTGCTTAAGGAAAGAAACATAAAGCGGAGGAGGCTGCCAGTAACTTGCAATCCAGTTTTGGCCTCTCCTTGTCAAGCATTTGTTCCCAATGTTGTCTGCATAAAGCCATAGCAGCTGCTGGAAAGGGGCTGGGGAGGGGGTGATAGAGAGAAACACTATCTCCCACCACTGGGAAGTCCAAGTAAGAGTCAGTGTTGGCTGTTACCCCAATAAAGAGGCCAGCTGGAAAGAGATTGGAAGTCTTTTTTCCTAGTAGCTCACAAAGTAGGTGGTTCCACTTAATTTAGTTACTGATGCTTTCTGGCACAGCACCACCTACTTCTCTTCCCCATCATGGGGAGCATCTGGCTCTATATTCCCTTTAGTTAGGGGGCAGAGTGCATGTCTCCTATGTATCTAAAGGATGCAAGTCCATCTCCATGGGAAGTGTTACAATTTAACCCATTTCCTAAGCTGGGGTTAAACCCTGAGGTAGAGAGAAATCCGCTCTCTAAATGTGAGGGGAAAGGCAGTAGAATTTGTCTTATCAAATGCCTTCCTGAGCCTCATAAAAACTTGTAGCTATCATGTTCGAATATGCAACCTCAGACCCTTTGCAGACCTTTTCTCCTCAACAATGAACTCTGTCCTCCTAGAGCTAGCTTCTTGTCCTTCTCATATTAGGCTGGATGTGGCCTCTCCTGAACCATGTTTTAAGAACTTGGAGGATAATGGAATAGTGAATGCAGTTTTTACATCACCTAAGGAAAATTTCTCACAGGGCTTAATTCCATGTATGCCCATAGATCCTTTTTCCCTTGAGTCCATTCCTGAGGAATGGCCTAGTTTCTTACTATGTTATCAAGTGCATACTTTTTCAGTCCTCCTGGAAGAAGTCTCAGAGTGTACTTAGCAAATAGTACACATTGTTAAGGGCCTTACTCTACCCTTTGAGGACCATAAAATAGAGGCATAGAATCGGAGGCTATCTAGGTCTTCTGATTTGAGTACCCCATGATTTCCTGTGGCTTGGGGGCCAAGAGATAAAGCTTTCCTAGCACTCTTCCAATTCCCCCTTCCCCTTTAAAATTATTTATGGGGTTAACACCGTGATTATTTTGAAACACCAGTTTTTTGACTCTGTGTCCTTTAGTCATCTACTCAAGGTTAAGGTGGCAAATACCAACTAATAAAATCAGACCTTAAAGGAGAGACAGGTGATACAATGAAAGAGATATTAGATTTGGAGTCGGGGGACCCAGGCAAGTCAACAAGCATTGATTAAGTGCTTACTACATGCCAAATCCTAGGGATGCAAAGAAAGACAAAACAAAACCAAAACCAAAAATCCATCCTGGTCCCTCCAAACAAACAAACCAAGGAACAATTCAGTCTTTGTTCTTGAGGAGCTCAGTCTAATGGGGAAGTCTAATACAACTATGTACAAATAAGATATCTACAGGATACATTTCCAGCTCTACCAAGTATGTCTTGTGTGACCTTGGACAAATCACTTAACTTCTCCAGGTCTCAGTTTCCCTATCTGTAAAATGAAAGAATTGGATCAGCTACCACTGGAGTTCCTTCTAGCTCTAAAATTGTGGTCTTAAGTTCCATGAAGATAGGAATGGCCTTATTTTTTTATCTTTGGCACTTAGTAAATACTTGTTGAACTGAATGATGAATAAATGAAGACTGCTACTCTCTCTAAAAATCTTGAGCTTAGAGGTTGGCCCAGTTTGGAGTTCCAAAAACATCTTTTCCCTTTTTTTTCAATCCCAGGGGGCAGTTTCGTAATAGTCCCATAAAACTACAATAACTAAGACATTATGATCTCATGGAAGAAGCACTGAAAGAGGAGTCAGGAAATTAGGGCTTTAGTCCCTTGCTATGTCACTTAAAAGCAGTGTGACCTTGGACAAATCATTTAAGTTCTCTGGATGCTACCTTCTTTCCTAGTAATGAGGAAGGCTGAACCAGATGATCCATAGGGGGGCTTCCAGTTCTATGATTTGGGGCATCAAAAAAAATAATTTCCATTTTTTTAGTAGCTACAAAATGTTTTAAGTGTTAGTACTAAAGAAAAAAAGAATATAAGGCTAGATGTGGACAAGGAAAGTTCAAGAAATACAGTAAAAGTACTATGACTTAACGTACCCAGGGGTTTGGAAGAGTGAGCTCTGCAAGAGCAAGTCCATATTTTTATTGGCTGGGTATGAGAATTTGGGGGGAAGGGGTGATCATCAGCCAGTCCCACAGCCCAGAGAAAGACCGGCATTAGGGATAGAAAATCTGGTTGTTACAGTACTGACCCAGGGATGTACAGGGTTCTCATGTTTCCAGTACAGCCTCTGTAGTGAAGGCTAATGTGAATGACATGAGTCTCATGGCAGGGGCTTCATTGATGTCACGTGCACAGCCCGGCTTTCTAGAAAAGGCAATGCATTAAATGTCTTAGTCTGTAATTACCAAATCAGTCCTTCATGATGAGTTCAGTCCCTAATTTCACTTTCATCATCCAGCTTAGCATTCCCGGCTTGTCAAACCTTGCTAATTTTTTACTTAACAAAGGGTGTGTGTGTGTGTGTGTGTGTGTGTGTGTGTGTGTGTGTGTGTGTGAATGGTTGTATGTAAGTAACACAAAATATAATATAGTAGTATAGTGAGAATGTTTGGGCTTCTAAGCAAAGATACAGAGAGAGAAAGGACCCCACCCCCACCTCTTCCATTATGAACCTAAGCTTGCCAACTAAGCATAATAAATGATTTTCTCCATCCCTGGCAGAAGTTTCTGAGTGTACTTAACAAATAGCATGTGTGATTAAGGGTCTCACTCTACCCTTTGGGACGCCAGCATTTCAGGCATGGAATCATAATTTAATTTGGAGAGATTCCTTTTTGAGAATCATGCCACACCATGGAGAATGCCAGCCTTGGAGTCAGGAAGACTGGGGTTTGAATCCCACTTGTAATGCTTGACTAGCTGTGTGACCACAAGGCAGGGCATTTAGCCTCTGAGTCTCAATTTTTTCCTCCGTAAAATGGAGATAATACTAGCAATCACCTCACAGGGTTCTTTTAAGGATCAAATGAGCTGTTTATGTAAAGCACTTTGTAAACATTAAAATGGGACATGTGTATGAACTATTATTATTAACTTGGCCACAGAAGGGAAAGGTTGTCTTAGTGGGACTGTGTATATGCCTTTTCCTAGAATGCCAGAGACCAGGAGAGGGCAAGGCTTGGGAAGAAGTGTGCCAGGGGAAATGGTGGTGGGATATGGGAGAAAACTACTCCTCCAGTCTCCACTACCCAGGAGAAAAATGCTTCTTCCTGGGAGTCAAAGGCCTCTTGGATCATTCCTAAGACCACTAGCAAAACCTGGGAGTTGGCAAAAGCTGCCAAATCAGATCTCTGCCATGCAAGTCCAGGCTGAGAGGTGTGAGAGCAGGGAAGGAAGTATTAGCAACAAGCCCAGGGCTGAAAAAGAAACGGAATTTGTCAGCCAGCGTTGACAGAGAGACAGCCAGCCAGTGTGAGACAAAGAGGGGAGAAGAGAAAGAAAAATAGAGACAGACAGAGACAGAGAGAGAAATGGAGACAGAGAAAGAGAAAAAGAGAGGAGGAGTGGAGAAAGGAGAAGGAAAAATGGGGAGAAGGGTGGAAAGGGAGAGAGAGGGGGTGGAGAGAAGAGAGAGTGAGAGAGAGAGAGATTGAGAGAGAGAGAAAGAGGGAGAGAGAGAGAGAGCTCATGCCTTAGTAGACAGCCAATTAGAATAAAAGAGACAGACAGGAGTGATTTCCTCCACTAAATCTCCCACTATTTTTGTCAGTATATTGAATGTGGGAATTGGAGATGTTTCCAAGAAGGGTATCAGAGGCTTCTCTTTGGCACAGAGTAGGAAAGGAAAGAGCAAGAGCTATGAAAGATGCATCTACAACTCCCAGTGCTTTCTTCAGGGTTCACATTCATGCATTCAAAAAACTAACTAGGTGGTTGGGTAGTTGGAGTGCCTGGCTAAGAGTCAGGAAGATTTGAATTCAAATTCAGCCTGCCATACTTCCTAGCTGTGTGACTCCAAGTCACTTAACCTCTGTTTGCCTCATCTATAAAATGGAGATAATATAGCACTGACTTCCCAGGGCTGTTGTGAGGATTAAATAAGATAATTATAAAGCATTTAGCGCACTGCCTGGTACACAGTGAGTGTGATGTCAGTGCTAGCTATTATTATTATTTTTCCAGTGCATGTCAGATATTACATTAGATTCAAGGGTCACAAAGAATGAAAAAGTCCCTGACCCTGAAGAGTTTACATTTTAATGGAAGTCAGTAACCTGAATACAGAAAAGTCAGCCTGACTATACAAAGTCATTTTCAGAAGGGTAGGATACTAATCACTGGGGTGTGAAGAGGAGGAGGAAATCAAGAGAGACTTCTTTTAGGAGGCAGTTACTGAATCAGCATTTGAGCTGAACTTTGAAGGAAACTAAGGATTGATTCTCAGAGGCAATGATGAGGAGAGAGTATGTTCTAGAGGTGGGGGACACCTGTAAGATGACAGGTTTGGCCTCTATGACTCCAAAATCCACTTGTGGTATTCTGAGGACAGTCACCCTGGCCCTCCACAATGCCCACGTGATACTACCTAGAAAACTACCTAGGAAACATCCATGGGAGGACACCAGAACGCCAGTATCACCAGTATCGAAGGGTGGATCCTCTTTGGAAAATCTGTAGAAAAACACCTAGAAGAATCACACAGAATGAGAAGGGAGTTACTGCGGTGATGAAATTACAGATATGACAGTGGACCAAAGTACCAAACGTGCCACAAAACTATGAGATATGTGGACTAATGAGTCCGTACTGGCTGCCCTCCCTACTCTGACCGTGGTTGCTCTGGGCATTAGAGGTGTCTACTATGTCTCTTTGAGTCCTAGGGGAAATATTTTTGCCAGGGCAGGGACTGTTTAATTTTTTTCTTTATAACCCTAGGACCTCACATCATGCTTGGTATACAGGGATAGGGACTGGACCTGTGAATTCATTAGCATTGGGGACTCCCAGGTGAGGAAAGTCCCTCCACCATGGCAGATCTGCACCTTCTTCCCAGTTCACAGTCTTAGATAAACTTGCTCAAGGTCACACAGCCAGTACGCGTCACTGGCAGAACAAGAGTCCCAGTTTTCCTTGCCTTGAGGCCCATTCCCTAGCAGCTATCATAGGCGCTTTATGAATTGCTTATTGAATTGAATTAAGGGTAATTCCATTTATTTTACATGTGCATATATCTATATGTATCTGCATACATAGATATAGATGCACACACATATTGATGTTTTTGTGTGTGCATTCTGGATCCATTTGTACAAAATTACAGTATTAACCAAAAAGATCTGAAACTGTTACACTGTCCACAAATCTGTGTAAGTCTGAATGGTAACTCCTAAAAGGTTACTGAGAGCAAGGTTTAATGATAAAGTGCCTGAAAAGCCTATTGTTTCATCTAAGTGTGAACGGCCTTTGTGTCCTGCTTATCTAGGTTAAAGGAACATTTTTATTCTTGATCATTCACGCCTGAGGTATTTTTCGTTTTGGAGGTTTCCTTTTTAAAAAAGGGGGAATAAAGACTTAATTTTAATATATTGTGAACTGCATATGGTGATTTTTTCCCCTCCCTTTGAGTTTTAACATAACATTACTGTTCTTTATCAGAGAAATTTTTAAAGTTTCAATGAGAAGTGTGGGGTGGGGTCTTCCACGTTCTGATCTAATGCCTCATTGTGTCAGGGGGGTGACCCCGGGCTACTAAAGGCTATGCCCTGAGTTCCTCAGCTCTGGGACATCCTACCAAACAGCAAAGGCATTGAGGAGAAACCCAGCAATAGACTGTTGTCTAAGGATCAATGGAGGAAATCTCAGAGAAGCTAATAACCAAAAGATTAGTCACCAGCTATTAAATTTGTTGACCAAGGCAATCATTCACCAAGGCAAACTGGAGTTGAAATCTGCCTTGATGTGCAAGGATTAAATCATACCATCATCTTTTTCCTCCTTCTTTTCCTTCTCCTCCCCTCTTCTCCTACATCTCCTTTTCTTTCTCCTCCTCTTCCTTCTGCTCGTCCTGGTCCTTCTTTCTCCTTCTCTTCAGATTCCCAGGTGCTTCCATCTTGATCCAAGGTCACCCTTTAACTTTGCTTTCAGTAAAATGTCATGAAAGTGTGATATGACAGTATTCTGCCTTCTTTTTAACTGACTGAAAGAGGCAGAGAGAACACTGACCAACAAATATTTTTATTAAGTGCTTATTGCGTTCTGAGCACAGCACTTACTGTTTGTTGATTACTTTAAAAGCATTCGATTTGGTAGATGAAAATAGTGCCTTAAAGGCTTTCTTCCAACAAGATGATTCATATCCATACATTCAGAATTATTTGATTCCTTGAAAGACCTAACAACAGAGAAAACCTTGTTAAATGACTTCCAGTCATAAATATAAGGTAAGGCACAAGACAGGGAGACATGCTTGCCAAAGTTTCAACCACTGCGATGGAAAAGATCCAGTGCAAAATCCAAATTTAAGAGGGATTCCCTATGGGTTATGAGCTCCTCCAGATACTTCTCTTTGAAGATGACATTGTGCTAATTATATCAATCCCAGAGACATTGCACAGAGATCTGTAAACATCCAAAAAGAGTTTGGCCTAACCATTCAGAGAGATAAACCAAGTGGATGAAAAATATGTATTGTCTAGTCAGTCAACAAGTATTTAGTACTTCTATGTACCAGTCCCAGATTATGACATGTAGTTAGATGGACGACCTATAGAACTTGTCCATCAGTATAATATATTAGTCTATAATTGAACTATTATATATGCACATGTATGCATGTATACACATGAGTATGTATACATATATACACACATGTGCACATGTGCATGCACGTGTGTGTGTGTGTGTGTGTAGGGACAGAAATGGACACACTCATTTTAGACTTGAATCTAGCTCACTTTGGGGGTTTGTCTAAAAGCAATAGATACTGTCTTACTCCTTTAAGACTTAACTAAGTCTGAACCAAATGGTAAGGGTAGGGCCTTCTCAGCTAAGAATACCTCTGACTCTGAGACGACAGTACTGTAACCCATTATTTTTCCCACAATTCACTAATAAATTGTGAATGAATCTGAATGTAAAATAAATCTGCAATCTTATCAGCTGGGGTATTCCCCTCCAATGGTGGGGGTAATTAAGTTGGAGCAGAAGATGAGGTTGAAGAGGATCGCCCTCAGAAAACTGCAAAGCTTCTTTAAATACCCCCAAGCTTAAAGGCCCGTTGTCTAAAATATGAATGTTCTTCTCATGGTTTGTAGGTCATGGAGTCTCCTTACCAGTCATGTTCCACATAGAGAAGCACAATGTGGGTGTAAGCAAGCTGCAACATATAGTTAACCAATAAACATTTACTAAGTGTCCACTTTGGGGTAGGCCCGTTGTGCTAAGGGCTGGGCATGTAAAGAAAAGCAAAAGACAGTCCCTGCCCTCCGGGAGTTCACAGTGTGATGGAGGAGACAGCACATAAAAAGAAGCTGAAAAGGAAGGGGGGCCTGGCTGGGGCCGTGGTGAAGGGCAGTGTGGTGGGGGAGATTGATGAGGTTAGGAAATGAGGAGATGGCTGCCTGGTGCCCTCCTGAAATGGAGGATCTGGGAAGAGCCCTACCAAGTTCACCCTCTCTAGTCAGAAGGAGACAGGGGCACCAGGTAGGACCAGGGTACTGAGGAAGTGTGTTTCAGGGCTGATATAATCTTGCAAGATGATGAGGTTCTGGAGACAAGAAACCAGGAATTTAGAAGAAGGACCAGAATAAAATAGATCATCAGAGAAAAATAACACTCTCCAGGAAGGGCAGATCCCCTGGCAAGAGCCAAAAAAAACAGGTGGTGAGCAGCCCTGCCCACTAGTAAGTATGTGACTCCCATGTCAAGAATTTGTGGAGGACCTAGATACCAGTCACCCAGGGGCAAGTTATGAATTGCATCATTGGAGGGGAATACCCCAGCTGATAAGATTGCAGATTTATTTTAATTCAGATTCATTCACAATTTATTAGTGAATTGTGGGAAAAATAATGGGTTACAGTATTGTCGTCTCAGAGTCAGAGGTATTCTTAGCTGAGAAGGCCCTACCCTTACCATTTGGTTCAGACTTAGTTAAGTCTTAAAGGAGCAAGACAGTATCGATTGCTTTTAGACAAACCCCCAAAGTGAGCTAAATTCAAGTCTAAAAAAAAATGAGAACTAAGAAATGAGAAAACAACAAAAACTCTCTGGTTTGGATTTACTTTCTTAATTTCATAGTATCTTAGAGGTTGGAACAGCTAGGTGGCACAGTAGATAGAGTGATGGGCCTGGAGTCAGGAAGACTCATCTTCCTGAGTTCAAATCCAGCCTCACACACTTAACTCTGAGCATAACTCTGAGCAAGTCACCTACCCCTTTTGCCTATTCCCTTATCTGTAAAATGGGCTGGAGAAGGAGATGGCAGACCACTCTAGATCACAGCCAAGAAAACCCCAAATAGGGTCTTGAAGAACCAGACACAACTAAAAACAACAGCAGCATCTTAGAGTTACACTGGGCATTCTTGTCCATTGCATAAATATTGTCTCTAATATCTCTGACATGTGATCATCTAGACTCCGAGTTGATATTTCCAGGGAGGAGGGACTCATTAAAATGGCAGACTGTTCCATGGTTGGAGATCACCAGTCATTAGACAGTTCTTCCATGATACAGGAGAAGGAGCACTGCCTCTGGAGTCTCCTGGTGTGTTAAGAGCCATTCTTGCTTTCTGCAGACATTGTGAGCAGTTGGGCTCTCCACTGGTCATCCCTTCCCCTAGCTGGAGGACCTCAGTTCAGATATCACTGCTGATACTTATCAGTTGGGTGACTCTGGCAAGTCACTTAACAATCCTGGCCCTCAGCTTCCTCATTTGTACCAGATGGACTGGGAGGGCCCTTCCAGTTCTAGGTCTGTGCTATATAAGTTCCTTGTATTGGATAGAAATCAGTCTTTGTCCAGCATATGTCCATTGGATCTAGTTCCCTCCTGGAGTTGGCTATGCAGCCTAAACCAAATCCCTCTTCCAATTCCCTCTTCCAGATGACGGCAGTTCAAATATTTGAAGAGAGTGATTATCTTTCTTCCCCCCAGTCTTCTCCAGCCTTAACTTCCCTTACTAGTGAATGGGAAGCCTTTAAAGTTGAGATTCTCCAAAGGCAGTATTAGAATGCAAATCAGAGCTTTTATTTAGGGTGGGCTGGAGGTAGACCTGACTGGAGCTTTTTGCTGTGGGCTCGGGGTGGGGACAGGAATCCCACGAGAGTTGCTTGTCTACGTAAAGATTGTGCGCCCAGACCTTTTGCATAAGCAAAAGGTGAGTGGGACAGGTGGGGGAAATCTTTCTTTGTTTAAATTCGCGCCGAAACGGGACTCCGCCCCTCCTCCAATGAGAAGTCAGAGACCCTCTGACTTTACCTGCGTGGAATCCATACCCTCTCTCTCTTCCAATAGAACTTAAAAGAATGTACTTTTTATGACTCTCAGGGTTTTTAAAAAAGGGCACCTGG
>CM053582.1:407065544-407087445 GCA_028627135.1 Pseudochirops cupreus
TACTTTTCTTATTTTGACAAAAAGTGACATATATAATACTACTTAACCGAGAGAAAAAAAAGAATGGTTAAATTCAGGGCTATCACTTCAAGCTGCCTTTTGGATAGAAAATTAAACAGAGGTAGATGGTTAAACATTAGTGGCCAAGTTATTCTAGTGGCTAACCTTTGCCTTGAAACACATTGTCACATTTTCACACTTGAAGCCAAGGTAAATAGGACTTCAGGAGTAGAAAGTGTTTCCAAAAGTCAGCCCAAAGACTCAGCAATTAAGTTTTTTCCCTTAATGGAAGAAAGTGAGAATAAACTAGGTTCAAGACTCCAGTTAAGGACATGATTTGCTTAAAGCTCTATATAGCTAGCTCATGCATTTGTTTTAGCAGTAGAATGAAGCTTACAACTAAGCTTCCCTAGGCTTATTTCAAGCTAAGCAGCCACCACCACTCATCTGGCCAGTTCTAGTCAAAGTAGGATTGCAGGGTGCCACGGCGACGGACATCACAGGTCCAGCAATGGAAACCTCCTCCCAATGAATTGGCATTACGGATATTAACTTTAATTGTTGAAATACCTGCATGAAAACAAAGAGACAAGATTTAAACAAGAATTTGTATGTTACCAGATACAAAACTGAAAATGAAGACTGTAAACTGTAGAAATCCTGTTTTTTTAGTGTACCATTAAAATTATGTTTACAGGTAGGTGACAGTGGATACAGTACTAGGCCTGAATCAGGAAGGCCTGAATTCAAATCCAATCTCAAACACTTACTAGCTATGTGACCCTGGACAATTTATTCTCTTTGTCTCAGTTTCCTCAACTGTTAAATAGAGAATTAATAGTGCCTACCTCACTGGGCCATTAGTAGCAAACGAGACAGTATCTGTAAAAAGTGCTTATTAGTATGGTTGCTGGCACGTAGTAGGAGCTTTATCCTCCTAAATGCTTATCCTCCCATTCTTCACTCCTCCTTCCCTATCCCACCCCCCAGGAATATCACTTGCCCTTCACAACAGATGGAACAAGGGAAACCACACCTGCCTTTCTTACTTACGTATCAGAAAAATTCAGGAGAGAACATACACATACCAATATGGAAGGAGATTTTTTTTTTGCTTTTTGGAGGGGGGAAGGCAGAGCAATTAGGGTTAAGAGACTTGCCCAAGCTCACACGGCTAGTAAGTGTTAAATGTCTGAGGCCGGATTTGAACTCAGGTCCTCCTGACTCCAGGGTCAGTGCTCTATCCACTGTGCCACCTAGGCGCCCCAGGAGATTAATCTCGACTGATTTTATTTTATTCTAGTCTTTTCCCTTCCCTTATATTGTAAAATACACATAAAACTGTAAAAGCTATAGTTTTGTTCAATTTTATATTCAAAATAGTGTGTGAGGAATGCCATGGCATAAATATGACTTCTAAGCTAATTAAATTATTAGCCAACTAACTACCAAATATCCAACATGTCCCTTGAGCATTTAAAACTTTTTTTGAGGAACTTAAACTTGTTGGAGACAAGATACACATGAAAAATAGAGAATAAGACAATATACAACAAAGTGATAAAATTGTGTGGCAATAAGTACAGAAAGTAGAGAGAAACTGAGGCGAGGCCTGGATTGCACCTTGATGGATGCAAACAGGCTTTGAAAATGGGGAAGGGAAATTAGGTTTTAAAAAATATCTTCTTCCTGATTCAATCTAACACAGACTAATATTCCAAGTGATAGGAAGATGGTGGTATCTCCTTTAAAAGACAGAAAGACAAAACAACCTTGGACTGGTAGACTTCGGACTGGTTTACAAGTTATCTGTTAAGCTTCCCATTTAAAAGACTTAAATTATTAGAAATGAAATTAGGAATAACTATTCAACAAGCATTTGTTAAACATTCACTATGTGCTAGGCACTGGAAATTCAATTCCCTAAAACCCTTAGTCCCTGCCCTTAAGAAACCTATATCATATCAAGGGTAATACCAGATATAAAACAGGAAAAACACACACAGACAACAGACATGGACACACACACACAGAGTAAATACAAGGTAATTTTTTTTTTTTACACAAACAAGATTAAGTGATTTGCCCAGGGTCACACTGCTAGTAAGCGTCTGAGGCTGGATCTGAGCTCAGGCTCTCCTGACTCCAGGACTGGAGTTCTATCCATTGCACTACCTACCTGCCCCCCTATAAGATAATTTTGGAGAGGAGGTACCAGCAGGTTATAAGTAAAAGCTTCTTGGAGGAGGAAACACTTGAAATGAGCTTGAAGAAGGCTAAGGATTTTAAGATGTAGGGGTGAAGAGGGAATGTATCCCAGGCAAAGCAGCAGCCTCTGCAAAGGCACCAGGATGGGAGATGGGATGCTGTATGTAAGAGCTAGGAAAGACATCGTTTTAGGTAGACTGTGGAGCACATGAAGGGAGTCAATGAAAGAAAGGTACCGAGGCCCCATCCAGGGCAGTGCCTCTGAATGAAGAGGAGATGCTGAGTGTGAGAAATACTGCCAGGGATAAAAATGACAAGATGTGGCAGCTGGGTGACAGTGGCTCCCTTGACAGAAGCAGGGAAGTTAGGAAGAGAGGTTGACTTTTTTTGTGGAAAGATAACAAATTCTGTTCTGAACACATTGAGGTTAAGGTGCTTACATGAAATGTCTAATAGGCAGGTTGTGATTGGGAACTCAAGCCCAGGACAGAAAGCAAGGCTGGATATATAAACATGGAAGTAACCTTCACAGACATAACTGAATTCGTGGAAGTCAATTAAAATTACCAAGAGAAAGTGCAGAGATGGGACAGGAGAGGAAACAGGCAGAGCCTTGGGTATACCCATAGATAAGGAATGGGACAGAGATGAATGACACAGAAATTCCTGAGAAGGTATGGTCAGATAGGTAGGAGAACTGAGAGAGCAGCAGCATCAAAACCCAGAAAGGAAGGAGAATCCACAAGGGCAGAGATTTGGCATCTTATAACATTCTGGGGTTCCAAAATAAGCTTTTGCATCCTTGAGAATCAATAAAGACCTCTGCACAAAGAATCAGATATTTGATTAAAAAGACAGACACAAGCGGGTCAAGCCATTATGTTTGAAGAACTCCTAGCCTTGGAGTCAATCTAAAAGTAAAAGTCCATGTGTCTTTAACTATGAGACATAAGAAATGTGTGCATATATAGTTTTATAAGATTCAAGTCCTCAACTGGCTTGGAAATTCAATACTCCCACAGGAAAATACATACATATTTAAAAGCCATATGAAGACCTGTGTCCTTCAAAAATCCCTTTCAAAACTACAAAAATAGCTGGCATAAGCTTCAAAAATCAAGATAAACCCTGACCCAAATCAAAATGTCTGATTTTTTCTTTCCAGCTTAAAGATGTTATGTGACCTCAGATGAGTCTCAATACTTTATTTCACACACTGAACATTAAGAAAACTGCATCCTATCAAGATTAAAAGCTTAATATTAAAGTGATATTTCATTTAGTTTTAAGTAGCTCTTAATGTTTTCCCCATTTAAACAAAGCTGATCAATCCACATGGCTACCTACACAATAGCCGTTTCCACATATGAGCTATAAAGTTTTCATGGTCCCTGAAGGGTTTAGAGAGCTATTATCTATGAACTTAAATAACTGGTTACTAAAGTAAAGTCAGATGTATCTGAAGACATGTAATTTTTAAAAATTGAGATCATGAAGGGTAAAAATACAGTGTTCTTTCACAAAATGTCCCTTGGTACCACTGTTAGAAACAAAATACTGCTCTGACCCAGGACAATGCTTAAGATCTCATTTTAACTTAACTCTTTCATATGTAATTTTTAAAAGATTTTGACATATTGAACATACCCAGTTTTTCAAACATTTTTTGAATCGGAACTTCATTGGCATCTACCATAACACGTTTTTCATCCAGCATTAGAACATTCATGGAGAGCCATTTGGATGACATCCAGAGTGGGTGGTCTAAAAAGAACAAAATCAGTAATTATGTCTTAGTACCTGTTCTTATTTCCACTTAAAGCAGAGGTTCTCAAGAAGAGCCCAAGAAGGTAATAGTACTTTCATGCTAAGAGAAAATTCCCTTTCCTTAGGAGGCCTTTGAACTTCACAATCTTTACAAAAATATAAATATGTATCAGTCTCTGATAATTACACATTTGGATTTCACAATACTATATCTTAAATGACTTTTTAAACCATTTTCCTCTACTTGTTGGCCAGTTTTTTCTTCTTCTCAAGTAATTTTCATGCCCTAAAAAGAAGAAAGTGAGTCCTAAGAACTTATTTATTGGGGGAGAATATTTTCCTAAATTGCTCAACTTTGTTACTTCACATAAATAAATTCAAAATCCAGCATGAATCTCGAAATAGAAAGGATTTCTTACCATCAGGGATGACTGGAGTTGGAGGAGTAACTATAGTCCATCCTCCTTTCTTGAAAAGTTCAATCTAAAAGTAAAATCCAAAAAGATATTTTGATTTCTTTCTCTCTGTCAGCCGTTATCGATAATTTCATCTGAAATGGCATCTTAGTATTTCCCATCTTTAGCAATTATTTTTCAAACATTCGGATTATGACTAATGATTGTGCTGGGTAAGATACAAATCGTGTAAGTTACAAAGCAAGAAAAATTTGACCTAATACATTTTGAAAGTGTTAAGGCGCTTTATAATGCTAATTAACATTTTAGGTAAACTTGCGCTTTTTAAATTTTTCCAGTGCTTTGAAACTTTGAAAAGTTATGTGCATTTGGAAAAAAAAATGTTTCTGAATAAGATTCGCTTCTATTAACCAATGCCTATTCAGAAAATTATAATACCTTCTACTTACACAGTACTTCATAGTTTACACAATGATTTTTACATATATTATGTCACCTATATTCTTACATTTGAAGGAGGAACATCAAAGAAAGGATAGTAGTCCTGTGAGAGTTGGATAGAATGATTTTAACTGAACAGAGGACAGAACTGAATACCTGATCATCTCTGGACTAGGAAGTTCAGAACAAAGACAGCTAAAAATGAGTTGATAACCAAGGTAAGCAGAGAGATATGAAGAGAACACACAGCTGTCCTTGATGAGCTTAAGGACTACTACATCAATAGACCATTTGGGACAAATCAGATAAAAATGAACTTCATTGGGGTAAATATAATCTTATACTTGGTTTCAAAAAATCAACTTCATAAGTAAAAAGTGGAGGAAGTGGAGTTGACGGACCCAGGGTTTTAGGGTGCTACAAGCTCAGTGGGCTGGAACCTTGTGTTGAAGAAGCCAAGAATGTGAGTGAAGTCTTAGACCACATTAAGGCATGTCCATGACTAGGCAGGTGATGCTCCCCTGCACTATCCCCTGGTCAGCCTGTGCCTGGAGTGCTGTGTTTAATTCTGGGCACTACATTTTAGGAAGAACACTAAGCTGTAGAGCATCCAGAGAAGGAGAACCAAGAATGGTGAAGCTGCTTGTGTTCATGCTATGTGAAGATCAGATGAAGAAACAGGTTATTTAGCCTGGAAAAAGATTATTTGGGAGGGACATATTCACTCTCTTCAAATCTCTGACAGGCCTTGCTCTCCTGGTACCAGAGAGGAAGCATTTGTCTGACATTCCCAGAGGGTCCATGGGAAGTCACTTAACCTTTCTGAGCCTGTCTCCTCACATGTAAACTGAGGAAAACAGTCAGTAGTACCTCCCTCATAGAGCTGCTGTAAGGCTCTAATGACAATATATAAAAAATAATTTGCAAACCATAAAGTGCTGTATATGTCAGCTATTGTCATGATGATAATTATTAACTAGAAGCAACCTGCAGAACCTGCAAAAAGACTCGAGGCAAGGAAAAACTTCCTACTGATTAAAGCTATCCAGAAGTAAAACTGTCTCGGGGGCAGCAGGCCAACCCCACCACTAGAGGCCTTCAACCAAAGGTCAGCCGACGACTTGCTGAACGGCTTATAGAGGAATTCTTGTTTAGACACACATCCAACTAGATGGCTTTCTGAGGTCCCTTCTCACTCTCAAGATTGTTGTGACATATCCCTTCATGACCTGCTGTGGATTTATCCATATAATTATACCAAGTATATGAAATTTAAATAAATATAAAACCTTGTCATTTATTTTCCTGATGGTACAGAAATAAGCAGTGATGTAGCATAAAATTATTTAAAAACTGTTATACTGCTGCCTAGAAATTTAAAAATAAAACAAAACCACTTATCTGCCCAACTGGAAGTAGGGGGCAGTGAGCAGAAGTGGGAGGCCAAAGGAGATCAGAGAAAGACCCCCTCCCCCAGGGTCAGCTGCACCCACCACAGCAACTTCTTTCTTCCCCTGCAGGGTAGGGTTGACCACAGTGGGTCACAATCAGGTGGAGAAGGAAAACACCCATTATTGAATGAGACTTGGCCTGGGCATGCAGGCATCATCTTGTCTGTGATTCAGCTGCCACATATTATGAAATACCACTTCCTTTGTTAAATATTATGAAATACCACTTCCTTTGTTAAAAACATGAGTAAAGAACTGGAAACAAAATGGAGGCACGCTGACTAGGGAACATTAATTTAATACCATATTATTTTACCATATGAAATCATAACTAGGAGGAATTCAAATTACATAGGAAGTTTTATGAACTAATGCAGAGTGAAGTTAGTAGAACCAGGAGAACAGTACGTACAATGAAATAAATGAAAACACTAAAAGGAAGCTAAACGATGAGTAACTGAAATCGTCAATATTGGTCCCAGAGAACAAAGAACGAAACATTTTTCCCCTACTCCAGGTAGAGGCTGGGGACGAAAAGAATGGTGAATACGTTGTCAGATTTGGTTACTGTATGTACTGATTGCTTTGATTTAACTGTTGTTCTTTGTTATAAGGCAGGGTATCATTGGAGGGAGAGCAGGGCAGATTGCTTTTTGCAGCAATGACTATGATATGTGGGAAAAAGAAATTTTCAGAACACACAAGTACATGTGTGCACACATACAGATGAACCTAAAGCTTTGGCAAAAGCAAATGGCCAATGTTAATATCCAATGGAATCCCACTATCGCCAACACCACTGTGACACAGTAATTGACATCCCCATCATCAATCTAATATTGGAACACAATCAAGAGAAACCTAACTAATTCAGTAGTAGCATTAAATTAGAAATGCACAGTTCTCACAGCATTGCTATTTGAATTACTACGATGACAGTTGCTGGTCATATTCGCTATTTCCAGGGTCATTAATTCTTTCTTACCTGATGACAGGGTCGGTCAGGGTTGGAAAGCACAAGACCAGGTCCAATGATATTGAAAGTGGCATCAATATGCATCGGATTGGGATCTTTAAAGGAGATGATATGCACCCTGTAGTCTGGAGCAAGATGCCTACGCATCCACTCGATGCCCAGGTAATTAGTTACCTGATAAAGAGGACAGAAAATTATGAATATTTGCCATTAGAAGGTGACTAACAATTTATGCTAAAATACAAAATATACAAGAAAGCATGGCATTTTAGAAATGGCTTTTCTCCACCTGGCTTCTCTGTGCAAAAATATCTCTTCCAGCTCGAATGAAGTCAGCAGCATCAAAACATGGCTCATATTCAGTCGTCACAAATTTTCCCTGAGCAGCCAATTTGTGTCTGTCTTCTACAGAATCGATTGGATAATCCTAAACAGAGAAAACCAACACAACACTTAAATCAATACACTAGTTTTAAGGAAGAAAAATAAGGCAACTAATGCAACTGAGAATACCAGCTTAAACTTGGACTCCACTGAGAATCCATTAGGCATGCTATTTGAGAAATATACTGTGTACTCATTTCTGAAACTAAGTGAAAGCACGTGAATGGAAAACTTGTGTTCATGTGCACAAGGGAAAAGAATTAGGATGGACAGCAATTTTCTGATACTCAGAGACAGGTGGTGTGATGCCAAGGTCAGCAACTGATTCCTCTAGAGGATATTCCATAAGCCATACATTGATTTATAAATGGTTAGCTACAACCTTGGAAATTAACAGAATGAAATCATTCTATATTTTTACAAAAGAAGTCTGCTATTCAGCCATGGACTAAAACTAACACTGTATAGAACAAGTTTTTTGGGTCTGCTATACTTCAAAGGTCTGAAATTTTGTTATTTCAGGGTATTCTCTCCAACAATGCAAACCATAACTTTCTTTCTTCTCCTTAACAGAAGGTCTCTGAAAGTTGCTGTGAGGTCAGAACCCATCTAGTCTAACCCATATCTGAAAAGGAATCCCCACTATAACATACTCGATAAGTAGTCATTTAGTCTCTGCTTGAAGACTTCCCCTCAGAGGGAAGCTACTATCTTACAAAACAGTCCATTCTACTTTTGGTTAACTAATTGCTAGGGAAAAAAATTTCTCACATTAAGCTTAAATTTGCCCTTTTTCCAGCTTCCAGCTAGTGCTCATTGTTTTACTCTCTGAAGCCAAACAGGACAAGACTAGTCAATTTTCCACATGACAAATCTTTCAAATACTTGAAGAAAGCTATCACGCTATAGCACCTATGCAATATTTACAGCACCCATGATCACGATAAAGACCGTGACTATAAGTATCGCATGATGTTCGATCGCAAAATATGCCAAACTCTCCAGATAGAGGATAGCACTAAAGGATTTATTTAGATATCAGAAAACTGAATCCCAAAACCAGTAAGCCAATTCCACCATAGTACCAAAGATATTCAGAAGTCATGTTAACACTGAGAGTCGTGCCATCCTTTAGCCTTCCCACAAACCAACACAAGATCAATATTTACTCACAAAACTCTCTATCTTCTTGCCCGAGCTCCTCTGTCCCCAACTGTGTCCAATTGTCAGGCTAGCTCTCTACCAGCTTCCTGTGGGCTCTGCTTCCCTTCAGCAAAACTCCTCCTACCACAGGCTCCATGTGACTACATTCAGCCTATCAGGGGGCAGAGTTGATCTTCGCTAAGTCTATTAAGGGGCAGAAGATCTTCAAATTCCTATTCCCATTACACATGCCCCTTGAGTCTTCTCTTCTCTAGGCTAAATATCTCTAGTTCATTCATTTGACCTTCTTATGATAAGGACTCAACACCCTTCATCTTAGGTCCTTTCCTCTGATGACTTTCCAATAACATCTTTATTCAACGGTGGTAGCCTGAACAAATCACAAAACTCCAAATGTGGTCTAATAATAGCTCTACAGTGAGAATGCTCCTTATTCTTGGAAGCTATGCCTCTCTAAATGATGCCCAAGATCAAACTGGCTCTTTTGGTTGCCATGTCATATTGCTGATTGACATTAAGATCATAGGCCATGATTATCCCCACCCCTACAATAGCCTTGATCTTTTACATGATCTTCTGATAATGCTATCTTGTATTTGTAAAACTGATTTTCTGAATCTAAGTATATGACTTTACATTTAAATTTTATTTCCCAACCAAGTAAAACATTCTTAAATTAGGGTCTCTAGTCTAAGGAGACTGACTAGTAAGATACTTTAATGAATTCCATTAAATCCAATCAAAATAAAGAGAGCTGGTAGAATTTTCCTCCCTTCCTGAATACAAACTCTATAATCCCTACCTCCCACAAATCAAAAACTTCTGTAACTAATCATCTGGAGGAAGAACTTTTCAGTGATTTTTAACTATCAACTTGGATCTGCAGGCCCCAAATGAAACTAGAACCCTCAGTCATCAGACTGAGTTCAACTGTGGATAAATCTATTGTATTTGATTTCATACTAGAAAAATCACTTCCACAACAGCAAATAGGTAATAATCCTAGAGTCTGCAATTTAGAACCTACTCACAACTGTAGAATATACATCTCTGATGGGCTATGTAGAAAAAGATCCATTAATAATGTCAGGAAAGTACCTGGTCATAAAGCTCTTCAGCCATTGTAGGCTTAGGAGCAGTTGTCCACTTAGCCCCTCGATGGAAATAATCTTTGATAATTGATCTGTATGCTCGATACTCAAAGAAGCGTGCACGCCATGCCATGGGAGCCTCAATGATTTCATTTCCAACTACAATCAGAATGTCTCTGGGCATTGCACCATACAAACCTGAAAAGGTCAAAAAGTCTTAAAATAATCATAACAGCAAATTTCCAGAAACAGATTATTCTTTAAAATAGTTTCCAAGCAAGAAATTTGAACAGTTCAAATTTGGGGTACCAAATTATCTCACTACATTTTTTCCTGTACTGAATGAAATTTGCTGTTTCTGTATTATCAAAATCCCAGTTTTTTTATGGTTCAGCAATGAATTGATCCAAAAAGCATTAAATATCTACTATGTGCCAGGTACTGTGCTAGAAGTCTCTGGATTACGAATACCAAGTATGAAATAACCTTTACCCCCAAAGGTGCTTATATCCTAACTTGGAGCCTCCAAATCAACAATCAGCTCCAGCAGTCCTCTAGACATTTGGGACTGGTTCAGATATCTCTTGCACCAGCCACAACTAGTGCTTTCACCACACCTTACATTTATTTTGTATGTCCTTATATATATAAGTACAGATTGTTTCCTTCTATAGAAAATGAGGTCCCTGAGGGCAGGAATTGTTTGATTTCTGTCTTTGTACTTCCCAATATCTAGCACAGCGCTTGACACAAGAGAGTCATTAGAGAAATTCTTATTATCTGATCCCTAAAATTGTCCCAGCAACCACACAAAAGCACGTTCATCAATCCAAAGAAATAGCCAACAATCACAGGGTACTTCCAGTGACAGAGAAAGTATAATAGGTATGATATACGACACAAAGGTGAGGATTCTACTTAGCTTTGGCACCACACATTATTGCATCCTGAAAATGAGTTCTACTGGTTTTCCTGGCTTTGCTTACAAATAGATTTTAAAGTTTTAGCCAGGGTAAGCTCACTGGTGTAATGATGACAACAATGAAGATATTTCACATTTAAACAGTACTTTAAGATTTGCGGTGTTTTAAATGCATTCTTACAGTAACCTGAAGTAGATGATTTTATCTTTTCTCAATTAATAAGAATTTACTGGGGTGGCTAGCTGGTGTGGGGTGGCTAGGTGGTACAGTGAATAGAGCGCCGGCCCTGGAGTCAAGAGGACCCGAGTTCAAGTTTAGCCTCAGATACTTAACACTAGCTGTGTAACCTTGGGCAAGTCACTTGACCCCAATTGCTCTGCCTTCCCCCCTCCAAAAAGCAAAAATACAAAAACAAAAAAAGAATTTACTTTTTCCTTCTTCCCTCCTTCTCTCCCCATCCCCACTGGAAAAACAAAAACAAAACCTTTGCAGCAAACATACATAGATCTAAGCAAAGCAAATTCCTACATTGGCCACCTCTAAAAATGTGTGTTTGATTCTGCCTGTTTAATCTATCGTTCCTCTAATAGGAGGTGGGTAAATGATATTATAATATTCATTTTTCAGAGGACACTGAGGCTAAGAAGTATCTGAGGCTAAATTTGAACACATGTCTTTTTGACTCCAAGTCTAGCACTCTATCTAAACCAAGCTGCCCAGTCCCTCCACTAGGTATTACTGTGTAATAGAAGGAGCACTGAAACTATTGTCAGGAGCTTTGGGTCACGTGTGGACTCTGCTATTTATTAACTATGTCATAGCCATGTCGGGGCAAGTCACTGTAGATAAAACCTACATCACCTATTTCAAGTAATGTTGAAAGGAAAACACTTTGGTAATGTTAAAGCCCTATAATATAAACATGAGTTAGTAGAAAATGAAGGCACTAAATATTAACAAAAAACAATATGGACTTAGTACCTGCATTACCGTGGGCAATCACTTCCCCTCTCTGGCTTCAGTTACTTCATCTCTAACATGAGGGGATTGGACTGGATGATCCCTAAGGTTTGTTCTAGTCTTAAATCTTATGTTCCCATAAAGAGTCCTCCTATAAGACTAGAGCTACCTCTTTATATCTCATAGCTTTTTATTTTTTTATATCTTATCTTTTGTGATACAGACAGATAAGTTTCTTCAGGTAAGTGTGTAAAAAAATTACACATTAGCCTGATCTCATTTCCAGAACTATAAATAAAAATATTTAACTCAGGTACAAAAGTAATATAGCAATGATGTCAGCCAAGGAGGAAACTAATTTCCTTAAGGAAGTATTCCTGAATGAGCTCTTTATCTAAGGGTGTCCTGGATGTCTAGGAACCCAAGGTATTTCTGAATTTTTTTTCCTTAAAAAATCATTAACTAGATAAAACAGACGTCTAGCTCAGCAAACATCTTTGCTTCTGTGTTTTCCTTGTTAATTGTAAATAACTTAAGGGCCACTGTTCCAAGGGAAACAAGAAACCTGAACAAATTCCATTAAATGCAACGAAAGAATAATAGTGATTAATGGGATTTGCTTGTTCACACATGAGCTAAAGAAACATGAAATTAAGTATTTGCAGGAACAGCTTGTCAATGATTAAAAATATTAACTGTGATCTTCAGGTTCAATGGAGATATAATCACATATCTTCAGAATACCTACATCTGTTTCCAAGTTCCTAAACAAAATGGAGATACTCCTCATGTCTTGCTTTTTACAGGTGAAACTGATTAAAAATGGGAGCTGTAGTTCCTAAGAGTGCACATTTCTACTGTACTTTTGCAGCTGAAAGGGTTTTTCCTCACAACAATCCTTTGAAGTACATGGTGCCAACATTATTATTTCCACTTTATAGATGAAGAAACTGAGAGTCAGGAGTCATACAGTGAGGAAGTAGCTGAACCAAGACTTGAACTCATTCATTCTCTAAAATCAAGTTCCATCACACCATAATTGTAGAATTCAGGAAAGATTTTGCTTCTCTCCATGGAACATCTTTGAATTAGAATGGTCTTAAAAATATGGTACAAATCGATCACTTACTAGTTCTCAGCATTTTTCATGGATGCAAATTATTTTAAAATTAGTCTTCAATTTGTAAAGATTGCTAGAATAGGAAGGAATTTCTATAAGGTTATCCATCCCTGACTTCCCTCTGGCCAGAACTTCATGAGCTAAGCCAAGTACAGGATACCACTCACCTGTAGACTCAAAATCTGGTGTTTTGTACTTGAAAGACCAATCAATGGGATCGGGCCTCTTAACAGTCACTCCTTCCATTTTCAAAATATTGCACATTTCTTCAATTTCAGCAACAGCCTTTTTCAGATGCTCCTGGGGAAAATACTGACCTCCATGCTGCTGGTAAAATGGCCAATACTTTTCATATGTGTTGGCCTAGAAGCAAAAGAAAACAGATCAATTCCTAAGGAAGAAAAATGTAACTCATGACAGATTAAAGTAGACCATTCACTGAAGGCAATGTGCAACTATACCTAACAGAATTTAACTGTGACAACTTTCCTGGTCTAATGTTTGGGACTACCTTCTTCCTGCTAGAATAATTATTTATACCCTATTATCCATAGCATGGTCTTAAGTATACCTCAAGATACTCTTGGCCGGTTTCCACAATGTTTCACAGGTACAAGCTTAAGTGTTTATGAGTCTTGAAGAAATAGAAAAAGAGAATTTCTAAAGCAGTGGTCCTCAACACTCCTAATGCTGTGACCCTTTAATACTTGTATGCGGGTGTATCTGCATGTGGAAGGACCCACCTGGAGATGGATAAAGAAGCAGTGTCTTGGTTGCTAAGACCATCAGAAATATGTTTTCTGATGGCAAGCCCTGTGAAAGGGTTGTTCCACCCCTAAAGGGGTCGCGACCCACAGGTTAAGAACTGCTGCTCTAAAGGTAAAACTGTTTTCCTCATTAACAAGTCAGTAGATAATCTGCTGGGGAGTTAGGGTAGATGGGAGGGGATGAATATGCCTAGTGTCCCTTTGTGTGCTGCCGAACGAATACTTCAAATACTTTGATTTGGAGCAAGAGGATCTGGAATCAATGACCACTTCAGACATGTGAGTTCACCACCTTGATGGGTCCCAGTTTCTTCATTTGTAAGAGAGCTGAGCTAGATAACCTCCGAGGTTCCTTCTGGCTCTAAAAATGCAACTGTATGAAATTATTCTACAAAGTTGCATGTGTAAACCCTTCAGCTCATGTAGCTAGTAAGGTCCTTACCACCAATTAGGAAAAGTAGAGTGTTTTGGTGTCTGTACTTACCTTATCCTTTCCCAAGCTTCAACAAGTATCTTCTAGTTCTAACGTTATTATTTTGATGAACATTCATACCCTTCATGTACACCTGGTCTATTATTCCATACTGTATCTACCTAGGTATCATACCCTTACAGCCCCACAAAGGTTGTGGAGGAGGACTGTGTCTTACCCACACTTCCCATCTCCTCAGTACAGTGCTCTGCACAAAGGAAGATGTACCTAATAAATGCCTGCTCAACTCAATTCATGATTCAACAGACACACCCTTCCAAACTGAAGGCTGCAGTTTTTTTCTATCATCATATGGTAACTGCACAACATATCTAGTCATCCTCCAGCTCTATTACTTAAGGTTCACTGACCAGAAATGCACGGTATTCCAGATGCAGGCAAATTTTGTATCAGGACATAATCTTGTGGCTCCCTACTGCCGTTGGCATAAAATTCAAACCCTTTAACCCGGCATTCAAAGCCCTCCACTGTTTGCCTCTAACCTACCTTTCTTGCCTTATTTCATTTTACTCCCCTCACACATGCTTCATTCCAGGCAAGTTACTCATGCATTCCCCAGAGTATTCTATTTTCCACCCCCGTCTCTCTCCTTGGGCTGTGCCCCATTGCTGGAACTATACTGTACTCCTTACTTACCTCTCTGCCTTTTGGAACCTCCATCTTCCTTCAAAGCACAGGTCAGGATCACTTTTTATACGAGGCCTTTCCTGATACCCCACAGTTGTTAATGCTCCCCTCCTCTAGAAATTACTTCCTAATTCTTTGTATATACTCATCTGTTTATATGATCTATCTCCTTAACGGAACTTAAGCTCCTTGAGGGCAGGGACTATTTAACTGTTTACAATGTCTCGCAAATAAATAGCAACTGCTAAAAAAAAAGTGCTTGGTGAAAGGAACTGACTAAGACTCCTGCCAATTCCTTTTCCTCGCCTTTCCTCCTCCACTCAAAGCATGCTGTTTCCTTGGCTTATATTTCCCATCTCACTGAGTAATTTTATGAACTATAAAAAAAAAATTCAAATAATTCAACACTTTAATCAATAATTCTGCAGCTACTTGAAAATTGTCAATAATTCTAAACAGAAACTAGGATTAAATTGAGAGTAATTTCTAGACCAGGCCTTGAGATCTTCCACTAATGAAATCCCAATCAATCTCAAAATTTAAGAACATCTGTTTTCATCAAGGACACTCGAGTCAGAGGACTTGAGTTCAAATTCTGCCTGTCACTCCTTGTATGACCTGGGGCAGGTCACCTAACTCCTCTAGGCCTTAGTTTACTCACCTGTAAAATAAGGGAGTTAAACTAGCTGACCTCTAAGGCTCTTTCTAGTTCACTGTCTATGATCCTAACTTCTGCAGCCAACCATCAAGGCATTAAGTGAATTCAAACACTTGAAGCCAACAGTTATGAGCAGAGTGGACTAGAGCCTGGCTGGCCCAACTGCTGGGCTCCAGCTATGAAAGGGGATCTAGATGAGGTGTCAAATGGGAAGGAGAGGTTGGAAAAAGATCTTCAGCAGGTAGGACGGCCCAGCACTATCCTCTCCAGCACTTATGCCCTAACTCAGTGGTTATCTGCCTTCATCTTGATGACCAAGCAAACCACAGAGACCATTACAGTCACAAATAATCTCTATGAAGGCAAAACAATGCAAACAAGTGATAAGGCTCACAGCGACTCCATCCAAAACCTGACCACGTGCACTGGGGTGTAAGTAGTGAATTTATTCCAGCTTCTCCCACCAAGGAGGAAACTCATGCCATGGCAGCTAACAAAAAGGGATAATAAATTACTCTTTATAGTCCTTTCAGACATGCTGGTGCTACAGCACCCATTCACTTCTTCCTTCTTTTCATGCCAAGCACATCTCTTGCAGGCCACAGCCAAAGGACAAGCAGGCTTTTAGACGTCAGCCAGGCCGACAGCAGAATGGGCTGCTGACTGCCATGCTTAACTACAAGTTACCATCCCAAGAAGTATTTTGCATGGTTTTTTGTGAAGGGTGGAATTTTCCTAGGTAGATATGAAGCAAACAACTCAGTGAGAGGGAAGTGTTTGAACAAGTATGAGGGTTACTTGGGAGAGCTTGTAGTTGAAAAATCAGTTGGACGAGGTCCAGGTGGCTCCTGATACAATAATTTTTCCAAGAGTGAGATAGAAGCTACTTGCACTCCTTCATGAACTGGCTCAATTACTTAACAATCATTTACTCAGTGTCTACAGGATAAAGAGCACCATTTTACGTGCTCAGCACACAGTTCTTTTAATAGAGGACAGTGAGAACAGAAAAGCTGTCTGTGTTACTGAGCTCTCTGTCTGGTGTTTTGGGTGTACTAGGTTCTGCACTGATAACCATGTAAAGGTTAAAGAGCTATCGGCTGTCCCTGGAAATTTAAGGAACTTCAGCAGATGTTCTGTTCCTTATTTACACAGCTGGAAATCAAGCTAATTTTAACCTTGTGACTTCAAATACCTTTTGTATTTATACCGAATCTTACTTAGACACACACTCTCACTCTCCCTCTCTCTCTGTCTCCAGGGCTGTGGTGGCAGTGGAGAGAGGGTTGGTTCTAAAATCAAGAAGACCTGGATTCAAATTCTTCATGAACATTGAGCTAGGCATTTAAACTTCATTGGCCTCAGTTTCCATCTGGACCGGAGATGGTCTCTGAGGTCCCTTCTAGCTTGATCTATGATCTTATTAGTAAGTTGTCATCTTTTACAGAAAAATATCATATTAAGAATAATAACAGTGTGCATATTATGTATGTGGGTATACGTCTGTGTATCTCCTGCCATCCTCTTCTGTCTGGTTCCCTTGGCACTTACAATCTATACCAATATCGTTTCCTAAATATTTCATATCTGCACATGATACGACCTCTCCAACTGGGCAGTAAAGTCCTTTGAGAAGAAGGAATCTGATATCTTATGAATCCTATAGTACCATACACAGTGTTAGGCTCAAAACAAGAGCTCAATAAGTAGCTGCTTATGGATTAATTTTTGTCCTTTAAACAAAAGAATGATGCAACTGACCCACCACCTCTAAGGTAGGCAATTTATTTTTCTAATAATAAGGATATGGCTGCTGTTACTAAGCAGTTCACATTCTCTAGCCCAATTCTTCTTTCTTCTCTATCTACACTGCTAATGAGCCACCACTCTAATTTGCAAGACAGGTCCTTGAAGTTAGGAATCAAGCACCCCATTTTTAAACCCCTAGCCTTAGTCTCATCAGCACCATGCTCTAGTCAATGGAGTTGCTGACAAAAAAAGAGTCATTAATAGTAACAATCCCAACAACGTAACTCTGTAATGTGTTAGCCAAGAGCATCTGTATTGGTAAAAGTTAAAAACAAGATTTGATTTATAAAAATGCATTTAGTGCTTAACGTCTTTAGAAATTACTTTCACTTGTTAGTTCTTTTTGCTCTCAGTCGCTTTAGGTAGGTAGGGAGAAGGATTTGTCTTCAAATTACAGGTGTAGAAAGTAAAACCAGGAACTAAGAAGTAACTTGCCCAAGGACACAAAGCTCATTAGTTTAAAAAAACTAAGACTAGACATCCAAAAAATACTTGATAATTGGCCAGCTCCCGTCTCCTGACCTCCAGCAGAGTATGCTATCCACTAGACCATGAAACTTCAAAGTGAACTGTCTATGTTTATGGAGAAAATCAGAACAGAGATTGTAACAGTAGTGTGATTCCAAATGAGATCACGTGGCATGTGACTAAGGTCAACATTTCAAAGATGATAAAAAACAAAACATGTCTGATTTTTTTCTGCGTTTTAGCTAACAGAAACGATCCAGGTGATGGAGTAGTTTCCTTATGTAGGAGTGATATAAAGGACTATTCACAAATAAAAAGTTAAGGGTGATGGAGGAAACAAGTAAGGGCACTAGAGAATTCGTTTACAGACTTTATTTATCTAGAATGTCAGGATCGGAGAGGGCACTGGTGGAAACCTAAGAGTTTTAGAATGAAAGGAAATGTTACAAAGTCCTGTCCTTCTTCATGACTTGTTCAGAAGGAACAGGAAGCTTTCTCTGACCACCTCACCTGCCAGAGATCATTTAATAACTTGAATTCCAAAGTGCCTACCATCTGGCAGAGTGGCAAGTACAACAGACCACGTTTTATGCATCTGTCCTGTCTTCCCACACAGACTACGAAAGTTGTAAGGACACAGCAGGCACTTTGCTGGTCGATAACCTGGGCCCTGCTCCTTTTCACAAAAATAACCACCACCAAAAATAACTACAAAGGAGCGGAAAAAATGTCACACACTTTGACCCAGGGATCTCAGTCCACGTTTATTAAGCACCTCACACAGTGCTTATGCTCTGGGAATCTGAAAAAAAAAGTAAAAAGAGACACAGTCCCCACCCTCACGGAGTTTACAATCTAATGTTCCTGGGCATACTTCCCAAGGAGGTAAAATACAAGAAAGAAGGGTCCAAAGCCTTCCAAAATAGTCAATAGCAGCACTTTTTGCCATAGTGAGGAACCAAAATAAAGTGAGTATTCATGGCTTGGGGAATGCCTGCACCAGCCATGTTATAGGAATGTAATGGAGTATTTTTAGAGAAAGCAATAATTAATCTGATTAATTCAGAGACACAAGTCCAATGCAATAAGCAGGTGCAGAACAATAATATTCTTAGTGACTGCAACAATGTGAATGAAAAAATCATTTAAAAAGTTCTAGGATCATAGAGCTAAGGCCAAAAGGGACCTTGAAGGCCGTCTAGTTCAACCCCTCATTTACAGATCTGAGGAACAGTGAGGCCCAGAGAAGCCAAGTGACTGAAGTAAGGCCACTTAAGTAATAAAGAGGCTGCCTGGGATACAAACACAGAGCTTCTGCCTCCACATCCAAGGCTTTTCCCACCACGGAGGTCCCTTATCAGCCCTCGGGAGCTCAGGCCTGCCACACAGGGGCAGCCTCTGAGCCTGGGGCAATGTAAGGCTAAGCTGATGTCAGGTCTGAGTGTGAACAGGGAAGGAACAGAGCCTACCTACTCCATGCCCTGGCTCACATTTCCTCCAAGGTAATAGAAAGAAACACCAGCTATGATCCCAGAGAATAGATAAGTACTCTTCTTGGCAGAGAGGCAGGAAACTATGAGGGCAGAACATTGCATCTCCTGTCACCTATGGCCTCTGTGTGGGCTGTTTTCTGCTTAACTGTTCTGACTTGCTAAAAGAATTGAATTTCAAGAGGGATACAAACATTCATAAGTTTTTGAAATAAAAACAAAAGACATCAAGACAACTTTTTTTTTTAAAGAAAAGCACCAAGATTGACAGCAAGGTTCTGGACTTAGCGGCAGGAGATATGGGTTCAAATCCCAGCTCTGACACACTGGCTTTGTCATCACAACCAAGTCACTTAATCTTAAGTTTCAGTTTCTCTGTGTGTAAAAATAAGGGGATTGGATTGAAAGATTTCTTCTAGTTCTAAATCCTATGACCTACTTAAAAATAGAAAAATGTTCCTCTTGTTCTGATATGGACTGACACACACTCTCTCTCTGAGATTTATGGACGGGTCGTTTCCCATAATAAAATGTAAGCTCCTGAAGGGCAGGGATTGTTTCACTTTCGCAGTTGTATCCCCAAGCACCTAGTATAGTATCTAGCCCAGAGTCAGTGCTTAAGAAATGCATGTTAATTGAATAAGAGACCTATGCTAGACTAACAGCCCCAATAATAGTTCTATTTTCTATTTACAGAAAAAACAAGAAATACTCACACGGTTTGGAAATTGCAATTAAGGAAACAAAAACTCACACAATTATGAAAAAAACCCAACTCATACATTAGAACTTGTCAAAAAGTAGAATGGCCTGTCTCAGAAGGTAATAGGGTTACCTTTCACTGGGAACCTTCAAACAAAAGTTGGCTGGCCATCTGTTGGGTAGGGGTTGGAGAAGAGGGCCTCTGAGGTCCTTTTCCATTCTGAAATACTGTGGATTTGTCTTCAGAACAGAAGTACAGTGTGGCTGGGAGAATTCAGTTTACTTTCTCATCCTACATCATGAGTCTGCAGAAGGACCCACATGTTCACTTCTCCCAGAAGTCTCCATTTCAATTCCCCACCTGGCACCTCTCCTCTCATACATCTAGATTTAACAGTCACATGTAAACACAAATTGTAATTTTTAAAGCATAGGTAAAATTCCACAAAGCATTATTACTACAAAAATCTAAATTTTCTTTATAGGTACTCTCTTCACCAATGCAACTGCAGATTGCAATCCTGCTTTATCCAAACAGATGTTCTTTGAGAGTTACCAAGGTAAAAGAAAAAAAAGATCACCCCCAAATCAATGCAGTGATAAGACTACACACTTTGCTAGGTTGTTTCTCAGATGACAGACCTACAGAGTCTACAGCTAGACCCACACTCAAGGTCTTTTTAGCTTGGTAGGACCTGAGAGAACCTATGCTCCTCTGGGTGGCCTCTAGGAACCCATGATCACCTCCCCATACCAAGATGAAGCAGTAAGAGTTAACACTATGGTGGAAAAATGTAATAATCCTAAAAATTAAGGGTATTTTCTCCTAGCAATCTGGAATTTTGCTCATACTTTACAATACTGTCCAAAGTTTTCTGATGACCTCAAGGAGGGAAGAGGGAGTTAAATGGGGGTGAAGGAAGGAGGAGGAGAGAAGGAAGGAAGAGAGGGAGAAGGGGAAAAAGGAAGAAATACAAAGAGTACAGCCAGGAAAATTGCATGGATGGACTTAATAATGGACTGAGATTCAGGAAGACATGGATTCAAATCCTGCCTGAGACACTTGCTAGCTGTGTGACCCTGAGTCACTTAACCTATCTGTATCTGCTTCCTTTTATGCAAAATGAGAGAATTGGACTCTGTGGTTTTTAAGATCTTTCCCAGCTCTTAGCTTAATGATTCTCATAATGACATAGCTCTAAGATAGTGATTTAGTGGGGAGGTATTTGTCTGTCTTTTAACTACCCATTTGAAGGAGATGTTTAGAATCTGAAGGTCCATTAGATGATCTCTATCTAGTTTTACATCTTCATATTATAGATCCAAGAGCAGAAAAAGTTAAGCAATTTGCCTGAAGCCACTTAAGCAGAGAGTAGCAGATCCAGGCCTAAAACCCAGGATTGTGACCTGGGCAGTCCACAATCCTGAAAGCTCTAAAACAAAAAGATAGCTTTAGAAATAATTACCACCCTCTCTCTTTGCTTCAATATGGGAACTGAGTTGATTTAATGGATTTCAGCAGTTTGAAGTTATACAGATTGAAAACCAGCATAACTTTTGCTAGACAGATGTTAAGAGCTCTAGATTTCTTCCCAAGGAAAATTTGTTTACCTGATTTTGTGATTTTATACTTTAAGCAGCACCTACAGTGCAAAATGTACAACTTAATTGCATACAGGAAACAATGGGACAAGACACCTAAAATGTGTTGTATTTAGCGCATGCACATACATACACACAAATACACTCAGAGAGCACACAGATCTTACCTTAACTTCCACAGTGAATGGTGGGACACAGGCGTTTTCAGCTCTGCCTACAATCACCTCCTCAAGCGGGTCCCATTCATTATAGGAGGAGACAGGGCAGTCCTTAGGAATAGGATCTGTGGCCTTGTCATCAGCAGCAAAGGAGTTTCTGGAGGCTGCTGCAGCCTGGGTGCTCTGGAAAGTTCGCTGCACCCATCCTGTAAAAACTCTTCCAAGC
>CM053582.1:407087945-407104620 GCA_028627135.1 Pseudochirops cupreus
AAGAGAAGAGGAGGAAAAATTGGGAAGAGAAATGAGAATGATGCAAGAAAATCATGAAAAGAGAGTCAACAACCTGATTGAAGAAAATAACACCTTAAAAATAGATTAATTCAAATAGCAAAAGAGGCCCAAAAAGCCAGTGAGGAGAAGAATGCCTTAAAAAGTTGAATTTGCCAGATAGAAAAAGAATCTCAAAAGCTCACTGAAGAGAATAATTCCTTCAGAATTAGAGTGGAGCAAATGGCAGCAAATGACTTTATGAGAAATTAAGATACTATTAAACAGATCCAAACAAATGAAAAAATTGAAGGCAATGTGAAATATCTCCTTTAAAATAGATCCAGGAGAGACAATTTAATACCTGAAAGCCATGACCAAAAAAAGAACCTAGAAATCATCCTTCAAGAAATTCTCAAGGAAAATTGCCCTGATATCTTAGAACCAGAAGGCAAAATAGAACTTGAGAGAATTCACCAATCACCTCTTGAAAAAGATCCCAAAAAGAAAACTCCTAGGAACCTTATAACAAGGTTCTGGAGTTCCCAGATCAAGGAGAAAATATTATAAGCTGCTATGAAGAAACAATTTGAATACTGTGGAAACACAATCAGGATAACCCAGGATCTAGCAGCTTCTACATTAAGGGATCAAAGGGCCTGGAATATGATATTCCAGAGATCACGGGAGCTAGGATTAAAACCAAGAATCACCTACCCAGCAAAATTAAGTATAATATTTCAGGGGAAAATATGCTCATTCAATGAGGTGGAGGACTTTCAAGCATTCTTGATGAAAAAACCAGAACTGAATAGAAAATTTGACAATCAAATACAAGAAGGATGAGAAGGTAAACATGGAAAAGAATTCATAAGGAGCTCTGATGCTGATCTCTATGTTATCTTGGGTCTTGGTAATGGGCTCTGTGTTCTTCAAGGACTTTAGGAATTGATGACTAGCTTGCTGCACTGGGAATGGTCTGTGTGGACCACTGGAGCAGTCTTAGTGGGGCCATGGCCATATTAAAGATAGTCTCATTTTTATTTCTTAATCTTGAATATTTTCTGAATTAATTTTTGTAGTCCTTATGTGCTTTGTATTGAAGTCTCCAAGTATCAAGTAAATGCTCGTTTATTTTGAGGGATCTCACAAAGTCTTTCCTTTGTTTTTACTTTTTCACCTTCTGATGTAGATGTTGATACATAAGTTGCAGTTCTCTTTGGAGCTGTCTGTTTGCTTATGTTCATGGTGAGGACTGCAAAGCTAGATGGCCAAGTATGCCATAAAAAGTGAAGAGGTTTACCCACTAAGAGGGTTAGGGTTGCCCAAGACCCCAAAATACCAACATGCCGGGTCCTGCTGAAAGAATTCAACTCAAGTCTTCTCAGCCAAAGAAAAGTAAAGTTTATTGAAAGTTCATTAAAAGCTTGCCATATGGGGTAGACTCTTAAGGAGCCAGTCTATGCTAGGTCATTCTATGGTGCTCTCACAGAGCAAGTCTGTGTTGGAAAACTCTATGGCGCCCTCACACCACATGGAAGGGAGATGGAATTCTTATAGACAGAGGAATCTAGGGATGGTCTAGAGGAGGAGTTAATGAGGTCAATGCAAGAGTGGATTGATATTTTGATAGGCTCAAGGTTGGGAAGCAGATGGACAATGTAGGGCCAGGCTAGTAATAGAGGTTTGGGCCCAGCCACAATGAAATACTTATGGCCTCTGCAAATGCCTCATCAAGTGGGAAGATTAAATCAAATTTCTCAGGCGTTGTGCAAGATACATTTGTATTTGACCAAACTCCAGATCTATGGTGCCTTGTTCTGTCCACAGGCTTTTACCAGTAATTGTTTTCTTCATTTATATAATGTCTATTCTCTATCATGTGGGCCTCATATAGTGGATAATATAAGGGATGAATTTTGGCTCCTCTCCCCACAATCATTCCCAGTTGGATCTCATTTAAAGTTGTACAAATGGCAAGTGCTAACTTTGTTCTGTCCAGAGGCAGGGAACCTGCAGCCTTAAGGCCACATGGGGCCTTCTAGGTCTTTGGGTGTCGTCTTTTGACTGAATTCATGTTTTACAGAACAAATCCTTTGATTAAGGGGATTTGTTCTGTCAACTTTGGATTCAGTCAAAGGGTCGCACTTGAGGACCTAGAGGTCCAAATGTGGGGTTAGGTTGCAGGTTCCCCACTCCTGTAATCTATCCTGAATAATTTGTGTGAATGTTTTTCTAGCTCTCTCTCTAATTACTACCATCACTACCGCCACCAATCTAAATAATCTTTGGTTTTTTGCCGGGGCATGAAAGGTCACGGTTAAGTTTAGAAATTGAGAAAGTAGTTGTTAGGATGTGCTTGAAGTTTCACTCGATTCTCAGAGGCTCTATGGGATACATTACTGGTGCGGTTTTTTTTTTAAATTATTTTTAATAGGCATTAATGCAGTTAACACATTTGTTTTTCAAATGCAAAAAGACAATACAAAATAATGAATTATCCATCTGTAATCATGGATGCATGTGAGTCTTAAGCTTAGAAAGCAAATAACAAGAGAGTTGGGCAGCTGAAAGGTAGCCAGAGGGAGGAATTCACGGAGAGCCGATGAATTCAGAGCTTCCCACCATCATTTTACATATCTGACCTCTAAACTTTCTTTTCCGTATCCTTGTCCAGAAGGTAATAATATTAGTGGGAAAGGAAGCGCAACTGTTTGCTGAACAAAAATAAATGCTGAAATAAAAGGAAAAGGCATAAATTGAGCCTCTTACAGTCAGGAACATCAGACCATTGTATCAGGAATTTAGAGGGATTGTTACCATCACACCTCCTCTTTCCATCTTTACCCATCTCTAGTCCTTCTTCATGATAGAATGCAGACTGCCATATTAAGTTGAGACAGGGGTGGGAAACCTGCAATCTCCAGGCCATTTGGCCCTCTAGATCCTCAAGTGTGGCCCTTTGACTGAATCCAAACTTCACAGAACAAATCTGCTTAATAAAAGGATTTGATTCTGTAAAACTTGTACTCGGTCAAAAGGCTGCACCTGAGGATCTAGAAGGTCACATGTGGCCTGGAGGCTGCAGGTTCCCCACTGCTGGTTGAGACAGTGGAAAGGGAGAAGAAACCTAAAAACATAAGCCTTCATGACATTACAGAATGGAAATAAGAAAAGTTAGTTCAGTGAATATAAGTGAAAGAAAGCCGCTGCATAACCAGATAAGAATTTGGTCTATGGTCTGCCTTCAGAGTGCAAAAATTATAGAATGTATTGATGATGGTCAAGAGTTGACTACACATGTTAAGGTTATAATGAAGTCCTTTCTTCTGTATTAATATGGGTAGCCTTCTTCATATTGAGAAATATTAGCAAGGACAAGGGAAAGAACACTACAAAAAGTAACTAAGCCATAGTGGTATATAAATTGAAGTCAATGTAAAACTTATGTATTGAGCCCTCAAAGTAGTTTTGGGCTCATATCATGTCAGTGTATAGACCTCAAGACTCATGTGAGGGATATGGTAAGAAAAATATCTGTATCCAGTACCTATTTTGCCTGCTTCAACTGAAATGTTTCGCTTTCTGTTATAGATTGCCACAGCTACCATAGCCACAGAGAGTCTGAGTGTGGCTGAAAATATCTTTGTGGTAAGCAATATATAATCTCTAGCAGCTTCAGAATAATTGTTAAGAACCATAAAGAACTCTACTTCAGATGGAAAAGAACCTTTCAAAACTTTTATATTTAGAAATGTCCACACTAGCAGCAACGGTTTGTTCCCTGCTAATTTAAAGTCTTCTTGATTTGTGACTACTTCATTTCACAAATCTAGGTAACAGAAAGGACATGTTTATTTCTATTTTTTTTTTTTGGAGGGGGGAAGGCAAGGCAGTTGGAGTTAAGTGACTTGCCCATGGTCACACAGTTAGTTAAGTGTCAAGTGTCTGAGGCTGAATTTGAACTCAGGTCCTCCTGACTTCTGGGCCAGTGCTCTATTCACTGTGCCACCTAGCTGCCCCTCATTTCTATTAAGCTATTTCATGAAGTAGCCAACAATCCACTTTAGTTTATGGTTGCACGTATCTAAGAGTCTGACTTCTTTCTCTTGTTTGCAGAGACACCTTTACTGATCCAGTCTTACCTTGTAGATATGATACTCTCTGAAATCCATGCCTTGATGACTGGAGGTTTTGCCATAATTGCAGGCAGCGTCATGGTAGCCTACATGTCTTTTGGGGTAAGAACTACTAGCTCAGCCTTTTGCAAACAAAAGCATCAGTCCAAAATCCAGTGAGGAAGCACACCTTCCCTAGGTAAGTTTCGCAGCATTGTAGGGTTACTGTTTCCCTTCAGTGATCCTCTGTGATGGAGTCAAAATGTGGGCAACTGCCTTATGGATGTTAGAATGTTAAGAACTTTGACGCTTTTTGGAAAGCCCAAGGTGAGAAAATGAGAGCCCCAGGAGTCCTTTCTGTTGACTTATTTCTGGAATGTAAGGTACTCAGTATCTCTCTTAACACCTGTTTCTAATAAAGTCCCAGGAACATTGTATGCTTCCTGTGATAAGTTATCTAGGGTCAATGACAAGAAAATATTCCCAAAAGAGTGCCTGCCTCGTTTTGCCATATTTTATCCTATTATATGACACAGGTCAACACCACAGGGAAATTAAACACTCCCCTTTCCCACCCACATCTCATTTCACCACATTTCTTCTACTGTTCATAAGGGTAAGGAGAGCATAGCTGTCTGCACTAAAAACCTCTGGATAATGTTGGGTTCCTAGCATCCTCCTAGTCAAGACAAAGGCATACTTCAGAAGAAACCAAAGACCTCTGGAGTGAAGTGAAGAGATTCCACTTGATAACCTGGGTCTAGTTTGAAATCTTCTAGGTGGTCAGATTTATTCCAGGGTCTCTTGTATAGTTCATTCACCTCAAGGAAAAGATCCAGGGATCCCTCTTAAATCCAAATTCTTCTAGTGGCCCTTGATTTGACTTACTAATGGGAGGAGTTCTCTGATTATCTGGAATTGGCCTCGCCAAGGGATGCTCCCTTCCCCTATCTGCTGCGAGACAAAATCGTTTGCAAAGTTAGTTCTCCCACATCTCAACCTTTGGAGTAGGCCTAGAGACACCTGAAACTACCCAGAAGTTTAGCCATGCAGACATTATATCTAGTTGCCTTTGTACCAGGGATACTAGAAAGAAATTTACCCTGCTTTGCATTTTTCCAGAGTTGTTATGAGAGTTCCCCAAGATGTAACAGGAAGCACATATCTGGATAAAGATAAGCTAACCTGGTACAACAACATTTCTTAATTAATTCTTTAATTACATTTAATTGCCTCAGATGTAATCCTATTGAAATCACAATTGTGTGATAAATTAATATTGGGAACATCATTCCATTATCTATAATGAAATTCAATTCTTGCTTAAGTAATCCCCACAGTAGATAAGACAATGCTGAGTTGAGGGTTGGATCTAGTAGAGGAAACATTAGAGAAAAAGAGCAAAGGAGATCTAGTGTTTAAGGGAAATATTATAGCCAGTGTTTCTCTTTTTCTATGATATTTCTTAAACATAAACCCAATTTATGCAAAGACTTTTCCAACTTGGTTTGAGGAAGCAAAGTATACCTTCCCTCCCCTCGTTTGGAATTTTTTGGCATAGGAACTAATCCCTATTAAATGGTCTTTCAGATTGACTCCACATCTTTGATTGCTGCCTCTGTAATAGGTGCATCTTGTGCTCTTGCCCTGTTCAAGTTGGTTTACCCAGAAGTGGAAGTTGAAGAATGAAGAGGTGATACTATTACATGGGTGAGCCTGATAAGGTGAAGAGAGTTAAAGAGGTTAGAAGTATAAAGGCAGGTATGGGAAAGCAGTGACAGTCTTAGGATAACAGTGACAATATGGTTACCGTCTCAGTAAAACAGTCCCAGTATAAGCAGTTGTTCCAGTATAATACTTAGAGACACGTAGGGAGGAAAAGAATGGTTTCATATGAACTCCCCAAGAAGCAGCTCTATATATACCACCCTTCTCTTCTTTACCTGATCTCATTTTACAAACTCTCATTTAAAGTCATTTATAAAAATTGCTTTCCTTTCCATTAGCATTTTCTGGGAATGCCACCTCAACCATTCCCCAAACTTTCCCTTGACTTTCCCATTTTTCTCTGAACTGTAAAAATGTTTCATATCATATCATTGTTCCATTGCTTCTTCCTCCCTCTTATTATCCTCCACTCCATTGTGCTCTCCATTCTGCACATGCTCATTTCTCTCTTTTCACTTTTGCTTTTAAATGTTCTCTGCATTATTTCATCCTTTCTGAACAATCAACATTCTACTTCCCATCCTTATAATTCGAAGAAAACTGTCATCTATCAGATGCTCTGGATAAATGTTCTTCATCAGGAAAAGAGAAGGCTAACGATACCTATCTCCAGGTATTTGAAGGGCTGTTATATAGAATAGGGTTTAGGTTTGTTCTGTTGGTCCGAGAGAACAGAACTAAGAGCAGTTGGTGGACCTAGCAGAGAGGAAGTTTTAGATCTAATATAAGGACATACTTCCTAGCAATTATAGCCATTCAAATGAGGAATGGTATGCCTCAAGAAATAGTAGTACCCTGTCATTGGATTGTATGTAATTGGATGTAATCAAAAGGTAGTTGAATAATCATTTATCAGAAGTTATAAAAGGTATTCTTGTTAAGGTATAGGTTGAGACAGATGGCTCTGGAGGCACTTTCCACTTCTGAGAATCTGATTTTGTGATTTCTTGGCTCCTCATTTCAAGTTTTCACTAAGTAGGAATTTCTGGTTTGTCCAAATCAGATTACGAATTGACAAGGTAGGAACTGCTCTTTCTAGTCTCTAATGTTTGAAAAGAATTCAGTAAAAAAAATTTCTAGGGGCAGCTAAGTGGTGCAATGAATAGAGCACCAGCTCTGGAGTCAGGAGGACCTGAGTTCAAATGTGGTCTCAGACGCTTGACACACTCACTAGCTGTGTGACCTTGGGCAAGTCACTCAACCCCAATTCCCTTGCCTTCCCCCCTCCAAAACAAACAAACAAAAGACAATTTCTGATGCCAACAGGGAGATGCAGAACCTTTTGGAAGCTGTTACCAATGGAGCAGCAATTTCAGTGGGAGTTGTTGCTAACATTGCTGCCAATTTGATCGCCTTCCTGGCTGTATTAGCCTTTATCAACACAGCCTTCTCCTGGCTAGGGCAGATAGTGAGCGTACAGGAACTCAACTTCCAGGTAATAATATATTATATCTTCATCAAGAATGATTAGTATTTCTAGGAGTAGTCAGTTATCCATATTGGGGGGTAGGAGGGAAGGGGAGAAGGCCACCCAGATGTGTCTAGATGCAGGAACTAGTCAGAACATGCAGGTTTTGTCTAAAAAAAAAAAAGGGGTAGTCAGTTATAAGAGCTATGTTTTGATTTTTGAACCAAGGGAGCTAGCCCTATGCCAGTATGAGTGGCTTGGGGATAGAAGAACTAATGCCATGTTCAGCCTCCAGAGGCTGTGATATAAATGGGTTCTAATAGAACCTTAATGCTATGATTACTAGTTTCATATGCCCTACCCAAAATTAGATGAATAGTTTTGAAGAAGGAAAATCTTTCCAAGGGCCAATCTGAGAAGGATCAAATCCTGGTTATAAAGGAATTTCTGACCATTTTCTTTTGCCATTAATTTTCCTTTCTCTTGGACTCTTTCTCTGGTCATCTGCTCATATACCTTGAGACCCATAGCCCTTATAATGGGTGTAGACAGGGAAGACTATCATTGGTGGCAGAGATGCTGGGAATAAAGTTCTTACTGAATGAGTTTGTGACCTATAAGCAGCTGTCTCAGTAAAACAACAAATGACTTTCTGGAATTGAGGAGTGGGTCAGGGGTAAGAAACAGTGGATTTCTGTTAAGTGTTACAGCCAGAGAAGCATCTGAAGTTTCAGTCATGGTGGCTACCTATCTTTAAGAACAGGATTTAAGGCAGTCTCAAGACTCCCTTTCCCAGGTTTTAAAATTACCATGGAAAAAAATAACAAGGTATTGTCTGTCAATGTTAGAACAGGGTCTTTTACTCCTAATATTTTTTTAAGGTTTGTGTGGTCCAAGCTTCCCTGCTATAATTTCCTCAGACTCTTGTCTATCCCTCTAGAATCAAAGTTGTTGCTCTGAAGTTGGTAAAAAGGAAAAAATTGTTCTTGATAACCTTAAAGTTTAATGAACAAGCTTGTAGGCCCAAACATCTATTTCTTTCTTGTGATCAATCCAGAAAGCTCCATCGATTCAATCTACTTTGTTCACACTAAATTTTTGGAAAAATGCAAGTTACACATCACTGAATACTGTCTAAGCCTTTCTATGACAAACAACATCACAACTCCTAATGCCTAACAAGACAGTTCTTGGTTTTATGTTATGAGACAGACAGTCCCTAATAATCTAATAAAGTCTTTCACCCTGCCTTACCAGAATTCTAGTTTATTGTTCCCTATGGAAAGGGAAGATTAACAAAATGATCTTCCCTGCCATTTTAAAATTTGGGACAATCAGTGCTATAGAACATACCCATTAAAGAATTGTCCTAATACAACTTTGAATGTATTTAAGTAGAATTTGCTACTTGGATGCTGAAATGTCACTAAAATAATAAGCAAACTAGATTTGTAGATTTAGAGCTAGGAGAGATCTTCCAGGGGTGGGAAACCTGTGGCCTCAAGGCTACATGTGGCCTTTTAGGTCATAGGTGCAGCCTTTTGACTGAGTCTTAAGTTTTACAGAACAAATCCTTTTATTAAGGGGATTTGTTCTGCGAAGTTTGGATTCAGCCAAAGGGCCACACTTGAGGACTTCCAGGGCCACATGTGGGTTCCCCACCCCTGTAGACTTAATCTAGTCTAATCTCCTCATTTTACAGATGAAGAAACTAATGACTAAAGAAGTAATGTGGTCTAAAGATTTAATTAGAAACTGGCAGAGTAAAAACAGGACCTCCATGTGGCTCCAGTTCCAACCACCTCCAATACATGTAAAAAAATGACTTGAAATACATTTTAGAGCTACAGAACCCACAAAATGACAGAGAGAAACAAATGTCCCACTGAAGGCATTCCAGCAGGCCAACAAGAAAGGACTATCATACCGGCCTGGTTGCCGAGCACAGTCCCATGTGTGTGTGGTTCTGGCCCCAAGGTGGCCCCAACCAGGTGCCTGGCTGGAATAGACTTTAGGAGAGTGAATCACCAGCAGCTGTGGTGCTTTCCAGACTTCTCAACCCATAAATGTCAAAGAGAAAGTAAAAGGTCAGTCGGGAACTCTGTTGGAAGAGGGAGATGAAAGGGTGTGGTCTGGCCCCTGGCCCCCAGGCAAGAAGTGGCAGAGGCTGCTGCTGCATGGCTTCCTCTAGAGTTCCTGGCCTGCTGATCATAGCAGGACCAAGCAACCATTCAGAGGGTAATCACTCTTGTTTTGACCTGCTTGGATCTGGATCACAGTCTTGGGTGGTGGTCCTGGGGTGTGTAGCCAGTGTGCCAGAGCTTGTGGGAGCTTCAGAGAGAGCGCCCCCCCTAATAGTTCTGGCAGCTGCAAAAATCCCAACAATTTGGGACAAAGTTCTCTCCATTTTGAAAGCAGAGTTCTACTGTGGCAAAGAGCTCAGAAATCAAGTAATTGACTGGCAACATGAGCAAGCAGAGGAAATGCAATCCAACCATATATTCCTTTTTGGGGGACAAAAAGAATCAAAGCATGGAACAGGAAGAAGACAACGAAGTCAGAAAACCTGCATCAAAAGCTCCCAAGAAAAATATGAACTGATTACAGGCCATGGAGGAGCTCAAGGAGGATTTTGAAAATCAAGTAAGAGAAGTGGAGGAAAAATTGGGAAGAGAAATGAGAATGATGCAAGAAAATCATGAAAAGAGAGTCAACAGCCTGACTGAAGAAAATAACACCTTAAAAAATAGACTAACCCAAATGGCAAAAGAGGCCCAAAAAGCCAATGAGGAGAAGAATGCCTTAAAAAGCCAAATTTACCAGATTGAAAAGGCATTTCAAAAATGCACAGAAGAGAATAATTCCTTCAAAATTAGATTGTAGCAAATGGAAGCTAATGACTTTATGAGAAATCAATATACTATAAAACAGATCCAAACAAATGAAAAAATAGAAGGCAATATGAAATACGTCATTGGAAATACTACTAACCTGGAAAATAGATCCAGGAGAGATAATTTTAAAATTATTTGACTACCTGAAAGCCATGATCAAAAAATGAGCCTAGACACCATCTTGCAAGAAATTATCAAGCAAAATTGCCCTGATATTCTAGAACCAGAGGGCAAAATAGAAATTTAAAGAATTCACCAATCACCTCTTGAAAAAGATCCCAAAAAGAAAATTCCTAGAAATATTATAGCCAGATTCCAGAATTCCCAGGTCAAGGAGAAAATACTGCAAAGCAGTCAGGAAGAAACAATTTGAGTGTTGTAGAAACACAATCAGGATAACACCAGACCTAGCAGCTTCTACATTAAAGGATCAAAGGGCTTGGAATATGATATTCTGGAGGTCAAAGGAGCTAGGATTAAAACCAAGAATCACCTACCCAGCAAAACTGAGTATAATGCTTCAGGGAAAAATATGGTCATTCAATGAAACAGAGGATTTTCAAGCATTCTTGATAAAAAAAAACCAGAGCTGAACAGAAAATTTGACTTTCAAATACAAGAAGCAAGAGAAGCATGATAAGGTAAACAGAAAAAAGAAATCCTAAGGAACTTATTTTTTTAAATTTGATTTGTTTATTTACTTTTAGTTTACAAGATTTAGTTCCATAATCTCTTGAGTTTCAAATTTTCTCCCCTCACTCTCTCCCCCTGCCCCACAGCAGCATGCAATCAAGTATTGGATCTGCAAATATTTTCAAATTGGACATTAGTCTGGTTGTATAGAAGGGTTGTAACCAATGGAGTGAACAATGGGAAAAAAGAAGGAGAACCAAACGTGAAAAAGAACAATAGCATGTAGGTTGCTTCAGTCTCCATTTAAACTCTGTTCTTTCTAGATCTTTCTCTGAATGTAGACATCTCCTTCCATCTAAGGAACTTATTAAAGTTGAAGTATTTACATTCCTACATGGAAAAACAATGATTGTTACTCATGAGGCTTTTCTCAGTATAAGTATAGTTGAAGGGATTATATATTTATATATATGTATGTATAGAAGGATATATGTGTATGTAAATACATATGTGAGTGTGTGCATATGTATGTACATGTATACATAGAGGACACAGGATGAGTTGAATATGAAGGGATGATATCTAAAAAAATAAAATTAAGAGATGAGAGAGGAATATATTGGGAGAAGGAGAAAGGGAGAGATAGATTAGGGCAAATTATCTCATATAAAAGAGGCAAGAGAAAACTGTTACAATGGAGGGGAAGAGAGCAGGAAGGTGAAAGGGAACTGGTCAACCTTACTCTCATTGAATTTGGCTTAAGGAGGGAATAACATACACACTTAATTGGGTATCTTATCCTACAGGAAAATAGGGGGGAAGGGGATAAGAGGAAGGAGGGTAGAAGGGAGGGCAGATTGGGGGAGAGGGTTGTTAGAAGCAAACACTTTTGAAAAGGGACAGGGTCAAAGGAGAAAATAGAATAAGTAGATGGCAGCATAGGCTAGAGGGAAATATAGTTAGTCTTTCACAATATAACTACTATGGAAATGTATTCTCTGAGTTCTCCAAAGAATTAGAACGCTTAATATCCTATGGACATTTATCTCTGTTGCTATTTTTCTTTGACTTTTTCCCTAAATGCCAAAAAAATCAGTCTGAAATGTTCACAGATACCTAAACAGACAAACAAAAGAAACCTAAGGGCTCCTGCTCTCTTCTGCAACTGAAAGGAAGGGAACTTCTGTGTTTTCCCAGTCAGCTTGTGCCTGTCCAAGGTTGTTTATCCCTATTTAGAATGGAAAGACTAGGAACACTAGGTTTTACAAAAGTGTGAACACCAGTGTTATCCACACTTCTACATTTATTTTTTTTTCAGCTGAGAGCAGAAATCATCACAACTTTTGCTCCTTGTGATTTGCCAACCTGGGCTCTATTGTGATCATATTAGGAGGCCTGAGTAAGTGAAATAAATATATTCTTTATTTCCCAATCCTCTACTAGAATTCCTCCTGAACATTTATAGGATCTTGAAGGAGATGGATGAAAGAGCTAAATGGAGATTTTATTGTGGCATCTATCTACAGAATTAAGAGTGTGGATGTCATATTGAAATATAGTGGAGGGCAATGGAACAATAAAGTTGAAAGTATTAATAATATCCTTTAGATGTAAAAAATTGAGCTCACTGAACAAGCGTCTGCTATATGCAAGGAGATATGCCAAGTTCTGGGGATTCAGAGACAAGATGAAAAAAATGGCTTTTCTCAAGAGACCTGAATATTACTGAGGAGGTAACAACATGTAACAGAGGTAAGTAAATAAAAGAGAATTTGAGAAAGGGGGCACTAACAACAGATGGAAATGGGGAAAAGGCTTTCTTGAGGAGGCAGTGCCTGAGCTAAGGCTTGAGGGAAGATAAGAGATCTAATAGGTCTAGGTGAGGGAGCACATCCCAGGCACACGGTGGGTAGCCTATGTGAAGACACAGAGATGGATGACAGAGGATCAAGTTAAACAGACAACCAATAGATCACTTTGTCTGAAACATAGTAGGTAGAGGGCAAAAACACAGTAGGTAGAGGTAGAAAAAAAGAATGGAGCCAGACTGTAGAGAGTTTTAAATGCCTAGCTGATGAAGGTATATTTTGTCCCAGAGACCACAGGGAGTCACTGTATATTCGAGTCAAGAAGATACCTGTGTTGTACAAATATTAATTTGGTAGTTGTGTGGAGGAAGAATTGGAGATGGGAGAGATGGGAAAGAGGGAGAACGGTTAGGAAGCTGTTGCAGGCATTTAGGCAAGTAGTCAGGACCTGAAGCCATCTGAGTGAATAAAAGGGAAAGAATTTACAGGATACTGTGGAGGTGGAATTCATAAGTCCTGATGATTGCTTGAGTATGGGGTGAGGAATAGGGAAGAAAGAGGCCAGGATGACTCTGAGATTGTGAACCTAGGTGACTAGAAGAATGGTGGTGTCCTTAAAAGAAGCAGGAAGTTTAGACAAGGGATGGATTTGGAGAGAAACAGAATAAGCTTTGTTTGGGACAGATGGAATTTGAGGTGCCTGTGCGACCCCCAGGCAGAGCTGTCCAACATGTAGTTGATAATGCAGAACTAGAGTTCAGAGTTTAAATAGATTTAGAGAAACATATAGTATACAAGTGGAATTGTATCTTCCAGAGGGAGCCAGATTTCCATGATAATCAGAGAGTTGAGATAAAGCTGCTTTATGGAGTGGAAGTTCCAGAGGGAATAGAGAGTAAATAGGAACTGTAGGAAGGTAGGGTTGAGGGGGACAAGAGTGAAAGTACAAGGAAGGTACAAAGGGAAGGGATTTTTAACCCTATTCAATACTGATTCTGAATCCCAGGGATAAGAGAAGCCAGAGGTTATAGTCTGCCTCCCACCCCTGAGAAATGGGGGGAAACCAGGTGATCAGGAACTCTGGGGTTCTGATAACTAAGCAGATGTCCTTACAGAGACAGAAGTGTCAGTTTCCAAAGCTGGTTGCTCCATAACACAGGAGATCTGAGAATATACCCGAGTAGTGGAGGCAGCAGGAAATTCTTGCTCAACATGTGAGACTGATCTCACATTTAGCACCAGTCCCATAGAATGCTTAATATCCCCATCATCCCAAGATGGCCTGGACATAAGTCATACCCAGAAGACCTGCATGTAGAACAGATCCTCAGCTCCCAATCTTTAAGTTCTAAAAAAGGGAAAAGAGGAGAGGAAATGTGCTTATAAACAAGCATTTATGTAGTGCCTACTATGTGCCAAGCAATGTTCTAAGTGCTTTACAAATCTCTTTTGATCCTGGCCACCCCCAAAGTAGGTACGATTATTTCCCCCATTTTGTAGTTAAGGAAACTGAAGGAAACAGAGGTTAAATGACTTGCTCAGGATCACACAGCTATTAAGTGTCTGAGGATGAATTTGAACTCTCCTCTGATGCAAGGCAAAGCACTCTCTATCCTACGCCACCTATGTGCCTCAAGAAGCACGGAACCTCTAGTACCTGTGACTGTCTGAATCTAACTTTTCAACGGATCTAGCTAATGGCTTAGATAGATGTCGTCTATTCCCTTTGATGCAAGCCTTCTGGTGCTTCTGGCTCTGAGGCTGAGTCACTCCTGGGTGCCCTTCCCCTCAAGTCTCCTTCCCCTCTGCTTCGCTGAGGTTTGGCATCTTTATAGTTTTAAGACTCAGCCAGTAGCAGATAATGGTTAACAAAACTGTGACTGGGTCCCTTCAGGCTAGACAGAATTCAGACTTAGTCTCAGCTCACTGCACCTCAAGAAGGCAGGAAATGGAAACATGCCCAGCTACCACATTACATACAGAGTAAGCATTTGCCTTCTGATCACAAGTTTCTGGAAGTATAGACCTTTTGTATCTCTGACACTCAGGAGGCTCATGACCTCTAGGAGATTTGATTGGAACCTTGGAAAGCTGTGCGTCTCTTGGTATAAGCCTGCAGTGCTTCTGTCTCCCTGAGGTCCAGTATCTTTGGTGATTTGGAGGGGATCTCTGATTTTTTTAAAAAGCTTTTAAAAATCCTGAAATGTTCTCAAATGAAGAAAAGAATGTTTGAGATTTATTGCTAAAAGTGAGGAGATGACTGAGAAGAAAGGAACTAGCTATGGGAGGCAATCTGGTGTACTAGACAGAAAACTGGCTTTGGAGGCCTGGACTCAAGTCTTGCCTCTGCCACACGCTGAGATCCCTCTGCCCACCCCTCTTTCCCCCAAAGCTCTCCAAGTCGAAGACAGAGGAACGTCCTCCCTAGAAATTCCCTGCTCCAAGGGATTGTAGGTCATTCCCTACCCTGCAACTACACTGGAGATTTCAGTCAGCACCAATGACTTTCTAGAATCCTTTGGTTTTCTAGGTACTTATGTCTGTGGAAGCAGCTGTGGTACAAGTGGAGACACTACCTGATTGGAGCCATTAGGCCCAGGTACCCATCTTAGTCTGCCACTAGTGACTGGGCAAGTTCCCTAACCTTCTGGAATATCAGTCTTATCTGTAAAATGGGGACTGCAATGCTTGCCTTGCCTACCTTGCAGGAATATGATGAGGTTTGAGTGATTTAACTAGATACAGCATTTTGTAAATTATGTCATGCTATATGAAGATTATTATTATTAATACAATCTGTATAATACAATTTGTATAAGCTATTAACAAATGGAGAGTGGTAAATAGTGTCTTACCTCATAGTCCAAATAGCCAGGCTTTATTGAGGCAGAGATTAATTAGCATGCTTTTCCATTCAGTTATGCTTTTCTCAGTTAAAACATATCTCTTAAAAACCAAGTAAAAAATGAAGCATAATGAAACTAGCATACTTACAAAGACAGCATAGAATAAGTTTAAAGTAACAACTTACAATAGGTACCTTACTCACCAATCTTCAACTGTCTCAAATCACCCATTCAAGCCTGGATTTTGTCAGGTTGTATAGAATACAATTTTATAACTGAAAATCTCTTCAGTGTAGGTTCTCCAAAAGCCCATTGACCAAAATCTCTAAGCTTTCTTTTCCTATAGCTTTAATTACTCCAGTGAAAGAATCCCATCCATATTTTCCTTTTCTTTTCCCAATAATGGCCTTAGGTCATATGTTCTCTAAAAGTCTCTGAGGACTAAGGGTTCCTGAATCATTACTTTTCAGTAGTTAGAAGAATAAAAGAACAGCCTGAGTTTGCTAGTATCAACTCTTCCATGACTGCCATTTGCTCAGGCAAAAAGGTTTTCCTTCATTGGGCCACCTTTTCATTCTTTTGAAGCAAAGGCTTGTTTCTCATTTACACTGAAAAACTAACTCCTTAAACACATTCACTGATTCTCTTGGTGGATTTAACAGACTTATAGTTCACAAACATGTTGACTTTTAAAAGCAGCTAGACCCCTGTCTTTAACATATTTTAAAAGCACATTTTAGGAGAAAATATGAGTGAAGCAGCATGGCACATAGAAGATGGAGAACTGGCCTGTGGTCAAGTCCCATGTCTTGACACCTCCTGGCTGTGGGGCCAACCTTGGGCAATTCCCTTAACCTCACAGTGCCCACCTGCATTGCTAGAGGACATTTCCTCACCCTCAGAAGATCACATATTGTAGTTGCCTTTACCAGTTAAATCACTGATCAAGGGAAACAATTTCCTGACAAGCAGATAGAATTTTCTCCTCTTCCAAGGATTTTGAGTCTAAGAAAGCACATCCCAGAGATCATTTCTTTTCAGAACAATTAAACCTTGAAAGTGGATAAGGAAATAAGAGGCTTACTTTAATATATATATGAATCATGTATGATTTGACTATGGACAGAACTAAAATGCCATTTTGCATTTTAAGTTATGCTTCTTCTGGTGAGAAGTCTGAAAGTCTATTGTATTTATTTAATCACATTGAAGTCCTTTCTTCCAGTCTCTTCCTGCTCCTGCA
>CM053582.1:407105120-407125273 GCA_028627135.1 Pseudochirops cupreus
GCAGCCAGAGCGCCCCCACCAGAGGCCTCCAATAAACATGAAGAATGCCTTAAAGCTAAAGATGAGCTGAAGAAAGATTTTCAAAACCAAATAAGGGAAGTGGAAGAAAAATTGGGAAGAGAAATAAGGGAAGTGAAAGAGAAATAGTTATCAACATATTTTAAAAACAAAATCATGGATCCCCAGTGTAGGAAACTCTGCAATAGATGTATTGGGCTTGGTCTCCATGTGAAATAATATGCTGAAAAAATCTGGGTCCTCTTATTCTCAAGGGCCTCTAAGTGTTTTGGATATCCATTTCAAATTCAGCTTCAAAAAAGTTTTCTTTAGGCTACTTTTGTATCCATCTTTATTTTCCTTCCCAAAGTGGGTGGTACAATGGATAGAGCAGTGGACCTGGAGTTAAGAATACCCGAGTTCAAATATGACCTCAGACAACTTATGAGCTGTGTGACCCTGGGCAAGTCACTTAATTTCTATTTGTCTCAGTTTCCTCAACTGTAAAAATGGGAATAATAATATCACCTACCAGGCAGCGTAGTTGTAAGGATCAAATGAGGTAGTATTTGCAAAAAGTACTTAACAAAGAGCTTGGCACATCCTATAAATTGCTTATTCCAGCGCTTCTCAACCTCTGGGTTATATTCAATTTAAATACATCCTGCATACCAGAAATTTAAATTACAATTTGTAACAGTAGCAAAATTACAGTTATGAAGTAGCAACGAAAATAATTTTATGGTTGGGGGTAACCACAACATGAGGAACTGTATTAAAGGGTCGCGGCATTAGGAAGGTTGAGAACCACTGGCTTATTCCCTTCGATTCCCCCATCCAAACTGCCTTACAAATACAGGCCAGTGATAGACCAGCTCAGCTAAGGCCAGAGAGCCTCATTCTCACATCAGCTTCAAAATGATTGATTTTCCATTCCTAGGACCTCTTGGAGGCCGTCTAAGTTGTAGAAAGGATATAGTTTGTAGGCATATCCACACTGAGGACAATTACAGGTCTTTTAAGTACTTTTAAGTAAGCAAACTGCATGAAAAATTTGGGTTTTACCCTGTGGCTCTTTTTTGTTGTTCAGTTGTTTTCAGGTTTTCAGTGGTGTACAGTTCTTCATGACCCATTTGGGATTTTCTTGGCAAAGACACTGGAGTGATTTGCAATTTCCTTCCCTTAGCTCATTTTTACAGATAAGGAAACTGAGGCAAACAAGGTTAAGTGACTTGCCCAGGTTCATACAGCTAGTGTCTGAGGCCAGGTGTGCCTTATTCACTGTGTTACTTAGCTGCCCCTCTGTGGCTCTTAGGATATAACTTATTTGTGATGGCTATGCAACTCTCACTATTCTAGCAGTAACTATTCAGCTCTGGTGGTTAGTGATGGATACCATAAATAATAAAGTCTGGTTGGACTTTGAATAGGCAGGCCCAGGAGACAGCATGGTACAGTGGAAAGAACACCCTTCCTCTAATACTTACTACTTAGGTGACCTTGGACAAGTCACTTACCCTCGAATGGCTGAATTAAATGGCCTCTCAGGACCCTACTAGCTCTAGATTTGTGATCCTTCAAAAAAAAGAGGATGGGGGCAGCTAAGTGGTGTAGTGACTAGAGCACGGACCCTGAAGTCAGGAGGACCTGAGTTCAAAAACGACCTTAGACACTTAACACTTAACTAGCTGTGTGACCTTGGGCAAGTCACTTATCACCAACTGCCTTGCTTTCTCCCCTCCAAAAAAACCCAAAACCAGCCAAACAAACAACTATCAAAAAAAACAGAGATTGAGGCTCCAGAAAAGAGTAGGACTTTCCTCACATTTTGTATAGTTTTGTTTGGTGTTTTCAGCTGATGAAGCTCGGGGTTGTCCCTCCCAGTTAGGAGCAAGTGCCCATCTTGCAATTAATTTTTTTAAATTTTGGTTTAACATACCTAGGAAATATTGGCATATTCTTTGTTTTAAATTATTTTATATATAGACCTATGATTTCATCTAGATAGGGAACTGCCAGTGTGGAAACACCCCAAAACAATGAAGATCTGATATAAAGGTAACTTAAGGTCTTAGAGAGTTTCTGGGGTACCTCTAAGTAGCCAGTCAGTTAATAAATATTTATTAAGCATTTGCTATGTGCTAGGCATGGTGCTAAAGGCTCGGGATACAAAAAGCAAAAGACAGTTCCTACCCTCCAGGAGCTGATAGTTTAATGGGGTAGACAACTAGCAAACAATTATGTACAAATAAAATACACACACACACACACACACATGTGATCTATAGGAAATAATCAACAGAGGGAAGGGATTAGAATTAAGAGGGGGTGGAAAAGGCTTTTGGCTGGGACTTGAGAGAAGCGAAGGAAGACAGTAGGGAGAGATGAAGAGGGACAACATTCCAGTCTCATTTGTAGAACAGCCTGGAAGTCAGTGTCATTGTATCGAAGAGTACCTGGGGAGGGGGGTGTGAGGTAGAAAACTGGAAAGGTAATAAGGAGCTAAATTATGAAGGGCTTTGAATGCCAAACGGGGTTTTGTATTTGATAGATCAGTGGTTCTCAACCTTCCTAATGCCACGACCCTTTAATACAGTTCCTCATGTTCTGGTGACCCCCAACCATACAATTGTTTTTGTTGCTACTTCATAACTGTAATTTTGCTAGTTATGAATTATAATGTAAATATCTGATATGCAGGATGTATTTTCATTGTTACAAATTGAACATAACCCACAGGTTGAGAACCACTGCTATAGATGATAGGGATCTAATGGAATACTGAGTTAGGGCGGGGTATAACATGCTCAGACCTGTGGTTTAGGAAAATGACTTTGATGGCTGAATAGAGGATGGACTGCAGTTGGGAGAGAGTTGAGGCAGGCAGACCCACAAACAGGTTATTGCAATAGTCCAGACATGAGATGATGAGGGTATGGACCAGAGTTGTAGCATCATCAGAGGAGGAGAAGGAGGCATATTCAGGAGGTATTGCAAAGGCAAAATTAGCAGGATTTGGCAACAGCTTGGATATGGAGGATGAGAGATAGGGAGAATTTGAGGATGACTCTTAGGTTTTGAGCCTGAGTGCATGGTGTTGCCCTCTACAAGAGCAGAGAAGGTAGGAGAGGATCAAGGTTTAGGGGGAAAGATTAATTTGGTTTTGGATGAACTTACAGTGTCTACTGAATATGAAGTTTGAGATGTCTGAAAGGCAGCTGGAGATGGGAAATTGGAGGTCAGGAGGGAGGTTGGGGCAGAAGAGGTAGATTTGAGAATCATTAGCATAAAAAATTAAATCCATGGAAACTGATGAGACCACCATATGAAGTAGTGTAGAGGAAGAAGAGAAGAAGGCCCAGAATAGAACCCTGAGGGACACCTGTGGTTAGAGGGATCCAGCAAAGAAAATAGAGAAAGAATGGTTAGATAGGTAGGAGGAAATCCAAGAAAGAGCGGTGTCCCAAAAACCTTAGAGAAGAGAGCTTTAGGGAGAAAAGAGTAATCAGCAGTGTCAGAGGCCACAGAGAAGTCAAGCAGAATGAGAATTGAGAAAAGGCCATTGCTTTTGACAACTAAGAGATCATTAGTAATTCTGGAGAGTACAGTTTTAATGGAATGATGATATGGTCAAATTGATTGCGAGGGGTGAAGAAGAAGGTGAAAAAGAAATGGAAAGTCTTTTCAAGGAGTTTATCCACAAAGGGTAAAAGAGATATAAGACAGTATTTAGTACAGATTGAAGTATACGGTAAAGGTTTTTTCCGGATGGGGGAGACATGGACATATTTGTAGGCAGTAGGGAAGGAGCCAATAGCTAGCGAGAGATTGAAAATAAGTGACAGAATGGCCCTGAGAGAGGGGGGTCATCTGTTGGTGGAGAGATGATGGAATAGGATCTCTTGAACAGGTAGAGGAGGGGTTAGCCTTAGTGAGGAGTAAAGCCACCAAATCCTGACAGGGGTAAAGGAGGAGATAGTGGGAGAAAGCCTGAGTGATATCTGAATGATGAGGAGATGAGGAAAAGGGGAGAAGAGGGAGCTCATGGAGAATGGCCTCAATTTTTTCTGTAAAATGAGACAAAGTTCTCAGCTAAGAATGGGAGATTTGAGGAGGGATGAAAAAATTTGGAAGAGCCTTAATGGAGAGTGGGATAATGAATCGATAAGGGAGATATAGTAGGATTACCTAGCAAAAGTGAGGGCCCAGTTGAGGTTATATAAAAAATTTGTATGGACTCAATCAGAATGGTTGTGATTTTTTTCAACTTTTGTTCAGTAGCACATGTGTAAGAGTGAAGGTGGATGAATAGTGGGAGTGATCCAAGGCCAAAACTTGGTGAAATGATAAAGAGGGCTAGGGATTAAAGAGAGAAGGATGGTGCAGAGTTGAATTGGTTCACCAAGGTGTCAAGATGAGGAAAAAAAGGAGAGAGCAGCTAATACAGGGGGTGATGACCTGGGAAAGAATTCAGGGGTCAAGGTATTGAGGATTGCAGCGTGGACAAATAGTACAGTTTGGTAAGGGAAGGCAAGAGAGGCGAAAAGCCAATAGATGATGGTTAGATAAAGAGATTTGGGGATTATTGAACATAGAGGTAGTACATTTGTGAGTGATGGCAAGATCAAGAACATGTCCATATTTGGGAATAGGTCACTGGAAGGGAGTAGGTTGAGGAACTGAAAGGTTAGGGTATTTGAAGGAGAGTCAGTATGTATGTTGAAGTCTACTAGGAGTTGGAGAAAAGAGAAAAATTGTAAGCCAGGTACAGAACTCATTGAAGAAAAGACCTGGAGGTGTGTAGACAGCAGCTACCAGGATTTTGATGGGATAATAGATATGAATGGCATGAGCTTCAATGGAGGAGAGGTTACTGAATGGTAGAAGTAGGGAGAGAACCTGGAAATGGCCATGGGGAACAAGGAGTAATAAAATTTGTTTCTCCATCCCCCCATGCACTTAGCAAGGGAAATGAGTGAGTGATGCTGGACATTTATATGGTGCTTTAAAGTTTGCAAAAACTTTTACCTGTATATATAAACTCATTTGATTCGTAAAACAACTCTGTGAGATATATGCTACCATTATCATTCCTATTTTAAAGATAAGAGAACTAAGGCCCAGAGAGGCTAATTAATCTGCCGAAATAGTACTGTTAGAATGCATCAGAAGCAAAACTTGAACCTGGGTTTTCCTGATTCCATGGCCAGGCCCTCTGTCCTACGTCAGGCTACTTCTTTTTTTTAGTGAGACTTTATTAACATTGGTTATTGGTTAAATTTATTTTTCATTTTACCAAACTGCAATTAAGAATAATTGGCTATTGCAATCTTTTTTGCAAATAACTTTTCACAAATCCCTTCATCTTTCTGTACCTCAGTTTCCCTGTGTGTAAAATGATAGTGTTGGAATTCAACTTAAGATTTCAACATCTTTTTGCAAAAGGACTTTAAAGGTTAGCCACTAGCCCTATAAGGTTCAGCCACCCAAGAACACGATGCATCACCTAATTGAGTCATCCACTTTTCCTCTTTCCTGCTGTTCAAAATAAAAGACAGTTTTCACATTCTGGCTGCCACATTTCTGGGCTCCTTAAACCCATTCCGGAAGCCAAAGCTTTGGCCGGGAGCAGGTGTGCAGGGGAACTGGACTGGGTGGGTGTGGGGATGCCAGCATTGTAAAGGAAGAGGGAGTATTTGGGGGAAAAGCAATTCTCTGCCTACCTAACCTTGGCTGCAACCTAACCTTGACCTTGGCTGCGGGTCTACCTGCTATATATAATTCAGTGTCCGACATGCCTTGCCAGGATGATGGCTTTCTACATCTCCAATACTTTGTTTAAAACTTAGTAGGTCCTAGAGCTCCCCACCCTCAATCCTAGAGAAGTGAGTGCAAGGTGGGGGAAGTGCAGTTTGTTTAAAAATGAAATCAGTGATCAGTTCATATCTACATGTCTTGGGCAATGATCGTTGAAATCATTTTCAGTGTATAAAGTTTAGAGGCAGCATCCAGGATACAGTTCTGAGTTTAGTTCTGAGTCTCATAGTCCTCACTAATAGGGAACCTTGTTCCTTGAACTTTTGGGTCTCTTCACCCAGGATATATTATTCTATTTGCTTTGGGGATTTTGTTTGTTTGTTTGTTTGTTTTTCCCCTTTGGCAGGAGTAGGAGAGGTCTTTGGAAGCTAGAGACTTGCATTTTAGTGAAATTGGATTCAAGTTCCTATTTGAGTACAATGTCTTTGCCCTGGACCCTGCAATCACCAATTCCATCCCCACCAAAGGGGAAGAAAACGCACAATAACCAGACTTCTTTATTCTAGGCTACCGCTCCAAAAGTTGTAATCATGAATATCTTTCAACTTATTATGAAAAACAAAGAAGTAAGTATTGTCATTTTTTTACATTAATACAGTAAGTAAATATTTAAAGTAAGAGCATCTTATTATTCCATATCATGTAGTATTTTAAGGTCTCATCAGAAGATGTTTCTTTTCAACTTTTTGGCCATTAGCTTATTCCTTTGATCACATTTGTGAGTACTGCTGGAGCTGGAGCAGCCTATATGTGTCTATACTCCCTTTCCAAAAGTGATGTGATGTAAGTAAAACTGGTATATTTGTCATTGGCATTGGGTGAAAAGTTGCCCAGTTTTCTTCTATGTGTTGTCTCCCCCATTAGTATGTGAATTTCTTGAAAGTTGGAATTTCCTTACATTTGTTTGTACTCTCGGTGATCACTTAGCAAATTGCTTAATAATAATAATCACTTAATACTCTATTCATTTCTTCATTCATTCCTTCTGGTGTGAGAATAGCTATTTTTGGACAGATTCGTAGTTGGAGAAAGCCTTTAAATTCAGAAGGATTAAGAAAAATGACAGAGAAATCATTAGTTTAACTTTTTAATAAATATTATTTATTCCATGACTCCTCAAATGGGGCACAGTTTTGGATTTCACTTTTCATTGTCTAAACTTAACAGAGATTTTCCTAAAATGTAGCTATTAGAATTATATAATCAAAATTATAACTTCAGTGGAAAGATTGTTTTCCCATTTTATTTTTAAGCTGTTCCAAACATCTTTCTTCCCAATGCAATATCAAATAATTTAATGAAAATTTATTCTCAGCTCGGGATTTGGTGCTTCTTGTATATGCCCCCTTTGGAACATGGAGAGGAAGAGGCGATGGAAAAACACCCCTTTTCAGTTGTGACCATTTGTGATCTTATTTGGAGTTTTCTTGGCAGTCATACTGGAGTGGTTTGCCATTTCCTTCTCCAGCTCATTTTTCAGATGAGGAAACTGAGGCAAATGGGGTGAAATGATTTACCCAGGGTCACACAGCTAGTGTCTAAGGCCAAATTTGAACTCAGATCTTCCTGACTCCTGGCTTGGTCCTCTACACAGCACCACCTAACTGCCCCCAAAGAGGCTAAAATGTCTCTCAACAATCCTTTTTCTTTCCTTGTGTTCTCCAGGCTAGTTAACCACCACAGTCTGCTTAGGCTGCACAGCTCATGGTAGAAAGGACACACTATGTTTACTTCGGGGATAAGCTGAGTTTTTAACCTGGGTTGAGTAGTACAACAGAATAATTCCTGGATGGGATAGGTTATAGGTGGCAGTTATGTCTAGGGTTCTTAGCTAGTGTACACAAAAAGTGTTTAATAAAAACTTATTTGAGTCAGAATTTATAAATCTAATACTCAAGGTTGTTTCAAGTTACTGAGAGTTCTTGACCTGAAGTCAGATCTGTGCAGCTAGAGTTATATATCATAGACAGTTGTCTGATGGATGTTTTCTATGCCTTCATCCACCACTGTATTAATTTTGAAATTAAAATCTTGAGGTTATGATGTCATTAGAGTGTAAACTTGTGGGCCTTCTTTTAGATCCCCAGTGTTTAGTTAGTGCTTGGCACCTAGTAGGCAGTTAATAAATGCTTGACTATCACAATGTTATCTAATTAATTTCATAATTTTTTTTTAGCATTAACAGGACAAAAAATCCAGAACCATGGGAAAATGTAAATCCTTACAAGCCGCAAAAGGTACTGATAAAATATCCTGTCAAGTAATTTGTTTAATTCCAAACTATAGGCATTCTTCTAAGCAAATGGAGTTAATAAATGTATGTAACATATTAAACCTAATATATAGCAGTAATGAAAACCAAATGTCTAGAAGCCACCATTAGCAGAATTTGGTCATCTGAAATTTTAAAAATATTTTATTGAATATCAGGATAAGCATATAGGAAAACCATGCTTATTTATAATTGCCTTATTCCAGTTAATGAATAATATTGTATGTACAACACAGGAAAACATTAGTATCAGTATGAAGGTAAAAGACATCTGAAGAGTCTGAGGAGACCTTAATTGTCATTTAGTCCACATTCTAAAGTAATTGAGAGGTCATCTCTAAAGCTTCTCGGACAGGTCATTATCCATCCTGTTTCTGAACATTTGTTGTGTTGGGGAACTCACTACTTCACAATGAGACAGTCTATTTTGTTCATTGAGTAAACTAATGTTGTTAGAAAGTTCTTTTTCACAGGAAACCAAAATCTGTGTGCCTATGTTCCTGACTACCCTAATGTAAAGTTAGTGGCACAGGAATTGTCTGATCCCTCTTCTGGTGACATCTCTTCAAATTTCTGAGATATACCCTGCCATCCAAGTTTGTTTTTTTTTTTCTCCATTAAATACCCTGTTCTTGAGATTAAATACTGAGCTACTGGAAGAACTAAGATTCCTTCATGATATGGATTTTTAGACTTCTGACTATTCTGATCTTCTAATATCCTTCTTCAGGGCATGTTTCTGTTCTCCAACTCAGGATCCTTCAAATGTGAAATCAATAAGTGAACACAGTTTTCCATATAATTCCTCCCATGTTCCTCTGTATTCATCATATTAGTCATTTCTTACAGCTCAGCAATATTACTTAACCATCATCTACTGAACAGGGCAGCTAGGTGGTATGTGCATAGAACGCAGGGCCTAGATTTAGTGAGTCAGGAAGACCTGAGTTCAAATCCTGCTTTAGACACTTACTAGCTACATGACCCAGGGGGAATCACTTAGACCCCTTTTGCCTCAGTTTTTTCATCTATAAAATGAGATAGAGAAGGAAATGGCTACTCCAGAATCTTTGCCAAGAAAAACCCAAATGGGATTATGGGAAGTCAGACATGACTGAAACAACTGAATAGTAACTTTGTAAATACAAAAAAGGCTGCTGTAAATATTGCAGTGTCTGTGGGATCTTTGCTAGCACTGTTTTACTTGAGGAGGTATATGCCTAGCAGTGGGATTTCTGGGCCCAAATGTATTGACATTTTAGTTATTTCCATAATTCCAAATTGCTTTCCAGCATGGTTAGAGCTCTTTCAAGCTCCACCAGCAGTGCTTTAGTGTGTTCATCTTCCCACAGTATATCCAGTAGCGACTGTTCCCATCTTTTGTCATCTTTACCAGTTTACTGGGCGAGAGGTGAACAATTTATTATAAAGTTTTGCTTTGATTTATGTTTCTCATAGTGGTGATTTGGAACATTCTTTCTTTAACACCTATAAATTGCCTATAAATTGCAATATTTTCTTTTGAGAACTGTTCATTCATATCCTTTGACCATTTATCTATTGGAACATGGCTTTTGGTCTTAAACATTTCTATTAGTTGCCTATATATCTCTCTCACACACACACACACACACACACAGACACACACACACACACATATAGAACACTATCAGAAGTATTTAATATTTTTCCCAGCATCACTTTTTATTGTAAACTTAATAATAGTTATCAACAAATACTTGAATGAAACTTATGATCTTACTATTATGAGTATTCCTTTCACTGATACAGATTGTAAATCAGGTAAAATGTTTGTTGTCTAAAGTGTACACTCGTCCTGCTGATACAGATTGCAGCCTGTGCATCCCTTATTTCCCTCAAAGATTCTCAACCCTTACCTCCCACTCTCCTTGAATCCCCTATAACATCTAACTAATATACTGAATACTTTCAGATTCTTTTGATAAACATTAAGCCAAGGCAGCTAGTTGGTGCAGTGGATAAATTGCTGGGCCTAAAGTCAGAGAGACTCATTTTCATGGATTCAATCAGTGCCATTATCTGGATAATAGGAATATTTTATTATAAGATCTGAGTTCAAATTTGACCTTAGACTCTAGCTGTGTGACCCTGGGTAAGTCATTTCACCCCATTTGCCTCAGTTTCCTCATCTGAAAAATGAGCTGGAGAAGGAAATGGCAAACCACTCCAGTATCTTTGCTAGGTAAACTCCAAATAAGATCACGAATAGTCTGCAACTGAAAGGGGGTGTTTTTTTCATAGCCTCTTCCTCTCCATGTTCCAAAGGGGGCATATAGCAGCACCAAATCCTGAGCTGAGAATAAATTTCCATTAGCAGCTAAATTATTTGATATTGCATTGGGAAGAAAGATGTTTGGAACAGCTTAAAAATAAAATGGGAAAACAATATCTTTCCACTGAAATTATAATTTTGATTATATAATTTTAATAACTGCATTTTTACCCCTCAGAATAGGTTCTTGGTCCTTTGTTGAGTGCTTATAGGTCTCCCTGAGGAGTCCCTAGAGCCTGGGACTTGATGGTGATTATGTCTTCCTCTTTTCTTACCCATTTGATATTGATACCTGGATCTGTGAACAAAGTTCATTTGCCATGGAATCTTGTGATTTTTAAAAATGTGTGAGAGACATAGCATGTTTAAGGGGAGGATAAGACTATATTTTGTTCTACTGAGTCAAATCCTTTTTTCAGATGAACAGACTCAACAACACAGCACATTCTCCGAACTGTACCCCTTATTTATTTTTGTGGCTGCTTATGTTGATATGTAAGAACCTGCCTGTTCCCTACTCATGTTTTTATCAAAAAGTTAAAATGTGGTCTGTCCTCTTAATCACCTTTGTCTTGTAACAACATCATCAGTGTTTTCCTATTTTCCTGAAGAAAAAAATATAAGCTTATTAGTTTTACAGTTCAGGTCTCTACAATCTACCTCCAAACTATCTTTTTGGGGTTATTTTTTACTATTCTCTTACATTCAGTCTTCTAGTCATACTAGAGATTGTACCAGCTATTTTCCATTCTCATCCTACATTCTTCAGCTCCTGTATATTGTTGCTTCTGTGCATTACAAAGATCATCTCCATCCTTGGAACGCCCTAAATTCTCAAAGAAATACTCTTCAATACCTGAGTTGCCTCCATAAAGCCCTTCTTTGATCCTCCCAGCGGACAATGATCTCTCCCTCTTCAGATTTTTCTGGCTCACTTTTTTTTGGGTCTCCACCTCTCCTTTGCCTTTAATCATATTCTACCTTGTCTCATATATAATATGTATATAATAAATTCTTCCTGTCAGGTTGCAAAACAGGTTGCCTTTAATGGGTGATTCTAAGGGAAGTTGATTTTTATAATGCATTAAAGATCATATTTAATTTTTTTAAATTTGCTAAAATATTTTTATATTGATAGGGTGTTTTTTTTTTTACACTTAATAAAACCCTTCTACTTTCGTTATAACATTTTCTGGCTCATTGCAAATTGTCAGATTATGGCCCAGAAGGATGGCATTAATTTATGGTTCCATTCACATCATGATAGTTTCTCAACACTATACCTCCCTTTGGAGTATTTGCTTTTCTGGCAGTGACATTACATTGATTCCTTAAATTTCTAAATTAAAACTTGGCTCTTTTTTCAAATGAATATCTTAAGTGGTCTCTTCCATCATTGGAGCTCTGCAGTGATAGATTGAAATGGTAGATTTTACACATGTTCCTGTTAAGTTTCATCCTGTTCAGTTCATCTTACAAATACTGATTCTGTCATATCAAATGAGCTATTTCTCCCTGCTTTGTTATTCTGATTGGAATAGAATGACTTTTATCTTCTCATCCTAGACTATGGTAAAAATGGATGGAATAAGATACAGAACTTTTTTGGTGGATCACTTGAAAACTCATCAGTTTTATATTTAATTCATTACTAAAATTGGTTATGGTCACTCAACCAGCTATCTGTAACGTCAATGTGATAACTATAGCAGCTTCTATGAATATGCATATGTATTTCCAGGGTAGATTCATAAAATATAATAAATGTTCTTCTCCAAAGGCAAAACTAAAATATTTATTTGAAACATCACTCTTAGGATACCAATTAGTAAGGTTCTCATCACTAATCCAGGGAGCACCAACATCTTAAGCATTCTTTCTGTTAGGCCTCCCCACAAACAAATTCGCATAGGCAAATTCCTCCCTCTTCTCTCTGCTCTGCCTCTCCTGTTCTGTTTCATTTGTTCCTCCCACACTGGGCTCCATGTGACTCAGGCTGTATCACAGCTGTGAGCTGGGCCAGAGCTCAAAGCAGGTTACATAAGCCTATTAATGGATGAGGAAGATCTTCCTATTCCATTAACATTACACTATCAAGCTACCAAACTCTACTACCATTTCCCCAACATTTCTCTTTTGTTTATAAGGATGTAGTGAGATATTAGATCAAAATGTCTTGCTAAAGTTTATAGTATTCCTGAGATTCAGCAACCCTTTCAGAAAAGGAAATAAAATTAATTTGTCATCACAGTTCTGAATGAACCCATGGTGGCTTCTACTGTCTTCTTTTATAAAGTGCACACCAACCAGGTACTTAAAAATATTTGTTCTAGAAAGTTACAAGAAGGGGTGGCTAGGTGGTACAGTGAATAGACCACCGGCTGTAGAGTCAGGAGTACCTGAGTTCAAATGCGGCCTCAGAGACTTAACACTAAAACTAGCCGTGTGACCTTGGGTAAGTCACTTAACCCCAACTGCCCTCCCCAAAAAAAAGGCAAAAAAAAGAAAGTTACAAGAAAGTGGTATGTTCCATTGTTTCAGTTCTGTCTGACTCTTTATGACCTAATTTGAGATTTTTTGTGGCAAAGATACTGGAGTGGTTTGCCATTTCCTTCTCTAGCTCATTTTACCAATGAAGAAACTGGGGCAAATACAGTTAAGTGACTTGCCCAGAGTCACATAGCTAGTAAGTGTCTAAGACTGGGTTTGAACTTGGGTCCTCCTGACTCCAGGGCCAGTGCTCTATTCATGGTACCACCTAGCTGCCCCCAAGATGCGCTTTTTAATTGTGCTAATTTCTTCTTACAGTTATGGTTCTTTATGGGCAATTTTTTTTATAAGCTCTAGATCATTATAAATACTGGATTTCTTTTTTTGAATATAATATATTTCTCTGTACAGTGCTTAGTAAAATGTGTGGCCACTTAAAACATGCTGTTGATTCAAAAAATTAACTTCTTATTTTAGAATTTTTCTGTCTTTTCTGAAATAATGTTCTGTATGATTTTTTTTTTAGCTTATCACAATTAGCCAGAAGTGGAAGCCTGTTGAAGAACTACAGAAGGTCAAAAAATTGACCAAGTGACAAGACTCTCCTTGCAAAGTGCACTCTACGAATCTAGCGGCAACATTGCACAAACTAGACTACTGAAATCTGTGTTCAGAAGTGCTTCTGCTACATTTTTAGGGTCTCCCTACATTTTGCAGCTCTGAATGAGAAATTCCATTTTGCCCTGGAAGTGATGAGCTTAACAAAATCTGCTTAGTCCAAAAATAAAATTCTCATGTTTGATGTCTGTCGTAAAGTTTAATTTTATATAATATACAATGTTAGTTCATTAGAATATTCATGAGAAAGAACTGTTGCATGCATTTGTACCTTTATATTATTTTGTTAAATTCAATTGGGGGGGCATATTTATAATGATTTGTAAGGTAAATTATATTCTATAATAAAATGGCACTATGTTTAGTTTTTGCCAAAGATTAAATAAATATTTATTTCATCATTGAACTGATCAATCATTAGAAAAATATTTAATGATATATATATATATACAGCTTTAATATGAATTTTCATATTTGAAATGGATTTAAGTAAGTACTTTCTACTCCTATCTTCTGCACAATTGAAAGCCAACAGGTAAAAATGATTAATTGCATCTAATTCTTGCTAATTCCATACTTTAGGGATCTTTTATTTCATTGCTGTGCATATTTACTACTTTCCTAATGCACATCACAGTCCATCTCTAGATGTCTTTTTCTTTTTTTGGAGGGGGGAAGGCAGGGCAGTTGGGATTAAGTGACTTGCCCAAGGTCACATGGCTAGTAAGTGTTAAGGGTCCCAGTGAATTTGAACTCTGGCCCTCCTGACTCCAGGGCGAATGCTCTATTCACTGTGCCACCTAGCCACCCATAGATGGCTTTAATGAATAGCAGAGGCCAACAAACATTCCTGGCCTACTAGTGGTTTAGTAGATGGGTTTTAATGAATAGTGGAGGCCAAAAAAAAAAATTAATCACCTGTTGGTCAAACTTTTGGTGATGGAGCTGCAAAGAATGTAGACTGATCTTTGGAAGGCAGACGAAAATCTATCACCAGGCCCCTAATAGAAGAGATTTTCTTAGCTTCTACTTGGCATAGCCATCAAGAACCTATAGTCACTTCTACCTACTTGCTCTATGTCCATTTTCAAAATATGCCTTTAAGTAGGTGATCTTATATATATTAATAAGAATCTTCTCCATTCAGAGATGTGGTAGAAATAGACTAAATGAATGAAGACAGTATACATAGTGCGTTAGAAAAAGTGTTGGTCTTCAGAATCTTAGAAAAATTGCAATTTTGCCATGTCACTCATATGACCTGGGGCAAGTCACTTAACCTCTCTAGGCCTCAGTTTGGTCAAAAGTGAACATCCTTCTTCATGAGAACAGTTTTTAAATACTGTCAGACTACCACAGTCATTAACTATGGCTGTCCCCCCAAGACTCTGACATAGGTCCTCTACTTTTCTCCCTCTACAATTATCCTATTTCACTTTGTGATCTTATCATATCCCATGGATTCAACTATTATTCCTATACAAATGTTCTCAGATCTATTTGTCCAGCCTTCCACTGTCACATCTTCAACTGCCTATTGGACATCTTGGAACTAAATGTCTTACAGACATCATAAACTCAACATGTCCAAAACCTGAACTCATTATCTTGTCTCCCCAAGTTCTCCCCTTTCTTCTTATTTCTGTTGAAGGCATAACCATTCTTCCTGGTCACCAAAGCTCCTAAGTGGGTTATCATTCTCAGATTCCTCATTCTTCCCTCATATTCAGTTATTTGACAAGTCCTGTCTTTCCAACCTTCATTGTCTAAAAGAGAGCCCTTTGGCCCCAGGAGTAGAGAAGAGTTTGAAACTTTGGAAACTTTTCAAACTATAGCTAGCTTCCAAACTAGATCAGGGCAAAGTTGTTACCACTGTGGCTTGGGCCCTCAACTTAATGTGTGAAGGAGGAGTCTAAGCTTTATATCCAAGGCTTGAGTCTCTTCTCACCAAATACTAGTTCCAAAATGAACATATACATAGCAGATAGCAAAGAAATCCCATTTATCCAAGTTGGTGGGAAAACAGAAATCAGAGAAAGTATACATAGAAAATAGTAGACAATACAGAGTGAAGGAGCTCTCACACTGGCAGAGAGGTAACTCGGCTCTATCGAGAAAGAATCCCAGATTTCACCCAAGAGGAAATGCCCCAAAGCAAGGAGAGAAGAAGGACCTAAGGGAGAATCCTAACTCCTCTCACCCTGGCTTCTTCCTGGAGTTTTCAGCAAACTGAGGGACATTGTTTATTTTCTCTCTTAAAGCTGGAAGCTAGAAGTGCACAGAGACTTCAAGGCCTGAAGATAGTGAAGGGTTGGAAGAGACTGCAATTGCTGCGCCAGACTGGGGTCTCACCCTCAGGGCTGGCCTGGGCACTATCTCCATCACAGAGGAGAGAGTTCTATACCAATGGGTTTGGGAACTCTGATTACACAGGCAGTGAACCAAGACAGCTTTAAAAAACTCATTAAAGAGCTTTACCTCAAAAAAGCTACGGGGCTTTACTGTGAATTACGAGTGTGAATGGGAAATGGAGAATATTTATGGAAATTTAGGCAGTTAAAATTACAAAGCTGGTGGGAAGTTGGGGTGGTGTTGTCATTCAGTCAATAAGCATTTATTAAACAAACACCTACTAAGTGCCCAGCAGGGAATATGAAGAAAAAAAAGAGTACCTGTTCTTATGAGCTTACAATGGAATGAGGGAGACATCGTATAAAAGGAAGCTGAAAAGTGGGAAGGGGGGGCAGAAGGAGGAGAAGATATCTGATATGAGGAACATGTAGAAAAAGTCAAGTCCCAAAATGGTGCAGCCAGGTGAGAAAGGAGAAGTCCTGAGCTGTGATCCCTCAGTTGCGGATTTTGGAGTTCACGGTTGTACTCTATAATCGGAGGGACAGAGGGTGATGATGATGTGGAGCCTCAAGGCTGATGGCATTTTGCTAGATGGTGAGGTTTTCCCAACAATGAGCATCATGGGTCAGGGAGGGAAAGTCCCAGAAGGCCAGGTGAGAAATGAGAAACTCTGAGCTATATTCAATTCTTAAATGGAGGTTTAGATGTAGCCTCCAATGTATTCATTCATACCCTTGGCTATCTCTATTAAATATTTCTTCTTTGGAAGACCATATTGTTAGGGATTATTGATTAATCATAGGATCCAACTCTTAAGGGTCATCAAATCCAGTCACAAGTAGGAGAAAGAATGGAGAGTGCTGAGGCTGGAATCAGGAAGACCTGATTCCTTTACATACAGCCTCAGATCTTCTAACTCTGTGACTGGGAACTCTCTCACTCCAAGTCCACCCTCCAATTGAGAATACAAGATATTATAAGCAAGTAAAACCAATCAATCAATTAAGATTTATTAAGGCTTACTACGTGCCAGCCTCTTCCCTAAGCACTGAGGATACAAAAAGAGGTAAAAGATAGTGTCTGCCCTCAAGGAATTTGCGATCTAAATGGGATTACAATCAAAACAACTTTCCAAACTGGCCAAATCCAAAAAGGTGAGCCTACCTCTTTGTTAGAAGTTAGGTAGCATGTTTTTAGCATTAGTCCTCTGGAAGTGGTTGTTCATTAGACTAAGAGTTTAGCACAAATAGTACTCCATCATATTTATATATCAAAGCCTGTTCATCAATTTCCTAATTGATAAGCATTCTCTCAAATTCCCATTCTTTGCTACTTCAAAAAAAAGCTAGAAATATTTTTGTACATGCATAGAGCATTTTTTTTTTGGCCTCGGAACACATCTCTCTTTTAACCTGCCTTCCCTCTTATTTCCACTTTGCAGATCAAAGTGCTTTGAGACTGTATACGCCAAGAAAGAACCTACACAGTATTCATTAAAAGGCTTTTAAAAAGCTATGGAGCTTGGGTTGACTTTTGAGTGTGAAAAAGAAATGGAGAATATCTATGGGAAATGGACATAGTTGAATTACAAAGCTGGTGAGAAGTTGGGGTGGAGATGTCAGTCAATAAGCATTAATTAGGTGCTTACTAAATGCCCCCCCCACCACCACCACTGTGCTAAGTGCTGGGGATACAAATACCACCCCCCCAAAAAAAAGCAGTCCTCATTCTCACCTGTTCTCAGGGATTTTACAATGTAAGGGGCAGGAGACAAACCACAAAAAGAATCTGAAAAGCAGGGGAGACAGAGGAGAGGATACCTCACCCAGGACCATGTAGGAAAAGCTAGGGAAGCTGTGCTCCCTTAAATGTAGGTTCAACTGTAGCTTCGAACACATTCATTATATCTCTACTTTGGAAGACTACCTTGGTTTTAGGGATCATTGATTGATCTTTGGATCATATAAGCTAGCGTTTGATGGCACTTTGGAGGCCATCACCTCCAGACGTAGCTAGGTGGCAGTGCTGAGCTGGGAGTCAGGAAGACCTGAGTTTACACCAGCTTCAGATCCTAACTAGGGGTGAGACCCTGAGCACTGACCCCTCCCTGGGTCCCCACCCTCTCCGATTGAGAACATGAGGAGGGGAAAAAGCTCCAACAAACATGTAGAGTCAATCAAAGCAACTTTCTATTCTACATTGGCCATATCCAAACATATCTAAGTCCTTTACTTCTATATGGAAGTGGAGAGAATGTTTCATCCTTATGAAGAGGATTACCCACTAAGAGGGTTAGAGGTGCCTGAGACCCCAAAATACCAACATGCTGGGTCCTGCGGAAAGAATTCCACTCAAGTCTTCTCAGCCAAACAAAAGTAAAGTTTATTAAAAGTTCGCCTGTACTGGACACAGAGCAAGTCTGTGCTAGGGCCTTCTGTGGTGCTCTCACACCACATGGAGAGGAGATAGGATTCTATATACAGAAAAGTTGTGGGAGGAATCTAGGGGTGGTCTAGAGCAGGAGTTTGGGGAGAGTCTTCAGGAGGAGTTAATGAGGTCAAAGCAAGAGTGGATTGATATTTTGATAGGCTCAAGGGTGGGAAGCAGATGGACAATGGAGGGCCAAGCTAGTAACAGAGGTTTGGGCCCAGCCACAATGAAATACTTATGGCCTCTGCAAATGCCTCATCAAGTGGGAAGATTCAATCAGACTTCAAGGGGTTTCCCAGAGCCTGGACCTCAAAGATTCAAGGAGAGCTCAAGGAGGGTCCCAGAACCTACACCTCATCACTTAGTTCTCTGGAATCTTGGTTAGTCATTTGACTGTTAAATAGTATTCAAATTTATATACCATAGTTTTTTCATCAATTTCCCAATTTATGAACATCCTCTCAGAGTTCTTTTCTTTGTCACCTAAAAAAACCTAGAAATATTTTGTACATAGAGCATTTTTTTTCTTAGAAAGATTAGTCCCATTCGACAGATGGATCAAATTCCACCCGCTGATCAGAACAGGATCTTTCCTGCTAAACGCTTCCCACCTGCTACCTTCTCTATTTCAGTAGAGGGCAACACCTTCCTCTGATACCCCAGGTTTGCAAAAAAGGAGTTATCTTGAATTCTTCACTATATCTTACCTCCATATCTAAACTGTTGCCAAGGCCAGTAGTTTCACCTTTGCACTATCTACTAAATACACCTCCTTTTCTCCTCTGAGGATGCCACCCACCACTCTGGGGCCTGGCCCGCATCACCTTACACCTGAATTACTGAGATGAGTGTGGGTGGGTCGGCCTCCCTCAAGTCTCTCTCCACCCCAATCCATTCTCCATTCAAGCCACTAAAGTGATTTTCTAAAAGCAGATTCGATCATATCTCATCTCTCCTTCTCTTACTCGATAAACCAGTGGTTTTTGATGCGGTTATAAGGGGTTCAGCACCCCATCAGTTTCCTTTTGCCTTTAGGATCAAATCCAAAATGTTCTTTTTGGGGCATGCAAAGCTCTTCATAACCTACCCCCCCCCCACCTGCTGACCCCTTACTCCCTGACAAGTACTTTTCGATCTTCTGGCGGTTCCACAAAACCAAACAAAAACAACAACAAAAAATAAACCCAACACTTCATCTCTCATCTTTGGGCATTTTCTAAGGCTGTCCTCCATGCCTGGAACACTCTCCCTCCTCCTCTCTCAAATATTGACCTCCTCGGCTTTTAAGCCTCAATCTAAAATCCCACCATTGGGAAGCTTTTCCCAATCTCTCTTAATTCTAGTGCCGGTGTTAATTATTTCCTATTTATCCTGTATATAGCTTGCTCAGTATATGTTTGTATGTAGTCTCACCCATTACATTAGATTGTAAGCTCCTTGAGGGCAGAGGCAGTCTTTTGACTTTTTTTTTTGTATCTGCAGCTCTTAGCCTGTGTGTCTGACACATAGTATGTCTATGTTTTGGGCACATAGTAGGTGCTAAGTAGAAGTTTTCTGACGAATTGATTTTTCAGATTCCACCGCCTTCAAACCACTCACTATACAAGGAATCGCCTATTTTCCCTTTTTTCTGCTGTACAATATAATAAAACTATTCTCACGTTCCTACCACATTCTCCTGGGCTCCTTAAATCCATTCAAAGCACCCAAGCCTAGGTTCCCAGCGGGCGCGCGCTGGAAAGGGCTGGAGGTGGGAAGAGATAGGCAGGGGAAGGGGTTTTAGGGAGACATACCTTCCACCCTTACCTAGAGCTCGCTTATCGCTCACCTGGCATTATTCAGTTTCCGGCAGGGGGCGTGAGG
>CM053582.1:407125773-407139862 GCA_028627135.1 Pseudochirops cupreus
GCCCTACCAAAAAGTGACATAGGAGAGAATAGACTGGGGGAGGGGGAAAACACTGGGATGGCTGTTTTGGGGTGGTGGGCGGGGGAAAGACGAGGAGAAAATATGTAACTCAAAAAAAATTTAATAAAATAAATTTAAAAAAAAACATAGAAAAAAGGAATTTCAAATTGAAAGCACTCAAGTTTGAATTCATTTACAAACATCTGACAGAACTTCTTCCTCCTTTCTCTCCCGAGTAAGCAAAACTTGCTCTCATCACCTAGACTACTGCAATACCCTTCTAACCAGCCTGTCTCAATTCTCTCCTCTCCAATCTATTCTCCTCTTGGCTATTCAGGGGATTTTTAACTCTCCTAAGGAGGGTTCAATGCCTTGTCTCCTAGATCAAATAGTCTTCTACTTGACATTAAAGCTCTTTACAAACTGACCCCTTTCTACCTTTCCAGTCTTTTTATATACACTACTCTCTCCCTAGCATCCTTTGATCCAGCTATACTGGCCTACTTGCACTTTCTAATATACAATACTCCACCTCCCGTTAATTTCCACTGGTTGTCCCTTATGGACGAGATGCTCTGCCTTTTTCCTTCAAGGCTCAACCCATAATCCACCTTTTGCATGTTTTATTAATTTTAGCTAATAATCTGTTTCAATTATGTATTGGCTGAGGTGGAGGAATATTTTCCCAGTACCTTTAGATGCTAATGCCTGCCATCTACTCTGTATATATCTTATATGTACCTGGTTACCTATATGCCATTTCTCCTTCATTTTTCCCATTTATTCCTGGAGTGTAGCACAGCATCAGGCACATGATAGGCACTGAAATACTTTCAAATTGATCAACTGGCATTTTAGGGCATGAACACTACTGAAGCCATGCCTCAGAATTCTGGTTATGACACAGATGGCATGAAGTCAGCTCCTGACCCAGAGAGAGGCAAGCTACCATCCTAGATTAGGGGAGTTAGCAGAGCCAAAGTGTTTCAGATCTAAAGCAGATATGGTTTCAGGGTGCCTGGATTAACAGCTTCTAGAAGCCTAGAGTTGTTGAGGGAGGGAGGAAGCACAAGCCATAGTACTCTTTCTCACAGTGTTTCTTTGCTCTAGTTGAACAAGGCCCTGGACCTCTAAAAGAAGCCTTGGGCAACTGGCCTGAAAGACTGGAAGTGGGGGCAAGAGGGACTGGAAATGCTTGGGTTAAGCTCTCTATGGAATAATAGCTCTTAGGAAACATCTTATTCCTTTTCTTGGTACAATAAAAATGAATATGGCTTTAGTGCTTTGTAAACTAAAGTAATCCATAAAACTTAGTACAGTGCTACTCTAAGAGTAACTTACATTACTTAATAGCGTTATGAAAACTTAAGAACTAATCTTACAATATTCAATCTTCATGAAAATTACCTTTTGTTTTGAACTATTTGGACATTTGACTACTCAGGTACATTTCTAGAAGTAGCATGTGCCACCACCAACCCACAACTTACTTCTCCTAAGGGGAAAGGCTGGACCAGTGAAGGTGCAGCACATAGGACACCTGTGCTTATGACCTGTATCTGTCAATAGGGTTTTATTTACTCTTGCCTAGCCTTCTCAGAGTAATCACAAGAGGCTGGGTATTGACCAATTTACTCCAACGAATATTTCCACTGAATCCTACTCCAGGTGTCACCCCTTTCTTCCTAATCTGGGGGCAGAAGGCAATTAGCTAGCTGGGCTCTGCTTCTTCTAGAAGTTGCCACTGCCTCCAAAATGGGATGACATAAACTAATATTGGGCTTAGGGTTAGCCACTGGTAGAAAGTGGCTGACATGTGGTCATGCAGTACAACAGGGGCAGCAGGTCTGAAGGAAATGGAAGGGAGCTCAGGTCACCCAGTCCAACCCTCTCAATTTTATAGACAGGACAATGGGGTCCACTGACCTTTATTGACTTGTCCACATCGATTGGCAGAGATAGTTATTTGAATTTAGCCCCCATTCACTGTCTTTTCTGGGCACCATGACCTAATTCAACAGTTTGTATAGTGGGTGGGGAGAAATAATCACTGGAGTGAGAGATTACGTTTTACTAAGAGCTCTAGACCCAGCTGGTGATCCCAGACCCAAAGCTCCACCCTCTCCAAAGCCATACACATAACAAAGCCACCTGAAATGCAGGAAGAAACCCCACATATTTTAGTTTATTCATGGAAAGTAGTATAAAAGTAATCTAAAGATTCTTTAAACCAGCGTTTTCCTGCTTTTGAAAACCTTCACAAAGAGTCAAATCTTGATGATGTAAGGATGGTTTTATAGTTTTCAGTGCTTTCAAAAAGTGCTCCTGACTCACTGTGGTTGCTTCCAGTCCATTTTCTTCTAGAGCCAGCAAAGCAGCCTGTAAAAACAAAACCCCATAAAGTTAACGTTTACCTTTTGTAATCTATAACAAGAAATAATCTGAATGCAAAGTGTTATTTTAGTTAATCCAATATTTATGAAATGCTAAGATCTCACTTATGAAGCTAGTTAAATAGACTGAAAACTCTTACTAAGCCTTCATTCCTTTTATACTAATTCCAGACTTTCAAGTCAATTTTTAAAAAATAATTCACATTATATAAAGAATATACTCAGAACAATTTCTGGCATAAACACTTAAAAATGAATTGCTTATAAATACTATGTAAGTTGCATTCCCTATGTGTGATGCTTCTGTGTTATGGTCTCACTTTTTTTCAGGGAAGGGAGATGGGGAAGACTGTACTTTTACTATGTAGGTAGGCTTGAAGAAGATACGAATAATAAATAGAGGTAAGGGAACATAAGTGTGTGGGGGGGGTGTGTGTGTGTGTGTGTGTGGGTGGGTGGGTGTGGGTGTGTGTGTGTGAGAGTGATCACTAGAAGTGGTCTTACCTATGTAAGAGGAATTGAATGACAGAAGCAGACAGGAGTCGTTACTCCACTGCAGTCCCACAGGCAAGTGTGTCTGCAGTGAACATACAGAAGGAACTGACAGTAAATTTGGTAAAACAACAATAAAGTGGGAAGAATAGAGGCAGATGCTAAGAGCAGATAGGGCCTTAACAGAACAAAAGTACAAGTTCAGTTTGCTGTGAAGAGCTACTGTAAACTAAGAAAATGATCTGACATGACCACTAATTTAAAAAAAAAATTTAAAAACTCAGAATAACATATTCCATCTTCCCAACATTTTGCAAGATTGTCTCTCCCAAACTTTATAAGGCTCAATTTAATACTTATAGGCATTTATACTATCATTAAAACAAGATTAACTTTTCTGTTTCAAGAAATTAAATCATTTTAAAAGTTCTTTTTTTTTTGGCTTGTTTTCCCTTTTGGAGAGAACAAGCCTCTTTTTTAAAAGTTTTTTATTTTTAGTTTTCAATATTCATTTCCACAAGATTTTGAGTTACAATTTTTTTCTCCCTCTCTCCTACCCCCCACCCCAAATAGCAAGCCTACTGAATATATTGGAATATATATATATGTATATATTCCCTTCAGCTATCCTCATACTGAGAAAAGTCTTTGAGTTACAATGATCATTTTTCCATGTAGGAATGTAAATAGTTCAACTTTATTAAGTTCCTTATGACTTCTTTTTCCTGTTTACTATCTCATGCTTCCCTTGCTTCTTGTATTTGAGAGTCACATTTTCTGTTCAGCTCAGGTTTTTTCATCAAGAATGCTTAAAAGTCCTCTATTTCACTGAATGACCATATTTTCCCCTGTAGCATTATACTCAGTTTTGCTGGGTAGGCGATTCTTGGTTTTAGTCCTAGCTCCTTTGATCTCTGGAATATCGTATTTCAAGCCCTTTGATCCCTTAATGTAGAAGCTGCTAGGTCTGGTGTTATCCTGATTGTGTTTCCACACTACTCAAATTGTTTCTTCCCGACTGCCTGCAGTATTTTCTCCTTGACCTGGGAACTCTGAAATTTGGCTATAATATTCCTAGGAGTTTTCTTTTGGGGATCTTTTTCAAGAGGCGTTCAGTGAATTCTTTCCATGTCTATTTTGCTCTCTAGTTCTAGAATATCAGGTCAATTTTGCTTGATAATTTGTTGAAAGATGGTGTCTAGGCTCTTTTTTTGATCATGGCTTTCAGGTAGTCCAATAATTTTTAAATTCGCTCTCCTTGATCTATTTCCCAGGTCAGTGGTTTTTCCAATAAGATATTTCACACTGCCTTCTATTTTTTCATTTGTTTGGATCTGTTTTATAGTACCTTGATTTCTCATAAAGTCAGCTTCCAATTGCTCCAATCTAATTTTGAAAGAGTTATTCTCTTCACTGAGTTTTTGAAATTCCTTTTCCATCTGGCAAATTTGGCTTTTTAAAACATTCTTCTCTTCATCGGCTTTTTGGGTCTCTTTTGCCATTTGAGTTAGTTTATTTTTTAAGGTGTTATTTTCTTCAGTGTATTTTTGTGTCTCCTTTAGCAGGCTGTTGAGTCTTTTCATGATTTTCTTGCATCATTCTCATTTTTCTTCCCAATTTTAACTCTACTTCTCTTACTTGATTTTCAAAATCCTTCCTGAGTTCCTCCATGGCCTGTAACCAATTCATATTTTTCTTGGAAGCTTTTGATGCAGGAGTTCTGACTTCTATCTCTTCCACTCCATGCCTTGATCCTTTTTGTCCCCATAAAAGGATTCCATCATCTGTTTGTGCTTCCTCTGCTTGCTCATATTGCCAGCCAGTTACTTGACTTCTGAGCTGTTTGCCATGGTAGAACTCTGCTTTCAGAATGGAGAGGGCTATGTCCCAAATCTCGGGGGTTTTTTGCAGCCGCCAGAGCTATTAGATGGGAACCCTCTCTACAATCCCCACACGCTCTGGATCACTGGTCACACACCCCAGGACCACAATCTGGATCCAAGCAGGTCAAAGCAAGAGTGATAACCCTCTCAATGGTCACTTGGTCCCCCTACAATATGCAGTCCAGGAGCTCTGGAAGTAGCCATGCAGCAGCAACTACAGCCACTGCACCTCATCTACTTCCCACTCCAGGGGTAAAAGCCAGACCGCTTCTAGCTCCCCCTAGACCAACAACATTCCACACTGATCTTTTAACTGTGTCTTTGGCATTTATGGATTGAGAAGTCTGGAAACCCCTATAGCTGCTGGTGATTTACTCTCATGAATGCTGTCCCAGCCGAGGCTGGTCGGGGCCGTCCTGGGGTTAAAACCATGGCATATATGGGACTGTGCTCTGCTCCTAGCTCGCTGCGATGGACCCTTCCTGCCGGGCTTCCTTCAGCGGGAGATTTGTTTCTCTCTGTCACTTTGTGGGTGCTGTAGCTCTAAAATGTGTTTAGAGTCATTTTAAAAAATGGATTGGAGGAGGTGGAAGCCAGAGTTGCGCGGGAGTGCTGCCTCTATTCTGCCATCTAGTTCTTTTTAATGTCATAACGTAGGAAAATTTAATGCCAGAATTGAATTTAAATGGAGTTAGTATATTTTCTTCATCACTGCACTTAGCTAGTAGATGGAAACTGAGGAGAATAACAATGGGGATAAAGCCTGACTATGTAGAGTTTCTTCCGTAGGCAACCTATGCTGTTCCGGCATGCCTTCCAAATCCTTAAAGAGGATGGATACAATCGCCAAGGTTTATGTGGGCTACAATTCTACCTCAGTCCAACCCCCTTCTATGATCAGGGAAAATATCTTGAACAAGAAGAGTGAGGAATATGGTGAATAAGCAATAAGGTGAGACTGAGGAAGATGGCTGTTCCTTTTTCTGGAAGTATCAAACAAAGAAATATGGGACAAACTGTCAAACCTTGTTCTTTGGTATTTAGAGCCAGGCAAATTACAATAGATGGTTTGAAACAACTCATTATACAACACTCTGAATAACAAGTATACTCCTGATTATCAAATAAAACTTACTTCCTTGCAGAGATTTCCAAGGTCAGCTCCAGAGAAAAAATAGGTTTTTGCTGCTAAGTTTTCTAAAGACACATCAGGACCTAGAGGTGTATTTTTAGTGCAGATTTTCAAAATACAAAGTCTGTCCTAGGGTAGAGGTAAAAAATACAAAAATATTAATCTCCTTAAAGAACACATATACTTAACTGTTCTACCATAAGCAAAGAGAAATGAGATTATTGTTTACATTAATAATTTTAATAGCTAACACTTACGTAGCACGTTAAGATTTTCAAAAGGCTTGACATATATGCATTTCATTTGATTCTCATAACAACCCTGTGAAGTAAACACCATTAATATCTCCATTTCATAGATGAGGTGACTGAGGCTGAGAGATGGTAAATGACTTGGCCAGGGTCACATGGTTGGTTAAGAGTGAGACTGGGCTCAAACCCAGCTCTTTTCTGATTTGGGTCTAACACTTTCTCCACTCCACCATGGTGTCTTGATGGAGGATTCATTTATAAAAAGTGAATTCCAATGTTAATGCTTCATATTACTTAGGTTAATTTACATGTAAGAAAAAATGTATTTAAAACTCAAACAGCACTGAAATGTATTTAACTTTAAAAAACTCTAATTTTTCATCAATTAAAAAAAATTTCTTCTCTACATTTTAGAAAATAAAGTATCCAACAAGGCAAGGCAGAGATAAATTAGTCTGTCACAGCACAAATGCTATGTAATCAATGTAATAAAAATCAATGCAATTTTTCATTCTTTTTTAAAAATTGATTTTTAAAAATCATTATCCCTCAAATTACACATCTCCCAATTCACTCTCTTGTTATACAAATAATAAAAGCTAAGCAAAAAACAATGGATAATGAATGCAACCACATCTCAGCCTACCAACTATTCTGAATAAATGGTTCTCCTCCCACCTGACTTTTGTAAAGAGAGAAAGCTGAGTGTCAGCTGTTGTTCAGGATCCAGACTGGTTCATGTAATTAACATCAAATGAGATAACATACATAAAAGTGCTTTGCAAACCTTTAACGTACTACATATCCTGCTTTTCTGAATTCTTCAACATTTGTCATTTCTTTTTTAAAAAATTAATTAATTTTGTTTTTAGTTTTCAACATTCACTTCCATAAGTTTTAAATTTCTTCTCTCTCCCTCCCTCCCCATAACAGCATGCAATCTGATATAGACTTAACACATACATTCCTATTAAACAAATTTTCACATTAGCCATATTGCACAGAAAAATTATAATGAGTGGCAGAAACCATGAGAAAGAAAACAAAACAAAAAAGAAAATAGTCTGCTTCACTCTGCATTCAGACTCCATAGTTCCTTCTCTGGATGTGGATGGTATTTTCCATCATGAGTCCTTTGGAATTGTTTTAGGTCTTTGCATTGCTGAGAAGGGTTAAGTCTATCAAAATCAGTTGTTGCACACTGTGGCTGTTACTGTGTGCAACATTCTCCTGGTTCTGCTCACTTCACTCAGCATCAGCTCATGTAAGTCTTTCCAGGATTTTCTGAAGTCTGCCTGTTCATCATTTCTTATAGCACAATAGTATTCCATACATCCATATACCACAACCTGTTCAGTCATTCCCAAATTGATGGGCATCCCCTCAATTTCCAGTTCATGACCACCACAAAAAGAGCTGCTATAAATATTTTTGTACATATGGGTCCTTTTCCTATTGGTATAATCTCTTAGGATATAGACCTAGAAGCAGTATTGCTGAGTCAAAGGGTATGGACATTTTTATAGTCCTTTGGGCATAGTTCCAAATTGCTCTCTAGAATAGCTGGATCAGCTCACAGCTTTTTGGGTCATTTCTTAAAACACAACAGTACTCCATTATATTCATATTACAATTTGCTCAGCCATATTCTAATGAATGGGCATCCATTTAAAGGTTTCCCCCCCCAGTAAGTGTTGCTATGGATATTTTGACATATATGGGACTTTTTCTGTCACTGACCCTCCCACTGACCTCCCTTCAGGTATGCACTCAGTGGTGGGTCAGAGAACACAAGCAGATTAGGGTTTTTTTCAAATAATTCCAAATGATTTTCCAGAATGGCCAGATCAATTCACATTAGAGGTCCTATCTTCTCACAGCCTCTCCAACTTCATTTCAGCCTCTTCATTTTTGCCCATTTGATGGATGGGATGCTGTTCAATTGCTGATCTAATCTGTTCCATTTATCTGCTCTGCTCTTACACTTATTAACCAGTACTTGACTAATTTTGTATTACTGGAAACCTGAAAATGCAATGGCCCCCCTCAATCCTATTTTTTTCTGCACTTGCAAAATTCTAGACCTCTGGTTTCTTCATGTGACTTCTGTACTGAATTATTTTGCATTTATTCTGTAAATGCTTTGATATGAACTTGTCTTCCCCTTAACAGTATAAACTCTGGGCAAGTAGGGTGTATCATTCATTGCATTTGTATCTCTTGCACCTCACACAGTGCCTGACGTGTAGGAGGTACTTCATGTTTCCTGACTTGTTTGATTTTGCCCTTAAATTTTACTTTGCTTTTTAAGCCCTCCTTCGTTAACCAAGGAAGGACTATTTCAGGAAAAAGAAATCTCTTGCCTTTTTCAGCATTTACCCTCAGAGTAAGTAAAGTCTCTGTCACCTGGGAATATTTCTAGGGCAAAGGATTAATTAGTTTGTGTCCTGGGGCAAATCACTGAATTTTATTAGGTCCTAATTTCCTCACCTATAAAACAAAGAAGCTGTTGAGTCCATATTACCCCTAAGGACCTGTTAGTGCCAACCTCAATTCTACAGCTCTCCCATTCTAGTTGCAAAATACTAAGTCAGTGGCTGCTGCAAGACTGGAAAGAGATGATCCCCCTAGCCATATGCTTGGATCTGACAAGACAAACAATGACAGAAAAACCAACAGAGGCAGAACAAAATGTGTCCTGAGACAAGGCTAAGTGAAAGGATATAAACCAGTAGATCAGGCCTGTACAACCTGTAGCCTGTGGGCCACATGCCAAAGGATTCTGGGTGGCCCGAGAGGATGTTTCCTCTACATTTTTCCCGGGCTGCCTGAAATGGCCACAGGTTGTGCAGGCCTGCAGTAGAGTAAGACAGAGGCAAAAATATCTGGAATCCAGTTTGTTATATACACGTACAGACACAGGCATAATCTACCTTGTGATCTGGAGGTGGAATATAAATGAGCTTGTCTAGTCTTCCAGGTCGTAATAAGGCATCATCTAACACATCTGGTCGGTTTGTTGCAGCAATTATCATGACATTTTGATTAAAAACCTCCTGAAACTCTAGCTGAAAGAAAAGATATGTACACAGATGAAAGTCACCAAATTTTAAAACACAAACCATACTTATATAAAATGAACTATATTAGAAGGAGGATCCTTGAAGAAACAGGTAAATAGTAGTAAAAAATTACACTTGGAAACATCACATAAGATTTCAATGGTTATGTAAGCAAGAGCACTAACATGATGCCAAAAGATCTGGATCTGGATCCCACCTCTGCTCCTTTTTCTTAGCTGTGGAAATTCAGGTAACTTTTCTGCAATTCAGTTCTCTCACCTATAAAAGTGGTAACTACCTGCTCTACCTACACCACAGGACTAGTATGATGAACAAAGGAGAATACAGACAATAAATATGTTACTAATAACTTAATAGTATAAGTAGAATAATGGGATAATCAACCAATAAGCATTTATTAAGCACCTACTGTATGCCAACCACCATGCTAAGAATCAGAATAAAATACAAAAGGATTTTATTTTTTATTTTATTATTCAATAACATAAGGTTGAAGATTCATCCTGGAGAGGTAAGACATAAAGCAAACGAAAACACATGATGGCTGCAGTCAAAATAACCACAGGGATGCCTTGTGAAAGAGAAGAGATCGTCTCTACTACCCCGAACAGCAAAACTAAGCCTAAGAGGTGTAAAGTTACAAAGTGACAGATTTCAGAAAAAGTTCTTCCTTTTATTGGGTCAATCCAATAAAGTAGCCATTCTGAGAAGTAATGAGTTATCAGTCACTGGAGGGGGTCTTTAAGCAGAAGCTAGGTGATCATCCATCAAGGACTTTTTTTAGGAAAAAAAAAGTTACACTAAATGACTATCCTAAAGTTTCTTCAAACTCTAAGATCCCATAATTCAAAGATTCTGTGGGGCTCTCCTTCCCTTTAAAAACAGTAACAGCAGGAACCCAAAACTGCTTATGTAATACCACAAACCAGAACTCCACAGGCCAGCAGTCGGGGGCAGAGGCTCCTTTCTGAAGAGTGGGAACTAAAAACAGCAGGAATCCATCTCCTAACTAGATAATAAAAACAATGCCTTGCATTGACACAGCACTCTACGCTTACGAGTGACAGCCCACTGTCTTCATAACAACCCAGAGAAGCAGGCGTCACAAATATTGCGCACGTTTTGCGGATGAAGATACTCAAGTTCAGAGGTAGTGATTCGCCCAAGAAACCGAACCTGGGTCTTCAGATTCCAAGTCCAGATCTCTCTCCTCTATCCTGTGCGGACTCCTTAACGGCTGCTTATGTTTGCACAGCACTTTCTGCTTCTAAGCCTTCAGAAAAAGCACAGGTCTAATGAGACTGAACCAATATACCCCACTATAAAATCTGCCCCAGCAGAATTACAACAATCCATGTCACATTTTACGTAAAAACAGATGTGGCCAAACTGAATAGTAATTGCTCTGTTGTTTTTACATGATGAATCCAGCACAGGAAAGGCTTTGTTACAGAGCAGACAAATATTTGGTATAGTTTTATGTATACGTATATACACATATAATACCTCATTTTCTCTCTGCTCCTCAGAGTTATCCTGTAATGTCAATTTATTTCCTCTTCTTTCTATTGTCTTGAGTCCAACACCATCCAATTCGTTGAGGAGGACAGAAAGAACTCTCTCCTGAATACCATTTTCAGCTTTGTTGATGGAGCGAGATCCCAAGATTGAATCAATTTCATCCAAAAATACAATTGCTGGAGTATTAGCTCTTGCTTGTCGAAAAACCTATTACAAAAGAAAACAATTATGTGAATTAAGATGTATTTTACAAAGTTAGCTGAAATAAAGAGGAGAAATGAGGTAAAAGTAAAGTTGAGGAAAAAACCCCACAGATAACATACCTGAGCCAAGACTTTTTCTGAATCACCAACAAAAGGTGAGAAGAGATCAGCTGCACTTACAGATGCAAAAGAGCAGTGACAGCTTGTGGCCACAGCTCTCACTAGTGTGGTTTTAGCACATCCTGGGGGTCCATAAAGGAGAATACCTTTAGGTGGATTCAGGCCCATCCTTGCAAATTCCCGAGGGAATTTCAAAGGCCATTCAACACTCTGCAAATAAGCCCCCCCAAAAGAGGAGTTTAACATAAAATAGTAAGACACCTAATAATACATTTAAAAACAATTCAAATGTATATTTAAAGGTATTAGGACCCAAACCTTTGGTGCCTGAACAGATTTCATTGTTTATAATTTCTCATGGCCAAATCTGAGCTCCCCTATCTAAAAAAAGGGAATAGTGGAAAGAACCCTGATTCTGGAATGAGTCCCAGTCAACAAGCTTCTGTGCTTACCATGAGCCCGGTTCTCTGCCAAGTGCTAGGGATATAAAGGCAAACTCAGTCCTTGCTTTCAAGGAGTTCACAACCTAATGGGCAAGAGAGTTAGCAAATCACGGTATACATACTTGATATATGAAGTATAAATGGAAGGAAATCTTAGAGGAAAGAGACTGGAGTGGAGAAGGAAGGAGAGGAGAGAGCAAGAAAGGCCTCCTGCAGAAGGTGAGATATGAGTTGAGGCTAAAAAGGGAGTCTTAGGAGCCCAAGGTGATGAAAGAACCTTCCAGGCATAAGGCACAGTCATTGAAATGCAGAGCTGAGACAGGGAATATGATGTATGAGCAATGGTAAGTAGGCCAACGGTGCTAAAGGTTAAGTAAAACTTAAAGACTACTGAAAATAAAACTGAGGGAAAAAACCTTAAGACTGCAAAGGTTGTGAAGAGCTTGAAATGCCAAAGTGAACATTTTATATTTGATCTTGGAGGTAGTAAAAGGAAGCTACTGCAGTTTTCTTAATAGGGCAAAACATGGCTTTAGGACCTGTGCTTTAGGAAAACCACTTTGGAAACAGAATGGAAGATAAACCCATCTGGGAAGAGGTTGGAGGCAGGGAGACCAAGGAGAAGGTCAATTCATATTTCAGGAGAAGGTGATCAGGGCCTTTATAAGGGTGATGGCTGTGTGAAAGGAGAGAAGGGGACATGTGCCAGAGATGTTGTGAAAGTAGATTTGACAAGATCTGACAACAGGATGGATTTTTGGAGAGTGAGAGTTCAAAATGACACTGACACTGAGAGCTTAGGTGACTAGAAGAATGATGGTACCCTCAATAAAAATAGGGGAGTTTGGAAGAAGATAACGAATTCTGTTTTGTGTATACTGAGAGAGATGCCTATGGAATATCCAGTTTGAAATACTCAAAAAATAGCTGGTGATAAGGAGTGGAGCTCAGGAGAGAATGAGGGCTGTATAGAGAGCTCTGGGAATCACATGCATAGAGATGACATGGTGCCATGGAAGCTCATATTACCAAGTGAGAAAATATTGAGGGAAAAGAGGAAAGAGCCTAGCACAGAGCAGTGGAGGACACTCATGGTCTGGGTTCAAATCCCACCTTTGATGATTATTAATTACTAACTGTGTGAGACCCTTAACCTCCCTTGGCCTCAGTTTCCTCATCTGTAAAAGGAGGCTGAACTAAAGGTCCCAGAGGTCCCTTTCAGCTAAAGATCTATGATCCCTTTTAGGAACTATTTAAATTTGTTTCGGGGCAGCTAGGTGGTGCAGTGAATACAGCACCAGCCCTAGAATCAGGAGGACCCAAGTTCAAATGTGGCCTCGGACACTTAACACACACACACACACACACACACACACACACACACACACACACAAATTAGCTGTGTGACCTTGGGCAAGTCACTTAACCCCAATTGCCCTACCTCCCCCCCCAAAAAAGCAAAAAAAATATTGTTTCTACTCTTCATTTATTATAAGTGAAATACCAATGGTTTTCCCTATCTTAAAATGATTCTGTGTTTTACCTGCTTTAATTTTAACTTCACATCTTCAAGGCCACCAATTTGCTCCCAGCTAACCGGCTTAATATCTGTTAGTCCAATGAAATTTCGATAGGAAGAAGGCTGAATCTTTTTAAAGGCTTCAAAGAAATCTGCTACATCAATCACAGGATTTTCAGAATTCTGCGGGGCGGGGGGAAGACACAACCAGAAGTCAAGGGTTAGGGCTAGTATGATAAACAGTCTTTTGTAAATCACTGTTGAAACTTTCCTGAACAGAAAACTCTCGTGTTATCTGTCAAATCTAGTGAAGCAGTCGTGGTTATCATGTACTAATGTTTACTATTTTTGTATTTCTATAATTATTCAAGCATTGCCATCTTGTATCTTGTCCCTAAGCCATTTTTAAGAAAATCAAGAAAAGTGTGCCACCCACAACAAATTTCTACCTCCCATTCCTACTGTATTTCTACAGTCACCTCATATTTCCATCAGGAGACACTTTACATAAAGCTATATAAGCTTTATTTGTGCCACTAACAACAATGGGCAAACCATAAAGGTAACAGATCCCATTCAGTTGCATGATGTCATGAACACGTTTAGATCCTTGCCAGCTTGTCTCTCTCCCATGTCATCTTTCTCCCTTTCCCCTCCACCTCAGCTGTTCCTGAGTCTGATCAGCAATGAACTGTGGTAACTGCCATTAATAAGGCATTTATTTAAGCTCCCAATCCATTACCAACCTCATGAAATGACACTGGGGTAGCTGCTCAATCCTCCTTTCCCTGGACCAAAAAGATGCTTAAGTTTCCAACCTGAAACTTTAAGGACAGGAAATTCTCCTTAAATATAAGACAGTTGATTGTACTTGCTCTTTCCTCCTTACAAATCCCTAGCACTTCATACGTGAAATCTTCACTGAAATTTCTTTGAAAGCTTTGTTCCTCCTCTTTATTCACAACAGATCAAGACTCAACTCAATCCCTTCCCCTCCACTTTCTGAGTTAAAATACCAGGGCATTTATATACACACACACACATACATA
>CM053582.1:407139962-407150864 GCA_028627135.1 Pseudochirops cupreus
ATCCCTTGCCCAGAGCCACAAAGCCTGACGGGGCAGGGCTAGGGCCAGCACCCAGGTCACCTGACTCTGGGTCCAGTGTTCTCTCAACTATATTCCATACTGCAAGTGCACGATACGCAAAGATGCAAACTCACAAAATTCTCAGTCTGATAAGACACAAACTCATTACTTTTTTCAGTGATTCTGGGATTCAAATGTTACTTACGCATAGAACTGACTCTACAATCAACTGTGTTGAACACTCACTAGGACACTAGGGTGTAACAACTTGTCTTTAATCAATGTCATAAGTATTTAATGACAGATTTAATACTGGGGACATTTCTCTCCAGAAAATGAAGATTCAGGCATAAAGAAATATGCTAGGACCCACTACCAGAAGCTTTATGAATAGTTTTTAAAAGGAGGGGAGAGGGAGGCAGTTCCCTTTAGTTTCAATCTCTAAGCCACCTGGAGAAAGCCTATTTCAATTTCACTACCCCCCTACAGCAATAACAAATGAATGACTCAAATACAATCAAGTACTTGGAAAAAAGAGATAGCAGAAAGAGGAATATTAAAGAGGAAAACAAAAATGGGCAGATCCTAGCCAAACTAAGATTTTTATTTATTTCAAAGCCTCTAATCTGGGACAATTCAAGTATCTGCCCAAATGGGGCGCAAACACAGCCAGCTGACTGAATACTTTGTAAATCTTAAAGCATTATACAAATGCAAATTATATAATAATTGAACCACTTTAGCTACCTACTCACAAACATACTACTAAGACATGGAGTGTAAGAAAATAACTCAAACCATTCTAGATAACCAACTTGAGGACAATAATGCCATCAGCCCAGGGAGAGGAAAAGGCTCCCACTTTCTCGGTGTACCTGGCCAGGAACCAGGCATTGTAACGAGTCTTTGTGTTTACATCTTTAAATGACCTCCTCCTATCACCCAGTATTCTAAGGGTAAAAATAGGCCTCGCATAGAGGTGAAGGCAATGTGCTAGAGAAAAAAAGGGACGGAAGAGAAGAGAGGGAGCTCAGCTAGCTCTTTCCTTGGCATGATAAGACTACTTTTTCCTGATCACTCATGACTGGACCAGTTTAACTTTCTCTGATCAGCCCTTAAAACACAATCCACTAGAAAGTGCTGGAACCTTAGCCAGATTCTCATAAGCCACTTGCTTCAAACAGCCTAGAAGAAGCAAATCCTCTCCCATGTTTATAGTATTAACAACTGAGATGGCAGAGGCTATTATAGTCATTAATTTTAACTACATGTGACTTATGTGCTTCTACTGTGCTGCTACTCTGGGAAGGCCACTATAAAAACCGGGCCCTTCTGTAGTTTCCTTCGCCCCACAACAGACAGCTACTCCAGGAGCTAGCCAGCAAAGAGCAGTCGTAACTGGAATAGGGGAAAGCCTCCGTGACTTAATCTCTCAGTACCCCAGTTTCTAAAACGGAGGAACCGCTTTTTTCTGTCCCATTGATATTTCATTCTGTATTACTCTTCTAATAATAGCGAGCGCTTACATAGCTTTTTTGCAAAGTGCTCAACATATCTCATCTAACACTTAACACAAGTCTGGGAAATAGGTGTTACTATTATCCCCATTTTACAGATGGAGAAAGGGAGACTGAGTGAGTTTAAGTGATTTGCCCAGGATCATATAAAGGTCTAAGGCAAGATTTGAATTTTATTATTCCTGACTCCAAGAAAAACACTTTAACCACAAGGGCTGCCAAATCTAGAGACAGTTTAATTATAGAAAAAGGAGCCTTCTTGAAGGTACTCAAAAACTGCTACAAACAGAAGGTAAAAGAAGGGACTAGAAAATGACTGGAAGTGAGTCACACTGGTTGATGCACAGTATGTTGTGACCCAGAGGCTAAAACTCAGTATGAATGAATGAATGAATAAAAAGGCATTTTAAGCACTATGTGCTAAGCACTGGGGATTAAAAAAAAAAGACAAAGACAGTTCTTGTTCTCAAGGAGCTTATATTCTATTTCAGAGAGGGCAGGTGGCCAAGTTTGGGGAGAAGAGGTGGAGTGGAAAGGAGTATTTTAGCTGGAAGAGAAGATGAAACAAATGTCAAGCCCCGGTTCCCATTCTCATTCCCCAGACCTAGTTATAAATATCTCTGGGACCCCTCCTCTCCTACAACCACCCCTTTCAGGACCAAGTTTATGGTCAGTTTCAATTCAGTGACGTGATCATCTGTTACACAGGTCCAAAATTTAGGTCAGGTTTTGCACTTCAGCTATAAGGAAAACCCAAACTAGCTGGAAAAGGTTTTACAGAAAGTGAGAAAGAAAATAAAAGAACAACAGAAATTTTTAAAATGTGAAGCCCTTCCTGCCTAGTTGTTACACTTTAAAATAGCTACCAAAAAAGTATCTATTCTAACACATTCAACCCACCCACCTTCCAAGCAGAACTGAATGTTTCCTCCCCATCCGACTCAATTCCTAGAAAACACGTGGCACTGTTGGAAAGGCATTACTTTCACACAATTGTAAAGTTTACTTTAAACACTAACATGCAGCATGTATCTCCCATTATTCTGTATAAATTTTGTATATTCAGAGTTGTCTGCATGTTGTTTCTCCCTTTAGAATGTGAATTCCTTGAGAGGGGAGGAACCAAGTTTATGCCTTTCTCTGTATGATGAGCACAGTGCCTCGCACACAGCATTTTAAAAAAAATGTTTGTTGATTAACTAGTATTAAAGGCCTTCAAAGTTACCCTAAATAATTCTTCCTTACCCTCCTCCCCAATCAGTTGTCAAATTCTATGAATTCTACCTTCAGAGCATCTGTCATTGCCACCCCCTTCTCTCCTCTGACAGTCACCCCCTTTGTCCACGCCCTCACACTCAGGTCCAGACTACTGCAATAGCCTGCTGGTGGGTCTTCCTGCCTCAAGGCTCCCTCCCCTCCAATCTACCCTCTACTTGGACATCAAACTGAGCCTCCTAAAGCACAGCAGATCTGACCACGATTCCCATTGCCTCCAGAGTCAAATAGAAAAGCCTCTTTATGCTAGAACTTTCCCTCTGTTGATTGTCTCCAATTTATCCCAAATACATCTTGTTTGTACATGGCTCTCTGCATGTTTTCTCCCCCATTACACTGTAAGCTCCATAAGAGTAAGGAATGTTTTTCCCCATTTCTCAGCATAGTGCTTAGCACACAGTAGGCATTTAATAAGTGCTTGCTGAATAACTAAAGTCTACAGTAAAAAACGCTCCATCACTCAAGTAACTTCATACCTTACCAGTGTGATGCACTGCCTGCAAAGCAGCCTCTCGGCAGAGCGCTGTCAGATCAGCTCCGACATAGCCAGTTGTCATTTCTGCCAAGTGAAGCAGATCCACATTACTGGAGACAGGCATCTTGGAAGTTATCACTTGCAGAATTTCCTTCCTTTGCTTCAGTGTGGGAGTCCCAATGATGATCTAAAGCAAAACCAATAGTCTACATATAGTTTTTGAAGTTAAAGCTTTCCTATTTTCCTCACATATTTTTTTGGCAGTTCAAATCAACAGGCATTTTAGCACTCACTACAAAGAATGTCAAAAACTGGACAGTTCAAAAAAAAAAAAGAATCAGAGAGTTCTAATCCTACCAGAAAACCATTAGCTGAAAATTTTGCAAATGAAATTGTGACAGGCATTCTATGTAGTAGGGCAGCTAGCTGGCACAGTGGAGAGAGTGCTGGGCCTGACGTCAGAAACACTCATCTTCCTGAGTTCAAATCTGGCTTCAGATACTTATTAATTGTGTGACTTTGGACAAGTCACTCAACCCTGTTTTGCCTGTTTCTTCATCTGTAAGATGAAGACATGGCAAGTCACTCTAATATCTTTGCCAAGAAAATCCCAAATGGGGTCACAAAAGAGTTGAAAAATTCGTACTGAAAACAAATGAACAATAAATTCTAGGTAGTATGGTGGTAGAAATGTAACTCAGACTCTTTTGTTGTTCAGTTAAATGTTTTTTAAAAGTCCTTTACAACTCTAACACAAAATTCAATTTAGTACTAAAGCTAAATACACAGGCTCAATTCTGCTAAAAGTTTTTTTCTTAAAATAAGCTTTTGCTGCTATTTTTGTCTCTTAAAAGTTCTGTCTCTGCTGGATCAGGGTACCATCTCTTATAACAAGTAATTTGATAGCAACAGTTCTAAAAGTTTCCCTATAGAATGGCAAACCACAAGTTGTGTAAGTTAACCCGTACTCTGAGGGAATCCAGTTTTAGAAATCCTTCCCTCCTTCCATTCAATGACACACAAATTAAAACGTTACACGTCCATAATATATGACTTTAGATACTGTTGGAAGTACCATCTAATATACAATAAGCTACATTCAAGAGAAAAATATGGAAAGAGAAAAAGACAATTTTAAAAGTAGTGCTGAGTGCATCAATTTAATTTTCAGTAAAGTGGTATTAATGAAGAATGAATAGCTGGGAAACGTACAAGACAGCTTGATCTTAATATGAACCTGTGCTGTGAGATATATATATATATTACAACTTTAGAGGATCATTAAGGAAACGAGCAATTAATATTTATTAGTAATTTAAAAAATACAGGATATGGAGTCAGAAAACTTGGCTTTTAGTTCTGATTCTGCCACTTCCTACGTGTGACATGGACCTCCACTCCTCTTAAAAATGGGGTAACACATTACCTGCCTTAGTGGCCTGCTTTGAGAAACAAGTGGTGTGCAATCCTTGCTTAATGTTAACTCTGACTTAATCTCTCAGTACCCCAGTTTCTAAAACGGAGGAACCGCAGATTAAGTAGCTAAAGGTAAAATTTCTTTTGTAGTACCAGTCCTTGGTAACTGGATTCAAATGGGTAAATACATCCTAATGGCCAGGAAGGGCTCTTCCTTTCAGGAGAAGGCCTACAAGCTAAGAGGCTAGAACGATAGCTTTCTTGTCAGGAAGACCAGGGTTCCAATTTAGTCTCAGGCACTCACTACTTCAGCAAATTACCTTCTAATATTTCATCTATGAAAACTGGAGAGGTTAACAGCAGAACCTAATTTGCAAGATTATGATGACCACCACTTTAAGGTCTGCAAAGGAATTTACAGTATCTCCCATGAACCCCAGGACAGCCTTGAGAGGTAGGTGCTGATTCCCATTTTACAGATGAAGAAACTGGGGCTGAGAGGGATTGACTTGCTCAGGGTTTTCCAGCTAAAAGTGGGGAGCTAAGTGGGAGAGCAGCTAATTTAGGAAGACCAGAGTTCAAATGTTACCTTACCAGTACGATCTTAACCTCCATTGCCTCAGTTTCTTCATCAGCAAAATAAAGCACCTACCTCCTAGAGTTGTGAGGATCCAATGAGCAAATAACTGTGAAGTTCTCAGCATGCTGTCTGGCACGTATTAAGCACTACATAAATGTTAGCTATTGTTACTAAAAGTGTCCCAGGCCACTGTCGACCTCCTGTTCTTGACACCAGGTCTGGGGCTAACAAATCGCATAAAACAGGCCAAAAAAGCATTATGCAAAACGCTAAGGACTTATATGAGTGTGAACTATGGTTTCTTTGCTCTAGGGCACCCCAGGTGAGGAGTCTCCCTCTCCCAGCTCAGGCTGGCACCTTCTCCGTAACTGAAAGCCTGAAGAGAGCTGCGGTGATGTGTCCCAGGTGGCACAGCCTCGAACCCAAGCCTGCGCGCCTCCCTCGGAGCTCTCACCTCGCGGTCCAAGCGGCCAGGCCTGCGCAGCGCCGGGTCTAGGGCGTCGGGCCGGTTGGTGGCGGCCACCAGGAGCACGCGCCGCTCGCTGCCCACGCCGTCCATCAGAGTGAGCACCTGCGCCACGGCTCTGCTCTCGGGGGCTCCGCGCGAGCCTCCCCGCCGGGGACACAGAGCGTCCAGCTCGTCGATGAAGAGGAGGGCGGGCCCTCGCCGCGCCAGCTCTCGGGCCCGCGTGAACACCCGCCGCACGTTCTCCTCGGTCTCGCCGGGCCGCGCGCCCTGCAGCTCCGGCCCGCTCACAGCCAGCAGCCGGGCACGTGTCTCCCGGGCCACGGCCCTCACCAGCTGCGTCTTGCCCACGCCGGGAGGCCCGACGAGCAAGAGCCCGCGGGGAACAGAGACGCCGAGGGCCGCCAGGGAGTGGGCGTGCAGGTGCGGCAGGCGCAGGAGCTCCCGCAGCGCGGCGGCCGCCTCGCCCAGCCCGCCCAGGCTCGCCTCCGCGGGCGGCTCCGGCGCCAGGGGCACCGAGGGCTCGCCCAGATCAACGCGGGTGCGCGGCGTGACCAGCCCAGCGGGCTCCGGGCTGGGGTCGCCCCCAAGCACGTGCACAGCGGCCACGGGGCCGGCGGAGCCCGGAGGAGCCGTCAGCACTGAGCGCACCCCGACCGGCCGGTTCCGCAGTAGCTCCTGTGCCGCCTCCAGGAGCGAGGCTCGGCTCGAGGCTCCGCCCGGAGCCGACGGCTCCCGCAGCTCGGGCCATACAGTGACGCTCCGCAGAGGCGGGCAGGGCACTGCGCGGAGGCTGCTCAAGCAGATGCTTCGGCCTGGACCCCACGGCCCCGTGGCGGCGCCGGGGCTCGCGCATCCCGGGTCAGGCTGCACGAAGCCGTCAGATAAGTCGCGCCGGGGCCAAGCAGTGCAGAGGCAGGAGCCGCCGTCAGGCAGGTTGACTATAAGTGCGGCGCCCAAGCGGACCTTCAGGGCGCGGAGGGCAGAGGGGCCCAGGCGGCAGCGCTGCGTCCCGCGGTCCCTAGCATCCGGCGGTAGCAGCTTCAAAAGCGGATCGGCCATGGGGAGCCCCGAGTCCGGGGCCTTTGCTCTGGGGTTGGCGGAATTAGCGGGTGACCCGCACGCCATAGAATTCCCTGCGTGGGCCAATCGCGTCCCAGCGGGATGACGTATTCTTTCCTTCACTCACCCTGGCCTACGCTAAAGGGCCGGAAAAAGATGCCGCGCATGCGCTAAGCAAGTGTCGCGGATTCAGACTGCAAAGTACCCAGACCCAAGGGGGCCTCTAGAAGATGTGACTTCTGATTGGTTCTATCTCACTTAGCTTCTCCCAGGCTTGTAGGAGCCTCGGTCAGTACGTTTAGAGCTGGAATATGTGATTCAACCAATAAGCCGCTAAATGGAGCGCTCAGGGGACCGTGCCTTGGACCTGTAGTCAGGAAGACCCAAGTTCAAGTGCAGCCTGGGACACTATGTGACCCTGGGCAAGTCACTTAATCTTTCTCTGCCTTATTTACATCGTCTTTAAAAGGGGGAAAGTAATAAGACCTACCTCCCAGGGTTGTGAGGCTCAAGTGAGATGATGCTTTCTTTGCAAGCCTTTAAGTGCCATAAAAATAAATGCTAGCCATCATTATTAAGGATCTATGCACACTTATTCACATTTACTATTGTGCCTGTCCCCTGCTAGAATATTCATAGACTACCTCTACTCCTCATTTGAAAAATGAGAAAGCAGAGGCCCAAAAAGTAAAGTGACTTACCCAAAGTCACACTCCAAACAAGAAGCAGAGACAAGTTTGAACCCACTTCTATCGACTCCTTATCTCCGAAATTTCTCCTCTAGTTCTTAAACTGCTGTGATGCCCATGGGAACCCAGAAGTACAATCCTATTCAGCTCATTTCTTTAGCTCAGTGCTGAGCAGAGCAAAGGCTTAATAAATGCTTTCTTGATCTCTTCCAACTGCTCACTAACTCACATTTGTGTAGCATTTTAAAGGACATTTTGCATATATTATCTTAATTTATCCCCACAGCCAACAGTATGAAATAGTAGTATTATCTCCATTTCATTCATCAAAGCCCAGAGATTGACTTCCTGGCATCACACAGGTGAGATTTGGCCCCAAGTCTTCAAGATTCCAAGGCCAATGCTTTATCAATACTCCTTAGCCATGTGCAAGGCAAGAAAGAAAGGAAGGAAGAAAGAGAAACTGATTCTGTCCTCAAGGACCTTACATTTTAATGTATGTACACAGATAAGTAAGAGAGAGATAGGGACTGGATGATTGAGTTCACTAATTTTAGGGAACTTCCACAAGGAAACTCCCTCCACCAATGGAGATCAGCATCTTCTCTGCAATTTATAGACTCTGAGAGCTGCCTAGGACATTGAGAGGCAGGATCTCACTCCCAGTATGTTGGATGTAGGAATTGGGCCCAGACCTTCTTAGCTTTGGGGGTCCCCATCCATTACTCCAGGCAATTTGAAGGAGGAAGAAGCATTAATCCTAGGGGTAGGGTGGGACTTTGAAAGCAATAGATGAGGGAGTGAATTCCAGCCACAAGGACAGTTTGTGTAGGTGTTGGCTAATGGGTGAGAGAAGTCATACTGAGGCCAGAGAAAGGCTAGTACTCCTATTTGGATGGAGCATAAGAATCCAGGAAGGGGAGAAACGTGAAATAAGACAAAAAGGAAAAGGCATTTAATCCCAGCAGGGATATGGTTAGAGCTGTGCCTTAGGAAGATCATTTTGGCCTCTATTAATGGAAATGTGCCCTCCAGACCCATCTGCCTACAGAGCAGGGAGGAGTTAAATAGAAGATTCAATACCATCTGATATAGACCTAAGAAAATATAGGTTGAATGTTCTTTTTTTTCTTCTTCATCGAACAGGTATGTATGTGGATATGACTTTGCTATACGCTAAGCTAGGAACTATATCTAGAATGCTTTTTATGTGAAAATTGCTATCTCTTTTTTTCACTGTCTTTACACCCCTGAAGCCCCCTTGCAAAGCTAGAGGATTGCTCTTCTGTCTTTACCAGTGTTGACATTTCCTATCCTGTCTAAGTGTTGTCTGTCCATCAGAGAGGATTACAGATAAGTCAACTCATGAAAACATGCCTTATTTTTTTCACCCTACTCATTAGATCTCTCCACCTTTATTTCCATTCCCTTCCATGACCCCACATTTATGAAACTAAAAGTCAGGTTACAGCAGGGGTTCTTAATCTTTTTTGTGTCATGGACTTCTTTGACAGTTGGGCAAAACCTCAGAAAAAGATTTTTAAATAATTGAAGGAAATGCTAAATTTCACTTAGTTTAGTGAAAATAAAAATTTTGATATATGTGTTATTTTATTAAAATAAATTATTTTTCAAATTTTATAATTATTAAAATGTAAATGATCAAATAATAAACAACTTGATAAACATTTATTTAAATTTATAATTGTAATTATTAAGAATTATTTTAAAATAAAATGATGTTATTTAATATTAATAATGAAGTTATATGTAGTAATATTTTTAAAATAATGTCTGTTTAAATTTATATATTTATCAAAGTGTATTTTTATGGAAAAAAAAGTATTTTTTCCTATCCAGGTTAATGGACTCTTTGAAATATCTTCTTCACAAACCCCTTGGGGGTCTCTAGACCCCAGCTTAACAACCTCTGAATCTGTGTTATCCAGGCTTTAGTGCATCAGCTAGCTGTATGCTACATAGGGCTTGTAACTGACTCCTTATTCCTGTCCCTAGGCTTCTAGTATCATATTCCACAGTGTATGATCAACTTAAGAGAAGGAAGAAGTCCAGGAGATGTAAGTAAGCAACCCATTACCTTCTGTTTTGTTAATCTTTCAAAGAATCAACCAATCACCCAACACCTATTAAATGTCAGGCACTTTACTATTTTGATGAAGAGACAAATTTAAGATAATATCTCTATGCTCAAGGAGTTCATACTCTATTAGGGAATGCAATATGTACAAATATCCAGAATAATTATTAATTCAAGAGACTTGAGAATTTGAAGAGAGGAGAACTCAGGAAATGTTTTGTATAGAAGGTAGTACTTGAGTTGTGTGTTGTTGGAAGAGGGGTATTCTATGAAGAGGACATGAGGAGGAGTGCTTGTCAGCATGGTGTACGGTTAGTGCAAAGGTAGGGGTTAGGGCTAGGGTTGCAGGGGGTAGAAAGCTATGTCTGAGGAACAAAGAAAGGAAGCCAATGTGGTTATATTTAGCCAAACTCCTTCCTCTCCTCCCAAAACAAAGCTCCCTACCTTTTCCAGTAATGAATTGTAGGGAAAAGAAACATGATACATTTCTTCTTGGAGTGGGTTAGGTTGTATATATCAAGATATTTTCTCTCTCTCTTTCTGTCTCTGTCTCTTTTTCTCTCTCTCTCTACCTTTTTCTCTCTCTTGCTATTCTACAATCTTTATTAGAAGAATGGAGGAGGAGGAATAATGTCCAACAAGGTTGGAAAGATAGACTGGGGCTGGATTGTGAAGGGCTTTAAAAATGGAACAGGAGTTTATATTTGATGCTAGTGGTAATAGGGAACCTGTAGAGTTTATTGACTAGGAGAGGGGTCTGGTCAGATCTGTACTTAAGGAAAATCACTATGGTAACTGTATGGAGGATGTATGGAAGTGAGAAGACATCTGAGGCAGGGAGTACAATTAGAAAGTCATTGCACGGGGGCGGAGCCAAGATGGCGGCATAGCAGCAGCAACATATCGCAGCTCTCACATAGCCACCCCAAAATACCCATAAAACAGGACTCTAAACCAATCCTAGAACTCCAAAACGCACACAAAGATACTTCCCACTAAAGTCAGCTCGGCTACAAGGAACCATATCAGCACTGCGAACCGAAACCAGCCTGGCCTGAAGCCACGGCTGTGCCCCGTGGGCGGCTAGACGGGAGGAGCAGAGGAGCCTCTCAGGTGAGCGGATTATCGGCAGCTGCGAGTGGGGATTGCGAAAGGGGGAGATAAGCAGTCCAGCCGGAAGGCCTCCAGAGCAGAAAAGCTAAAGGCAGAGGTTTTGCACCCGCCTCGGCGTTGCAGCTTCCCACCCACGGCCTGCAGACAGCAGGGGGACTTAGCGATTGTGCTCAGGCCAGTGCTCTCGCGTTGAGTGGCCTGGATCCAGATC
>CM053582.1:407151364-407167599 GCA_028627135.1 Pseudochirops cupreus
TGCCCAGTTTAGAGTTTGTCATTCCTTCCCTAAGCCAAATTCCGTGAGAGTAAGGTTGACTCTTTACCTTTTGCCTTCCTCTTTTCCCCCTCTATTGTAACAATTCTCTCTTGCCTCTTCCATGCTCAACCCCATTTTGTTGAGTCCCAGTTCTAACAGAACAAATTACAAATGTAGTAAGTATAGCACTAGATAGTCAGCAGATGGCAGCAAAAGCCATCTATTAAAAGCCTGATAAGCCATTGTCATACCGTTTTCTTAGTTTGTAATAAGCCTGCTGCCAAGCACTGGGTTGAAGGATACAGTCATTCCCATTGCCATCCCATACTGAAAATAGTCTCCATCTTATTGGGACTGCTCCATGGCCTCCCCATCCCATTAACATCACTGTCAAGCTATTTATTTTGCCTAAAGTTGATGGATATTATAATATAAATTGCACAAATGGTTTCTAATTCAAATCTAGCATCTAGACCTCAGTTGGAAAGTAGTGAAAGTCACTAAGGGTCTGTTTTAGTCCTTGGATATCAAAAGATGCCATCACACCAAAAAATAACACAAAGGCTTCCAAAAAAACACAAAGGGCTCATTTTGCCACTTGCCAAGTGACAGGGCAGAGGTGGGCCTGGGAGCAGCGATCTGACCATAACAGCATTTCCTCAGACATACCCAAATTAACATATAGAACTGTAACTTTTATAATTGTAATACCACTCATTTGGTACTTACTTTGTAGTTATTTTTTCACACATACATTTCATGTCTCCTCAAATAGATTGGTTTGGAGAGGACAGGTACGTCCGGTTCTTATCTCATCTTATATTTTTTGTATCCCCCCAAAGACTAAATAAAAACACAGTGTCTTAGACCTAATGGCAGCTCAATAAATATTTGATTATGATGCTAACAGCTTACCTCATCACTGTCAATCATTTGCATATCTCTTCCAATTGGCTAGTAAAAGTCAAGTCTAGGATAATGGTGAACCCCTATACATATGTGTTCAGTGCATTCCAGCTTTGCTGCATTTCTAAATTTGGGCATTACGAGCTTCCTGAAATATACTGTGGATATATTTGTGGTCTGAGGGGACGGGTAACATATCAGAAAGTCTTCAGATTGATTATATTTGCCGTGAAGTTGTGCAGAACAAGGTAAGAATCCATCATTGTTGCCACAAGCCCCACACTTCACTCAAGTGGTTGGTTCCTTATTCAGGGTTTCAGGTCATGCAGCAGCTGCTATTCTTAATGTGAAAGTCCCCAAATACTGCAGAATCTTTTGGCATAACCAAAACAATTTTGTTTCACACAAAACCCCATGACCTTCTTCAAAAATAATAAGTGAATATTATGTAAAACTTGTCCATATGTGGAAGATTGATGAATGGAAAAAGCTAAGGGGAGAAAAGCAGGGAGTAGAGTGGACATGAGAACTGGAGGATGTCCGAACAACTGCAGTTTGTGAGGAATGCTGGGTCAAAGTGTGCTTAACAAATAGCACACCATAAAATTTCATCGTAAGCCACTTTTTATTAAACATTTAAAAAATATTCCTTGTTTTACAAGCTCAAAAACCAGACTAATGTATGAAGGAATATACAGTACACCTGGAATAACTTTTGACGACATTTATCAGAAAAAGCTCAGTACCTGCACAACTTGAATTACATTCAATGTCCATAATAAACTATATGAGACCTGCTACAAAGTCAATATTTTTAAAATTTCACAAGTTAAAGCAAAATAATCCTCAGTAGATACATGATATAGTTTCAAAACAAAGGCAGTGATTTCTTTCTAAAGTAGAATACGGAAAGATCCTAAGGACCAAGCCATTGCTTCTTTATTGGTTTTGTGCTCAATACAGTACCAAATGAAGTTCTATTAGTAACTTTCAATTTCTTATACACTTATATTCTTACATACAGTTCAAGAACTATATAAAATTCTGAAAAAGCTAAATCTGTAAGCTTTGTTTCAATTGCTAAATAACTGCATTTTTAATTTACAACCTGACCTAAAAATGGTTGGTTACTTATATATCAGCTTTTCAACTTGCTACTCTTAAGTTATTAAAATGCAAAAATTTAAACCATTAAATGCCTTGTCATACATACCAAATTCATCATCTATATTAATATTGCTATTTAAATGAATTACTCACGTAACCCAGAGTTCTCAAGATATTTACTGCTTGTTAAGAGTTCAGTCTTAAAGCCTTTCTTTAAAAAAAAAAATTAGGTGATAGAACTGATCACACAACAATAGGATATGTAATCATTTTAAACTAGCTCAACAACTTAGACCACTCAACTCTACCAAATTAAACCAAATTATACACAGAAATTTTTGTGATACTGTTCCTTCAAATCTTTAATTTATCCAAATCCTGCCTAGGCAATTTCAGTGTATAGATCTCAACATTTGTAGAGTGTAGAGTGTAGAGATCTCAACATTTGTAGAGTGTAGAGTGTAGAGATCTCAACATCTCAACATGTGAAACTAACATTCTTAAGTCTAAAGTCAAAGTCAGATGGGTGTGTACTGTAATTAGTAATTCACTTGAGAAGAAGAAAAATAATCAAAGTGTATTAATGGACCTGTTTTTGTGTATTCTTCCAAAATCAAGTATTTTCCTATCCTTCTGTATTAGCCTGATAAGTGATCGGAGGTAGATTCTAGCTTAATAAAAAGATATCAGGAATTTGTAATGTGAATTAGAAAAGATATACATTCTAATCATATACCCTCCTAGTTTTTTGCTCATTCTCTATATGATAGAGATTAGACAATTGTTAAATACCCCTTAAAATTAAAAGAGGGATATGCACACCGGATTTTAGAGAGTGAAACTATAATTTTCCCCCACATGATAATTTTCCTGTGTGTATTCAAAAAATTTCTGAAAAAGAATAAGTTTCACAATGGTGCATGTCTTTCTTAAAAGATCTCAAAGTACTTTCTTTACTAACCTTCTCCGATCCATTAATATCACTACAAAACGGGTAAGCAACACATCATTTTCATTTTATAAATGAAGCAAAGTATGGAATAAGGTGACCACTAATGAGACAAAGGAAATCACAAGACAGAGCTAGAGATCACACCAGGAAATCAAGAAATAGGGCTTAAGGTTCCCTATCTACTTGATTATCATTTCAGTGCTTGAAAATTGTTACTAAATGTCATAAAAGTTCAAGTAAAGAAGGGTCAATGGTCACAGCAGCCCTATAACACCAGTTTACAGATCAAGTAGTCCAATTTAAAGCATATTAAGATGTTTATGTTAAGTATGTAAGGTTTAAAAATGGCAGGAAAAGAAACACTACATGGTCTCCATTTTATAAAGACAATTTTCTCTTTTGCTCATTTTCCTATGTCAAAGATGCCACTAATACTATGCCATTATTTACTGTGTCAAATTTTCCCATGAAAAATTTCCTATACAACCATATAGGCTTTATACAATGCACTGCACCTCCTGTCAATGATATGTATTGTTAAGCAGCTGGCATGGGTAAAATCATTAGAGTTCTTTCTTAACAAAAGCAATGGAAGAGACCCTCTCAATTTAATCATGGGGTAGAGAATCAAAAGTCATCAATCTATGGCTCAAAAAAGAGGAAGGAATTCCAATAAACAAGAAACACTTAAAATTTTGTACATGTTCAGTAACAGGACCTTAACTAGTTTTTCAACCCTACAGTTTTTCAACTGTACAAAGTAAGTGCTTTTAATATATGCCAAATGAATGAAATCAAACCATTCATCATTAGATGTATCATGGAAAAAATCCAGTTGATTTTTAAAAGTAGGAGAAAAGCTATGTTAAAAAAAGTTAAATATCACATAAAATTAAAATAGATTTACATTTTGACAACCAATGAAAAACACAGCATCCTAAACAGCTAGAATGAAAACATGGCAATTCAGTAAGTGCAAAGCACATTAGAATTCTGAACAATGGCATAAGGCACTACATCAAAATGACCCTACCAATCAAGCTCTTTGAAATCCAAAGAATGTGGAATAGGGGAAAGAAAAAAAAGTATGTACACACTCATACATATATACATATGAAAATAAACATATATACATTGACAAGATGACTGCCGATTAGGTTTTTTTATGTCCTTTTAGCTGGTTTAGCAGTTAACTGTTTCTCTCTTTCAAATTCTTTTTCTCGTTGCTGTTCCCGTTCCAACTCTTCCTTCTGTCTCCTTTGCTGGAGCTTAAGTGCTCTTTTCTAAGTCAGAAAAGAAACAAAATCAAAGAACTATATCAAGCACCAAGGTTTATATACCTCAATAAACAGCCACAGCAATAAATTACAATGAAGCTGGCATTTTTTTTTTTTGGTCTAGACCTTTGATTTCAATCTGTGTAAGAAACTCCTAGTGAGACATCAGCAACTGCTCTGAAATCCAGTCATTTTGGACACCGAGAGACCTGTCCAAGGTTACTAAGACACTATGAGTCAGAGAGGGCATCCAATAACATTAACAGGTCTTCCTGATACCAAGACAGGAAAGTCTCCACATTTAGACTTCATTTTTTGCATAAATTCAGTTGTTTCATGTAATTTTAAATCCCAATAGCCTATCTTATAAAGATTCTCTATCCCCATGGAATTGCTACTTTCAATATCTCAATTAAATGGAGTACTTGGAAGCTCCATAGTCAAAGAACAAGATCTCTTCCAAAATCCACCAACACTGTTATTAGTAGAGGCATCTAGTAATTCATACCTAAAAGGTTTATTACCTTTAAAAACAACAATAAAGCATCAATAAAATTTATGTGATATTACAGAAATAAAAATATCACTTTCAGTGCATTCAAAATGTAACTGCAAAGAAAAGGATCGCTAAGTGCCTAAAGCTCATTACTAGCAGCCAGCAACAAAAAAAACCAAAGCACTAAACCTCTCTTAATTAAAATATTATTGAAATGTTATCCAACTCACTTTCAATTTTGATGTCTTCTCATGAAGCATCAGCATCTCTTTTCTGATATTCACTAACTTGCTGTGATAGTATTTAGCTTCTGTAAACTTAAAGCAGGAAAACTAAATTATGATTCAAGTTAAAAATTCACTGGAACAGACAAATAAATTTGTGGGCCAAATCTCAATCAATTCTTCCCAAATTTGACCAGCTTCATGATCCAGTATCTTCATATTTTTATTATTCTTTACAAATTACATTTAAAAGTCACATGCAACACTTTAAAAACCACTGGTGGGAGAAGGGAGAAAAGTGATGACACTGGTACATAATAAAGAGAATACCTACTATATGATGGAAAGACAACATTTCTTTATCAAAAATCTGCCGTACAATTAGTCACTGGACAAATAGGTATCCTATACAGGCTTAAAGTTGCAAAAAGACCACTTAGTTGCTACTAGTTACCTTCAGAAGGAGCTAAAATCCTTTTCAATTTATGCCTACACTAGCTGTTAAGTCAAGAGCCTGATTTAAGTGCTTGACAAGAACTAAGTTATGGACCTAGAACAGTGCTGCCTGGGGGTTATGGTCCACTGTTCAATAACCCAAGACTAGGCCTTTCTACCTCTGCCTAGACCCAATCTTATACCCAAGGTATAACCAAGGAACTGAGCTTGCCCATGGAAAGGTTTCTTCCTGGATGGCCTCCAACATCTTAGGACGGATAGATTTCCTAAAAAGCAGGATCTCAAGTTAGAGAACAGGAAGTAACGTAGGTCTCAGTGGTTCAAGAAAAACACAATTCTCCCTCAGAAAGGGTAAAGGAAGAATAAGAAATGGAAAAAATTAGTAGTCAAGAAAATAGTTAGAACTAACAAGAGTCAGAAATGGCAATCTTAACCTGCTAATCTTGTATTAAAATCAGACCTCCATAATTACTAGTTTTATATTCTCTGTCTACATATGTATCTGCACCAGAGATGATATTAATGGTTCAATATAAACTTGGAAGGGAGGTCGCTGGTGGAGGGTCCCCGGGATGTAGAAAGGCTTGTATTATTTAACATGTTAATCGATGATTTGGATAATGGAATAGAATCACAGATTTAAAGCTCAAAGGAAAGTGAAGCCCAGAAGGGTTAAGTGATTTGCCCAAGATGTCATACAGGTAGCAAGCAGAGGAAATATTAAGATTTCAGACTCCAGAGTCAATACTATTTCCAGAACAAATGCTGCATAGACAGCATGATTATCAAAACTGCAAGTGAAGCATTAGGAGGGAGAGTAAACACACTGAACGACAAAAGCAAAAATACTTTTATAAGCTAAAACAATGGTCTGAATCTAATCAAATGAAATTTAAATCTAAATATGGAGACATACTTACTTGATTTCAAAATGAAAAAACAAAATTCATATTACTAAACAGGAAGGGGTCGAATAGATAAGAACTCACTGGGAAAAGACCTAATAGAGTCTAGTGAACTATAAGTTTAATATATTAGAGTCCACAGTGCCCAAACTGATTTGGTGGCCAAAAAGGCTAAAGCAATTTAGGCTACGTTAAGAAAGGCATGATAGGGGCAGCCAGGTGGCACAGTGAATAGAGCACCGGCCCTGGAGTCAGGAGGACCTGAGTTCAAATGTGGCCTCAGACACTTAACACTTACTAGCCACGTGACCCTTGGGCAAGTTGCTTAACCATAATTGCCCTCCAAAAAAAAAAAAAGCAAAAAAAAAAGGCATGATATTAAGAAACAAAGGAAGTGCTGGTCTCAATATACTCTTCCCTGGTCAGACCACAAATGGAAAAAATGTTTTGCTCTCGATGACACATTTGAGAAAGACAATGATAAGTGGGAGGGAGAATATCCCAGGACAATGAAGATGTTCAATATCATGCCCCAAGGACTGCTCCAGAACTAAGGAAGTTTGGGGCACAAGAACTATCTTCAAGAATTTTCAAAGTTACCATGTAGAAGAATGACATCTGTTTCCGCTGTCCCTGGAGGACAGAATCAGGAGCAAAGAGTCAACGTTACCAAGAGATATGGGACAAACGTGCAGAAAAACTTCCTAATGCCCAGAGCTCTCCAGAAGGGGATCACTTGTTAGGGATCCTATAGAAGGGATTCTTCTTCAAGCCATATGGGTTAAACTAATGACAAACTGTAATTCCGTGTGCAGAGAAAACAGAACTCAGCCCTCCAGCTTTCAGTTCTTAGCTGAACACCAAAGATTTTTCATATTTTTTGTCAAAGGTTGTACATAACATGAACTACTGAACAAAAGATCTAAAAGAGAAGGATCTCCTTCCTGTTCCTTCAGGCCCAGGGCATTATATTCTATCTGCCACTTCACTGCATCTACTGTTCGCATTTAGGAGGGCCTATAAGACTTCCTGGCTTGTCCTACTATGAACCAAATGTCTGCTGAATACAACAAGTGTATGTAAATATACTTCAAAAAGTAAAATATCTTTAGAAATGCAATTTGTTTCAAAGCAAATTGGGGAGGGTGGGAGCTGGCAACAGGCCTGCTCCATTAGTTAAATTAAGCAATTTAAGTGAAAATTCAATTCAAAAAACATTTATTAAACACCCACTAAGTACAAGGCATTGATCTAGGCTCTGAGGATTCAGAGACACAAAACAATCCTCATTCTTCAAGAACTTTTCATTCTAAGTGAGTATCTGGGGAGTGGGGAATAAGGAAAACACAAGTACACAAATAAGTAAATATAAGGGAATTTGAGGAAGGATTAACAAATAAATGAGACAGAGCTTGAGGTGAGCTGAGCCTTTGAGGAAGCAGAGGACTCTAAGGGACAGAGATAAAGAAATGCATATGCAAGGAGGCTGCCCAGTGGAAAGGTGCAGAGATGGGACTTCAAGGTCAGCAAACAGCTAGCAGGCCAATTTGGCTGAAACACAGAGTGCATCAAGGAATAGTAAAACAAATTAAATCTGAAAAGGCAGGCTGGTATCAGAGAGATGATGGCTTTAAATAACAGAATAAGAAATTTTTACAGCTGGAAGGTAATGAAGATATTGGAACCTATGCAGGAAAGATCCTCTACATGGGGTACTCTCACCTATAGCTCCTCCTGAACTCCTGAAATTGTTCTTCTTAATCAGAGTTGACTAGTCCCTCATCTTTTCTCCTATGAAAATCTTTTATATTGTAAATATTGCATACTGTACATTGTGTATATTGTATATATTGTATGTTGAAATTTTTGAGCCAGAAGGATTCTAAAAAACCACTTGGTGCAACCCTTCATTTATCGAAAGAGGAAACTGTAGCCCAGAGAATATTCGTGATTTATTCAAAGTCAAAGTTAAGTACTAAATGAACCTGGAATCTTATCTCCTGACTCCTAGTCCAATAAGTCATGCATCACAACGTTATACTTTACTTTAATCCAGCAGCTCTCAACCTGTGGGTCGCAACCCCTTTAGGAGCTGAATGACCCTTTCACAGGGGTCACCTGAGACCATCGGAAAACACATATTTCCAATGGTCTTAGGAACCGAGACACTCTCCAGGTGGGTCTGCCCACATGCAGATATGCCCACATACGAGTATTAAAGGGTCGCAACATTAGGAAGGTTGAGAACCACTGCTTTAATCAGTCCAAAGGCATAACTTTTCTAGTCCCAAATTCACTACTAAAAATCTATTTAGATTTAAGAATGTGTTATTATTATTTTATGCCTTCTTTCATGGACACTGCAGTCAAATCTTCATAGGACTTCTTCTAGGGGTGGCAAAAGGGTAGACACAGGTTCTTTATTTTTAAATTCTCTTTTATATGGTCTTCAGTGAGGATAATTAGGTATACTGAAGTTTCCCAGAAATATAATTATAGCTCCTCTTACCAAAGACTATAGAATTATTTTCCTGTTAAGTTTGACTTTGATTGTACTGAAAAATATAACCAACAACTAAATTTTATACAAGGTGTCCCAAAAAATTTAATACAATCTTAAGGTATTAAAGCTTAAATAGGCACTAAGACTTCTGGGATACCCTACATGTGCTCTTTCCTTCTAAGCTGGAAAAAAGGTGGCTACAAGATGCTCTCTCTCCAAATCTCCCAAGTTCTCTTTTATAAGTATATTGAAAGCAAACAAAACAGATTTGTTCGACCCATTCAAAAATAAGTTGTTATTTACAGAATCTTAGTATTTAAGTTCAAAGAGACCTCAAAAACTATCTAGTCCAACTTTGTACTGGAAATAGAATCACACTACTTATGTCATTCACCAGAGATAATTCAGTTATCTTTGAAGAGCTCTAAGAGGAACTCACTATCTCCTCGGGGGTCCTAAATGTTAGAAAGATTTGCTTTTAAACTACCAAAGAAACTTATCATTTCTCACAGTTAATATTTTGAAAGGTAGTTTCTCTGTAGATAAAAAACCTGTTTATGTTCTCATTTGAGAGTTTTTGTTAAAATCCCATTTCTAAATTTTTAAAAGGAAGAGAAAAAGTTGGAGAATGCACCTAAACAATATTACACTGGAGAAATTAATTCAATTAACATTAAAATTTAACATTATTAAAACACATACACACTAGAACAGACTTACCAAAGCATTAATATCCAAAATAGAATGACATTCTTTGAATTTTGAAATCTCTTGCTCTAATGTATCTAGTAATACCACCTGGTTCTGTCTGAAACAAAAGCAAACAGTGGAGATGAGGTTTACACAAACTGGACTAAAATAAAACCACCTAAAATTCCATATTTCAATTTAACAGTTCAATGTTGGTTATTGCTATGACCTTGGAATTAAACTGGAAGAGTATGAGAACAAGTCTAGAGAGAAATCTCCCCTTTTCCCAGTTTATTTTGTCAGTGAAATATTTTACAAAATAACAGCAAGCAGCTGATAGTCAACTCTCCTTATTCTTACCAAACTCCAGCTTTCAGATACAATTAAAGTAAATTTAATAATTTGAAGTTAGTGCATCTCTATCAAACTCAGAATCAAAAAGAAAATGCATTTTTGAGCCTCTTTCTTCAAGATTCTAAGTGCTTTACACACTTTCTGTTAATACAACATTCTGTGAAGGTAAATATAGGGAAATTTCCTGTTTTAAGTATGGAAAATTTATGATACCAGAAAAAGTTAAAGCTAAAAGTCACAGAAGAGAAGCAATCTGCTAGAGCTGGAAAAGCCCTGGACAAGGAACCAAGACTTCTGGATTCTACCACTGTGACCCTGAACAAATCACTTACCTTCTTAGGCCTTCAGTTTCCTTAACTTCTAAAAAAAAGTGAGGGGACGAGGATAACCAAAAGGAAGAATCAGACTAGATATTACCTCTTAAGCCCCTTAGATCTCTCAAATATGATGATTCTAAGTCTATCTGGTAAAACACACAAACCAGTGTTCAAACTCCCTTTCATTTGGCCTCACTATACTTTGCAACCTGGGTCAAATATCATAAAGAGCCCAAGGGCCCTGAGGTCATTTGGATGTGCAACATAGTCTTTAAAATTTTCAGAGAAAAAGAGTACAAAACCTCCCTAGGCGACATGTCATTACATTTCTCCCCCTTCCTTTCACCAAGTAAGGTGCTAGCTATGTCAAAAAATATGTCAAGGAAACAAAAAGCAGGGGCAAAGAAGGCTCCAGTAATTGCAGTGATGCTCAATACACTCATGTGCTTATTGCCAGGTGATCTCTCACCCTGAGCCAAGATATCAAGGGAGGTACCTGCAAGACATCCAATCAATCTGATTAGCCACCTGATCCTTAATAGGATGCTTACTTATAAACCTGTATTAAATATAAACAATGTGGAAAAAAAGAGAAATGGAAAGGATGAGACTGAACAAAGGTTCACAAGTTGTCTGTTCTCCTGTATAGCTGATATATCCCACAGGCCTCACATTACCCCCTACAATCTGCTCCACTTACTGACCTCAGAAGAGGAAAAACCTGTTCAGAATCCAGGAGGGGATGTGGCACAACCTGATAAGCTGGCTCACTCAGGCAACCTGAGTTACCAGAATGATTGTGAGAAACAATTAGAAGAGGAATCTCCAAAGCACAAAAATCTTGCCCCACAGATTCCAAAAATAAACCTGAGGAGAGAAATCAGCAATTTGTGAAATCAAAAAAGAAGATTATAATAATGTAGCACTTTGAAAGTTTTTTTAAATTATCATATATGGTAATATGTTTTGAATGATTGAACATGTATAGCCTATATCAAACTGCTTACTATCTCAGGGGGAGGAGGTCAGAAAGGAAGAGGAAAAATTTGCAACTCAAAATTAAAAAAAAAATTAACATTAAAATTGCCTTTACAAATAACTGGGGAAAAAATAAAATATTATTTTAAAAAATCATTATGGCTGACCATAAATTAATGGTGAAACTGCTTAAACCATCAATAAATTTCACAGCAAAAATTTATAGAATCATAAAGATGGTGAGACTCAATCTTTAAATTTTCATTTTAAATATTCCATGACTAGGTTCTTCAACATTAGTCACTAAATAACCTGCTTTCAGAAGTGGTAAACTGATGTTCCCTCCCAGGAATGAAGACATAAGGCTGAGCATAAATGCATGTAAGCAAATAGAGTTCTGCCAAGTCCTAATATGTTCACATGGGACCCTTTACCCTTGGTGAGTTAGAAAAATAAATAGATTTTCAGCCTCCTCTACGCCACAAGGACTACTCAGTATCACAGAATTGTAAAGATGAAAGAAAGCACCTTGGCTTCATTCCAAAAATGCAGTAACTGAGGCCCAAAAGGTTTCCCTGACTCACGCAAACTCACAATGAGTAGCAAGACCGAAATTAAACCCCCAAAAATCCAATTTCTAATCCAGTATTCCTCCTACAACACAATTATCAATAATGAAAGCTGTGAAGAGACAGAAAGATCATAAGTACAGCATTATCTGTACTGCTCCTTAACTCTCAAAAAACAAAGTAAACTGTTATTCAGCAAAATTATATGGTTTGGCTGTTTAGAGAGTATTTGGGGTGCCCAGAAAAAAGAATGAGATTATTATAAACATTATAAGCATTAGAGAAGGTTAACAAAGAACCCTCAGACACTAAGAAAATGCTACATTATCTACTTTCAACAATATAAAGGATCTGTTCATTTCTCTTTCCAAGTTCAAACAATATTCTGGGTTCCTTCAGACTGTAAGATGAAAATAAGAGATCATTAGCCCTTATTGCAATAGAAAGGCTACTTAGAATCACAAAAAGCATTTTCTTTGACTTTAAAAAAAAAAACTAGTCAGGCCCATCTAGTCAACACATACTCCCACAGCCACATCTAATAAATCACCTAAGGATATCTAGCTCCAAAATTCTACTGAAAATCATCATTAAGAGGACAGAAACAACGTTCTATGTTAATGCAAAATTAGATTCGTTAGTTTAACTGTAGTATTTAGTCATAAAAGTCCTACTTGATTAGTTCTGCTTCTCAAAAATCATTATTGACTCATAGCTGATCATTATTCAAGTATAAAGCCTACAAAAACATTGCCTAATGGTATTACATAAATAGGTGCTGACAATTTGGATAAATTGGATAAATTGCCACTTCTGAACTGAGTTTTAGGGTAAATCACTGGCTTGCAGCAGTCCTTAGACATATTTAGCTCCTCACTCTGAAAAATAAGGAGTAGAGAGACTTCAAGTTCTGTTTTTATCCCTCTGAAGAAACAGTGACTAAGTCTTATTTCTATGTGAGAGTTATTGTCCTCAGCCATATGTATCTGGACAATGCCCACACACACTCATCTCCCTTTTTTTTTAGGCAAGGCATTTATTGAATCTGGGCAGATAGGGGGTTCGGACTCTAACTCTGTGACCCTGGGCAAGTCACTTAATCATATTTACCTCAGTTCCTCATCTGTAAAATGGGCTGGAGAAGGAAATGGCAAACCACTCCAGGATCTTTGCCAAGAAGACCCCAAATGAGATCTTGAGGAGTCAGACATGACTGAAATGATTCAACAACAACAATTTATTGAATCGTTAGAAATATCTGTCTCCTCAAGCAAAGATGTTATGGGGCATTTTCTTAAACTCTATTCTAAAACAAAGGCATATGCAAAAATTACCATTAGATAAGCAAAAGGAGTATTTCATAAAATGATGACAACCACAATTCATTCCAACTTCTACTTGTGATTTGGAGATAACTGCCCAAAACAGGAAGAAAAAAAGCCTAAATGCTTCATTTCTTGCAGTTAAATTACCAAGTACTCTGCTATTACCACTTCTACTTCTTAAAATAGAAATAATCAAAACTAAATGTTATAAAATACATCCTAAAGATTACATAAAAAGTAGTCATGTTATTATAAACAAGACAGAACTGTATTGGCAAAATAACACTTGATAGCTTACAAAGCATTTCCACATCTTAGCTGATCTTCACCATAATTTTGTGAACAAACGAGACAGGTATTACCCCCATTTTACAGATGAGGAAACAGATTCTGAGATAAAAGTGGCTTCCTGAATATCAAACCCAAATGCCCTGATTTCCATTCCAGTGTTCTCAGTAAATACAGCATGGTGTCTTGATGAAGAAATAAGCTGATAACAAGTTTTGGTTTGCTTACGTGAGTTCCTGTAGGGCTTGCTTTGATCTCTCCAAGTCTGGCAAATAATGAGAAAGTAATCCTTGTGCTAGTTGCTCCAGAGCTTTATTTTCAACTGTCAAGTCTTCCATTAGCCCTTCATCTGGAGAAGCATCACCTAAATCTATGACCAAGCAATAAAATATTGAAAAAACTATTGAGACCGTTGCTAAGTCTTAAATTTTCTACCAGAACAAAATATTATGGTTGAAGTTTAAGCTAAGTCTTATGTAAAGTAAATGTATTTCTTTCTTCAGCAATTAACAGCTATTTACTTGACTACAGCACAAGATACTTAAACAAATATCTAATTTTAGAAAGCATTTTCAAGTAATTAGATTTCATCTATCTAGAGCTAGAAAGTACTTTCAAAGGTCATCTATTTTACAAATAAGGAAACTAAGGTCCAGGAAAGTTAAGTGACCTGCCCAAGATCCTACAGATGGTACAGATCAAAGAGAATCTGAACCCTGTCCTCTTACTCCAAAGTCAGAGATCTTTCCAGAGGACCTCACTGCCTTCTTTAGATTGGAATCAACAGGAGGGTACAGCAAAGCCGAACAACTGGGAAAATATCAGAATTCTTTCCTTTAGATTTCTAACATGTTTTAAATTCTTATTTCCATCAAACGAAAAGAATCATTAAAATGTGGCATTTACTGCACTACCTTGCGTTCATCTTGTTTCTCTGAATGTGTTGTTGTTCAATCATTTCAGCTGTGTCTCTTCGTGACCCCATTTGGGGTCTTTTTGGCAAAGATAATGGAGTGGTTTGCTATTTCCTTCAACAGTTCATTTTACAGATGAGGAAACTGAGGCAAACAGGGTTAGGTGACTTGCCCAGGGTTACACAGCTAGTAGTGTCTGAGACTGGACTGAATTTAGGAAGATGAGGCTTCCCAACTTTAGGCCCTTCATTCTATCCTTGTTGCCCCATTTCTCCAACTGGATTATAAATATTCTCTGGGGCATAGAACCATGCCTTATTGAGGAGTTGAGGAGGGGAGGAGGTGGTAATCACAAAAGTGCCTAGAAAAGTGCTAGGTATATTACACATACAATAGGAGTTTAAGTATGTGAAGACTAGAAAAAAATCTATACCAGCTCACAAATCTTACAGAAATAAGTACAGAATTATTCCCAAATAAGATAGACTAAAAATCATTCCAAATGTCTACAAATCACCGAATGCATAAGCACAACTCTGCAAGTCTACAAGAGAACTCGTCTTTTCCCCCAAACCTGCCCTTTCCTACTTCCCTATTTCTGTTAATGGTTAATGCCATTATCACCCACGCTCCAAACATCAGCCATCATCTTCTCCTCCTGCAGTCAACCAACTGTCAGACCCTAGACAATCGCTGAATGTTGTCCCTACCACTGTCTTTCTTTTCCGTTTCCAGTGTCACCACCATAGTTCAAATCAATATTACCTTTTGTGAGGACTAGCCTAATATTGCTAACTGGATGCAGGAAAGCCTCAGTTCTAATCTTACTAGCTAGCTGTATGACCCTGGACAAGTCACTTCATTTCTGTGTGCCTCAGTTTCCTCAACTGTAAAATGTGGATCATAACAACACCTACCTCAAAGGTTTGTTGTGAGGATGAAAGGAGACAAAATTTGCAAAATGCTTAGCACAAGGCCTGGCACACAGCAGGTGCTATATAAACGCTTGTTCTCTCCCCTCCCAACTCCAGGACCTGGTCTTTTCTACCACATTCACCATCGAGTCCACTAACCTCATCTTCATCTAATGTATAATTCTAGTCAGTGTCACATCCCTGCTCAAAAACCTCTACAGTTGGTTTAAAACCTTAAAAACACAGACCGTTAACTACTCAGGTATACCAAATGGAGTCTACAGGCCAAATGTGGCCTACCTAACCCTGAAGTAGAACACATTTAGGATTTTTAGGGAAAAGTTCTCCTAATTATTTAGTAAGTTGAAAATTGAGACCTGTAAAGGATATGAACAGGCAATTCTCAGATGATGAAATTAAAGACATCTATAAGTATATGAAAAAATGTTCCAAATCACTAGTGATTAGAGAAATGCAAATCAAAACAACTCTGAGGTACCACTTCTCACCGGCCAGACTCGCTAAAATGACAAAACAGGAAAACGATAAATGCTGGAGAGGATGTGGAAAAACTGGAACACTAATGCATTGTTGGTGGAGCTGTGAACTGATGCAGCCATTCTAGACAGCAATCTGGAACTACGCCCAAAGGGCTACAAATAAGTGCATACCCTTTGACCCAGCAATGCCACTTTTATGGTTATATCCCAAAGAGGTCAGACATGGGAAGAGGACCCGTACATACAAAAATATTTACAGCAGATCTTTTCATGGTGGCAAAAAATTGGAAAACAAGGGGATGCCCATCAATTGGGGATGATTGAACAAGTTGTGGTACATGAATGTAATGGAATACTACTGTGCTATGAGAAATGAGGAGCAGATGGACTTCATAATAACCTGGAGAGACTTAAATAAACTGATGCTGAGTGAGAAGAGCAGAACCAGGAGAAATATGTACACAATCACAGATACAATGTTCATGTGAAGACTAACCTCAAGAAACTGGGCTCCTCTCAGCAATACAAGGTTATAGGACAACTCCAAAAGACTCATGATG
>CM053582.1:407167699-407216822 GCA_028627135.1 Pseudochirops cupreus
ACTACTAGTCAACAGATAATGCTGTGTAACTGATTACCACTAAATATAATGCTAGTAAACTTAAATTAACAGCTGTAATTGAAACTAAATGTTAAATCTATAAATCCTGCACATATATGGATGCCTAATTATGTGGCAAACTAATACAAAATTTGGATGCCCTGGCTTACCAAAAATTCCAAACACCTTAGTCTGGCACTCAAGGCCCCTCACAATGACTCCAACTTATCTCTCCAACTTGATCTCTTACCGTTCCCCTTCAAATCATTATCTGTTCCAGCCAAACTAGACCACTACTTAATGGCTCAGAACTAATGTCCCTTGCCTTTTTGCTGACACAATCCTTCACACCTGGGATATACTCCTACCCTTTCTTTTTCCCCACTTCTGCTGAAATCCTTCCAGATGAAGCTTAGGTGCCAAGTCAAGCTCCATGAGGCCTTGCCTGACACCCTCAGCAGAAAATGATCTCTCTTTTATTGAACCTCTCATTGCACTTTCAAGGTACTTGTCCTATGTACTAATTACATTCTAATATGAATTCTTGTCTTATCTTTCCTATTAGGATACATAAACTCTTTTTAACAGGTACTGTATCTTAATCATCTTTAGCAAATTCAAAACAATTCAACAAATTTGTTAAGCCTAAGAACTGTATACAGAATACTAGTCAGGGAAAGAAGATGCCAAAAACTTCATCAAGGTGTGGTAGACCTCTTGGAGTTATACTCTTTTGTATATGTTAATAATAACCTAATAAAAATGTTTTGAATTTTAAGTTTTTAAAATCTTACATACGTCAGGTAAAAAAACATAGAATCATAGGATTTGAAAGCTAGAAGAGATGTTAGAACATAAAAGAATCAGGTTATGGAAGAATAATAGGGTATGTACTTTGAGAATAACTTTACAATTATTACCCTGATAAACATTTTAAATCAATAATCTTTAATCATACAATATCAAGAGATTTAAGAGGAAAGCTCCAAGCACATGGGCTAGAACCCACGTGAAAGATTTACAGGAAGACATAGATAAGAGTCCTAAAGGATAAGATGAGGATGAGTTAGAGAGAGTATTCATGTCAATGAGATTACACATCTTGCCTCTGACACTTAACAGCTGTGTGACTCTGGGCAAGTCATTTAACCTATTTGCCTCTATTGCTACTTCCCAGAGTTAATGTAAAGCTCAAATGAGACACAGTCATCTTTGTAAAATGCCTGGCACATGTAGGTGACATATAAATATTCAGCTGACTTTATTATTATTATTGCATGCCTTGCCTAAATTCATACATGCAATAAGTGAAAGAGTTCAGATTCAAGCTCAGGTCTCCTAATTGCAAATCCAGTGCTTCTTATGTCAAGTCATGCTAATCTCAACTTAAGATGCTTCAAATATTGTCCTCCTACCAATTTTGAATAATTCATGTACCTTCATTCCCATATATATTTATGTGTGTGTGTATCCACTATATTTATTTCATTTTCTAATCTAAGTCTTCAATTTTTACCTAACCTTTAACCACTTTAACATACCCCTAAGGAATCATTCATTCACGTTTACTGAGTTCCTACTACAAAGTACTATGAAGGTAAAATGATAAATAAATGAAGACCTAGTCCATGCCCCCAAGATGTTTATAATCTAGTAGGAGAAACAAATATTCAAAGCAGCAAAATAGAAGGCAGACTATACTACGTATCATAAGACCTCCACAGAGTCCCAGGGCAACTCAGGAAGACCATTTTGCTGAGGAGGGGGTTGGGGGCAAAAACACTGGATTTGGAGTTAAAGGACAGATATTCAAATTCCAAATCAGCAGATTACTACTTGAATCACCTTGAGGGAGCTACTTAACTCCCTTGTTTTCGGTTTCCTCATCTGGAAAAATGAGGGAGATGGAAAAAATTATCTGTGAAGGCCCTTTCATCTCTCAATCTATGTGTGACCCTATGATGTCATTTAAGCAAAGTATTAAGAAATGGCTATGGCTGGCAGCAAAGTAGATTAGTGCCAGGCCTGAAGTCAGGAAAACTTTCCTTTGTTCAAATCCAACCTCAGACACTTACTAGCTCGGTGACCTTGGGCAAGGATTTAACCCCATTTGCCTCAATTTCCTCACTGGTAAGATGAGCTGGAGAAGGATATGGAAAACCATTCCATTATCTCTGCCAAGAAAATTCCAAATGGGGTAATGAAGAGTCAGACTCCACTGAAACAACAAATGGTTCAGCAGCCTAATCATTCCAAGTAAAGGGAACATGGAAGCAAAAGTAGTAATGACTGGAAAAGCCCGAGTTGTGTTCAGAAAGGAGAGAGCAGTCTAACTGGCATGGAGCCCAGGTTACAAGAAGACAATTACAGAAAAGAAGTCTAACAAAGATGGGCTGAGGCAAGATTATTATGAAGAATCTTAAATACTAAGCTATGGAATTTGGACATGATCCAAATCTGGCTATGGAGAACCAAGTTTATGAGCAGGTGGGTGAAATGACCAGAGTTATGCTTTAGAATTATTACATATCAAATGTGTGGGATAGACGGAAAGGGAAAGAGACTTAAAGTCCTTGCAGGAGGCAATAAGGGCTGGATTAGATTAATGGCAATGAAAACAGAAAGTGATAGATACCAAATACAACACAGCGAAAACAGAAGCTACAGACCTTAGTTCAGAGTTGATGCTAAGGTTTGTGAGTCTGGATGACTGGGAGAATGATGGTACTATTTTAAGAGAAAAATCAGAAGAAGGGATAGATTTTGAAAAGTCAAAAGAGTGGCAAATGAGTAATTTGGTTATGGTCACTTTACCTTTGAGGTGACAGATAGAGAGAACTATTCAAGAAGGCTGGAAATACACAAATGAAACTTGGAAGAGAGGTTAGGGATGAAGAATTCTAAATCATCTATAAAAATGATCCAGGATATTGTTTGGGGGAATATCTATGTTTAGTGGGCAGGATACAGATGATTGATATTTGATGTATGATGATGATGATGATGACAATGATGACGATCCAGCAAAAGGTCAGACAGCTTGGAGAAAACCAATCAAGAACAACATTAAGAAAGCCAAGGGAGGAGAGAGTATATCTAAAAAGGATCAGTCAACAGTGTCAAAAGCTACAAAGGGTAAAAACAATTGGATTTAGCAGTTAAGAGACTGTTAGTAGCCATAAGGGAAGCAGTTTGAATAGAGTGATGGAGTCAGAAACTAGAGTTAAAAGGGTTGAAAGTGAGTTGGTGGGAAGGAACTAGCGAATGAGTTTCTGGTATTTCTTCTAAGAGTTTGGCCGTAAAAAAAAAAAAAAGAGCTTGGTGGGATGGCAAGGTAAAGTGAAAGGTTAAGAATGGGAGAACCTGGGCATACTTGTAGACAGTGAAGGAGCCAGTGCACAAGGAGAGAAAAAAGAAGAGAGTAACATCAAAGAGGCAAACTCCCACAGGAGACGGAAGAGATATCAAGTAAAAGCTGGCAAGAAAAGTCACCCTTTGTCAGAGAATGGAGAAGAGGAGGAGAGGGGAGAAAGCAGTTCAAGATAGATGACCTGTTTTCTTAGAAAGAAGCAAGGCCTTCCAATGAGGGAAGAGGGAAGAAGTGACGTAAGGGATTTGAGGAAAGAGGAACTTTGGAATAGTTGCTGTGGGAAGCATGAGAGAATAAGGAAAGAAAAACAAATAAATGAATTTGTTTTGCTTGACTATCTTGGTACAAATAAGGGGGAGCTTTTGTGGGGGAAGGGGTGGGGGAGAGAGGAATAGTTGTTCTAAGGTATGCATAGGTAGTGATAGGGCTGTAAAAAAAGAGACTGTCAATAAGTCAATCAAGTGTCAAAAAAAATTCAGGAAAGAGAACAAAGTTCAGAAGGAGACTGACAAGCAGAGTAGCAGCAATACTATCATGTCAATTTTAACGGATACTTTTTTTAAAAGCTGTACTTAATGGAGATCCATTTCCTGTACAATGTTTTTCTCCGTTCTTTGTAGAATATATAGAAAATCCATGTTTGTTGACGTTTGTTAAAGCTCATAATGAAAAAAATAAAGTTGAAAATTAAGAAAGACTTTTCAAACTGCAATGAAGGCCTAACTGGGATTAGATAAAATAAATTTGTAGAGTTTTGTCTTTTGGTTTTAGGAGTTGTTTGTTTGTTGCTGGGTTGTTTTTCTAGGGGGGGGGGTATGAGAAATGTTTAACTGAGCTCTAAATTCAGACACAGTAAGCCTGGCTCCGGCCAGAGGGTACATGTGATGAAACCAAAGAGATCTTCAGATCTGACTCAGGTTTCTCATCATGGAAAAATGTCACAGCAGGGTGGCTTTCTCCAGCAGGCTTCAAAAGTAGCCCAGTAGGAGGAAGGAAGGGAGGCAACAGTGTAGGCCCTGTAGCAGAGAGAGCAGTGGCTCTGGAGTCAGAGGATCTGGGCTTCAATCTCACCTTAGGAGGCTCATTAACCCGAGTGACCTAAGGCAAGTCATTTCTGGGCCTCAGTTTCCCAGTGTAAAATGATGGAACAGACCGATCCCCTTCCGCCTCGGAGGCTGGGCTGCGCCGTCCGCCCCACACACCATGCGGGCTTTGGGGAGCCCAGGCCTAGGATCCCCGGGGCTGCCGCCCAGCAGGCCCACCTGCCCCCTCCGCTCCGCTTTACGTACTCACTGCGGGCGGCCCCAAGCCTGGGCCGAGGGACGGCGGCTCCAGCTGGGGCAGGTCCTGAGGAGGCAGCTGCTGCTGCTGCTCAGGGAGACTCATGACTCTAGCGTAGGGGGGAGGAGGAGGCGCAGGATCCCGACACGGCACGGGAAAGTAGTAGGGGGGGGGGGAGGGAATTGTCAGGCCAAGCCCCGGGGGAGACAGCCGGTGGCACCACCGTGCCCCTCCCGCCAACCCGGACATAGAATACTGTAGCACCGGGAAACTACGGAAACGGAAGTGCTAGTCACGTGGAGAGGAGAGGTCCGGAAGGCGGCTTGGGCGCTGCAGCTTTGTTCTCTGACCACCGGAAGGCCTGGGGCCACGTGACTCGAGGTTCGGTGGCTTCATTCCTTCGTTCCCTGCCCACAGGGTGGGATCTCTGTGAGAGAGGGAACGTTTGTTTTTGGCCGGAGGAGGACGGAGGACCTGTTTAACGAGGGATTTTACTTGGAAACTTTTTAAGTCCCAGTGGGAGTGGAGACTGATGCTTCCGGTGCTCTTTTACGTTCTGTTTCCCTAAAGAGAGAGAAAACACTACCTCGCTCTTCCGTAACGAGGTCATAAGAGTCCGTAATCCCCAGTGACTGGCGAGGCCCGGCCGACCATTAGCCTCTGGAGCGTAGGGTTTGTAATACAGCCGCAGAGTTGAGCGAGCCTTAGCTACCTAACGTGTAAAACGTGTAGATGCAACCAGACGAACTCTGAAGTGAACTCCAATATATCTGTGATTAGCCCCTCTTTACGTAAGTAATTTAAGGCATCGTTTGCTGAGGCTTCCGGGTAACCTAACCCAACCGTACTGGAAGTCTAAAACAGTTGTCATTGCCTAGGTTTCCGTGACCCCAACGGTGTAAATTAATGGGGGGAAAAACTATACTGGGATCAAAGGTCGAGGCCAAGCTGTACTAATAAATACATACGTTGTTTTTAGATAAGTCATTTATTTAAACCAGTTTTCTGACTTTTAAAGTGAGTGCTATTTGCGAAAAAGTCTCGTCCCCCCATTTCTCCTGAGGCCACTCTAGCCCAAAGTTGATCCTCCAGGTCTTTCTTTGACCTCCTGGGGCAAGCCTGGTTGGGGAACTTTCATCCTGAGGCCACATGTAACCTTCTAGGTCTTTGGGTTCAACCTTTTTATTGAGTGCAAGTTTTACCAAAAAAATCCTATTATTAAGGGGATTTGTTCTGTGAAGTTGGGATTCAGTCCAAGGGCCTCTTTTGAGGACCTAGAGGCCACCGACACCAAAACTTCCCACCCCTGGGGCATTTAGTCAACAAACACTAAATGTTTAATCACACAGTTTAGAACTTAATTACCAACATGTTCCCTATCTGCTACTTGTATTATATGACTCTTTACTATTTATGGCCCACAGCACTTAGCACACAAATCATTGTTGTATATGTAACCCGTTACAGACTGAATGAATACTTGTTTAAATATAGGTGAAGTTTTTTTTCCTTCTAATTATACCTCCCCCTCCCAATTTACACACATACCTATACCCTCATTTCCTCCCTATTCTTCCTTGAAGCAAAAAAATTTTTAAACTGTTCGAATGATTTGATTTCCAACACTTAAATCTTACTAAATTTATAAAATTATGCTGAATGAATAAAGGAGGACTCAAGGGTCAGGTTCCTTACCCAAAAGTCATATATCTATTATAATTTCATATACTAATTCATTTACTCAACCTACAGATCAGTTTCATTTATCCCAAACTTTTCCCCATTACAAAACCCAGAGTTAGAGGTGGAGGAGAGGAAGAGACAGTTAAAACCTGCACTGATGAAGGAAATATCCACGGTGAAATATTCATACATCCATTGAAGTTTGTCAGAGCCTGGCCAAGCAATGGGATATAATAACACACTTCCTCTTATCAGTCTAAATAGGTAAGTAGGATAAGCATGATTATCCCCATTTTGTAGATAAGGAAACTGTAAGGCTAAATGGTTTGATCATAACTTCACAGCACATATAAAAGCCAAAACTCAATGATATTCAGTGCTCTTTCCTTTATGCCAGACTATAAAGTCTTAAAATCATAAGAATCATAGATTTAACTCAGGAAGGAACCTTCAAGTTCATCAGTTCCAACCCCCTTATTTTTGTAATTTTTCCTTTTTATTTATTATGAGATATATGTAAATACTTCTCCCATACAAAGAATGGAAAAAGAAGACAGCATATGAAACCATGAATCTCCACTATGTACAGTTTGGCTTTTTCAAGAATATTTTGAATTTAATATCGTTTCTACACTGCCCAACCTCTCTATCTTTCTGAACTGCCTTTGGCTCTCCTCTGTGTATGTTTTTCATTTATCTGTATCTCAAAGGAGCATATTGAGGTAGCCTTACAGTTACAGTTTTGATAGTTTTTTTTCCCCTGTAATTAATGCATTTCCTTCAAGTACTTGGATGCTGTAGCATTAGATACATATATGTTATGCATAATATTTCATTATCTTTAGTGCCCTTAAGCATAGTTTCCATGTTTATCTCATTTAAGTATTTTTTATTTTTAGATCATAATAGGTACCCCTACTTTTAAATGTTTGCCAAAAAGTATAATACATTCTGCTTCAGTTCCTCATTTTCCTCTGTATCTTTATGTTTCAAATGGTTCTTAAAACATAAGTAACATGCTGTTACACTTTGCCTTCTAATCATTCTATTAAACTCTTCTGCTTTATGGATGAATTTATCTCATTCAAATTCATTTTTCTGAGGGTTAACTTTGTATTTCCCTCCATCATAACTTTTGAGGTTCATGGTGTGTTGTAAAACATAAGTAACATGCTGTTACACTTTGCCTTCCAATCCTTCTATTAAACTCTTCTACTTTATGGATGAATTTATCTCATTCACATTCATTTTTCTGAGGGTTAACTTTGTATTTCCCTACATCATAACTTTTGAGGTTCATGGTGTGTTGTGGGGTCATTTTGAAAGAATTCACAGGCTCAGACCATCTCCAACCCAAGCAAATGCATTAATTGAGAATTACGCCTCTCAGAAAGTAATCTACACTCCCAGAAGGAACCAGCAGCTTTTCAAGGCAAGGCAGAGATTTTTATAGAGCAAAAGATGCAATTGCATCATTACAGGATATGTTATTTTTAAAATATAAAAAGGGGTTATTGATATGGAAGGGGGCTTAGCCGTGGTGGAGCTGCTTATGCAATTACCCCTAATTCATACAAAAAAGCCCACTTGGGGAGTATTCATGTATGATAATGGTATTATAATAAGCCTTTCTACATCATAAATTCACCTTGGGACAATTCTTTGCTACTGCTGCATAGGTGGCTACTTATGCTGTGATTTAGTGGTCAAAAATCCTGGTCAATGTCCTGTTGGTGCTGCTTTCTGATTGACTGGCTCTTGTGGTCCTGTCTGTGGCAAAATGAATGATGGGCACACCTGCTGTTCTAGTGAGTCAGTGAATGAGGCATATGAGGAAGTTGGGATATTGGAGATGGGGGTAGTGTCTAGATTCCATCAATAACTTCTTATTTTTTTTCTCTTTTTCCCCAAACCCTCTTTACAAAGAAGAAAGGAGTAGAGAAAGAAAAGGAATGTGATCAACACTAGTAAATTAGTAATTTAAGTGGTCTGTGCCTACTTCATCCCCTCTTTGCTTCACCAAGTTAGGCCCAATCTCTGGTTCTTAACTTTTTCTTTTTAATCTACCCTTTATGATCTACAGAAGTGTAGTTTGTTTCACGTGTGACTATTCCCTGATTCTATAACTTTTTTTCCTTCAAGTATGGGACAGATGTTTATTTCCTACACATTAGAACTACTAGAAAACAAAAGGCTCATAATTGCACATGAGCAGAGAATTTTAGTAGTAATAACTACTGTCATACTCTTATAGGAGGTAGTAGCAATATCCTACCTCTCTTCTGTTGTCCCCCTCCACCCTCCCTTTTCCTTCTCCCAGGCAAGTTAGTATTCTTTTTCTTTTAAGAATTTGAGAGTTAGAAGAAACTTCAGTATCCATCTGTAATACAACATACATGAAAGGAATCCAATTCTAACATAGCTGACAAGTGGTTGTTCAAGACCTCCAAGAAGGAGACAGCTTGTTTCACTTTTGTTGTTCCAGTTGCTAGGAGGTTTTTCCTGACATTAAGCCTTTTTCACAACTTCCACCCATTGTTCCTGGGTCTGCTTTCAGAGGCCAAAGACAACAAATATAATCTTTCTTCCATATGGCAGCCCTTTAAATACTTAAAGACAGCTAACACATCCCCCCAGTCTTCTCTTCTTCAGGTGAAACATACCTGATTCCTTCAACTGATTCTCATATGCAAGGGACTGAAGATCCTTCATTATTTGGGGACTGTATATAAAACCAGGAGCTTGTTCAAAACCCAAGAAATTTGAGTGGACCAGGAGGAAGTATTCCAGTCTGATTCCTGAAAATGAGCCACTTCTAGCAAGAGGGAATACCTCAGTCCCTTCTCCACCCTCCACACGGTTGGAAAAGGAACTTGTAAACTTTGGAAGGTTAGAGGATCAAGTGTACTACCATCCTCCTGGAACACTAGCAGCTGGTGACATTTTCTGTATCAGAAGCCATAGATAAATTGGTGACATTTTCAAAGCTAAACAATGAGTCCAGAAAAGAAAAACAAAAAACAGGAAAACAACACCATTACTAAGGGGAACACTGTGAAGACACCAGCAAAAGGACTTTGAAAATCTGTGAGTTACCCCCTTTGCCATGTGCTCTCTAACTTTGAACCCTCCTTCCCCTGGAATTTGTATGTAGTCATAGGAGAGTGTCACAAACTTTTAGGGGAATGTTTTATGCCTACTATTCTTACTATAGCACCATAAAAAATATCCCTTTCTAAAAGCTAATTGTCTGCGAGACTGGTTGATACCAAATGATAATCCTGGGGTAAGTCACTGTTGGGGACTCCTAAGCTATAGAACTACTGTCCCCCCCAACCCTTCAGGGTTGCCATTAGACTCTGAGGAACAAATCCGAGTCTTATTCTGGTAACCTGACCTACTAGTTAAAAGGGAGGTTTGGGAGGTTAGTTCCCAAGTTTATATGGGCTGAATCAAAGAAGAGAAAAAATAAAAAACAACAAAAACTCCAGTGATTTCAGAAATAAAACTACCAGCTAGTTTTTTTTTTCTTAAGACTAATAAAATTGACAAACTATTAGCTAATTTGAGAAGGAGGGGGGAAAGGCAAAGATAAAGAGGGAGAGATTAAATTATCAAAAAGGAAAATTAAGAGCAGATAAAGAAATAAGGGAATTATTAGAAACATTTTACCCAATTACATGCCAGCAAAATGATAAATGGAGTAATATTTGCAAAAATAGAAAATACCCAGAATAACAGAACAAGAAATAAAGAATTTTAAAAGCCTGCCCGCAGAAAAGAAATTAAACAAACTATAAATGAATTCTCAAAGGGGGGAGGGAGTTTTAGCAAAGTACTGGAGTTGTAATCAATAGTAGCTCTATGAAAATTGTCATTGGGATTTCTGAATATTTGTCCCATCCCTACCCCGCCAAGAGTTCTTGATTAAACAGAACAGACTTTAAAAGGTCTGGTTAAACTGTTAGAAACTAAGTATTAAGGTGGCTGAGGCACAACTAAGAATGGTAAACTAGGGATTCCGTGAAATAGTTTCAATGTTTTACTAATCCTGTCTCTCTTGGTGACAGGAGCTGTTTGGAATGGCAGTACACCAATAAAAGAAAATGTCCTAAAAATAGATGAATCTCAATCAGTTCACAAATGTTTTAAGTACCTACGAAGTGCAAAGCACTATGAGAAAAGGAGGGGTTGTGAAGATGCATGAAAAAGAAGCTCCTCAAGTCAGGGAAGTTTTCAGACTTATGTCTGCATTCCCATCACCTCAATCAGTGTCTTTTCACACACTAAGTACTCAATAAATACTTGTTGAATTTAAACTTGACTTAGCCATATATCTTTGTCCGTCCTTTTATAACATGCACAAAAGTCTCAGCCGGTCAGAGCCAGGTCATTACTTAGGCCTGCCATGACCTCCAAACCCAGTCCTCACTCTGCAGTTGACCAAGGTTCACGAAAGGAAAAAAACACTACCTTCATATCCTCACTGCTGTACTACCCTCTCCATCTGCATGCCTCCTATTCACGGAGTCCCTGAAGAAGGCACTACTCACTCATCATTCTTCCATTGGCCTAGTTCCCTATCTATTGGCTTAAGAGTTCAGTCATCACTTTTATATGTAGTATTAGCAACTTTTTTCCTGATCCTCTGAATTTCCTATCCTCCTATAATTTAAAAGCTGCCACCTGGAACCAAAAAGCCTATGCTGTGCTATAATCTCTACTCAAACCAACTAGAATATGGAGGTAAAACCTAGGACTATCAGCCACCTGGACACAAGGAACTAAACATCTTATTTGTGTAGGGTTGTCTTTTTTTGCAAGTACTTTTCATCTAAATCCTTTAAAAGTGACCATATTTTGCTTTCCTTTATTTTGTAAATCAAGAATGGTGAGTAAAAGAGTGAGAAATGAGGATGAGGTAGGGAGAATCAGATATGCAAGCTATAGCCCACCTAAGTTTACTATGCCTTTGGTGTTGCCTCAGTAATGTGAGATGCAGGAAATTCTGTTGTCTGCCCAACAGACCCTACTAGAATTCCCAAGCAATAATGCCATTGAACTTGATATGGCAAGAAAATGCTGGAGTAGAGATGAGCACTGGGATTGATCTTATCTACTCACTTGGAGGAGCAAGAAAGAGTGTTGTCATAAAAGACTGATGGAAAGTCAGGGTGTTATTACTCCCTTATCCCTGTACTCTTTGAAGGCAGCAGAGGGACTCAATAGAGAATTCTGGAAGCTGGGGAACAAAAGCAAAAAGCAGGTTAGGTTGAGATTACCAAGGCAATTGGAACTCAGTTGGATCTTAACACACAATTGCTATTTCCCATTTAACTGCCTAACAATTTACTCCCTGGTTCCTTTTTGCCAAGAAGAAAAAGGGGTTCAAAAGAGACAAGCCGATTGTCTATCCTCACTTATTTAAAAAAGCAACCTGTGATAAGGTTTTACTTGTTAAATCTAATGGTCTTTTCTCAGTCCTCTTCCTTCTTGACCTCTGCATCATCTGATGACATTGACCACCCTCTATTCCTGTAAATGATTTCTTTTCTGGGTTTTCCTGATACTGCTCTCTTAATTCTCTTCCTATCTGGTTTACCATTTTTCTCAGTCTTCTTGTTAGTTTTCTAGGGCCTTCTTCTCTTTTTACTTGTTGACCTAATCAGCTCCCATGGTTTCATTTTCATTTCTCTGCAGATGATTACTAGATCGAGATATCTAGTCCGTTTTTCTCTTGAGATATAGGCCTATATCACCAACTACCTATTGTACATTCCAAATCCCAAAGGTATCGCAAACTCAGTATAGAACTTGCTACTTTTGCCCAAAAATCTACCCTGCCTCTGAATTTCCCTACTACTGTTGTAATATATAATGGGGGAGGAGGGGGTCCTGACCCAAGCTGGTAAACTATTAAGTTGAAATGAACTGAGGCACTTATAAGTCATTAAATGATTATGCAAAGGAGATTTCCTTACCCGTATCATAGAAAAGATGTTTAGCAAGGACACTGTTGTACTTAGCTTGGAGAAACATTGATGCCTTTTGCCTCCATATGGAAATACAATAGGTAAGACACTGGTAACTCACATAATCTTGGGACATCCTCTAACTCTAAAGGCAGTAAGAAACCCACTTCAACATGGCCAGAGTCCACCAAGAAGCCGTGTGTTATCCTTAGCCCCTCCGGAGGCCAGCTCGGGAGTAGCCACAAGGAAGTGGAGAGCATAGGAGGAAGACACAGGACAGGCCAGAGCCTCACAGCAGTGAAGTCGGTTTATTTATCTGAAGATCAGGTTTTATATACCTTTTACAGAATAAGCTAGTTCCTTTATCACACGAGATGGGTTGTACATCTTGTACTTAGCACTCTTTGTGTCATTACTATCAGAGTGAGTAAGAATTCAGAGTGCTCTGTTCTTTGCATGTCACGGAGAGTGGTGAGCCAGCATCCAGTTGGCCTGGGAGTAGCTGCAAGAAGCTGGCCGCTTCTACCTGCCTAACTTGGAGTTGGCCCTCAAAACTCAGGGACAATTTTGTCACCTTTCAGGGGAAAAACAGCCTGGTAAGAGGAGGTAAAACCCTATAAGAGAGTTTCACTATCCTAATAGTCAACCAGGTTTCCATCCTCATTATCATCTTCAACTCCTAACACAGATCCTACATATCTAATCACGTGCCAAATCTTGTCATTTCTATCTCCATTAACATCTTTCTAGCATCTGTTCCTTTCCTTCTATTCACGAAACTACTCTCATTCAAGCCTTCATTACTTTTTGCCTGAAATATAAAAATAGCTTCATAATTGGTCTTCCTGTCACAAGTCTCTCCCTACTCCAATCCATCACAGCCATCAAAATGGTTTTCCTAAAGTTAAAGGTTGATAATGTCCCTCATCTACTTAATAAACTCCAGTGGCTCACTAGAGGGGGATCCCAATAAGATCAAATATAAAATCCTCTACTTGACATTTAAATCTCTTCACATTTAAGAACTTTGATCAACTCACTGACCAACCAAGATACCAGAGGACTTATGACAAAAATATGGTCCCACCTCTTGAAGGAAAGGGTGATAGACTCAGAATTTAGATTAAGACATACAATTTTTGGACGTGACTGACAGAGAAATTTGTTTTGCTTGACTATACATATTTGTTACAATAAAATAAAGCTCTTTACAACTTGGCCCCTTTGTACCTCAGCAGCCTTCTTCCTCCTTATACTCTTTGGGCCAGTCATTTTGGCCTTCCTCACACAGGAATCTCCGTGCCTTTGTACTAGCTACCCTACATACCTGAAATGCTCTCCGTCTTTACCTCTACCTCTGCCTCTCAATTCCTGGTTTCCTTAAGACTCATCTCAGTGCTACCTTCTCCAGGAAGCCTTTCCTGATTTCCCTCTTTCCCCTCTGTTTAGGTTAGCTCATATCTGTGTTGTATCTATCTCATATATAACTTGCATGTGTATATGTTGTCTTCCTTATTAAAACATTTGTATCCCTAATACCCAGCTCAGTGCCTGGCACATAATAGGCACTTAATTATAGATGCTTATTGGTCCATTCAGCAGTTCATTCCTTACAATTAGTTACCTACATTTTGCTTGAAAAGGCAGCTCATCCCATTTTTGGATCAGTCAAAATGTCACACACTCCTAGTTTCACTCCTTAGGGCCAAGCAAAATATACCTAATTACTCTTCCCCAAAATAATTCTACTAATAATACTTGATGATAATTATCTATGTCTTCCCTGTTACAAACTAAGCATCCCCTGTTGCTTCAATCAGTTTCTCTAAGAGTACAGCTTCCAAGCTACTTATTTTCTGATCATACTTATTAAAATATGGTATCTAGCCATATGGTGGTACGTGCCTATAAAATCTCTGCTCCTGGGGATGCTGAGGCTGGTAGATTGCTTAAGCTCAGGAGTTATGAGCTAAGTTGATCATGTACAAATCTAGCTCTAATATAGGGAGCCCCAGGAACAGGAAGCCACCAGACTCCTTAAGGATTGAGGAACTGACCCAGGCCAAAAATGGAGTCAATCAAAGCTTCTGTAGCAATAAGTAACAGGATTGGTCCTAGGAATGGTGGCTGCATTTCCAGCCTGGGCTAGATAGGGAGACCTAGTCTCCCAAAAACTGTGATGTGTAGAACTGAATATAAGACTATATAGATGTGGTCTGACTAGGGTAAAAGGCACTGAGACAGTCATCTCCTTATTCTGGACCATTACCAGCACCCTGTTATATCAGGTTTTATCTTGGGACAAAATGAAGCACTTACAAGTCATTGTGAAGTTAATAATGGAACAGTACTTTGCCTTAACACAAGACTAGATAACGGGATACAATGGCATTTAACTTCTCTAGAGGCAACACTCCCTCTCACACACATACCCATCTCCATGTGGAAAGATGTCTAGTCAACAGGGCATGTTATGATCAATTTGAGTAGTCTTCAGATATCTACCAAGTCAGAGTAGCATTGAATCCATGTGGGTGGGACTTTTTATGATGTTAGGTCACCAGGAAGCTGCTTCAAATGAGGTAGAGGTCAGTCAGGTCCCAGGGATAGCTTTGTTTCCTAGGAAAAATTAATCCCTGTAGCAATAAAAACAGTGCTTGCACATGGATATTGCTTCTACTTATGCATTCTAATACCAATTGTGGGAGGAGGTACTACCAAATCTCACTATTTACTCATATTAAGGTTGCAGTCCACTAAAACTCTCGAGGCAATTTCCACGTGATCTAGGCATATCTACCCTAACCTGTACTTGTATAACTGGATTTTTTTTAACCAATTTTCATCTTTTTTTAGATTTCGTCTTTTATTAGATTTTGCTTATTCTAGCCAGCCAAGATCTCTTTAGATGGAGATTCTGTCATCCAATATGTAAGCTTTCCATCTATGTTTAGGACTTATTCTGCCTATCTAATTTGATATGTAACACCCCCTTGCCCCCCCACCATATGAGATATTAAACAAAAACCAAGACTGAGAATTCACCTGTTTATTCCTCCTTTCCACCCCTTCCCCCCAATCTCCACCCATCATTGAATGCTTCAGAGAAAGGATTCTTCACTTTTTTGTGTATCATAAAGCTTTTTTTTGGCAGTATGGTTAATCCTGTGTACCCTTTCTCAAAATAATATTTTGTTACCTATATTCATAGCTGAGGGAATTCAGTTAGAGGTTAATGAAAATAAAGATGTAATTTCAGTCCAGCCAAATTCATAGATTCACTAAAATCTATCCACGAACCTCTTGGAAATCTATAGATCCCGGGTTAACAGCCCCAACTTCAGAGTCTAGAGAATGACTCAAGAGTTAATATTTAAGACATGAATCATGAACAAACCAAGAAGGACATTTGTTCTTTATTTTGTCACTAAGTCCCTAGAAAATAATAGTTGCCTATGCTGAAGGGTGAGCCTGTATTCACTGTGGAAGTTTCTCAGAGTCTCCCCAAGGCAATGATGGTCCCTCTCTCCATGAGAACAGACCCAGTAAACTAATAAAGGCAACCCTGGGATGAGCTGGCCTTTTTCCTTTACTCCTCAACCAATTACAATATTCAGAAGTCTAGGAGCAAAAGTAACATATAATACTTTGCTGTCCTATGACCTCTCTCCTACAACCCCTTGGATCACAGGAAAATTTATAAAACACATCAGAAATTGAACCTTTGCCTGTATAAAAAGGGGAAGCTATGAAGCCATCTTTGTTGTTGGTCTCCCCTTCTTCACTGGCAATCCTATGAGCTGATCTGCAAACCCAAGCAATCTGTAGACCAACTAATGGAGACCAGCCTCTAGACATAGACCTAAAAACTGGTAGCATCACCCATTTTCACTTCTCCTGATGTTTCAGTTGACTGTAAAGAATATCCTTTCATAAATCTGATTTAGTTCATGGACTTTACTTTTCCTTTCCTAGCATTGGCACTGATTTGTCACAAACCACTCATTTAAAAAGACATTTGCTGCTAACAGTAGCAAGTAAAGGGGTAGGAAAGCTTAATCAATTTTCCTTTTCATTTTGAGAAAAATCCTACAGAGGAAATAGCACTAATTAGCCATCTCTTTTTGAGGTCCTATTCTCTTTTGATGTAATATGAGGGCTTTGGATGAAATGCTCTCTAAGGTCTCTTTCATCTGTAACATTTCATATTCTAATATTAAATATTGGGTAGAAAAATTACAAAATTGGGTTGGACAAACTAAAGGCTCATGTTTCTATTACAGTGATCAGTGCTGCTCTGGAAATATTATCAAGTAATGGAACTCAGTAAATTTCACATTAATAGGTTCCCCTAAATGAGAAGTTTCAAGAGCATGTTTATTTTTTCTTTCCGTGAAAAGGAAGGAAGAGATTTGGGACTGGAGACTGGATATGAATAAGTGGCTAATAATTAACATAAATCAACAAAGTAGAAGGAAGAAAGTATGCATTTTTGTTTAAAGGATTAAGGGACTAGAAGCTAATTATCAGATAATTTAATAATTTTACCCACCTTTCAATATACAGATTGTGTCTCCCTACTTGATGTTTTGTAGTATAACTGAAAAAGCAGTAATACTGCCTTGGCTACTTAATATTTATGGAATTTCTAAATATCTCTGGGTCTCTGGTTCTCTATCTGTAAGATGAAATTATTGGACTGGATGATCTCTATAGGCCTCTTCCAACTCTAAATCCTATGAAAGTACTACATTGGCAAAAATATTAAGATCAGAAATAGCAAATATTGGAGAACCTGTAGGAAGATAGAATCAGTAATACACTGTTGGAAGAATTGAGAATTGGTCCTGTCATCTTGGGGGCGGGGGGCAGGGCAGGGAGGGAGTGGAGATGGAGTATGTCCATCAGTTAGGGAATGGCTAAATAAATTTGGCATATGAATGTAATAATATTGTGCTACAAGAAATAACAAAAGGAGTGGTTTCAGAGAAACCTGGGAAGACTTGTATGAACTAATGCACAGTGAAGTAAGCAGAACCAGGAGAATAATTTATACAATAACAATAAAATAGAGATAACTTTGAAAGACTTGAGAATTCTGATGAAACATGATTCCAAAGGACAGATGGTGCAGCATATTATCCACCACCTGACTGAGAGGTGATAGACTCAAAATGTAGAATAAAACACAGTTTTGGACATTGCCAGTGTAGGAATTTATTTTGCTTGACTACAAATATTGATTAAAGTGGTTTTGTTTTTCTCTTTTCTTTTTCTGTAAGTATTCATTTTTAAAAGAAAATCTTTTTTTAAAAAAACAATTTGGAACTATACAAGAAAAACAAGTCAATTATTCATACCCTTTGTTCTAAAAATTCAACTCTCAAGGAGGTCAAAGGCTTTAAATAGAAAGGTCCCATATATATCAAAACAGTCATAGTAGCACTTTCTGTGGTGGCAAAATAAATAAAGTTATTGCACATCAGTTGTGGCATGACTGAAAATATTGTGGATTTGTGAATGTAATGGGATAATATTTTACTCTTAAAGAATGATGAATTCCTTACAATATCCAAAAAAACAGAATTTGGAAAAAGATCAAAAGTTATATGAATCCTTAAGAAGTCAGAACCAGGAAACAGTATCACAATGGCTACGATAATATAAATGAAAGAGCTCAAATGCAGTGACCAGGCTTGGTTCCAAAGCACAGCCAATGAAACACTTCCATGGGGGACTACAACTGCGGAATGCTTCATTTATTGTCAGAGATCATTGCTTTGTTAGTGAATTTTGCTGAACTAGTTTTGTTTGTGATAAGTGAGCTCCTAGTTGTTGTTGTTTTGGGGGGCATGGCAGTTGGCAGGGTTTTTTGTTTGTTTGTTATATAACAAGGTGTTGGAGCTTGCCCAGATTACTTACGGTGAAGGTACCAGCTTCTGAGAGAAGACATTCTTCATTCCTCTTCCACTTGTGTGGGAGCATCCTCTTTTGACTGGCTGTCTTGCCAGAACACTGTCTTTAAAACTGCCAGACTGGGAAAGTCTCACCGTCTTTTCTGGACTTTTTTCCCTACATGCTCTTTCCTGCATACTCTTTTCCATCTGGGTGTCCAGATAAGGTTAGGTTCACCCACAGTGCAGGTGCCGTGAACTGAACTGTTGAGGGGAGAGGGGCTGCCTTCTCCTGTTCTTCTCTATACCCTGTGGTCCCAAGAAATAGGCTTGGTTGTGTTTTCCTTGTTCTGTTTCATTTTTCCTTCTCAGTTTCAGGTGCAGGAGTTAGAATCCCCACTGGAGCTTGAATCATTAACTCAAGGTGACCACAGAGACAGGATTCCAGGCTGGATTTTGCAGCCAGCCAACCTGGCAGGGAAGCCCTCAGAATCCAAAGTGCTTGGGACTCAAGCCCAAGGGGGACTTTGGACTTGGGACTATGCAATATAGGAACTGAGATAAGCTCATCCTCCAAGCCTCCCCTCTCTAGAGTATGAAGTGGTACTGATGGCAGAGGTGGGGATTATTATGCCATCTCTCTTGGGAAGTATGTTTGTCATTATAACTTTGAAGGGAATATTCCTTTGCAAATGCTAATCTGGTTGTCAATAAGTTAAATAGAATTGGGGTACAAGGGAACCCCCTCCTACAATTGAAGGATCACCATCAGAGGGGGCTAAAGCCAATGATAGAGAGCTAGATTTAAAAAACTCTTTTAAAGGTACCCCAGAGAATCTGGGATGGGGGGAGGACATGAAATGTAACACACTTGGCCTTTTAATCATTGTTACATGTTGGGGTTTGGGATAAAATTGGGTCCCTCACATTTTCATACACCTCTGAAAAGATCCTCTGCCCAGGACTTTTAGTTTTAAATACCTTTAATACTTTTAGATCTTAAAGAAATTGCGCCCCTCCCTTTTTTTTGGCTGTAAATCAATGGTTGATTTTTTCCCCCCAGTATGTGTTTTCAGATCTATTGATTTAATTTTGTAAACTTTTCATTTGTTGATTACTTGATTGTCTAAATACTGACACTTTCTGTATTATCGAATCATATATAAACTACTAATACTAAGTTTAATGTGATAAATTTGAAATCACTAGATTGCTGCTGTCTGTTAGAAATGTTTACATTTGGTTTTGCATTTAAACAGACTTAGACTGTTTTCCTTTCATGAGAGCAAAATGCCCTATGAATTTTTAGGATAAGAATGCCTGTAAAATCCATAAGTATCTGACATTCTTAGTTTCTTCTCTAATTGAGCCCACTATTCTTCATCTGTTTGAGTAAGTTATTCCAGTTGTTTACTCTTGTAGTATCAAGGATCTATGAGGGAATTTCATCTGCCTTTTGGAATAAGGACCCAAAATAAATTTGCCTAGACCTCTGTGGGGATCACATATGGTATAATGGGATCCCTGGACAATTCTGATGTGCCGTGTATAGAAAAGGACACTTTCCAAACCTCAGTTGGACGGCCTTATGCTCTGAGGGAATCATGAAAGAGTTTCTGCCCAGATTTGTTTTCTCGTGTGAAGTAGAGGTAACACTTAGTTGACCCCAGGTCCCAAATCCCTACAGATAGAGCTCTATGTTTGGAAAGCTCAATGTGGACTAGGTTTCTATCCAAGATGAGAAGCCAGTTTTCTTTGTCTTTGTTCTTTCTTTCGATTATGGGTTGAGAAAAGCTCTGTAAGGCTAAAGCTGAGCAAACAGAAATATTTGGTAAGCATTGTGAAATGTTCCTTATTTTGTTGAATCTGCAAAACTTTGTATATGGGTATAATTGTGATTTTCATCTTTACATGTGGGATTGTATATAATTGTGCAGCTTTGGCTATTTTGAGACTGTACTATATGGCACTGAAGGAAGCAAATGAAAAGACGCTGCTTATGCTTCCCCAGAGAACTGTTCTGAACCAGGGACAGGGATCATCTTCAAAATGTACTTGCTCCTGCCTATTTGCCAGGGATGTCCAATTTCAAACAGCGTGTAATAAGTTGGAGCATACCCAAGTCACCTAAAATGAAGGCATCAGCTTCTGAGAGAAGATATTTTTCATTCCTTTACCACTTGTGTGGGAGTATCCTCCTTCAGTTGACTGCCTAGTCAGAACAGGCTATTTCTTTAAAACTGACAGATTGCTCTTTCCTGTGTGTTCATTTCTTGCTAGGTGTCCAGAAAGGGTGAAGGTTTGCCCACAATGAAAGTTCCATGAACTGAACTGGCAAGGGGGAGGGTCTGCCTTCTTCTGCTCTTCCTTATACCCCGAGGCCCTGAGAAATGAGCTTGGATTTGCCATCTTATGTTTCATTTGTCGTTGGTTTCAAGTGCAGAAGGCAGAATCCCTACTGGAGCCTGAATCATTGACTCATGGTGACCTCAGAGACAGGATTCCAGACTGGATTTTCTAGCCAGCCAGCCTAGCAGGGAAGCCCTGAGAATCCAAGGTGTTTGGGACTCAATGAGCCCAAGGGGGACTTTGGACTTGGAACTTGGGACTGTGCTATACAGGAACTGAGAGAATCTGTCAGCCTCATCCTCTAAACTACCCCTCTCAGAATATGAAGTGGTACTGATGGTAGAGGGTATTATGCCCCAAATATTGGGGAGTATCTTTGTATATGTTACTATGCCTTTGAAGTTAATATTCCTTTGTAAAAGCTAATCTGGCTGTTAAGTCAAATGAACTAGGGGACATGGGAACCCCCTCCCACAGTTGAAGGGACACCATCAGGCCACTAAAACCAATGATAGAGGGCTTAACCCTCCCCTTCCTTCTGGATCTGAGATGGGACAAGAAATGGTAGGGGTGGTGACTGAAATATAATATACACAGCTTTTAGGCAATGGAAGCCATAGCAATTAATATTACATTTTTTTTGTTCTTTATCTTAGTGGAGGCACATATGTTGTTAAATTACTGATATTTTTAAAAGGCAATTACAAAACCTTTTTTTAAAGAAATATTCTTAGCTCACACTGTTCCTTCTCTGAACAGCTATTACACCTTATTGTAAATATTGCGTTCTCTTATTTGATCATATGCCATCTGATCATGTTCTCTGATTATTTACCCTGTTTTAATCTGGGATGTGAGCTCTTCAAGATCAAGGACTATGTTATACTTCTATGTATTCTATCGTTAAAACACATAGGGAGTTCTCAGCAAATGTTCTTGAAATACCAGGGACACTGGCCTCCATGCTGTTCCTCACCCAAGACGCTCCACCTGAGTATCTTTACTGGCTGTGACCGATGTCCAGTGTCTGGAACTCTCTTCTTCCTCATCTCTCTCTCTTGGCTTCTCTGACTTCAAGTCCCAGCTAAAATCTCACCTTCTGCTAGAAAGTGCCTTCCCTGCACGATTAGCACAGTTGATCTTGCGTTATCTCGTTTGTACATAGTTGTGTGCATGTTCTCTCCCCCATTAGACAGTGAATTGCTTGAGAGCAGGAAATATCTTTTGCCTTTTGCCTTTCTTTGTATCCCTAGTGCTTAGCACAGTGCCTGGCACGTAGTAGACCTTTCATAATGCTTAGTGACTGACCAGATGTCACTCAACTCAGTCTATAGGTACTATTTAACTGTTGCTCCTTCCCGTTCATAATCAGAACTAGTATCTAACAGCTACTTGGCCTGGAGTCAGGAAGACCTGAAATCATATCTGGCCTCAGAGCCTTACTGGCTGTGAGATCCTGGATGAGTCACTTAACCTGTCTGCCTCAGTTTCGTCAACTGTAAAATGAGGATACTACTTCCCAGGGTTGTTGTGAAGAACAAATGAGATGATATTTGTAAAGCATTAGCACAGTGCTGAGCGTATGGTAGGCACTATACAAATGTTTCTTCCCTTCCTGACACTGATAGGATCATGCCGGTAATCATGTATACGCATAGACACACATACATACATCTGTATGATCATGCACCAGACTTCTGGGTTTCTCCAGTAGCAATAGGGTACATGAATAGCTGAGAGAGGGGATCAAAGGTCTGACTTCTCAAATTCTCCCTCTGCTTCCTTGAAGGCAGCTCCAAAAAAAAAAAAGATTCACATTGTAATTTACTTATAGCATCACACCTAGTCTAGACACATGGGACATTTTCTAATCATTTTAAACTGCTCCAAGGGGGGAAAAAACAAAAGGTTTAAACCGACATCTCAGATGTTCTCATGGACTCTGGTAAAAGGAATACACCTGACAATCATATCAACCCAGGCTCTTAGTCTACCTCCACAGCACAATTCAGTCAGTCAATAAATGTTAATTAAGAGATTGCTATGTACCAGGCACTTTGCCAAGTGCTAGGGATAAAGAAAAAGGCAAAAGACAGCCCCTACCCTGGAGGAGCTCACAGTCTAATGGGGGAGAGAGATAAAAAGAAAATCTGTACAAACAAGTTATATACAGGCTAAGTAGGAAAAAATTGAGAGAAGGCACTAGAATTAAGAGGCGTTCGGAAAAGTCATTTCCCCAGGAGTCTTCCTTCCCTACCCATACTCCTCACTAGCATGAAACAACACCAGTGTGCAGGCTCCGACCTGTGGGTCGCGACCCCTTTGGGGGTCGACCAGGGTTGATTAATACCATCAGAAAAGCACATATTTCCAACGGTCTTAGGAACCGAGACACCACTCCTCTTATGTGTCTCCAGGAGGGTCCACCCACATGCAGATATGCCCACACATACAAGTATTAAAGGGTCGCTGCATTAGGAAGGTTGAAAACCACTGATCTAGTTGTTATGGAGTTGCTTCTTCTTTGTATGGATCCCTAGATCTACAGTAATTTTTTATACTGGTCAGTATTCTTCCTGACATTTATTCACTCCTCCAGCTTTAGTTCCTGAATTGGGGTTTTGTGCCAGGGGTCAGGCTGTGCTCCCTACTGCACTTTTGGATGGAGTGGCCAGCCCTGTTTGATCTCATCCTGGATCACCTGGGTTCCTGTACTAACCTCTGCCTTCAGTGGTTTAGCCCCCTTGATTCATTGAGGTCCAGAGTGCTGGATCTCTAAGATCTGGTATCTCAAAGATCTCTGGTATCTCTGGACAGAGACATAGGGATCTCAGTCTAGGTCTAAGCGCTGAAGCATGGAGTCAAGTCAATGGTCACTACCCACTGCCACTTCATAGAGCTTCCACAGAGTTCCTTCCCTACTCTATGGTTTTCTGACCCCAGAAAGGGGAGAGGTAATAAGGAAAGCCCCTTATTTTTTCCGCTTCCAGTCCCAAAACCTTGTAGGTTACATACATCCCTGTCCTATCTTTGGTCACATTGGGAGGCTACCATGCATGGGCACTGGCTTTGCTTAGCAACTCACTTTCCTATTACTCTAGGGTTTCTGGTTGACCTCTCATACAGTTTTGGTGTAAAAGAATTTACTGTAATTTCTCATTTGATTTCTTGATCATTATTTGGTCTGTTGTGAACTTCTGGATTTTGCTAGAGTAGGTGCATAGAAGCTGGGAAACTTACCTCCCTTTTAGGCAGCCATGGTGGCTTGAAATCTGTTAGTATTCTCAGCATGGCAAATTGACAAGTAATGAATGTAATCTATTTAAGACTTTCAAAAAACATTTGTCAAAGCCTCAAGCTATTTTTAAGAAAGAGTAAATAAGACACTGGGCAGAGTGAGTTGTTTGTTTTTTTAATCCTGTAAAGGGAACTGGCTTTGAGACAGTAAACAAAGGGTATAAATAAAATGATGACATATCTAGATAAAGAAATATAAGGAGCAGAATTTCCCTAGGATCTGTACTGGGGCTGCTATTAACATATTTATAAGTGACCTGAAATTGACAATACAAATAGAAATTTCCAGTTTTGTAGATGACTCTCAATTCTAAGCAGTGAAGATCCAAGTTAGCTTAAATAAACATGAAGTTCAGGAGCTAGGGGCAACACAGAAGTGTACTGGTAAATGTTTAACAACCAACTCTCTAGGAGTAAAAAATGTGCCCATGACACACTTTTAAATTTAATCTACACTATTAAAATTTTCTCCATCACTTAATTCTAGACAATCCACAAAATAATAAATGAAGCCCTGGTGCATAGCATTTACCAATTTCTGAGGTATAAATGCTCACACTGAAAATTTAACAATTAGTTTACCCCATCTGGCTCAACCTCCACTCCCCACTCCCACCCCAGAAAGGTAAATGTTTGAGAGACAGAAAGCAGCACGCTTCGTCCAAGGCAGTACATAATGGTTAGTCAGAAGAGTCAGGAAAATCAAGTGAGGAAAAGCATCGATGATGACAACAACAAGAACAGTGACAATGATGTGCACTAAAATTGGGGGAGAGACACAATTTCAGATAAAACATATTCCTTGAACTAAAGAACAGAGTCTCATCCTACTTAACATCATTGAGCATCAATTTAAGCAGAGGCTATAATCTAGGAGAAGGAAATGGCAAACCACTCCAATATCTTTGCCAAGAAAACCCCAAATGAGATCACAAAGAGTTGGACATGACTGAAAGGATTGAACAACACAACAAAAAATAATCTAGGAAGCCATAATAAGTAGCAGAAATGGAGAGACTGTGAAGTAAATGCTCTGTATATTCTTTTCATAGGGAAATCATGTGGAAATGAGGTCATTAATGAATACTTGGAATCAGAAAGGAAGAAAACAAAAGAAGGGGTATAATTTCAGACCCAGAGGAAGTGAGCTTTGCTACTTAACCTAGCTCTGTTTACCCTGCACATAAGGTATATATCACTGAGCACTTACTAAATATCTGATTGATTAATTGATCTCCCATACTTCCTGAACTGGGGGAAAAAAACCAAACTGTTGGTGGAAGGGCTGTGTATGGTATGGTATGAATATTGAGTAATTTTCTCCTGTATAATTCAAAATATAAGTGTATGTAGTCTTTCTTCATTTTGCTACCATCTCCAACCAAGGTGATCATGTCAAAATATATCAATCACGATGTTAGAATGCTTCAAGATTTGTGATGTGCATTTATTACAATAGCCCCCTGAGGTAGACAACATATTGTTATCTTTTTTTTTCCACATATATTAACAAACATTTATAGAGTGCTTCAAGTTTTACAAAGTGCTTTACAAATGTTTCATTTGATCCTTACAACAACCCTAGGAGAAAGGTGCTATTATTATCTCCATTTTACTGATGAGGAAGCTAAAGTAAACAGAGATTAAATAATTTGCCCAGGGCCCTATGCAACTGTCTGAGGCTAGATTTGAACCCAGGTCTTCCTGACTCCACTTTTGCCACCTAGCTGCTGCTTCAATGAAAAAACAATTCCTCTCAAGAAAAGTTAAGTGACAAGAAAGATAATGAAGTCAACATGGCGGCGTAGAAGCAGGAGAACTCCCTCAGCTCCCCCCCATAACCACCTCAAATACCTATAAAATATGACTCTAAACAAACTTTAGAGCTCCAGAACCGGCAAAATAACAGAGAAGCAAAGCTCCAGCTGAAGGCAGCACAACAGGTGGATGGGAAAGGCTCATTACAGTACACTGGGAGCCCAGACCAGCACCACATGAAACTGTGACTTTAGCACCAGGGCAGCCAGGACAAGCCGTGGCTGGAGCATTCAGGAGAGTGGATCACCAGCAGCTGTGGCAGTTTCCAGAATTGTCAAGCCATAAGAGCCAAGGACAAAGTGAAAGGTCAGTGGAACTTGGCTAAATTTGGGGGAAAGGAGCAGGTCTAGCCATCTGCCCCTGCAGCCGCCTCCACATGGCCGCTTCAGAGCTCCCGGCCTGCAGATTGCAATTCCAAATTCACTGACTCCAAATTCAGTGCCTCTTTACATTATGCCACATTGTTTCTCATCAGCATGTTATCATGTTTTTTGGATAATGATGCCATTTCTCAATTACAACCAAACTATGCTATAGCATAGCTTGTTACCTCTTTTTTGCTATACCTTAGACCAAATCATGTCCCCTAAAATATAATGGTGCCGTAAAAGCCTAGCATAGATTGTGTGACATGGAACTTTGTTTTATTCTCTAGCACCAATGTTATATAAAGGGATAGTCTAATTATACAAAGGCATTTATGTCTGATTTTAAAAGTATATTTACTATCATCCAAGTTGAAAGAAATTATTAGATTTCTAGGTACCATCCAATTTACCTCCTTTTTCATGTTAAACTCTTTGAATATATATCTCTATAATAAATACTACTACCCCTTGCATATTTCTTCTTTTCTTAGCCCCTAAAGTGTGATGTCTAGATCCCCCCAAACTCCATGTTACATCTGGAGGTCTCAACTTTGCCCTAAGGTTTATGGGGCAAAGTGCCAGAGAATTGGCATACCTAAACTTTCTCAGGAAGACCTTATCATTATTACAAACTCAACTAGACCAGAATGCTAATTACCAGCCAGTCAGGGAAGTATCTAACCCAGGGGTGGGGAATCTGCAGCCTTGAAGACATGTGACCTTCTAGGTCCTTGGATATGGCCTTTTGGCCGAGTCCAAATTTTACAGAACAAATCCTTTTACTAAAGGCCCCTAGAGGGCTACAGGTTCCCCACCCCTGGTCTAACTTAATCATGAGAGTATATAAAGTGATCTGGGGAGAGGAAACACAGACAAAACAGTTCCTACTACCACCTTCCCACAAGTGCCTATGACACACAAAGAAGTCAGGGTCAGCTCACTGCTATCAAACAATGTAATCATGCCCTTCTTTAACTCTGTAAATATAACTAGATCTGAGTCTCTCATCCCTTCAACAGGCAAATAAATCAGCCCAAAGGTTCCAAAGTTGTGATTGGTCTGTTAACTACCAGCAAAGACTCTATCCCTCCCCTCTTATGTCTTCCCAATACAGCTGCAGCTACATAACCAACATGGCGAAACAATGCAGCTCAGTACTCTTCCCTCTCATGGTACTGATCCAGCCAATCTTTCTTCATTTTGCCCCCACCTCCAACTAAGGTGATCATGTCAAAACACTCCAATGAAATCCTTTAGATTAACAGTGATGTGATGTAGACATAAAGGATGGTATCATAGTCAAATTAGTGTATACGTGGAAGAAATTAACTGTCAGATATGTGGGTAGAAGAGTTCATGGCCAAATAAGAGATAGGTCAACACGAGATAAAATGTATAATTTTGATGAAATAAAATTTTAAAATTTTTGCACAAACCAATGCAGCTAAAATTTGAAGAAAAGCAAGAAAGTGGGGAAACCCTGAGCAACAAATTCTTCTGATAAAGGTCTAATTTTCAAAATATACGGGGAACTGAGTCAAATTTACAAGAATAAGAGTCATTCTCTAACTGATAAATGGTCAAAGTATATGAATAGATACTTTTCAGAGGAAAAAAAATCAAAATTATCAATAGTCATATGAAAAAACCTCTAAATCACTAATTAGAGAAATGCAAATTAAAACAATCTGAGACACCACCTCACACCCATCAGATTAGCTAAAATGACAAAAAGGGAAAATGACAAATCCTTAAGAGGGTACGGGAAAAGAGATACACTAATGCACTGTTGGTGGAGTTGCTAGTTAGTAAAACCCTTATGAAGAACAATTTGGAATTATGTCCCAAAAGCTATTAAACTGTGCATACCCTTTGACCCAGAAACACCCCTACCAGGTTTATTGCCCAACAAGATCAAAGAAAGAGGGAAAGGGTCCATGTGTACAAAAATATTTACAGTGGCCTTTTCATAGCAGGAAAGAACTGGAAACTGAGATGCTTAACAAGGAGAATGAATGAACAAGTTATAGTACATGAACATTATGGAATACTATTGTGCTATAAGAAATGATGGAAATGGTTTGAAAAAAAACCTGGAAATACTTGTATGAATGGATGCAAAATAAAGTGAGCAGAACCAGGAGAACAATCTACAGAGAAATAGCAATATTGTAAAGATAATCAACTTTGAAAGAGTAACTCTGATCAACACAATGGTCCACCACAATTTCAAAGGACCCATGATGAAACATGCTAAGCACCTCCAGAGGAGGAACTGAAGCATTTGGAATGCAGATTGAAGCATATTTTCTTTTTCTTGCTTTTTTTCAGGGGGAAAGGTGGCAGAACATGGCTAATATGAAATTTTGCATGACTATACATTATTTATAATGAGTTTCATTTTTCTTGCTTTCTCAATGAGTGGTGGAGGGAGAGATTTGGAACTAAAAGAATTTTTTAAAAGCCTCCATACCTAAAGAAGAATTTTTTTAAGATTAATAAATCTATAGTCATATAAAAAATACTCTAAATCACTATTGATTAGAGAAATGCAAATCAAAACAACTCTGAGGTACCACATCACACCTATCAGATGGGCTAACATGACAGAACAGGAAAATTACAAATGTTGGAGAAGATGTGGGAAAATTGGAACACTAATTGATTGTTGGTGGAGTTGTGAACTGATGTAAGCGTTCTGGAGAGCAATTTGAAACTATGCCCAAAGGGCTATAAAAATGTGCATACACCGTGACCCAGCAATACCACTTCTAGGGCTGTATCCCAAAGAGATCATAAAAATGAGAAAAGGACCCACATGTACAAAAGTATTTATAGCAGCTCTTCTTGTGGTGGCCAAGAATTAGAATTGGGGGGATGCCCATCAGCTGAAGAATGGCTGAACAAGTTGTGGTATATGAATGTAATGGAATACTATTGTGCTATAAGAAATGATGAAAAACCTGGAAAGACTTATATGAACTGATACTGAGTGAAGTGAGCCGAACCAGGAGAACATTGTACACAGTAACAGCCACAGTGCTTGAAGACTGACTTTGATAGACTTAGCTCTTCTCAGCAATGTAAGGACCTAAAACAGTTCCAAAAGACTCATGATGGAAAATGCCATCCACATCCAGAAAAAGAAATATGGAATCTGAATGCAGATCAAAGCAGACTATTTTCTTTGTTTTGTTTTGTTTTATGTTTTTCTTTCTCATAGTTACTCCCATTTGTTCAAATTCTTCTATCCGACATGACTAATGTGAAAATGTTTAATAGGGATGTATATGTAGAGCCTATAATCAGATTGCATGCCATCTTGAGGTGGGGCAGGGGATAGAAGGGGAGAAAATTTAAAATTTATGGAAGTGAATGTTGAAAACTAAAAATAAATAAAGTAAAAAAAAAAGAATTGACTATGGCAAGATCTCACCATAGATTTTAAAGCTGGTCATGACCCTAATAAAAAAAAAAAGATTAACAATATCTTTAAGGTCAAATTTAATGGACTTCTTTCAGTTTTTAACTCCTTTGACTTTTCTGTGATATAGGACATGATTGATGCCTTCCCCTTCAGTTCAATTCAACATTTATTAAGCACTTACTATATACAAAGCATTGTACTAGATGTAGGGGAAATAAGGACAAAATTTGTTTTAAATCGTCTTTGCTTTCAAGGTGCTTACATTTTACTGATTTTGTATTTTCCTATGGCCTCTCTGATTTCTCTACTTGTTCTTTACCCCCTCTAAATGTAGATATATTCCCCAAGGCTGTATATTCAACCCACCATTCTTTTCTTGGACTAACTATCAATAATTGAGATAATGGATATTGTTAACAATTCTATAATGATGATACCCAAATCTGTATCCTCAAAGACACTTATCTCTTCTCATCAATTCTGTAGTCTGATATCCAGCTACCTAGTGTATATGTGTGTGTATGTGTATAGATATAGATACATATATATAGATAGATTCTCCTCTCACAACCAATCAGTAAGCATATATGTAGTGCCTACTCTGTGTCAGACACTGTGCTGAATGTTGGGGATACAAAGAAAAAACAAAAAAATATTCCCTGCTCTCAAGGAGCTTGCATTCTAATAGAGCAGACAGCATACATAAATGGGATCATATGAGATATAGAAAATGGAAGGTAACCATAGAGTCAATGGAGGTAGCAGATGGGAGGGATGAAGAAAGGCTTCCAGTGGAAGGTGACACTTGAGATGAATCTTAAAGGAGTCCAGAAGTTCTGAGAATCAGATTGAGAGGAAGAACAGTCCAGGCATGGAAAGCAGGGGTGTGTATACTGAAGCCAGATCCAATGTAAATTTTCAACATGAGCATTTATATCTTGGAAATCAGTAAATGCTACAAATCAGGGTTTGATTTATTATTTTGTTGGTTCTCTAGAATCTAGACTTTTAAAAGTAATGGGGAAAGTGTTAATAATGCAGATTAAATGTAAAAGTGTTTCATAGACACTTTTTTTTCCCCCAGAGAACCTGTTATTAAACATTTCACCCCCACACCCCTTGGAGAACAACCAGGGTAAAGGAAAAAATTACACGAGGTCACTATGGCTGGATCATAGAATACACAAAAGGAGAAGAGAATGCAAGATTTTAAAATGTAGAATGGGGAACAAACAGGTTGTGAAAAACCTTAAATGCCTAACAACAACAACAAAAACTTTAAATTTGATCCTGGAGGTAATAGGGAGCCACTAGAATTTACTGATTGGGGGTTAGAGGTAGATGATTGAGGTAATGATATGGTCAGACATATGTTTTAAGAAAGTCACCTTTGGCAGCTGAGTGTAAGATAGATTGAAGTGTAGAGACATTTGAGGTAGGGAGATCAACCAAAAAGCTATTGCAATAGTCTAGGTATGAGGGGATAAAGACTTTAGACAGGGTGATGGCTATGTGAGTGGAGAGGAGAAAGATTCTAAAGAGATGTTGAGAAAAAAAATTTTAAATTTAGCAACTGATTGGATTTGGGGGGATGAAAGAGAAAGGAGCTGTGGATGTCACTAAGGTTACAAACTTAAGTGATAGGAAGATGGTGGTGCCCTTAACAGTAATAGAAAAATCAGAAGAGGGGAAAGTTAGGAGGGGAAGATAGTGAGTTCTGTTTTGGATTTGCTGAGTTTGAGATGCCTATAGAACATCCACTTTGAAATGTCCAAAAGGCAGTTGGTGGTACAGGATTGGTGCCCAGGATAGAGACTGGGACTAGATAAACAGATCAGGGAATCATCTTCTTAGAGATGATGACTGAACCCATGGTCACTGATCAGATTACCAAGTGAGTGAATATAGAAGGAAAAGAGAAGAGAGCCCAGAACAGATACTTGAGAGCTACCCACTTGATGAGCATGACATCTATGAAAATCCAGAAAAGAGACTGAGGAGTGGTCAGAGAGGTAACAGGAAAAACCAGACAGCAATACAAAATTATTTTAAAAATATATTTTTAAAAAAAACACAAAGTTCTACCTTCTGCAAGAAGACTTTTTCTGATTCCCACCACCACCAATGTAAGCCTTTGTAATGCCATGCACTAGCAGATTCCCAAAAGAATGCTACTGTGAACAGCTTTTAAGGTTTGGATTACATAGTATAGTGAACACTCCATTTATTCCATTACAAATCAAGGCAAACATTCACAACAAATCATAATATAATATTCACAACATTACATCTCATCACAGAAAATCACAATATAGTATTCATAACAGCTTATCATTAGAATGGCCACACCATTTTCACTGCAGTGGCCACAATATTTAGAACAAGGAACAAAAGAATAATCATCTGGTTTCCCTAAGGGGGAAACCCTCCTCACTTAATCATTCAATCAATTCACAATATAATAATCAATCTTCCACTCATGGGGCAATCTTAACTTAATCACTCATCTAGATTCACAATCACTAAATATCATTAAGATACAATCATTAGAAAATTACACAAACCCTCCACCCCTCAGTGTCTAGTAAACTCTTTCAATATCCAAGGAGAGGCCTTTTCTTCATCAGGATCCCCTTCCATGGTCCCAGCTCCTACTTGAATTCACCAGTCACCTGGATTCAGGGGCAGACAGCTCCCAGGTCCTTGTCCAGTCCTCAGGGCAGTCCCTGGCACACACTGAAGTTCACAGGGTCCAGCACATCTCAAACCCTTCACCACTTCTGTTGCCAGAAACTCAAGGATCATCCAGGCCACAAACAAAGTCTTATCCTGGTCATTCTTCTTCAGTCCTCTAGCAGTTCAGCTGTCCCTAGAACCCAGTAGAAAACTCAGCCTTCCAGCAAAAGCAGTAACACTGGCCTTCCAGGAAGCAGCAACAGCCACTTAGGCCTTCACCAGATTCTGGTCTCAAGAAAAACTCCAACTCAGTTCTCGGTCAAACTCTCCCTCTCAAGAAAACTCCAACTCACTTCTTCAGTCCAGCAGCCCAGCTCCCAGATGCTGGGACAATCCTGCTTCCTCCACCAGAACCCACCAGGAGGAACATTCCAATTCTGTCTCTCTGTCTCTAGAACTCTTCTTATATACACACACTGGCCTCCTGTCTCAGACAACTCCCTCCTGCCACATCAGGACAGGATAAGAGCTCACACCTTCCATACTTAGCCCTAAGTTACTAAGTGCTAAGTATGTGCTAGACTGATTTACTGTTACAGCCTTCCCTCTGAGATTATCTCCAATTTATCCTGCATATATCTTGTCTTTATATAGTTGTTTGCATTTTGTCTCCCTCATTAGACTATGAGCTTCTTGAGAGCAGAGAGTGTTTTGCCTTTCTGTGTGTCCTCAGTGCTTAGCCTGGCACATAACAGGTGCTTAATAAATGCTTTTTGATAGTATTCATTCTCACTATCTCAAGACTTAAAAGACCAGCAGCGTGTGCCAACTTCCACCAGGACCCACTACTCACTTTCTCAACTCTACCATAAATCAAGGCTTACCCCTAGCGACAAGCCTAACCTTCAAGAATCCACATAGGCACAACCACAGAAATGCTGGGCTCCCCACTTGGACATACCTACAACCCAACAAGCTTCTGGGAATTGGAACCTAAACACACCCTCAAAAACACATTGACTCAGACTCCACAAAGTTGCATCACTTTAATAACTCTCTCTCTCTTTGATTCACAGCATTAGTCACTGGAAACATCACATTAACTATCTGTTCCCTGAGCGCTCCATACACCATGCCTTTGAGGGCTTGTTTCCTACTTGTGCCTACTCTACCAATTACCAGCATCAGAAGATTATTCAGACTACACCTTTTTAGCCCATGATGGAGGAGACCTAATTAACAACCATAAGCAAGTGTGGCTTTTCTTTGACTCAAGCGCACCCCTATTCCTCTTCAGAACCTGTCCCTGGCTGCCTGAAGGAGTGGAAGGCATACTCCATTCTAGATTGTTGAATGAGCTGAATGAGTCTGCCTTTCACTACCAAGGTTTTAATCCTCTGCTGTAAAATGTTTAGTGTTCTCCCAGACCCTTTTAGCTCCAAATGATGGTGTAGTACAAAGCATTGGGTTTGGTAGAAGGGAAGGGGACCCTAGGTTAGAATTCCTGTCTCTGCTACTTACTATTGTGATTGTTACTGAGCATCTCTGAGCCTTAATTTCATCTTTAAAATGGGTGGGGAGAGCATTGCACTAGAAGATCTCTAAGGCTCCTTCCAGTTCTAATCTACACCTCCAAAATCTAGATAACTATAATTTACAATATTACATGATAAATGCATTGGAGAGGTGAAAAACAAAACATTATGAGTTCTGAAGAATATCACTACTGTCAAAGGGAATCAGAATACTTCATGGAGTTAATAGTATTTGAGTTGAGCTTTGAAGAACTGATAGGAATTCAGTAGTTTAGAAAGCCTCAGTAGGAATAAGGGCATGGAAGCTAGTGAGAACCGGGTATTTTTCAGGAGACAGAAAATAGTTGCCCTCATCAGTCAGCTGAGGACCCCAGTCTTACATATTAGGCCATAATCTAAAGCCAATAGAAGGGTATAATATGAGATAGAGCTGAAAAAGTATGCTAGTACCAGATTGGGGAGGGCCTTAAAAGACAGCCAAAATAGTTTGAACTTTATCTGGCAGGCAAGAAGGCAGTAGTGGAGATTTTTGAGCAGTGGAGTGACATGAACAGATCTAAGTGGCAGCAGCAGCAGCGCTATAAAGTCTAATTTTATACTCATAAAAACTGTGGGAGGTAAGTCCCCATTCTATTATCCCCATTTTAAAGATGAGAAAATTGGGACAAAAGTTAAATAACTTGCCCAGGGTCACAGAGCTAGTATGTATCTAAGGTTGGATTTGAACTCAGGTCTTTCTTAACTCCAGGTCTAACAATGTACCACCTCACTGGCTTATAAGAAAGATTATTTGGGAAGTAGAATGAAAGACGGCCTGATGGAGGATTGAAAACCTTACTTGACCTCTTTTTCTTTACTTGTTCAGGGTATCTATTTCCTACTTTGTTTGTAGTGGTGAGTCATTTTGTGACTCCATTTGGAATTTTCTTGGCAAAGATATTGGAATGGTTGGGATCATACAACTATCTTGTATGAGGCTGAATTTGAACTCATGAAGATAAGTCTTCCTGATTTCAAGCCCAGTGCTCTGTCTACTTCACTATCTGGCTGCCCAGTTCCCTACTTTACTTTGGATCAATTCCTTTTTTTTTTTACTTGAATCCCTTATCTTGTGTATCATAAACAGGTCATTATAAAAAAAGATAGGAACTATGCAATTACTATACTAAATGAGTTCAAGTCCCTGCCCTGAGGATAAAGAGCAAGACAAACCCTGACATAGACAAAACAAAAGAGGATTGAGGGAGCATTGTTCTGGAGTAGTCTCTGCTCTTCTTGGGATTAGTTTCTGAGAACACAGTGAGTTAAGAAGCTGCTGAATTTGCTGTTTTTAATTCTGATTGGCTCAACATAAAGGAACTTGTTTACTGCCTGTTATATATAAAGTCATTCTCTGAAAAGCTCAAAGTACTTTTTAGATTTTTATCTAATTAATCCTCATGATAACCCTGTAAGGGAATTAGGATTGAAAAGTTTCCTTCATGCAAGTCCATTAGGTTTTAGACCACAATAATAGTCACTGTGTTTGCCTGTGGTTACCTACCTGTCTTGACTTAATTCATAAATTTATAATGTTCTTTGAAATACATTGTATATAAAAGGTTAAACCCCAAATCTTGGCTTATTGGTAATCATCAGTCATTCTCAGGTACAAATTCAGTTTTCCACTAAGAGATTTGTAGAGAAGAGAGGATATTAACATACAAAAAATGAAAGGTATAAAAATGTAGGTGTTTAGGAGGGCAAAGTTGGGGTGAATTGATATGTAACTCTTAAATGAACAGGTATTCATCAAGCAGCAACTATTGATTGAATGCATACAATGTAGAGGGTTCTTAAAGGGCAATAGGTGGTCAGGTCCCAACATGCATTGACTCAGCAAATAATGCCATTGCATTCCATTCAATTCAACGAATATTTATTAAATGCCATCCAGGTCCAAGGCATTGCTGTAAATGTTATGTACGCGAAATAAATAACTGTAGAAGTGTAGAAAAATTAGGGTAAAAGTCATCCCAGGGAAAACAGGCTAGATGGTAGAAGAGGAAGGAATGGTATAGCCCAAATCACAGCTACTCCAACAAAGTGCCAGACCAAATATTAATCAGGAAATCCAAGGAGAAAACACATGGAGCCATTTTTTTGTCCCAGGGAGCAGGGGCAGAATCCAGGTTGCAGGTGTATTGTTCACCTTAGAGCTGGATTACAAATCTAGCTTGGATTTTTGAAGGCAACTGGGAGTAGACTGGGGGCTGACTTGTGTCTACATTCCAGGGAAAGGAATAGATCTATCAGGAATTGTAGATTGCCAGGATTCTACAGCAGCTCTGACTCCAGAGCTGTTGTGGACCCAGTGTGGATTTAGGAAGGGACCTGCAGCTAGGGGTAAAACTGACCTGCAGCTGTGTTCTAGGCAAAGCAAGGAGTAATCATTACCTATTCAGCAAATCAGGCTTGAACCTAACCCAAGGCTATGTACTGGGCAGGTAGCAGCTATAGAAACAAGCAGTAGTGGGTGACAGTGACCCAAGAGTGAGTCATGTATTCAGGTCCCAATCTGATCTGAAGCCCTCACTTGAATGATGATGGCAGGGAGCTCAGATCAAGTAGAAGCCTCTACCTAGTTGACAGGGGCTAGGCCAGCAACAGCCTACTGGAGCTCTATCAGGGGGCAAGCCTACAGTTGTATCATCCAGACATGGGTCACAAACATGCAAAGACCAGGGTGAAAGTGATCATATTTCAGCCTAGCCCAGAGTGCTTAAGGTACACTGAATGGTTTTTGGTCCTCAGCCTGACCAAGTATCCTAAGATAGTTAAAAAGCACTCTCTTCTCAGAGAAAACTGCAGTAGGACTGCCTGAAAATACAAAACAGAATCAAACAATGCCCTGACATTCTGTCCAGAAGTGCTCAAAGCCTGGTTCTAACATAACAATTCAAGTGAAGGAGGAATAATGAGTAAATAAAAGAGAAAAGAGTCCCACAATGAAGAACTAATATAATACCAGGGATGTCCAAATCACAAGCCCAGAAGAAGAAAATAATTCCAAAATTATCTCAAGCAAAGCCTCAAAGAAAAATATAGCTTGACCCACTTAGGTCAAGTAGAATTCCTGTAAGAAATGAAGCAATTTTTAAAAAAAGGTTTAAGATTATATTATAATGAAATCCAAATGTTCAAGGAAAGAATTGGCAAAAACAAAAACAAGAGCTTTGGGGAAGCATTTTGAAAATTGTATTAATAGCTTAATATTAAGAGGTATGGGGGCAGCTAGGTGGCCCAGTGGATAGAGCTCTAGCCCTGGAGTCAGAAGGGCCTGAGTTCAAATACAGCCTCAGATCTGACACTTGACACTTACTAGCTGGGTGACCCTGAGCAAGTCACTTAACTCCAATTGCCTGTATGCATACACACACACACACACACACACACACACACACACACACATACATATGTGTATCTATATTAAAACGTACAAAACTTTATGCAAGTAATAGACTCCTTGAACATTAAATGAACCAAACAAAAATTAACAACTGCATGAATAATAACTATTTTAACTAATTTAATAACTATTAAATAAACTAATTTAATAACTAAAAGTCAAAGATTGAAAAAATGGAAGATGTAAAACATTGCTTATAAAAACAACTAACCTGAAAAACAGATCAAGGAAAGCTAATTTTAGAATCATTAGACTACCTGAAAGCCATGACCAAAAATAGAACCTGGATATAATACTTTAAGAAATCCTGAAAGAAAACTGCCCAGACCTCTTAGAATTAGAAAGCAAAGTGAAAATATAAAGAATCCACAGTCACTTCTAGAAAAAATCCCCCAAATGAAAACACTCAGGAGCATCAAAATTCAGGTCAAAGAAAAAATACTGCAAACATCAAGAAAGAGTTCAAGTATTATAGAGTCTGTCAGGATTCCACAAGATTTATCAACTGCCACCAAAAGGAAACAGAGAACTTGGAATACAACATTCCACCAAGACTTCCTGATGAAAAGAATGGAACTGAATAAAATCTTTTAAATGCAAGCAAAATAGTCAAAAGAAATATTAAATGGTAAATATAAGCATTCAATTGGAAAGGAATATACAAAGATGAAGTATTGACATTCTATCATAGGGAGTTGATAAAAGTGTTTCCTCATATCATCAGAGGTCATAAAAGGACTTAAATGAGATAGAGGGTCTGGGGATGGTGTTATAATTATTTGATAAAGCTTAAAAGAAGAAAAATAAAGAAAGGAAAGGGAATTGATGAAGGAAGAAAGGTGAAGAGGTGAAGAAAGGATGATGAACTTATCTCACAAAAGGTGGGTCTATAAGTAAAAGACTATATATATATAAACAAGGAGAAGGGAAGAGGAATGAGTGTCATTTGAACCTGTTTTTCACTAGAAACAGAGGCAAGTAGAACAAATTCACACACAAAGTCTGGTATAGAGAAAAAAGCATTCAACTCAATGGGGAAATGGGAGGAAACAGGAAGAGAGGAAGGATGGAAAAAATATGGACTAAAATGAGGATAGTTTAAAGGAAGTGTTTATCATTAGCATGATAAACTCCAACCTTAGAAAGCAGGACATAAATAACAGTTTAAAGAGAAATCGGGATAAAAACCTGTAATCACATTAAGCATAGAGCACTATGCTAAATGTACTCCTCTCTCAGTGCTTCCTTCTTCTTTGTAAAGAAGGCGTAAGGAGCAAAGAGATGTAAAAAGTATAAAAGAAAATTATGGACATAATTGCTATCACTGAATGTGAATGGAATAAACTCACTCGTTACATTACAAAGCAATAATCATCAAAATGATCTGGTACTTATTTTAAAAGAGAGGTTAATCAGTGAAACAAGAAAGTTCACAATATGTTAAACTTACCTCATAGCCTTGTATTCAAGAAGCCCAGTAACTCCAGCTACAGGACTTATTATTCAACAAAAAAATGCTGTGAAACTGGAAAGCAGTCTGACTGATTCTATAGTACTTGAACTCTTTCTTTCTTGATGTTTGCAATATTTTTTCTTTGACCTGGATTTTGGCTGCGATGCTCCTGAGTGTTTTCATTGGGGGGATTCTTTGTGGATTCTTTTTATTTTCACTTTACTTTCTAATTCTAAGAGATCTGGGTAGTTTTCTTTCATGATTTCTTAAAGTTTAATATTCAGGTTCTATTTTTGGTCATGGCTTTCAGGTAGTCTAATGATTCTTAAATTAGCTTTCCTTGATCTGTTTTTTAGGTTAGTTATTTTTTTATATGACATTATTTAGACATAGACCTCAACACCATATAACAATGATTTGTTTCAAATAGGATACATGACTTGAAATATTCTGTGTTGTCTTCTTCCATTAGAATGCTAAGTCCTTCACAGAAGGAAAATGAGTGGCTACCTTACCTTTCTGTTTGTATCCCCAGTATTTAACATTGTTTTGCACACAGAGAATGCTCAATAAATATTTTTCAATTCAGTTTAATTTGTATTGACTCCCCAAATACAGTGTCTAATACTAATGTGTGTACTTGATTCACATTAAGTGCTTTGAGACTCAGCCTTCACCCTTTTCATGTTCATTCGAACCCTGCCTGTTGCTCCACTTGTGTCCTCAATTTGGTCCCCTCCAATCTCTTCCAGGTAGCTTCATTATTACCCTGTTCTCTTACACCTTCAAATCTGGCTTCCACTCTTCTAGCTTTTCTGCTTTATAGACACTTTCTCTGCCTATAAGCATACTTCCCTATCCTAAAAAAATCCTATCACAAAGACTTGCTAGTCTTTCCAACTACTGTCCTATTTCTCCCTTCCCTTCACTAGCAAGCTTCTTTAAAAAGGCGTCTCTATGGATTCCATTTTCTCACACCTCACCTGTGCAATCTGACTTCCATTCTTACTATACTCCTAAAATTCATCTCTAAAGGTCACTGGTGACCCTAGAGAGATGCTGAGTGATAGTCACATCACCTCAGCCCTGAAGGATGGAGGATGTAAACTAAATAAATTCACCCCAAGTTAGCCAAGAATAGAAAACAAAGACTTGGTTAAGTAGAACAAATATTCTTTTTTTAAAATTGATTTGTTTATTTACTTTTAGTTTATAAGATTCAGTTCCACAATCCCTTGAGTTTCAAATTTTCTCCCCTCCCTCTTCTCACCCCCCCTCCCTATGGTGGCATGCAGTCAAGTATAGGATCTGCAAATACTTTTACAATGGACATTAGTCTGTTAGTATAGAAGGGTTGTAACCGATGGAGTGAACAATGGGAAAAAAGAGAACTAAACATGGCAAAGAATGATAGCATGTAGATTGCTTCAGTCTCCATTTAAACTAGAACAAATATTGTTAATGCCATCTAAGAAAAATCTTGTGTGTGTAAGGTAGAGCTGTGGGACCCCCAAAGATACATGTTCATATAAATAATGGAGAGTTTCAAATAACCTGGAAGAATTCTGGCCTCTTGAGGGTAAAAAAGCTAAAACACTGTCAACTGAGGCATCAGTATGATCTTTCCACTGAATTACTGGTCAAGAAAAGCTGACCCTGGCAGTACCTCGCATCAACTTTCATTAATAAAGAATAGCATGGCAGCAATGGCAAGAAGACCCAAGATGCCTTATGGGAATTGAGGATTGTAGTAGTAGAGAGATGGATGACCAATGTGGAAGCAAACTAAGCATTTAAAAACTATAGTAATCTGAAGCTTTTGGATGAATTTGAAGGAGAAATCTTAACAATCTTTATAAAATAACAAGTTCCAAAACAAGGTTCTAGTCCTCATTTCAGACCAAGAGTCCATGAGGCTCTCTTCAAGTATTCAAAGGAATGACAGTTGGTCAACAAGCATTTATTGAGTGCTTACAAATTTCCAGGTACTGTGCTAAGTGCTAAGTATATAAATAAAAGCAAAAAAAAAAAAGACAGTCTCTACCATTAAAGAGCTTACATTATAATTGAGGAAGACAGTACATAAAAGGAAACTGAAAAGGAGGGAGAGAGGTCCCAACATAGGGGCATGATAGAGAAAGACCAGAATACAACCTGGAAAGAAATGAAGACACAGTTGGACTGGACACCCTCCTTAAATGGAGGTTCTGGAAGGAACCATCCAATCAGAGGGAGGGGCTAGAGGGGCAGAGGTACTCCTGGTATGTAAATTCCAGGGCTGGAGTGAGCATCTAGGATCAAGAGACTTCTGGGACATGGTAGAAAAAAGCCCAGAATATAGGCTAGAAGAGGAGTTGGACATTTTCTGCTTGGACCAAGGGACAGAACTAGGCACAATGGGTCTAAGTTGCAGAGAGAGGCAGATTTAAATTTGATATGGGGAAAACCCTACTAACAATTAAAGTTGTCTAAAGGTGGAATTGGCCACCTTGGGAGATAGTTGTTGTTTGTCCTATGTTCATGAAGAGGACCATGGCATCAGGAAGATGATGCCTTGTCTTACAAGTGAATTGGATTTAAGTGAGGGAGGGCTGTGCAAAATCACCAGCCTCACTTTCTTCTCCAGAGTCATCTGGGTCCAGTGCAAGATATAGATGGCCCCACTGGGAGATAGGTTTTCCATCAGTGGATGTATATAAGTGAAGGTTAGATGACTAGTTTTTAGAGGAAATTCCATTTCAGTTAGAAGTTCATCCATATGGCTTCTAAATTCCTTTAAACTTCTGACATTCTGTAATTCTTGATTTGTGTCAGTGCCTTCTTACTGGCCAGAAAGTTAACTAAGTATGCTTCTTAATTGGCATCTATTAATTTTAAAGGGGCACTTCAGTATTTAGGAAAACTTTATACAATTAGCTGTGATTTTTTCCCTCAAAATAGTTGACAAAATTCTGGACTAAAGATCATAGATTTTGAACAAAAAAAGGAAATTGGAGGTCATCTAGTCTAATTCCTTGACTTTATAGATGACAAAACTGAGGCATAGAGAAATTAAGTGACTCACCCTGGGTCACATAGCTAGAAAGTATCTAAGGTGGGATTTGAACCTCTGTCTTCCTGACTCCACTACACCATGCTGTCTTTCACTGTGTCATAGACAGTATGACAAAAATTGAAGTCAGCTCTTCTAGCTCTAAATTCAGCACATGTTCTAGGGCTGTAGCACTATTAGTACAAAGAGCACTATACTCGAAGTCAAAAGGGCTTAATTCTATCTACTCCTGGCTCTGCTTTATAACTTGGGCAAGTTACTTCATTTGGGGGGGGGCCCTCAGTTTCCTTGTCTGTAAAATGAGGAGTGTTGGATTAAATGATCTCTAAGATGTTTTTCAGTTCCAAAATTCTTCTACTCTAAATTTTCAGTATTTCTTATTTTTTAAAACAAAATTGACCAAAAAAGTATGTTTACACATTCCTTAAATGTTAACACTTAGTTATGACTAGAAAGTTCTAGTATGGTTGTGGTTATATTGATGGGCTTTAAAGTATATCAGCTAACTTGTCATAATTGACTTCAAAATGATTACAGATAGAGGAAAGAAGAGACTATGTTAATAAAAGACAGTTCAATCAAGGAATTCAACAACAACAACAACAAAATAACATTCATATGGGAATTGGCCACAGCCACCAAGGCTGGTTCTAATATTTCTTCCTCTATCCAGAACACTGACACCACTGAATATGGCCACTAGGAGGGCACTAATCACTTCTGAATTCTCAAGAACACATTCAAGGAACTCCTTTATTTTTTCATTTTCAAAAAAATTTTAGAGTTTTTAAGGGAAAAAAAATCCTAAAACAAAGTAAAACAATACATGCACAGAAATGGTTCCATGTGAGATAAAAGAGTTCAGAGTCTGAATCTAAAGTCAGAAAAGGTCTTTATTCTTTCTCATGAGAAAGGACCCTGCTCATGTCGCCCACATGGCGGCAGGGAGAGAGCAACAGGTAGAAGCCAGCCCATGGTTATATAATCTTCCAATGCAGAAACCCAACCCCCTCAACTGGCCTTCACTCTTATTGGTAGGGGAGCTGACCCACAACCTAAGCCCGGGAATCTCTCTGAGACAAAGGACCCGGAAACGTGGGTGTCCAGTGAAAGGAATCTTAACCTTATTTGGCATATCTTCTGCTGAGTTGGCTCTGGGGGAGGGTCTCCATTGCTCTAAGCCCTAGATTGTTTGAAGGTCAGGTGACCTAACCCTAGGTCTAGTGAATACTGAAGCCATTCTAGATTTGATTTTTCAGAATGGGGAAACTTCACTATAAATTATCCCTCACAGTTCTGAACTTTCCCCCATCCATAGAACAGATACATAATTTTTTTCTATGTTTCTCTAATGCTAAATTGTTAAAAAAAAAATTTATTTTGGTGGACTTGTGGCTGAAGTACAGAGTACAATATTAATTTTTTTTCTTAGTAATCCACCAATTCCTCCTAATTCGTGCCTCTTGGAGCTAAGCAGAACAAATTTAATCCCTATTTTACAAAGATTTTATGACCTAAACTTAACTCTAACTACAGATTGACTGAACTAACACAGCTTATGGGGCACCCTCTAGTTCCTTACCTTCATTTTAATCCTTGCCAAGGAATAACCCCCTTGTTCTTGAGAGCTTCTCCTTTCTTTGATAGCTACACCTCTCCTACTTTTAAAGACTGAAAAGATACCCAATAGATAGAGGACACTGGAGATCACAACTTGTGAGGATTTGTTGAAGGAACTAGACGGAGCTTAGCCTGGAGAAGAGTAGGCTTGGGGGTGGAGGGTAAAGTAGAAGGCATTGAAAATAGACATGATAGCTGCCTTTAGGCATTTGAAGAAATCCTTGTAAAATAGGGACTAAACTTTTTCTGCTTAGTTCCAAGAGGCAAGAATTAGGAGGAATAGGTGGATTACTAAGAAAAAAAAATTAATATTGCACTCTGCACTTCAACCACAAGTCCACCAGAAACAATTTTAGAAATTTAGCATTAAAGAAACATAGAAAAAAAATAATGTATCTGTTCTATGGATGGGGGAAAGTTTATGACCAAGAAAGAATAATGGGGATCATAAAAGACAAAATGAATAATTTGATTGCAAAAATTAAAAAGGTTTTGTACAGATACACCTAAAAAAGCTATGATTAAAAGAGAAACAGTTAACTGAGAAAAAAAAAATCTTTGCAGCAAGTTTCTCTGAAAGAGGTCTCGTTTCCAAGATATATAAGGAACTGATTCAAATTTATAAGAAATAAAGCCATTCCCCATTTGATAAATGGTCTAAGGACACAAGCAGGTAGCTTCCAAGGGGGAAAAATACTTAGGTTTCCAATAGCCATATAAGAAAAAAAAATCCAAATCACTAATAATCAGAGTAATATAAATTAAAGAAATTCCGACATTCTATCTTACAGCTATCAAGACTGGCAAAGATAACCAAAAAAAAGTTAAGTAAAAAATGTTAGAGAGGCTGTGGGAAAATAGGCACACTAATGCCCTCTTGGTGGGCCTGTGAATGGGTATGACCATTCTGGGAAACAATTTGGAATTGTACCAAAAAAAAAACCTATTAAACAATACATGCCCTTTGACCCTGTTATACCACTGCTATGCCTATACCCAAAAGAGATTAAAGAACAATGAAAAGGTTCCTTATTTGCAAAAATATTTATAGCTGTTCTTTTTGTGATAGCCAAAAAAAATAATAATAATAGAAATTAAGAGGATGTCTAACAATTGAGGAATGTCTGAATAAGCTGTGGTATAAAAAACAAGGTCCAAAATGAGAGTAGCTGGAAGTCAAATCCAAAACTAGTATATATGGAAACAAGATATCTGAGATGTGGCTTGCATGGAGGGAAGAATAGAATGGAAGCAAGAATATTTGTGGCATCTCTTTTCCCTACCCTTCTCTAAGGAAGACTTTGATTTCTGCCAGGATGGAAAGCAGGAGGTTGGGGCCACAGACTGTCCACTCTGCTCTTAGAGAGCGTACTGGACTAAAATTACATTTATCTGCTCTTATCCATTAGGGGGAAGTAATTTTAGGTTCAAGCTACACTCAATCATTATTCCTTAACAGGGAAGAAGTGCATCAGGCTATATACCTAAGGCTTGATTCCCTTCCCATCAGATGCCAGTTCTACAATGAACACACATAGCCAAGAGCAAATAAATCCATTTATCCAAACACATAACAAACAGAAATAAGAGAAAGTACACAAAGGAGAATACATGCCAGACAATACAGAGTGAATGAGGTCTCCCACTGGGAGTGAAATAATTCATACCGGGGTGGCTAGATGGTGCAGCAAATAGAGCACCGGCCCTGGAGTCAGGAGGACCTGAGTTCAAATTCTACCTCAGACACTTGACACAAAGCCGTGTGACTTTGGGCAAGTCACTTAACCCCAATTGCCCTCCAAAGAAAAAAAAAAGAAATAATTCGTACCAATCCAGAGAGAGAATCTCAGATCTCACCCAAAGGGGTAATTTTCCAAAGTCTCTAGTGTAGCAGGCTGGGATAGGAACCTGATAGACTACTTTCTTCCCAGTGTCTTTCTTGACTGTCAGCAACATGAAGAGAGGTTGAAATGTCAGATCTCTCTTGAAGCCAGAAAAGCCTGGATTTCTTTTCTCCCCTGCTCTGTTTGCCCTTCACACAGGCATGGATATTGAGTAATTAGTCTCCACCAATAAAGAGAGAGTCCCATACAATTGACCCTTTGAGTCTAGGATTACAGTATACAGCCATTGAAGGATACAGTTTAACTTGACTTCTTATTTGTTACAAGAAATTTATTTTCTCCTTTCCTTTTGTTTCTTTCTTTTTCCAATATGGTAGGGAGCAAGGAGAGAGAGAATACATATTTCTGTTCATTAAAAAACATTCACAGATGTAAAATAGAGTATGGACTTTCAGATGAGATCACTATATAATTTTAGTTTTACCTAACTCTATGTGTTACAAGACACTTCTGAAGGGGGTATAATCTGCAAATGTACGTGATGTTAAAACAAAGCATCAAAAAAACTGAAAGTGAAAAAACAATTTAACATTCAAATTCAAGCAATTCTAGCTTAGAGGAAAGTCAGAACTGACCCAGTCTCTCTACCCTCTTCCCATTCTCACTCAGGCCCTTGGACATCTCTGTACCCCGAGAATTTATTGAGAGGAATCTTGAACAAGGAAAAGGTCACAATATGTTAAAATAAAGTTTGGGAAGGAGCCAGCATCCTGGAACAGTTACGACTTGATTTTTCCCTTCTCCCCACAAGGACTGAAAGGGTTTCATTGTTGTTGCTGAGTCGTGTCCCTGACCCCAAGGACCATAGCACACCAATGCTGTCCATGGGGAATACTGCAGCAGTTTTTCCATTTCCTTCTCCAGTGACTTAAAGCAAATCGAGGTTAAGTGACTTGCCCAGGGAAACACAGATAGTAAATGGCTGAGGCTGAATTTGAACTCAGGTCTTCCTGACTCCAGGCCCAGTATGCCATCAGCCTAGCCACCTGGCTGCCTCCTTTATCTAGATAGCCTTTGTGAATCCTTTGTCAATGGAGAAGAGGGAAGAGGGCGCAGCCCTTAGGAGGGTCCAATCTCTTAGAGGTCTCAATCACTAAGAAGTATTTTTGTTTTGTTTTATTTTGAGTTGGTTACCATCATTATTCCATTGTTCTTTACCTTCTAAAGTACTTTGCCTACAAGGAAATGTCTAGAAAGGGTTTTAGGCTAGAGACTGCTATTTCTTCATATTTTCAGATTAATTTAAAAGGAGATTTTAATATATTCCCTGCCCTTCCTAAAAATCAGAGCTATCCAAAATTAAAATAGACTTGTCAACCTATTGACTACATGTCAGCTTTCAAGAATATTATAGAGGATATTTCTGTTCAAGTATGTGTTTGGGATGAAAAATATCCTTCATCCTTAATTTAGTGAAAAGAAATAAACACAGAGATCTCTTAGGATAAGAACAGGACTTTATTTTCTTCCCCAGGAGAAGAGGGCGGTCTTCCTATGACTCATCATGGAGAAGAGGCAAGTTACAAAAGATAGTGCTGGAATTTATAACCTAACTTAGTCAAGACCCCTTCCCGACTGTTTCCCCTCTCATTGGTGGAGAGGCATACTTCACCAAATACTTCCCCAACTGAGACAGCAAGGAAAGAAGGGGGGAGGGTCCCACCAAGGCAGGAAAACAGATAAAGGAAGATAAAAGCGATTGACAGAAGCAATTTGAAAAGTTAACCACCCCAAATTGAGAAGTTTTCACTCATCCCATACATATGCAATTGAGAAGAAGGGAGAAGAAGGCTTGGGACTCTGAGGGAGTTGGAATAACAAGTTAATCAAGAAAGAATAAAAGGATATCCTAGTAGTTGTGAGGGCCCAGTTGAAATATAATTTAATTTAACATGAACTTGTAGTGACATCTCTGAGTTTCATTACTTTTGCTTTCTATCAGTTTCTTAATTTTCTGATTTCTTTTAAAAAAATAATTTTAAAACTCAATCTTCCTCTGAAACTGAAAGATGAATTTGTTTCCTCCATAATTCCTTAATGACTGCTGAGGTCCCAAACCAGAAATTTCATGATTCTCCTGCTTAATGGAATAATAGATGTTTAATTGCCTGATGCCTAAAGCCTCCTGCAGGAAGAAACATTTATTTGAGATTTCATTCTTGATTTTGTGTTTGTTGTCATTTAGTTGAGCATTTAAAAACCATTAACATTTTGATATTAATAGCTAGCATTTATATAATGCTTTAAGGTTTGCAAAGCTCTTTACATATGTTAACTCATTTGATCCTCACAATGCTTTTGAAATAGGTGATATCATTATCCCCATTTTACAGATGAGGAAACTGAGGCACAGAGAGGTTAAATGACTCACCCAAGGGCACACAGCTTGGGCGTGTCAGAGGCAGGTTTCAAATTCAGGTCTTCCTAACTAATCTGACTTAAAGGCCTGCCTTCTCTACCTACTGCTTCACCACCTAGCTGCCTCATCCTTTGATGAATCTGTGATCTCATTCCAATGGGTGCTCCTAATAGAATGTGACACATCTTATATTTCTCATTCTTTTCCATTCTTATCTTTGTCTGCCAGATGAATTCCTCTGGTTCTTCTCATATCACCATGGTACCAGCACACTGTTTGAGCTTTCCATCTGTCGTCTGATTCTCTTTTTTTTTAAAATAAATTAATTTATTTTCTTGTTTAGATCATTCATTTCCACAAGATTTTGAGTTACAAATTTTCTCCTCATCTTTCCCCTACCCACCACCTCAAAACAGCCATCCCACTGTATAACCCCTCCCCCAATCTGCTCTCTCCCATGTTCTCCCCCCTCACCCTTCTTACTTTCCAGTAGGGCAGGATGGATCTCCCTACCACAGTGCCTGCATATCTTAATACCCAGTTGGTTGTAGTTAATAATAGTAATTATATATATATATACATATATATATATATATATACATATTTTAAACATTTGATTATAGAACTTTAAATTCTAGATTCTTTCCCTTCCTCCCTCATCACCCACCCCCACTGGAAGGACGAGCAATTAAATACAGGCTGTACATGTGTAATTCCACAGAACATCTCCACAGTGGGCATATTGTGAGAGACTGATTATGTGTCCCTCCTTCCTATCCTGCCCCCTCCCTTGTTCTGTTCTCTACCCTGTCCCTGTCACTGTCCCTTTACAGAAGTGTGTACTTCTAGCAATCCTCTCCCCAACCCTGCCCTCCCCTCTGTCATCCCACCTCTCATCCCCATCCCCCTACTCTCCTGTGTAGCAAGATATCCAGTTTAGAGTTTATGTCATTCCTTCCCTAAGCCAAATTCAATTGCCTTCCTGTTCTTCCCCTCCATTGTAACAATTATCCCTTGCCTCTTCTATATGAGATAATTAACCCCATTCTATCTCTCCCTGTCTCCTCTCATTCTAACCCTCTCCTGCCTCAGAAATTCACCTTTTAGAGGATCATTTGATCCTGTACCCTCTATGTACTCATATGTACACATACTCAGATATGTGTTCATGCGCATATATAAACCCTCCTATATAGACGTATGTGTATGTATACATATATATACATTTGTATTACCTTCACCTATCCTCATACTGAGAAAAGTTTCATAAGTTATACTTCTCATTTTTCCATGTTGGCATGTAAATAGTTCAACTTTGATAAGTTCCTTATGATTTCTTTTCCATGTTTACCTTCTCATGCTTCTTGTGTTTGAATGTCAAATTTTCTATTCATTTTTGGTTTTTTCCTCAAGAATGCTTGAAAGTCCTCCACCTCATTGAATGACCATATTTTCCCCTGAAACATTATACTCACTTTTGCTGGGTAGGTGATTCTTGGTTTTAATCCTAGCTCCCTTGATCTCCAGAATATCATATTCCAGGGCCTTTGATCCTTTAATGTAGAAGCTGCTAGATCCTGGGTTATCCTGACTGTGTTTCCACAGTATTCAAATTGT